>CP136064.1:150680931-151324833 GCA_032622095.1 Siphonodentalium dalli | reverse complement strand
GGTTTGTCGATACGGCACTCGTGCTGTCGCGGAAGGATAGAACTCGCTTGCGCCTCTCGTTATATCATTCCGCGACAGCACTCGTGCCGTATCGACAAACCAATTTACACAACGTGTCATTCTATGTATATCCTTGACATAAATAATACATGTACCAAACAATAATACTGAAGAGTCATCCCACTGGAACAAAACATGTCATATTTACACAATGGTAGAGAGAGAGAGAGAGAGAGAGATCATTTATTAGCAAAGTGCATACATTATACAATAATGCTGAAAATACAAACACAGTTATAACTAAAATTGGATTATGTAGTATTATATGATCAGCCACATGCCCAGTTGAGGGTCAGCAAGATATAGATATATAGCAATCTACACCCTGCTGACTCTGAAATGGGTGCACTTTGCCTGGGGTTGGCATAATCACTTTAGTGGCTGTCTTCCTGCCCACTCCTAATACATATACTAGAATTAAATTTCCAGGCAATATGGCTTCCCTCTTTTGAAAAAATGTGATATTGTGGGTCTCTTATGGTGAAAAACTTGATAGTTTTGATGTGTAACAAATTTAGGCAGGTCATATTCCAAGAGAAATAACATAAGAAAATTCACTAACATGCCAATTTGAGCAATAACGAGAGGCCTATCACGACCAGCAGATGTTTAACCCATGCCTTCAACCATACTGACTGGAAACAAGCGACTTAGAACCAATGAATATACGTCTTTATACAAAATGCGGAGATGATTGGGAAGAGATATTACAGTTTCAGATTTTATTTATTTGGATGACATGACTGTTTAATACAAAATGTTAAACATATCACAAAAATAGGTCATGTGATTACCAAGAGTTGCATCAATCTCTGCAGGGAAGATGATTGGGAAAAGATAATACACGGCAGGTGACCAGATCTGTTTAAGTTTTGAAAATGGCAATCAGGGAGATTTTTTGGGGTAGTCATTTGTCATGTTGGGATTTCAGACAAAAAATGTTTCAATTTAATTGTTTATTCGATCAATCAATTGAAATTCAAAATTTTATAAACCTAAAGAAGAAATTTATTAGAATGGTTATGCATTTCAGATTTTATTTATTTATTGAGTGACATGACTGTTTAATACCAAACGCTAAACATGTCACAAAAATAGGACATGTGATTGATTACCTAGAGTCGTGTCAAACTCTGCATAACTGAAGATTTTTCGCGTATTTCTAATGCAGGAGGCTCTGGAGACACCGTACGATTGATCATCTCCTAACGGCATCGGGAATTGAGACACAATTTAATGAAACTTGAATCCAAAATGGTATAGGAAAGTGTAAAAATTCAGAGTTATTTCAAAATGCAGAATACGTTCGGAAACGGAACAAGCATGCGCACATGTATCAATTTCAGACAATGTAGATAAGACAGATATACTGAACTCATTTTCGATTGGATATAAATATGGGCACAATGAAGTCTTGTGAGAACAAGATCATCAATAATAAGTGAACATAAATCATAAAGTACGGTAATCACTACTTAGAACATGTTCATCAATGAGGCGTTTATACAGAAGTGCGTAAATGTATTGTACACCCTGTCCAACAGCTGTCATGGCTTTTCACCTGTGAAAAATAATTAGTCTCAAGTCACTCACTGCCGATTAGTACTGAATGATTATGAATCTGAACTTCCTCTGATGTTACTGACAGTATCGAGACCTGTTCGTATTAATTTCGAGTTATTTACGTTATAACACTACTAACGCATGAAAAAACAAAACATTTGAAAATCATTCCGGGATTTATACATCTATGTGGGAGATAATGGGAGTCTTCCTTATTTGCGGGAGAGCTATCGTAAAGCGGGAGTCTCACATTGAATCTGTGAAACTTAACACCTCTTCACAAGACCATAATCCTTCCACTTGTAAAAAATGTCAATGAACAACATATGACATGTGATGGGTTGACGCTGTCAATACTTTCAAAACCGATCAATGCCAAATATACATATAGATCACATTATTCATAATAAACTTGAATATGTAATAAAATAGATAGATCAAATATTGATTCAGATAGCATGTTTTAAGGCAGCTCAATAGGGCCCTGAGGCAAAAACTATAATTCGGATTTGTACTAATTTTAAAACATCAACCTTGATATAAATTATATGGAAAAAAATTGTTGAAGCCTTATCAAGTGGCTTTGAAGTTATAAAGGATGTACTCTAAACATTGATAAGTTTTCAGCGTTTGGTGCAAAGCACATTAGCCGAAAACTTTTGTATTCACTGTTCATGGTAATAATGAGTGAGCGATCAATTATCGCTTCGTGCATGAACAATGAAAATAGGTCACGCTATTATAGAGCGTGTGGTGTCATTTCTAGCCGAATCGCCTTGTATGTCGGGTCAACTCCAAATTTATTTTTTTTCACTACCTTATGTTTCTGGTTATGGTCCGACTGGATAATATACAGCAGAGAACTCAGACATCCGACTGTCATATACCAGAGTAATGACCAATTGGTGGAAGAGATCTTCAAGTCGAACATTTTGTGTTCGCATTTATAAGTTAAGTACCATTGTATTTTTGTAACAGAACAGGTGTCCTGGCAAAATTAGAATTATAATTTTAACATGTAGTTAAGTCAGAAAAATAATTTTAAGTTTAACAGGTAGTTTACAGTCAGAAAAAATAATTTTAAGGTGAGAATGAACCATATATATATTGCATATATGGTCGGTTTAAAATTTTCCACACGAATGGTAAAAAGAGAGTCAGTATTTAATAACATATTTGTTAGAAATTAAAGATAATCGTGAAGAAAATATGTTTTGAGAATATTGCTGGGGGAAATGTGCACATGTATGAGGATATAATAAACTAATTTACATATTCAAATGCCGGCAAATTTATTTGGTGATAAGACTGTATTTATTCACCTGTCTTGTCATTCTGATGGAAATATTTCCAAACCTAATGGGTAAAATTTAATCCTTATAGCTGATGATTCAATTCGAGGGAATGCATGAGGCAGTTGGTTACACGCAGATGATCTCAGCGAACAGACAACAGTATGGCCGAGTACATTCATGGATGCTTACCAATTGGATCGAATCATACGATTTGCATGGAATGAATCGGAATAAGATGAGTATAGTAGTTGCTTGCATGTTTTTGACAGTGCGACTTGGTGAAACACGATTTAGATAGCGATATAGCAGAATAAGCTATGTGTTCAGTTATTGTGAGGTAAAAAGTAAACAGCTTTACTACACAACTACATATAGTCACTGATACGTGTACATACATGTAAATTTATTCCAGGTGTTATATATACGTATGCGCCCAGGTATGCGCGGAAGTATATAATTGGACAAGAACGCCAATAATGTTTGATAGTAATAAATAATAAATTTAGAAAATTCCAACCAAGAGATTAATAATCAAGTTATAAATGTGATATTTTGTGGTATGTTGCTTATATCTGATTAGTCACTCAGTATGGTGTTCAGCTGTTTTGAATGTGCCCAATCCAGTGAAGTGCATTTCCATTTTGCATTTAAACGTTTAAAAAAAATACAAATTAATGCTAATATTTTATGCGTTTTTGCTATGCATATTGCTGATTTTGGACCCATTTTGATGTGGGGGGGGGGGGGGGAAATGAATGGGGAATTAGCATGTTAATATAATGACATGGTATTGTGTGATACATTTGTTTGCATGACATATTTACGGTGAGCTAAATAAGCACGAGCATATATACGGTGTATGTATAAGTGTAGGGAAAATGGAGGCTATGTGTCTTGATGAGACACGCCATACAAGAAGCAGTGTAGTTATATGCATGCGTATGCATGTGATATATGCCTGTTTGCGTGTGTGTATATATATATGTGGTATATAACGTGCGAGAACCGTTTTATTCTCGGACAGAATTGACATCGTATAATTCAGTCAATATATCGAAAGCGCTATATCAATTATATAATATAAATCGAATTATTAACGATGATCGGCTGCAAGGAAAACGCAACGGGATTAGATTTGTTGTTGTTTGTGGTATATATCATATATAAACATGTATGTTTTGAGATCATACAAACCGTCTATAAGTCTGAAGTAATGACGTTGGGTGAGAACCCATGATAAGCTGGTTTTCCTGTTCATTTGTAGAACATGGGTAAATTTGAGATCGGAGCAAGCGCGTGGCGCAGCTATTGGTGTTAATGACATGTTTCTTGAACATGGTCTGACGATATGTATATTGTGAAAAAATGTGTACCTTGTGTGCGTACATATGTATCTAACAGAATAAGAAGTGTATATGCACGATTATATATGTCATGTATTTTTGAAAATAATGAGGTTGTATTGTTGGGGGTGATTGGGAATGTGTGTATACATTGTATATACATATCGGAATTTTGAGGAAGGTTGTTTGGTACATTGTGAATAAAATTTGCTTTGCAGATACGATACGTCCGATAATTTATCATGGTGTATTTGGAACCAAATTATGGGGATCTATGTTGCGGTGGTGTATAACAAAAGCAAAACAACATAGACGAATGGACAGCTACAATTCGTGAATTCATCGATGGACATTCGAGTGGAAATAAGCTTAAAACGGAAAAGTAACTATGGTTGGCGGTGGTATATATATGTTTATATACATTGTATAGACTCAAAGATTATAACATTTGTTAGTAATGTTATTGAACTGTTTATATGACGGGCACGTCTATTTAATATGTATGAAGAAAATGTTATTTGATATTCCCCCATATATAGATGCTTGTAGATGTGAGCAGGGACTTTGTAATGTTAATTTTGTTAACGCATATACAGGTGTTCGATTGTACCGATGGTTATGGTGTGTACACGCATATATACGGTGGAACACTATATATACACGAAATGTATATATGAGGGCGTGAGGCCACTGAAATAAATGATAATAGAGAACGCGGGCAATAGACCGCATGATATATATCAACATTAAACGTTGTGCGTTTGTCTGAAGGACATGAGATATAACGACTATATTTTTACGCGGGCCCGATGGTAAAAACAAAATAGTTTACGTTTATGCTTTACGAAGACGCACTGTTTGTTATACGATTAAATGGTGTGTGGGCGGAGACCCCCGATATAGTAACACTAAATTGTGTGTGCGAACGCCCGTATATATAGTGTGCGCGGGTAGAAACGGTTTTTGATATGGTGATGAAAATATTATTGGGTGCGAAGCTGAAGGATGCTATGATATGGATACGCTTAAATATATAATGCGTGGCCGTGAGTGCATATAAGGCCAAACTTTTTTATTTTAGTGCTTTACGGATCCGCCGACCCTGTTTTCTGTGGCCCGACAAGGAAATAAAAATCAAATATAATTTTTATTTTTATTTTCACAGCCAACAGCTGTTTCTGCTTATCAGTAACAAATTATCTAACCACATTTCACTGATTAAAGATGCCTAGGACACACCAACTTTAGATATCTGTGGCTTTAATTACTTTTAACTACATCCAAGTTGAAAACTGAGAAGTCAGCTTGAGTTTATATGTGTCAGCCACCAAGATACCTGTATGCTTTCTATAAATCTTGACATCTCTTTAAAACTTTAAATGGCCTTTAGAATACATTTTGTATTCCTGAGAATTTATGGTGATCTTTATGACTGAAGACCAATAACAATCCACAAGGTTTCTTAGATAGGAATGACAAACTAATGAGTATGTGGGTTTGCTCAAGTTACACATTAACTTTTTATCACTACCACTAATCTCACCATTCCCATCTCTATATCTCTATACTAAATACTCATTGGCCAGACAAGTAGATTCCTTAGGAAATGTTCAGATAATAAGTTCAACAAGTTCTAAACTTATTATCTGAACATTTCCCACCAACTAATAGGAATCCTTCTGCAAATATATTATCTGTCGGCTACTTATTTTTCCATGAATCCATCCAGATGAATAATGGACATTTTCAATGTATACATTATAACTGAATGGGGGAGTCCATTTATTCAATAATGTTGAACAAAAACAAACTCTTTATTTCTGGATTTTTTCAATATTATTCAATAATCTGAGCTATGTTTCAAATAATAGTGCTGGATTTGAATTTTGTGATATACATCCAAAAAGTGTTCTCTATAAATGACTGACAGAGAATTATAAAGACACAGTTACCACCTTAGCGAATGTCCAAAAAAAAAAAAATGATTCAAGCATTTTTATTTTTATTTTTTTTCCGACCGACCCTACCAAAACAAGGTTAAAAAAATCCGTAAAGCAGAAAAATAAAAAAGTTTGGCCTAATTGCGTGCGACATGACATATGGTCGTCAGCTTGATATATGCAAAACTAATGTGCGGCCGTTGATCAGGTCGAAAACATGTCAGTGATTTTGTGGTATGTACAATAGGTCGTGGTAATATGGATTTAGCACGGATTTTCGTTATAAGAACTTGAATCGCGTTTTGGTACGAGAGCTATATGTTCTGGTAGTAATGTAACGCTTTAATGCGAAGGCGATATGCCATTATTAGAGCCTACGATTGTGTATTGATGTTAAAACCGATATACATGTTGTTATTTTGGTGTTCGAGCACTTGAATATAGCGCTTTTGTGCATAGGTGTTAGACCTTGTTAACATGGTTTTAACAATCTGGGTTTTATAAAGCCATGTTATAGACTTTTGATATGATGGCATGTGGTCCATGATAACTTAACCAAATGTTAAACATCGAATATTTTGTTTGGCATGTTTAATGGCGCCTTTGTGTGCGTTTTAGAGGCCCATGTGGAATTTCCAAGATGATCGACATTTGGAATCGCGTCGGTGCGAGGGTTTGAGGCCCATGATGATAATCAAGATATACTAGTGCTTGGCATTTAGAACTGGCATCGAGTTTTGGTACGCGAGTGATATGCTTTAGTAGTAATGTAACGCTTTAGTGCGAAGGCGTCATGCCATTATTATAGCATGTTGTTATTTTGGTGCGCGTCGGTGCGAGGGTCTGAGGCCCATGATAATAATCAGGATACTATGCATTTGGAAGCATGTCGATGAGAGGGCGTGAGGCCCATAATAATTCTCAAAATGCTCGGTATTTTGAAGCACGTCCATGTGAGGGTTTGAGGCTCATGATAATACTCAAGAAGCTCGGCATTTGGAAGCATGCCGGTGCGAGGGCGTGAGGCCCATGATAATTTTCAAAATGTTCGGCATTTTGAAGCACGTTTGTGTGAGGGTTTGAGGCCCATGATAATACTCAAGAAGCTCGGCATTAGGAAGCATGCCGATGCGAGGGCGTGAGGCCCATGATAATTTCCAAGATGCTCGGCATTTGGAAGCACGTATGTGCGAGGGTTTTGAGGCCCATGATAATACTCAAGATGCTCGGCATTTGGAAGCATGCCGGAGCAAGGGCGTGAGGCCCATGATAATACTCAAGATGCTAGGCATCAGTGATTATGTATGTATATATGCACATGTATATGTGGATTGGTGTAAGGTGTCTGTAACATGGGCAAACACGAATTAATGTGCATGTAGATTACACAAATATGATCAACTTTTCGGTATAATGGAATATATTTTCTCATTATTAGAAGATTAAAGTTTAATATTTAATGATTCCAACTACCAATTCTTTGTAATGGATCTAGTGGACTCCGGCGCGGCTTGATGGCAATGATGGTGTTATCATTATTGGAGAATTGGGAATACTGATCAGTTTTCAGCGTTTGGTGCAAAGCACATTAGCCGAAAACTTTTGTATTCACTGTTCATGGTAATAATGAGTGAGCGATCAATTATCGCTTCGTGCATGAACAATGAAAATAGGTCACGCTATTATAGAGCGTGTGGTGTCATTTCTAGCCGAATCGCCTTGTATGTCGGGTCAACTCCAAATTTTTTGTTTCAAACATTTCAGTAATGTTATGGATTGACGGTTCAATATCGTAATGAGATGCGTATTTTGAAACTATATCTGATAAGCATATATTTTTATAACGCATGAAATCATGCATATTATAGAAAGTTGACGTTGAATTTTTTTTTGAATTATCATTAATAAAAGTTAATTGTAACTTTGAAATGTGCATATCGCACCTTATTCAGGAAGTAATAGTTTTATATGTAGTCATTTATATTAAACGCATATAAATGTGTCATCCGATCACGATCATAGTGTATATATTTGAACATGTTATATATGTTAATTTATATTGGTATTATATAGTGTGTACACAGGTTTGTGTTGCACAATTGATCAATTAGAATGAATTTCCGAACATTCGAGCTGCGTTAGTGATGTTGGTTTCGGAAAGCAGGTTTCCATCGTTTTTCCCAAGAGGTTTTTCGTTGGTTTTTCCTGACCGCCAACGCAGACACAGTAGGATGTAATTAACCTGTATGTGAAGACGAGTCCGTTCCTTAACTTGTAAGCATGTATACCAATAAACGCTGATGTCGACCCCTAGTGGACTCCGGCGCGGCTTGATGGCAATGATGGTGTTATCATTATTGGAGAATTGGGAATACTGTGGATTTTAGGTGTTCATAATTAATTTATTGACATAATTATATTACATGCAACTATGGGCATACAATTTTCATATTTTCAAAACAAGACATCACCTCTAATGGTATGGAACTATTACATATTTAAATAAAAAGAATCATGTCCAGTGTATTAAAGGGACGTCATATAGACACAATAAATGGAAATAGCAAATTTCCGAAAAAATAGTGTGTTGCCATTTCTTGTTTTACATATGTGTTGTATATAGTGTTCATTAGTAAACCTGGTTCAAAAGTAAAAGGGTTAATATCTAAATCCATACAGGTGAAGCGGGTGCCAAGATAAACCTAGATGAAAATATGATAAAGATCAGATGTGATATATTTATAGTTATTGCATCCAATAGCATGTGTCTATGAAATGGGTAGGGAGGTTTAATTTTTATTTGCAAATCAATGGAAAGATACCAGCTAAACCAATCAGCTTCTTTCTAAAAGTAAAGATACCAAGCCAGAATAATATGCTCAAATTCGAATAAGATGCATGCCCCATGTTACAAATTGAATCATTAAAATTATATAAACAAGACTGGGCACACATGTCAAGAGCTCATTATATAATTTCCACAATAAGAGCTAGGGCAGAGTGGCCATGTTCAAATACATAAAATAAAAGAGAGGATATGGGTCGTGTAGTGTAGGGTCAGGCGAAGCAGTTGATATTCTCCAAACTGACTGACACAGCATTGATATATAATGTTATACTTAGCTCTACATCAGCTCTGACACTCTACCACAGAGGTAATTAATTAACTTTCAGCTTTAAATTGACTTAGAATATAAACATGTTAGACTGTTGGTGTGTGCTTTATAACCAGATAGGGTTGTGCCACTTATATCATATGTGACTAATTTTTTTCACAGCCAGACTAAATCAATATTGGGCAGAGAAGGGATGTGTGATAATAAGTAGAAACCGTATGATTAGAAAGGAAGGGCAAAGAAGGGAATATGAGTGGCTCCATATTTCAAGCAGATGGACGGCTAGAAAGACTGACGGATGGTTGATCCGGACATTGGCATCATGTGTAGCATACATGGTATGGGTACACCTAAAAATGAAAGTATTTGATGCCATTTTCCATGTGGCCACATGCCTACCAAGTATGAGAAAATTAAATCTTAACAATTGTTATCTAATACTCAAGCAGCTTGGTATAAGATTTTCAGTTTGTAATTTCACTAAACTTCAGTTTTGAGTTCAATCTGCCTGATTTTGGGCAATTTGAAAAGCCATATATGTGTGGCATATGAGAAACTAAAAGATAAGAGAAACGTTTTATGTACAAATTGATCAAATATACTCGTATTCAAATAAGCATGGTATGTTATAAATATATTATTTGAGGGTGGCAAGGGGCAATTTTTCACATGGAATTCAGCCTACAAAAATCAAGAATGATATACTCCTGCCTGCCAAACAATAGTGATATTTTACATGCTATATTATTAATTTTTAGTGCAAATACTTACGTCCATGATCACTGTAAATCATACATAATCATGATATTCAGGAGTTAGTATTTGGTTTCATAACATTCGGTAATGCATGGAAAAAGAATAAAATAAAATTGTGTACTAGTAGTGATGTTATATAAAATTGGGCAATTAAAGGTAATCAATCCGATTCGATGGTCCCCATATAATCTGTGCCAAATTAAAAAAAATTGACTAGAAAATGATGAAATACAGGCGCGGACAAAAGATGCATCCCAGGATGTACGATTCTATTGTCGAAAAAGGGCAATAACTGCCAAAATGAGTCTGACCGAACTAAAAATCGCAGATGCGCATGTTCCCATGCTGGTTGATATGTGTCAATGACACTGTAGCTCAACTTGGGAAGGAGTTGTTATTATTTGCTGAGCAATGAAAAGAATGATAAAGAAGGAAGCCAAAAAGTTACAGTAAAGGTCTTGTATTGTGTAGATGATATTATTTTCATTTGAAACATTTAACCAATAAATGTGGGCTGCAGGGTGTGCAAATGGATTTCAATTGCCAGCAGCCATGTTTTATAACAATTTTCTAAAATAATCGATGGCTTCAATCTAGAGGACACCCCGAAGATCCATATGAAGTTTGTTGACTATTGGATGAGGGATGTGGCCTCTAGGGTGTGCCGAAAGAATTAGTCAGGCAAAGAGTAAAATCAAAGATGGCTGCTGGCAGCCATGTTATTTAACAAATTTCGAGAATAATCGATGGCTCCCATCTAGAGTTCACCCCAAAGATCCATATGAAGTTTGGTGATGATCGGATGAGGGATGTGGTTTATGGGGTGTGCCAAAGGATTTAGTCATGCAAAGAGTAAAATCCAAGTTGGCTGCCGGCGATGTTTTTCACCGAACATTGTTCAATGGCACCAATCTAGAGTGATCCTAAACATGCATGCAAATTTTAAAAACAATTCTCCAATTAATGCGGGCTGAGAGGATGGGATTCAAATTTGAAATCCAAGATGGCTGCTGGTGGCCATTTTTTTTTACGAATTTCGGATAAAATCGTTGGCTCACATTTGGAGGTTACCCCGAAGATCCACATGAAGTTTGGTAATGATCTGATGAGGGATGTAGCCTGTAGGGTGTGCCGAAGGATTTAGTCATGCAAAAAGTAAAATGCAAGATGGCTGCTGGCGAATTAAAAAAAAATCCCAAGATGGCTGCTGGTGGCCATTTTTTTTGGACGAATTTCGGATAAAATCGTTGGCACCCATCTAGCGGTCAACCGAAGATCCATTTGAAATTTGGTGATGATCCGATGAGGGATGTGGCCTGTAGGGTTAGTCAAAGGATTTAGTCATGCAAAGAGTAAAATCAAAGATGGCTACCTCAGCCATATATTTCATAAAAAAATTGCTAAAATTTTATAGCTCGTAATTATGCCTGTAAATTTTCAAAACAGGTCTCCAATAAATGCGGCCTGCAACCCAGTGCAAGGTGAGCCAAAGGAAATTGTTGATGGATGGATGGACAGACAGCAACCCATGCCAATAAAAATTGACCAGAAAATGACAGAATACAGACTCGGACAAAGTTCCAGACAGACGCACGGATGAGAGTCATCACTGTCGTCCTCCGACGGAATGTCAGGGGATAAGGAGAATCTGCTTAGGTATGTGTTAGCTGAGCATCAAGATTGGCAAAGAAAATTGAGAAAGAATGGAGTCATTGAACAAATTAAATATATGCCAAGATAAATTGATAAATTCTAAGCTATAGACAAAGACAACAAAAAAACTTCAAAGGTCACATCATGTGTAATACTCAGGGCTGTTTTGATACCTGTTACAGATAATGGCGCCCAAACTTGAGAAGCCCAAATTCCTAGTGGACAGTATTAAGTCAACCTGTTTCCACTTTTTCAAGGCAAATCAACAAATAAAAAATCTGTCGTTGCAACAGTGACTTTATTTCCATGTTCAATTTTTAAATCAGAAATATTATGTTATGTTTATAACATATGTGTCTGTGTAGCAGCCTTAATCAAGTTCTATGGGGATACAGTTATCCTCTGCTGGAAACAGGTGTCTCCAAATTATCTCTGGATTCTTCCCTATTAGTATTACTGCTGATAAAAATTAAAAGCATTTTAATTTCACCCATAATAGCCAGGTTTAGCCACACATACATGTAACTTGTGTCTTATCATTGCCAACATATTAAAGTTGTCTGACTCATGATTACATATACAAATCAAATTTTTTCAAAGCTTTTCAAATATATGAATAGAATCTCGCAAATAAAAGATACAGGTATACTTACTGATTCATTCTCTGAATCATTAAAGTGTACATTACCCAACACTTGGATGCAAATTTTAGCAACATATAACATAAAAGTTAATGACATCGGAAAACTAATTGCAAATGACAAATATATAGTGAATGATTTGAAATCAAGACATATCGAGAAATTTATACGCGATATATACGATGATGAAAAATCGTCTGGAGCAAATAAGCTTCGTACGTATAGATCTATTAAGGATAAGTATATAGTGGAGCCTTTCCTTGAACATACACGATGCCACGAAGCGCGATAAATGTTTACAAGACTTCGTATTAGTAATCACAATTTGGAAATAGAAAAAGGTAGACATAAACAACTGAAAACCCCAGTTAAAAACAGATTGTGTACAATGTGCGATCAGGCGCGTGTTGAAACTGAATATCATTTTGTCATCGAGTGTAGTGCATACTCTGATCTCAGGGCAAGACTATTTCGAAATATTCAAGAAAATAAGGGTGAATTTTTAAAAATGAACGATAGTGAAAAATTTCAAACGATTATGAGAAATGATGAAGCAAAGATTATAAATACCGTATGCAACATGATCCGGTTGTTCTTTCTCAGAAGGGGGTCTTTGAAAGTTTAGTATATTATAGTGATAAACACGAGAAGTTATTGGTGGTAGTTGAATGACGATGCATTGCATCAAACAGTTATTGAACAAAATTTATTTTAGTTCGTATTTACATGTTTTAAGTTTTAATCCATTTTGTAACTTGCAACTGCCTATATGTTTGGTGTATTGCAATAAATATTCTACTCTATTCTATACATGTACACAGTCAAACTATTTAGAAGTTTTATGCCCAACATGTATCATACAAAACTTGTAGCAAAACTTAATCCAATTTTCTAATAATCAACTGTCGCGATGCATGAAATATGACAATGAAAATTGGCTGAGTGGGAAGAGCTTATTTTGATTGGAGACTATTAAGCGTATTGATGTTCGCAGCTTGTTTTCACCGACTATTGTTTACACGTTGGGGCTGTTATCTATAAATGTGTAGGTTTGGCGCCACAAAATCCCATGACTTTTCCTGCCAAGTACATCTCCATAGCAATACCACAGTAACAAACATTACAAGCTACACATCATGTGGCTAAACCTGATAATTATATTCATGATTATTATCAACGTTAGTGCAACTATGTGAAATATATGTCAGTCTTTGATGAAAAGGAAATCATGAATTCATGATTGTGAACATGGTTATTGAAACTGTTGTTTTAATTCTGAACATATTCAGCATATATTTGGCAGGCTATAAAAATTAAATATGACAAAACTTTGAAGTTAACAAATGCCAGGATTAAAGTTAAACATGAAAATTATATGTCACTCTAAAGATATATATTCAGGGTTCCACTCTCCATGGCCTCCTTTTACAACAAAATAGTTTTAATAGAATATAATTTTATGTTACCATTGGCTTTATATAGCAAATAAACCACTGAGAGTTTCCCTCTACAAAATTATTTTGTAATGGAACAGAAAACTCTATATTTACCAAGATAGTCTGCTCCTGGTCGTACTACTTATTTTATTTTATACAGATCTACTATAACCTAAATTAAAAGGTAATCAGTTATGTAAAATATTAGACTGGAACTATTAATGTATCTTTAAAAATATTACTCAGTGATAACCTGGGCGACTTGATCTCCACTAGCGAACAGTAAAGGACAGGTTACCAGGTGTTCTTCGGCAATCTCAAGAGAGTCAAATGTCTGACTACACTGATTACACATGAATATATCATTGGCAACCTGTTCACCAGCCTGAGACGTTTCCACGATATACTCCACATTCAACTGATCTTCAGACACTGCTTCAATTTGTGCGTCTGCACTTAAGTTTTCAATCAGAGGCTTCACATCTTCCATGTCCCCATGTGATATATCCTCCATTATAATCTCCACTGTTTTTCGGACATATGGTACATCAACTCCTTCATATGACTCCTTGAAATGGGCTGTAGTTGCAGCTCTTCGAGGTGAACTTCTTATGGGAACTCTTATCTTGATGCCTGAAGGAGCCACTGAATTACATTTATTAACATGAGATTGCAGTTCCATACCATGACTCCTGAAGGTTTTGCCACACTTTGGACATCGATGCTTGCTTTGTTTTGTATGAGTAAACAAATGCCGATTCAGCAGACTCTTTGTTTTGAAAATCTTCTCACATAAGTGACATTTAAAAGGTCCTCGGATATATTTACCACTTTCATGAATAACTTTTATATGATTCTCTAAATTAATTCTTCTTGAAAATGCTCGTCCACATATTTCACACTTTATGTCCTTGATATGCAGCTTAGCATGTTTTGTATAAAATCTTCGGTGTGTGAATTTTTTGTTGCAAACTTCACACTCGAAAACTTCAGTACTGTCACCTGGCTTGTGGTTTGCAACATGTTTATCTAAATCAAGCTTATCTCGAAACATCTTGCCGCAGATCTCGCATTTATTTTTCAAGTGACCTCGTTCATGCATTTGCAAGCCAAACTTGTCCGGAAATGATTTACCACAAATAAGACATAGAGCTGCATTCTGGTCTGACTCGTGTCGTTTAATATGTGTTTCGAGATTACTCTCGAGTAACTTTCGACCGCAATATGGACATGGCTTCCTATCTGAAATCTTTCCAACAGATTTTAAACCAGGATTCATTCTAATATCCATGTGAGCTGTTGCTTCATGACCTTTTAGCTTTTCTCGTTGAGTGAAATATTTGCCACAAATTTTACATCTGTTCCTCATTTTCACACTCATACTTCCCTCAATCACGGTATAGGTTTCAGCTTCAGTGTCATTATTCCGAGAAACGAATACCATTGGTGGCCAGGTAAGACTTTTTGAATAGAATGGAGTTAAATCCCATTCTGAATTTTTACCCTGCACTGATTCCATATCTTCCTCAACGTCTGAACCCTCACCTTGTACAGACTGATTGAGCATATCTGAGTTGATGGAATAATCCATATCATCTACAGAATAGTCGACACTCATACATTCCAAATCATCGTAACCTTTACTTGATTCTTCCTCGTTTACTTCATTTTCTTGAATAGCCAGACTCTCTTGCTGTGGCACATCATCAACTTCTTTCTTGATTCTCTTCTTTACATCAGATAGAGCAATGAAATTGATCTTTTTGCCTCTTGTAGCACGGCGTGGTGTTTCTAAGCTCGATATCTGAATAACTTCCCTTTTAGCGCTTGCTGAAGGTGTGTTAGATTTGTCAGCAAGTGGACTTGAAATAACTCTAGCGTCATGTTTTTTACCATCACTAGCCTCATTGTGTAATTTTCTCTTTGTAGACCTGGTGCTTGCTCTCCTTTCTGTTCTTGATAGGGTCATATTGTCCATATTAATAATATCATTGATAACAACATGATCCAAAATAGCTTCGTCATCAACAGCGGGTCCAACCCGACTACACTTAGCACATTTCTCAATAAAGGCTGATTCTGTCTGGGTACCAAGCTCATTTTTGCTTTCTGAAGAAGATCCTGAAAATCAAGACACAGATAAATAAAATAAAGTGTACACTATATACCACTTTGACTATTGTAAAGGATTCTGCCCCCATTCACAAGAATCTGAAAAGATACAATGGGTTAAAAAATTCCATGAAGAAGTTAAGCCACTTGGTAAGCGGACCTGAGTCGCCTGACCAACCCAAACACTTTTATTCTGGAAAAAAAGATTTTCAATATAGTCTGCCTGCCTAATATTTGTCTGTCATGTGAAATAACAATATTTCATGTGGCACAAATGTCTGGAGTAGACTCAGATCGTGAGGTGACAGAACAAATTGTCATTATGATTTTAACACCCACCTACAAAATTATCAAGCTCTGATAGATAAAATATAATTGTTTTTCAAATGGTGGTCATTGGAACCTGATATATAGATAGAATGACAAAAGTGTGTGAACTGGTTGATATTATTGCACGAGTTTGTTGTGATGGTACAACGAGAACCGGAGGTGCGAGTTTTACCTCGTGGCACGACAAATGAGTGCAATAACATTAACAATTTCACAAAACTGTGTTGTTCTATGTTTATTGCACACTCTGAAGATTGTAAATTGTAACATACTAACATTTAGGTCGATATTGCATTATTTAATTGAACAAACATGCACTTAATGTAGACTAAACCCCACAATTTAGCAAAGACATTTTCTGTTAAAGTTGATGTCGCCAGTGATGTTGACGTAATGGGTTTGTATTGTTCAAGAATAATACATATTATTTTATTGAACGTCTTGACAACTTCTGTATTTTGCTGCATTTTGCACAAATAATTCATTGGGTGTACAATAAAAGCGATATATTAGTTCAATTGTTCCATTGGCCAAAGTTATGTTCAGAGAATTGTATTTTAAAACAATGTCATTTACAGTTATATGGATGGTGGCATTCAATTGCATGTTATAAGTTGCAGAAAACTACAGACCGCAAATTTTAAACTATTGAAGAATTTATAACTATTTTCAGTTTTCATGGTATAATTTTAAAATAGTGGCCACAGGTTGCAGTCAAATATTTTCTTCTGAGATAAAACGAAACATAGCCAGTAGCATAATACTTTTCAGGATTCTCCAATACTGACATCTGACAAGGGTACATATGCCCGATACAGAGGATTGCTTTCATTTTTATAGAACAGACTCATAGCCTAACATAAACAACTTATCTCGCTTTGTGTCAGGCTCTAGCCTAATGTAGATGATATAGCAACATTTCCTTTAAACTGAGAACAATTAGCCAGTATAGAATCATGAACAGATAGAGCACCTGGTCATTTCTTTAAGACATCTATATCTTCATGGAGATATGATAACCAGGTGTCCGCAAAATTGTAGTCTAACCCACAGATTGATTTATACATCTCCATGTAAGACCCAATTGTTGTCTTTTATTTTTGTGAACAAATATGTTTATAAGGTGTTGTTCATGTTTTGATCCCAATAAAAATATAAACAAAAACAAAATACTATTTGGATATATGATCTACAATTTATGAGAACACGTGTAACACTTTGAGCAAGAGTATTCTCTATTCCCACCAAATTGTCCACAACAGAGGGTTTCACATCAATTTAACCTGGGCAACGCCGGGTATCGCTGCTGGTCCTCTATATATGCATGAACACACACTAATATGAAAAGTCACTTAAGTAATGAAACGAATGAACAGATTAATGTTTGAGGGAGATTAAACACAGAGTCAACAGCTTCATTTGTGCAAAGTAAAATAGCAAAGAAAATTGGCCAATCTTTATATAAAATGTTTCTTACCAGGTGGTCGCGAATCTTCATCAGCTAAACCAATCAGTTTCTTTCCAAAAGGAATCATTCCCAACTCCTGGAAAGAAAACACAAGAGTAAGAACAATATTGTTGAAAATACAAATGAATAACCATAATTATTCAACTCTCCAAACTAAAATTGTAGCGGTTGTAGCCATGTAAAGCAATTAACCCTTTTGTATACTAAATGGATTTTCGCACTCAGTCATAAAACAGTGTTTCCGCTAGGGGTTGGCGGAATGGTACCCCTATGGTCACTAGGGGAAAGCTCAGTCCATCAACAAACTGTGAATATCTACATGTACATTTAATAGGATTTAGTAAGTCAGTTAGTCGATAATTTAAGCCAAGTTCTGAATATCAACGGTATTATAAGTACATGTAAATAAAGTCAAGGAATCATATTATTGTGTACTGAGAATTGACAATTGACCAAAAAAAGCTCGGATCAAACTGATATTCGAACTCTATCTGTATTTTGGGCTGATAAACTTATACATTTGGTCCTGATCGGATAGAAAATGTTTGAGTTATCGCATCATGCATACAGTGTCTAAGGACGGACAGACAGACCAGTGTTCGCGTTGCCAGTGGTCAAATTGGCCAATGGCCAAAAATTGGCCAATTAAAAATTTCATTACTCAAAATGGAGACGGAATGCTAATTCAAAAGCGCTGAATAGATCTGACAGTGCTGTCGAAGTTAGGCAACGAAAGTATCGCAGGTTTCGTACTTTGGAAATATCATACCATGAAAACCAAGATTTGTTTTGTAACGAGAGCGTTTGAAGAGAGTTGTTATCAGTGAGCGCAATGAATATTGGATATAAAAAACTAATCGTCAAAATGCTTATTCTATTCACTATAAGATAAAATAGGTAAATGCATTATCCCATAATTGGATGAATATCTCAATGTCATGTTGGTTACGTGATGTGACATAAACTGCCTCCTGTCTAATGACAACAACCTTGACTTCACATCATAAAAGGTTTGAATTCAATAGATATTCAACAGCTCGAGTTAATAAGCAACATTTGTTTTTATCTCGGCAAAAATAGCAATGACAACACAGCTTATTAGTGCTGAAATTTTGTAGCCGTTTAACTGCTAAGTGTAACGGATCATAACCGGATATCCGCTATTTTCAACCTATGACTTTACACTAATTAATTACACCATTATATATACCAATATTTCATCATAATTTGATTTATTAACTGTATCTAACTGCTGGGAGTTCTTTGGCGATTTGAGATGCATAGGATGACTAATGACAGTAGGGCCTGCGAACTTAGACAAGTGGTCAATCTGGACATCGACACTATGTGTACCACAGTATGGTAGGGTACACATAACAAGTGCTAGCATACCCCCACCGTGGCAAATTCAACCCCGGATTATCCGTAAACTCAACCAAAAAGATTTTTAACTTTGAAGAAAAATTCGGACTAATAATATTGATATGGTGTCACAAGAAGCTTGTACGGAAAAAATTATTCAAATCGGTTCATATTTGTTAAAGTCATTAAGTCAGACAGAATTTTCTAAGTAAAAAATAAGTCGAAAATGAGGTGTAATATTACGAAAAACAGTCTGAGCCAATCCCTAGCCGCATCATGTAGAGAGGGTATTGTGAGAAGCATGTATACCAAAAATTATTGAAATCGGTTCATATTTGTTAAAGTTATTAAGTCGGACAGAATTTTCTAAGTCAAAATAAGTCGAAAAAGAGGCGTAACTTGAAGAAAAAAAAGTCGGACCGAACCGCAATTAGCATCATGCGGAGAGACCGTCCTAAGGAGATTGCATACAAAAAATTATTGAAATCGGTTCATAGTTGTTCGAGTTACGAGGTCGGACGGACGGACGGACGGACGGACAAACGGACGGAGAAAGCGTGACGGACGGGACGGACGGACAGACGCGGTCAATCCAGTATACCCCCCATTTTCTTCGAAAGTGGGGGTATAAAAAGCATGTTAGATAAAACAGAGGCTGAGCAATACCAAGTCATGGGACTTCTGTCACTTCACAGGAGAGGGTCAATTTGTACTCATCTTTTGTATATTATTGCTGCAAAACATGGGCTTGGAATAACACCATGGCACTCACCACATGTAGCATTTAGACTGGGCACAATTGGTCATGCTTATCAGGAAGCTGACATATTATAAATAAACTCCAGACAAATGGTCAGGCTATGATTGCCAGGCCTATTGAAGTGATTATTGATTAACATGAATAATTTGATCCTCTTGTAACTCAGATGCAGGTGATTTTAGGAATTTTCAAAATAGAACATCACCTCTTATTATAACAAATGTTTGAGTTATCGCAGCATGCGTGAATTCTAAGTACAAAAATGTCCATAACTCTGTAAACAAAAACTCAGTTCAAACCTATATTCAAACTTGATATGTATTTTGGGCTGAGAAACTAATAAGTTACATGATCCGACCCTTATTCCATTCAATAAACCCATTCTATAAATTGTGCTATTAAACGTTTGTTTAATAACAGGAAATAGTGTCAGGTAATCTTAGCATCTGTTTACATTCCGTACCCTACGTCTCAAAATACTATGGCTTCCAATATTTCTCCAACAAACTATAATGAATGAAGAGTTTGAAAAGTTATTTCATTAAATATCTGCCATTAAATATGCCAAAGAATCTTTATTTATCTGGGACTATTTCATTACACAGGCAAACGACGCATGGTTACGTGAAACGTCATCACATCCCTTATTGAAACCTTTGTTAGCTTCGCGTCTCATTTGTTGATTTAAGTATGTTTTGTCGAGGTTTTGGATAATGTAATAAATAGAATCTACAACTAGTCCCCAGTTTATAGTGGAAATTACAAAACTTGTCCAGTAAATTAAATCTGGACCTCGCCTTTATAATTTACTGGACTCGTTTTGTAAATTCTGTTGTACATCCTATATATACAAAATTTGGTTCCTATCAGATAGAAATTGTTTGAGTTATCACACCATGCGTAAACTTGCCGTAAAGTGTCTACAGATGGACATACGGATGGACAGACGAACGACAAGTGGTCAATCTGGAAGTCGACACATGTGTACCATACTATGGTATAGGTACACATACCATACTATCATATGGGTACACATAAAAAGTACACCAACCTCAAATAACAGACGCTCAGCAGATGTCACATTCTTGACTGTTCCTTTTAATGTGTAAACTTTATCAGATGCTAAGGGCTCCCAGCTAATCTGTGCTCCTGAATTAGTTGCTATGTTTTCTATCACTTGTTCTATTACCCCAACAGATTCAAACACTTTGACTGCCCTTGCATCAATAATGGCTGCAACTTCAGTGAACATCTGAAAACCAAACACAGACAAACTTTAAAAGGATTTTTCTATTAAAATACATGTCTACATGTATTTACCGGTATGGTTGCAGATGAATCTCAGGAATAAATCTGTTCTGTTCTGAGAGTCGCACGGCCAGGTGAAAATGCGATGTCAACATGATGGCACAGAAGTTGTCTAGACTTTTGCCAGCAATGCCGACAGTATCAATGTTGTCATGTACAGTAGTGCGCAACATTGTGTCGAAGTGCAATAAGCCACGGGAGATAGCATTTTCATGTCTCTTCTTGGAACTCAGATCGCTCCGGTGCATATTCTGGTGCATACTCTTGTGTCTGGAACAAACGTGCATGCATGTTTATTAAATTTTAGATGATTTTCCACCCTGCACAAGGTTTATTTAACTTTGTGTATTGTACTACTAGTAGTAATTTTGGAAGACAGGTCTTGACAGGCTGATTTTGTTTTTCCCCCAACAAATCTTGATCGAATGTTGTTTATAAAATCCGTAAGTGTCAATATACCAGTAATATTGTTGACCGGGAGTCGCAGGTTGGGTGGGAATTAAATTACTGGTATACAAGAAGCAGTAATACCACAGTAGTACTAAACTACTAGTACCACCTTGAAACAGAACCTCTGTTTTCAAAAGCACATTAGGAATAGTATGTACTATTATCCATCCCCACTCTATTTGGTCAGGTTCAACACAACTGGTAAAGTGCAAGACTGTATTTCGATGAAAATATCCACCCTGCACTTATATTAATTCTGGTCAGTTTTTCCACCCTGCACTTTTATTCCAGACACGAGAGTATTCTGGGTATATCGTCAGATATAAAACTAGTTTTCTGTCAGAAACTTCAGCAACTGGATAAAGGTATTGAGAATAGCAACCTTTATCTTGTTTTTAGAATATGGTGCATTATAGATGGATTTGAAAGAAGAAAAAAATTGGCCAAAAAAGAAAAAAATTCCTACCTGCCTACCTGGATTTTTTTACTCAAGAAATCTGAAACAGACAAGTTTTTTTTTTTTGGCCTTAGTAATATTTCATCCTTTCGGGACCATAAGTGATCAGTGAGACACAAGAAATTTTCTAAATGGGATGACATTTACAATAAATGATCTCTGAGAAAAGCAGATGACAAAACTGAAAACAATTTGAAAATGAATTGTTTCAGTTCTATAGGCCTTTAATACAGTCACACTATCGGCCGTGTGGCATACTTCCTGTTCGTGCTGTTGACACATTTTGGGCCATCAGATGGTGACAATTCTATCTGATTCACCACATCAAAAAACCCTCAATACAAATATCAGATCAATATCGTAAAAACTGTAAGAGCAATCTATCGACAAATTTGTCTATAGCAAATTCTCATTGTAACTTGGAGAACCTTCAAGGTACAGAGTTTGATTGACGCAATGTGCACGTTGTCAACATCAGTGTTCCTGTGTCATTTGGCATCAAACCAAGTTTACAATGGATCAGGGTATGCCCGGCTTGATAGAAATCACCCTTTACGCAATTAAAATATGTTTCCAATTAACAGATATGTACGCTGTATACATTGACCCCGAGCTTTGAACTCTACAAGTCACACCCACAAAGCACATAAATTTTCACCACCTATGTTCAGGTGGATGTATCTCCTAAATGTCCCAATGTGCAGAGCTGCCTGGTGCATCATTTAAACGGAGACATCCTCGGCTACACCATGATGTACTAGTTGAATCTGTGCATGCATGCATATATATATATATCTATCCCTTTGAATTCTGGGCATATAATATGTATGTTCGGCATACATGTATCTGGACCCTCCTGCATCCGAACATGACTCAGGTATAGCTGACTTAGTTTTCCCAGGCTCAAATTCGGGTTCAACATTTTAAGGGCACATTTTTTAAAATGTGTATGGGCCTATACCTTTGGATTCTGGGCATATATCATGGATATTGTGGCATGTCTGGATCCTCCTGCATCTGGACATGACACAAATATAGCTATCTTAGGTTTTCCTCATACAGGCTCCAACTTGGTGTTTAATATTTTATTGGCCCATCATAGAAAATGTGTATGGGCCTACACCTTTGGATTATGGGCATATATTATGGTTGTTGGGGCATATCTTTTTATCAACATCGTTTTATTCTTGAACACTGATTTTACAATTGTAGATGATGATAATGATAGTATGATATGGAATAAAATAAAACTAATATAGATGAAGCTCTTCATAGACATTATTATTTTTAAACAAAATAAATTGGTGACCAAACTAAACATAAACAATACACTGTATTAGTGCTGATGCTGGTAATAGAAAAAATGGCCTGGGTTTTTTTTTTGTGATTTCGGCTTTATGAATATTCGGTTAATTGCATAAGAAAAGCCATGCAATAAAGCGAAATTGACTGTATAATATAGATGTTGGAGCATATCTGGACCCTCATGCATCCGGAAATGACTCAGGTATAACTGACTTAGGTTTTTTCAGCACAGGCTCCAAGTTGGGGTTCAACTTTTTAAGAGCCCTTCTTAGAAAATGTGTATAGGCCTATACCATTGGATTCTGGTCATATATTATGGTTGTTGGGGCAAATCTTTTGGATTCTGGGCATATATTATGGATGTTGGGGCATATCTTGACCCTTCTGCATCAGGACATGACGCAGGTATAGCTGACTTAGGTTTTCCTCATACAGGCTCCAATTTGGGGTTCAATATTTTACAGGCCCATCACAGAAAATATGTATGGGCCTACACCTTTGGAATATGGGCATAAACTATGGATGTTGGGGCATATCTGGAACCTCCTGCATCTGGACATGACTCAGATATAGCTGACTTACGTTTTTTCCGCACATATTCCAATGAAAGTGTCAATGACAATGTAGCTCAACTTAGGTAGGGGAATAATTTAATGGTGGACAGTAAATGGAGGAATAGGAAAGGTGCTAATTGACATGTCTAACCTGTGCCAAAGGATTTAGTCATGCAAAGAGTAAAATCAAAGATGGCTGCTGGCGGCCATATTTTTTTGGCCAATTGACCCCAAAAGGAGTCGTTCCCATCTACGTGTCATTGTTAACATCCATGACAAATTTCATGAAGATCTGACCAAAGCTACGACCTGTAGCCCGCGCAAAAGGATATAGTAATGCAAAGAGTAAAATCCAAGATGGCTGCTGGCAGCCATGTTTTTCAGCCGAACGACCCCAGAATGACTCGTTCCCATCTACATGTCATTGTTAACAGCCATGACAAATTTCATGAAGTTCCAACCAAAGCTACGAACTATAGCCAAAGGATTTAGTCATGCAAAGAGTAAAATCCAAGATGGCTGCTGACTGCCATGTTTTTTGGCCGAACGACCCCAAAATGACTCGTTCCCATCTACATGTCAATATTAACATCCATGACAAATTTCATGATGATCAGACGAACAGTACGACCTGTAGCCCGCACCAATGGATTGAATTTTGAAATCCAAGATGGGCACCAGCGGCCATGTTTTTTGGCCGAATGACCCCAAAATGACTCGTTCCCATCTACATGTCAATGTCAACATTCATGACAAATTTCATAAAGATCAGACCAAAGGTACGACCTGTAGCCCGCGCCAAAGGAAATTGTTGACAGACACGCACACACAGACGCCAAACCATGGCAATAGCTCAAACTTACAAAGTAAGTTGAGCTAAAAAATTGCCTGAGAAACAATTAATTAATTTTGGATGGCCAGGTCCGATAATAAACTATATCCTCTGAATAGACAATCTGCTTAAACTGTGTCATGTATACTATACCTTAAATGGAGTCTCAGTATCTCCAACAATTTTAGAAAAATTATTTTCCTCCTCCTTCTCATCAATCTCAGGTTCTGGTTGTGAATAATCTTCCATCGGAACACTTTCATTTTCATCACCAGCATCAACATTACTGAAACTCACTTCTCCACAGATGCTTGTATTAGTAGATATTTTCCCACGTAAATTATATGTCTCGCTTGGTGTTAGTCCAACTATTGTACTCAAGTTTGGTTTTGATGAGGAAGTATTCTTCAGGACCCATTCTTCAACTGGAACTCCATCAGCCTCTTCAGCATGCTTGTTGAGAACATCAAATTTCAATGAATCCAGATGACCCTGGTATATTTTTTCCATCTCTTTATTATTCTTTGATAGCCACTTGTAACCGGACTTCCTCCCACATGCCACTAAATGGTTAGCAAACTGTATTCTAGCTCTCTTGGTATCACCACACATCGGGCAGTGATGGTGGAACTGACAATTGATAGTTCTTATCCTAAACTTCTCATCACAATAGCAGGGCATTATGAAGTAACCTGGAAGACACAAATGATATTAAGATGGCACTGAGGTCGCCAATTTTTCTACCCTTGCCAAGATCTGTTTCTCAAAGCTGGAAATTCAATGTTCAGATGTAATGCCACTGATTTGCATTTATACTAAACTAGACATGTAGGCGCTATTGAGTTTCAAAGGGAGATCATTCAGGATTCAGAATTAGGTGACACGTTTTCGAGCAGAAAAAATATTTCTAAAAACAAAATTATATCAAGTAACTCTTGTGTCCATAACCCCCTGACAAATCAAATCCACGCTCAACCAACATAGAGTATAAAAGGACAGCCATCCTGGTCCCGATGAAGATGATTATCAAAGGACTAGACCATTTATAAGATATTCAGTTGATTGTGAACCTCCTTGGAGGATCATCCTCGACTAATTTTCTTTACTCACAACTCAATCACCTGCAATATGGCCACAGGCATCTCTCTCACCAGTGTCACATAAATTTCCCCACCGATCCCTGAATAATATTTTACGAAAGGCTGATTAAAGTCTGAATAATCAAGTCCTGGTATTCTTCAGCATAAACCACAAATCGTGTTTATTTTATAATTATTGTTGGTTTATTTAATATATGCTATGGTGGTATGAATAACAAGCGTGTGTGAAAATTTAAAACGACTGGAAAATTTCTAGAGTTTTTTTCATGGCGTTTGTTCATGGCGTAAAGTATATGAACACTCTTTATTGTTACATGCTATAGAATACATTTTCGGTCGACATCAGAACTGACACAATAAAAAGAGACAATTACGCAATTTGTATCTACATGGATGAACATGCAAAACTGACAAGAAAGTTATATGTATGTGCGGTTCCGCACATTTATGTGTTTCAAACAGCAAAAACACTAATCTGAGACAACTGCAGCTTTGTTCATCGGTTTGCGTATTCTACCCCCATCACCCCCAGAATGTTAGTTAATACACGAAGAAGAAAGTAGCCTGATGTGTACTATTTTAATTGACGTGTATTTTTGCGTGGGTGAAAACTATGGACAATTATCGGTTTCTACATATAATCTTCCTTTCCGCATATTTCACGCAGCCTTTGACTCCGTGATAATGAACACGTGCTTGTCGCTTGATCATATACAAGGGCCGGGGGCTCTCGATGGGATGTTTCTTGAAATGCGTACAATACAGAATAACAACGTTGTCAGGATAGAAGTAGGAAACATTATGTTATAATATATTTACATATACACGCACTAGGTTAATCACAGATTGTTGAATTAATTCTTTCCTGTTAAACATTCATTGCGTTTGGAAGCTTTGGTATTCAAAGAAGACACGCCCCATATTGTATTTGAGTTCATTGGCACGCTGTCAATCATTCGCAGCAGTCTTTTGATCCGCGGTATGTCAGTAAAAGTGACAAATCATTGGTTACCACGTCGATTACACATGTACCGGTATGTGTTATCATCTCATCACGAAGATTTCAAATAACATCGGACCCTTGGCGCACAGATAATCAAACTTTAATCGGATGTGACACTGAATATTAAATATTCAAAGAACACATGTACATGTACATTGCAACGTGAAGTTTTTTGTTTGTTAGAAGTCTCAATTGCATCTCTATTACAATATAATTCGTGCAACGCGATCAATGTGATCTACATTTATTTATTAGTTGTTTTTTTTTCCTGAAAAATTCTAAATGTATATTTAAAACATTTAACACCAATTATCATGCATAACCCGTGCCTCCCACCACGCCAAAAACATTGTATTATGTTGGCAACGTTCCATTTCGTTGACAGTTATCTCGACTGCGTTTGTTGTGTTGATGGTCATTCCGACCGTGTTGGAGTAACATTGCGTCCGCGTTGCGTTAACGCGAGAACTGCGTTGATGGTAAATTCTCAACGCGGTCGAGAGGGACACTTATTTTGAGAGGATCTATACTACACACATACATCGACACACATGATGGATACCAACTGATGACAATAGCTGAAACTTGACTTTGTCAAGTTGAGCTAAAAATAAGTTAATTTCCTCTCATTTACTATTCATACTTTTGACATGTTCCGCTGTGGCAAATCAACCCTCACTCCTGTCAACAACTACATTATTCACACCTGCTTTATAATATACTAGCAGATTAGCCCACCACTGGCGGGATTGGTCCCATGGCTTTGGTCGATCCATTAATTTTTGTTTTGTACGTCGCTGCCACCGCTGATGCCCGAGATATCGCCCAAGGTCATTTGTGGGTACCCGTTTCAAGGTCAAGGTCACCTCGGGCGGACAAACTGACCCGACAACAATCTCCCCCGTCCCTTGGAACCCCGAAGTACAAAATATCGTCTCGATATCCCCAGTTTTCGAGACGGTCAAATGCCGTATATTTTCACTAAAGTAGATAAACGCTCTTTAATAGCGATGCCTCATATACAAACGCTCATTAATTATCACGCGATTAACCCATCAATCCCCATTACGGTGGCAGTTGAATCGTGAAGGAGTGGTCGCACTGGCTCGTGAATGGTCCGAGTGTACTGTGTGTGTTTTTACCCTTACACAGAAAGTTTGGGTTCAATCGGCCCAGCAGTTCTCGAGTCTATAGCGGACATATATCTCAAAATATATAGTAGACTAGCCGATGAGCCCGACGTTGTCCGGGCTATTCAAAAACCAAATTTCAAGTTGATAGCTCTACCCAGCCCGACGTTGTCCGGGCTATTCAAAAACCAAATTTCAAGTCGATAGCTCTACCCGTTTCCGAGATCTGGTTCTGCGCATGCGCGAAGCTGGCGTCGCACGGGCTCGGCGACCCGATAAAATTTGTATCCGGGGCAAGATACATTCACATACCAAATTTCAAGTCGATAGCTCTACCCGTTTCCGAGATCTGGTTCTGCGCATGCGCGAAGCTGGCGTCGCACGGGCTCGGCGACCCGATAAAATTTGTATCCGGGGCAAGATACATTCACATACCAAATTTCAAGTCGATAGCTCCACCCATTTCCGAGATCTCGTCTGCGCATGCGCGAAGCGGGCGCTGCACAGGCTCGCCAATACGACAACGACGACCGCCTGGTCAAACTACACACACATACCAAGTTTCGTCCCGATCGGTCGAGAATCGTAGATTTGTATAAATGACATACAGACATACAGACAAACAAACAGAGGTCTTCAAAATATATATGAGATGATGATATATGAGCAGTACCGCGGTACCAGTACTGTGGTTCTTGTACTAGTTTCAGTATGGTACTGATGGTGAATTTCCTGGTACAGATAGCACTTTGTGAACCCTGCTCTTGGCCCGAAATCTACGTTACTTTGAGCTAACGAAATAATATTACAATATAAAATCATAAAAAAATAATACCTTCGTTTCAGGTGACCCTCCCTCCCATTCGCCAGACGGCTCCCCGTAAACTTTTCATTTGCAAAAGTTGACTTATTCTTCCAGTTTCTATTAATCCAAGTTGCAGATTTTAATTCAATGAGACATTCGCCTAATTAACTTGCAAAATCGCGCCCACAAAACACCAAACCGGGGTTAGTGGGCTAACAAACATCCAAAAACACGTTTCCTCGAAAATAGGCAACTTTAACCCTTTCAGTGCCAGGTCCGATTTTTGTATCAACCCATATACCCTGAGCCAATGCATTCACTTATATATTATTATTATTATTATTACTATAGATACATTTAGAACGCATTATACAATAAATTAGTTTCAATGGACTTACAATACAAACATGGCACACATCCTAAAATAATAATGCACAAATGGATAAAATTATATACAAACAACCTAACTAGATAATACCAACTTAACCTAATAATCAACCGCAGTAAGGCAATAATAACAGCTAGACCATTTAAAATACACGAAGATATATGATTGAATCACAGCTAAAATTATATGGTGAAAGTAAAAGTTAATATATGGGTTAAACGGTCTAGACTCGCACGCACATAACAGACTCTGGTAAACAGCTATCGAAGAACACCTTTTTTTTTGGCAGATTGAAGCATATCTCGAACAAGTGAGTCTTAAGTTTTGACTTGAATTTGGGGAAAGTAGCACAATTCCGGATGTCCATTGGAAGTCTATTCCAGTTGTTGATGGAAGTCTCTTGGAAGCACCTAATTCCGTAGTTGATGTTAGGCTTCCTGGTCGCTCTGCGGATATCTTTCCCACTGGTACATGATCGTGTCACACCCCCGCTTTTCAGAACAAACATGTCAGAAATGTCCACAGGAACCGTAATATTTAGCGATTTGAATACATTTGTATTCCATTCTAAACTGAAAAGTCATTATATGTTCACTAATCAACGTCTTGGTTATATGGTCGTATTTGCTTTTATTGTCGATAAGTCTTGCACAGTTGACCATAGGTCGCCTCGCATATATAAGAGAATGCATTGGCCTAACAATTTTTCATCATTTGTTATTATTTTTTACAATTTTAATAATTTTTTCTTATATTCTTTAACAGACTTATTTTGTAGGTTTAGTGCCAGGGAATCATACGTTTTTCATGGGCATCAAAATTATTACTATGAATACTTGGTCATAGTTTTGAGTTATAACATGCCCCTATGGTTTTATCCAGTTTGTTTTTAAATTGGCTATAGCATGCTTAAGCATGCCCTGGCACTGAAAGTGTTAACCCAATGTTTTTAGACTTATGGGCATGAAAAATGTTTATTAACTCAATTTGATATGTTTAAGGTTGTTGATTAATAGAAATTAAATGGCTTTGGACATATATGACAATTGATGTTTTCATATAAATTCTCAACAATCTGTAGTTAAATTTTCTGATAGTTAGACACTGAAGCATGTAACCCTAGTATGAAAATTGGATTAAACATTGGTGATTTGTGGGAAGGTGCAGGGAGGTGGGTTTTTTTTTATCAAGTTGAATATTGCTCACATACAGGGAACTCATGCTTTAAAGCACCATGTTATTATGGAATAACTACTTAATTCTACATGCATGTACTAACTTATACCAAGAATCAATCATACAGAATAGTCCTCACTATAATTTGTATATAATAATTTCAACTACTAGAATAATGTCTATTATCAGATTTATAAAGGTATTGACTTAGTATGAGCTGGTTTATACATGTCATGTATCAGATTTATAGAGGTACTGTCTCACAGACTTCTTAGTATGAGCTGGAATATACACTGTTGTTTTATTCATTAGTTGATTAAGTTTTAAACATCTTATTTTTTAAATTCATTTGATATGTCATTATTTAATTTCAATAATACCCAATATACCCCGATATTTTTCCCAATTGCATGAGCCCTGGACCCTTTCCCAAAATTATGCAAGATTATTCCTGTCAGATCCTCTCGAGTTGGCATACTGTGGTTCTGGTATCTGCGAAGCTTATTTTTGTGTCCAATGTGGGGAAGGTAGTGGTGTAGTGAAAGCTTCCCCAAGACAAAATATTCAAGATAGTCATTTAATATGCGAGATATGTACAAATAGCGGGCTGACTCCTGTTATTGCCAGGCCATATGATAAATAACAAGACAGTCAATGACTGGGGTCGCTCACCAGACTGCAAAGACTGAACAATAAGACTGGGACTCTGGAGACCACAACAGTCAGCACTATTCATAATCACTTTAAAAGAAGTAGATTTAAACAGGATATGTGGCTAGAGAGACTTCAAGTATGTAGATTGGTTAAAATCCACCTTGAAATTACCAACTGTACACTACTGATCACCCCCCTCCTACAGCTCAACAAGTCCCCTCCCGACCGGGCTCCAGACTCTCAAGTCTTAGGTTGGAATTTCACAACCGACACCTCAAACTTTCTCAATTGTTGGAAATTTCCAATCTCACAAGCGCCTTTTTCTAAAACCATTTAGACATGTTTGAAGCCCAATTATCCATGGACCCAAAACACAATACATGTATGTCAGACTAATCAGTCAGGTGGTTCCAAGGTAGATGTTTTAATGAATTTGGTATATCAATGATTTTATTAGACACAAAAGTGTTAACTCCCCATAGCCCGCCATTTCTTGACAGGTTGACCTCATTTTAACAAATCTGAATCTCAGTCACTAAAGGACAGGCCTCAGGTTAGGGGTTCAGAACAGGGAGACTTGAAGTCTCCCTCCAGGAAATTTAGGGAGACTTCAGGGAGAAATTTTCAAAATTTGCTTTATTTATGACATTAATAAATAAGATAAAACAACAAGATAAAACATATTTTGCAAGTTACAACACAAGAAAAGCACCTGCATAGATCGATAATCTGAAATTTTAACTAAATTTATAACTTTTATAAAAAAATTTTAAACTGTTGTCAGTGTTGACTTTATCTGAAGAAATTATTAATTATTGACTTCATAACTTTTAATATCTGAATTGTTATTATAAATTTTATTTTTTTGGAAATGGATTTTGGCCACTGCTGTAATGTGGGTCTGTTAAAATAAACAAGTGCACCGCTGGGCGGAGGTAACGCCCCCGACTGTACAATCAGAGAGGATTTATGTTATTTTTGTGCAAATACTTATTAAATGGCACTTTGTAAAGTTATGTTATTCATGGGTGTATTTAGTACGAATATTGTTCTATATTAGTTTCAAATTTGGTCTGGTGCCACAAAAATAGAAGGAAAACTGAATTTTCTAAAAAAAAAACTGAATTTTTTAAGTCGAAAAAGGGTCATAACTCTCACAAAAATTATCCGATTGAACCGAAATTTTACCTTGACCTGTATTGCGATATTGGTAATACATGGGTTTTGCAAATAAACAATCCAAAATCAAGTTATCATCTGGAAACCAAAAAAAGTAGCAGAAAACCTGAATTTTCTAAGTCCAAAAAGGGGCGTAACTCTGGAAAAAATGGACGGACGAAACCACGGCTATGGGGAAATCTTGTCCCCCCGGCTGGTCTATTGGCATACCAAAGATCAACTGAAACCAAAGTTATGAGTTGAAACGTTCGTACGGACGGAAGGACGGACGGAAGGACGGAAGGACGGACGGACAGACGGAGGGCTCCACTATATACCCCCAAATCTCCATCGGAGATCGGGGGCATAACAATAAGGACTAATTAAGGAGGAGTAAAAGCTTTTAATTTTGTTTCGAACGAGTTTATTGTTGAGTAGCATCATCAGGACCGTATGCCATCAGTGATGTCTGATGATAAAGCAATAAACTTGACAAGTTTGATAGCTGTGTCAGAAAAAGGTGTTGATTACTAGTAATGTGTTCTTAACAGAGACCAGTTGAGCTTATAATATACACCAGCAGGTTAATTAAATACCTGCATTGTAACAAAGTAGGCCTACATGCAATTCATTTGCAACCGTTGACAGACGTATATTGCGCACGTGGCCTGAGCGATAGATTGACAACAATATTATTGTAATTTGCAAACACATAGTTTTGACACAAATTAATCCTTTTAAATGAGTTTGGATAGTAATAGTTTATTATGTAGATGTTTGATTTAACTAAGAACATTAAAAGTACTTCCAATGCACATTCAAACATCTGTGTTTAATAAAGCAAGCATGTGTTCTTGTTTGTAAACATAATAAATATCCAATTCCAAAAAGTAAAAAAGTTGGATTGGGAAACGGAGTCCGACACAAAATACTTTTGTAAAATTGAAAATTCATAGATATGTTTTAGTTTAAATTCAAAGACAGTATTAGTTGTTCACATTGGCTACTGCATGAGTGGTGGTGACCATGTATGGCTATACAATTTGCGGTTACAAAATGACCGACGGAACAAAGTAAGGTCTAAATTCCAGTCTCCTTAAACGAACCAGTAGCTCATCATAAACTTCGTTGGTCAGAGCAATTTGCCATTTCCAAAAGCACACAACCTGATTAGAATATGTGGATAGGGTACACCATGTATAATTGATAAATAAAATGCCTCGTTGGCACAGTTAAGTCTATCTAGATATTTTATTTTTTTTGCAAAACGAGTCAGATTTTCACCGTTAAAATTACCGTAAATCCTAAGCTAGTTTTGTCAAATTTTGAAGGCGACTTCGTTTTCGCCTTGCGGACATCCGAAGGCGACTTCGCCAGCCCAAGGGCGAGAATTTCGCCCGAGTCGCCTCCTAGCTTGGGGCCTGCTAAAGGATCCTCCTGATTCCCCCATACTATATGTAAGCTAAATAGTCCAACCTCTCTTGAGAAGACATTTTAAGAATTACTATAGAGACATATAGTTATGTCCCTGGTCCCACCCTATTTAACCTGGTGACCCGATCTGAATAAATTTGAATCCCAGACACCAAAGAACCCTTCATACATATCATAAATATTGAGCTGGCCTCAAGCAACACAATGTATTATACAATCAAGCCTTGAAATAGTGTGTCTGTCATTTGCAGAATGAGGTCCTCCGAGGGAGAATTTAGTGACGCTATCCCGCACAGTGGGCTAGCATCACTAAATTCACCCTCTGGGGACCTCATTCTGCTAAGGTCCTCAACTGCTATGACAGACCTAGGATAAGATTGAAGTTCCCCAGTTGAAGTTGGTGATGTTCACCCATTGGGCACCTCAATTATGAATTTATCTTCTGCAAATTAGGGGATATAGAAACTTCCTAGAAGGGAAATGTAACTAACAACAATGTTAATTTGATACTATAGATACTTCCCAGAAGATGAGGCCTAAGCAGAATGAGGTCTCCAGAGGGTGAATTTGGTGATGCTAGGCCGCTGTGCGGGATAGCATCACTAAATTCACCCTCTGGGGACCTCATTCTGCAAATGACAGACATGCTATTTGTCCTGATTTGAACAATAAATGATAGATTGGGAATTAATGACTTCTAGCAGATCTGCAAGGAATGTTTATAAAAATGTCAAGATTTCATTTGACATGATTGTGTAGGCATACCCAGCATATATACAGTTACAGCCAAAGTAAATGCTTCTTATTAATGATTCTGTAAAGAATTTGAGTAAATTTATTTTTGGGACCAGGCCAGGGTGGCAGAAGCAGTGCACTTGAGTGAAGGGCCAGGGGGCACAACCTTCAGAAATGTAATGGCATTAGTTTTTCAATTTTCAAAAAATGTTAAACAATATATATATATATAATTGACCATGGAGTTAAATACAATTTTTTTAATTTAAAAAAATATATATTTTAATAAAAAAAACAATTCCACAGTTTTTTAAAATATTCTTTTATTTTTTAATATATCATTTCTTTTCTACTCTTTTCTTTTTTGGTTAAAGAGTTGAATCTGAATTTTTTTAGTTATGTCCCTGGCCCCACCCACATTTGACCCAGTGACCTCATTTGAACAAATCTGAACCCCAGTCAACCAAGGATCCTTCATACCAAATATGAACCCATTTGGCCTGATGGTATCTGAGATGTTTAAAAGAATTACAATGGAGGGAAAGAGTTATGGCCCTGGTTTCTCAACTAATCAACCTGGTGACCTCATTTGAACAAATCTGAATGCGAGTCACCTAGGGAATATCCACACCAAATTTGAACCCATTGGGCCTTATAGTTCTGGAAAGGAAGTCGTTATAAGAATTACTATGGAGGAATAGAGTTGAGGCCCTGCTTTCTCAACTAATTGACCTGATGACCTCATTTGAACAAATCTGAATGTGATTCACCTAGGGAACAGCCACACCAAATATGAACTCTGGGTTTGCAGCCAACCTGTTACATCTTACGGTTCGGGAGGAGAAGATGATTCTTGACGGACGGACAGACGGCTCGACAAACGGATGGACGAGGAGTGATGACTATAGCTCCACCGGAGACTTAGTCTCAGGTGAGCTAAAAACTGAAAGAAAATAATATTAAATACAGTGCCTTGCGAGTCCATTACAATATTATTTGTGCATTATGGGAAATTAAAAAAAATAAAAAATTACCCCCTCCCTACCCTAATTATTTGCCCTCTGTTACTGGAAACAAAGGTATTATTTTATTTGGCCTAATAAAATATATCTAAAAATATTTATGCCACATGTAATTTATAATTCTTACGATCAAAGGCAATCCTCCTAAACCAGTGTTTCTTGAGCACATGATCTGCAATCTTATCTCGATCATTTGGTTTGTGCAAATCGCTGTCGCAGTAAGGACAATGATATTTTCCTTCACAGCAGTTGCTCTCCTCACACTGCTTGATTATTATGTCAAATACTCCTCTCACAATTGATGAATTATCCTGAAAATAGCGAAGCATCAATCATACATTGAACAGTGCATTTTGAACATAAACGAGGGCGCACAGACAATCCCTCACAATCGTGGCTTTTCGCTGAAGTTCATTAATTTTCTAAGGTGGCTTAATTCGATACAATTCTTAAACCCAGGCAAAACTTGTTGCATGTAGATATCCTTCATCCCATTGTGGTTCATGAATGAACAAACTGTCAGTCACATCCAATCTAAGATGACGCTTTTACACACAAAAGGCCAAACTTTAGAAGAAATGAATGAACAAAACATGTTACATGTGGATATTGTTCCCTTCATGCTGCCTCATGAGCATACTAAAGATCATTCAAACATAACCTACATGAAGGAGATAGAGATCCCAAGTTGGCAAAGATGTTTTTTGCTCTAAAGGCCATACCTCTGCAATAAATGATTGGACGAAACCTGTTCTGTGTGGATATCCCTCCCCAAGGTGTTTCATGAGCATAACAAAAATTATTCAAATCAGACCAATGACTTGAGATAGAGAGCTCCCAAGTTGTTATGAAAGGATGCATGCATGAACAGACTGATGGATGCATACATGTAATTTAGTATACCACACTTCCCCATCAATCTTCAAATGGGGGTATAATAACTACAGTTAACACTGACTCCCTGTACCGAGTGGGCCCTGTACTATACTGACAGTATAGTATATAGAGGATCTACAACGAGTTATGTTGGGATATAAGATTTTATGAAACGAGTTTCATAAAATCTTATATCCCAACAAAACGAGTTGAAGATCTTGTATATCACATGAAAAAACGAGAGGCTGATCACGATCGGCAGATGTTTAACCCATACCTTGGCGATAGCGATCAGCTATTTTTATAAATTTTATAAATCCTTACATCAACCTTTTCATGAGTGCTAATGTTTCAACAATTCACACTTAATATAGTGATCATGTGAAAAATATTTAGTTATCACATTGTGTCTACAGGATTGGTGGAGGATGTTAATATTCTTAAGCAAATAAACCAAATGACCCTCACTATGCAGGTTAGGGGTGTGTTCTCGTCAACTATGTCAAGAACTATAAACATAATCAATGGAAATATTTGAGTTATCAAATCGGATTAAATGGGGTTAATCTTACCCAAACTAATGAACTGATAAACACAAAATAGTCTATACAAAGTATGTCATTGGATTTAGAAACCCATACAATAAGTCAGTCTCAAGAATACCAGCCAGGCCCCACGCTAGGAGGCGACTCGGGCGAAATTCTCGCCCTTGGGCTTCCTTACTATTAAACACAGATGTTTGAATGTGCATTGGAAGTACTTTTAATGTTCTTAGTTAAATCAAACATCTACATATAATAAACTATTACTATCCAAACTCATTTAAAAGGATTAATTTGTGTCAAAACCGTCTATATGTTTGCAAATTACAACATTACAATGTTGTCAATCTATCGCTCAGGCCACGTGCGCAATATACGTCTGTCAACGGTTGCAAATTAATTGCATGTAGGCCTACTTTGTTACAATAATACAATGCAGGTATTTAAATAACCTGCTGGTGTATATTATAAGCTCAACTGGTCTCTGTTAAGAACACATTACTAGTAATCAATACCTTTTGTGACACAGCTATCAAACTCGTCAAGTTTATTGCTTTAATCGGATTATCATCATGAGACATCACTGATGGGATACGGTCCTGATGATGCTACTCAACAATAAACTTGTTCGAAACAAAATTAAAAGCTTTTACACCTCCTTAATTAGTCCTTATTGTTTATTTCAACGGACACCCACATTACAGCAGTGGCCAAAAGCCATTTCCAAAAAATTCAAATTTATAATAACAATTCAGATATTGCACCCAGGGCCGATAAGGCTCGGGGTGATTTATGTGGTTCTTTGATCCTGTCATCCGGCAGACATTCCGGTTTTTCGGTACGATCCGTTCCGTATCGGCCGAACTTAAAGTCCGCATTTTACATCCGCCCGGAATGCTGCCTCCTTCCGGTAACGGAAAAAGCAAGTCACTTTGGAATTATACGTATCGCGCTCGGTTGTGTGTCGTCAATTCCTATCTGTTTCCAACCGTCACCGTGTTTCTTCACCAGCCTTCATTTATTCGTCTATCATCTTGTTCCTTGTGCGTTCTGTCTGCGTCCTGTTCCGTCGGCGTTACCTATTTTCGTGGGTCGCGCACGTGTTTCCCTGTTTCAGTGTTTGTCGTTCGGTGGCACTAAAAAAAGTTTTCATATGGTTCGTACGGGATCTCGCGGTCGGGCCCGCGCCCGTTCGTCTCGTAGCAGTCGACAGGATGCATCTGCCAGTTCGTCTCGTGCTGGTCCTGCTTCCAGTGACCGTGTTAGGCCTTCTTCTCGGGTTTCGGCAAGTGTGTCATCTGTGGCTGATTCACGGGTGCGTGGCCGTGGACAGCATTCGCGCGGCAGGCCTGCCCGTGGCTCTGGCCGGGGACGCCGCGCCTCCCGTGGACGGGTTTCACATTCACGCGGCCGCGATCCTGTTCGTCAGCCTCGTCGTCAGCCCAGTCAGTCTCGTCGCCGACAGGATGGTTCTCCGCGCCCCAAGTTTCCGCGCTATGAATCCAGGTCACCATCAGCGTCTCCTTTGTCGACACGTCGACGCAGCAGTTCCGACGACAGCTCCACTTCTCTCCGCCGCCGCGAGGATTCCCGTGTGGCTTCGGTGATACACCGACCGAACGCTCCGGCAAGAGACAGAACTGATCCGGGTAATCCCTTATTTAGCTTACCATCCTCGCTGGTCTCCCATTGGGACGCCCCCTTGCCGATTCCTACAGCGGCAGACAGTTTTGGCTCTCACGTTTCCCGGTCTATTCGCGACAAAATTTTCCGGGGCGATTTTATCAATTTGGATCAACTGCAGGAACCCGCCACATCTATTCATACAGCTGACCCCCGTCAGTTGGTTGTCTCTGCTTCCGGGCGAATCCGCGTTGCGCCAAGCGGGCATGCTGCTCCAATAATGTCTGTTGACTCGTGGACCGATGCTTTTCTCACTTTCGTTTCAGTGTACCTCGACGTTCACCCTGAATCGTCGGCCCAGCCCCTTTTGCGTTACCTGCGCACAATTCGTTGGGCGGCTGCTAAATGTGGGGGATCTGCCTGGCGGGTGTACGATACCCAATTTCGGTTGAAGTGGGTTGGGAATACTGCTACTCCTTGGGAGACCATCGACCCTAACATTTGGCTGCTGGTCATGACGCCCCAGGTTCGGCAACCTCAGATGGGATCCATCTCTCCCCCGTCGGCAACGCTCTCTACCTGAATAGTCTCCAGGGCGCCCTGGGGACCTTCCTGGCATCTGACACTATGGTTTTCCCGGTGGTTTAACTGTTTCATTGATGTCATTGGGCATGGAGCTCCTGGTTTTGGGGAGTGCTGCGCACTCTATGGCGGTCCTGCAGATAGTGGTAGTGGTAGTGTCGCCATAGCATTATAACCTGTCTGGTAACTTTGATGGGTGGCTTATCAATAGTAGCTTAGTATGTTTATGACTGCGCAGTCATCTTATGGTTATTCGAGAGTGCTCTCGAACTGTAGCCTGAGTGTAATATTCCAGGCCGTTGCTTAGCCATAGGGAGTTGGGCTGTCCAGTGGTCTCTACTGCCATTCCTGCGTCGCACTCGTTGGGCTTCTCCCTGTTGGCCGTGTGTGCTTATTGCTTAGGGCGCCTCATAGCAATTCTTGGGCGCCGGCTCCGAATCGTACCTTGCTCGTCGGGCCATGCTCATGCCTGCGCTGTACAGAAGTATTTCTTCAGCGTTCTCTGCTTCGGCTTCTCGTCAGAGCTAAGGCTCTGCTTAATTGGTTTCCATGCGTATGGGCTATCTGCAGGACAAGCTTATAATGTTGCATTAAAGCTGAGATCATACCCCACTCATGTGTTGTCGTTTAAATATTCCATGTGATAAGAGTGTTTTTCCCTGTAGTGCATACACAATCAATGCAGTAGTGGCAGGGCTGTCACTGGTGGGGGTAGTGTCTCTTGGATCTGAGTGATCACATAATGCACCCAGGGCCGATAAGGTTTGGGGTGATTTATGTGGTTCTTTGATCCTGTCATCCGGCAGACATTCCGGTTTTTCGGTACGATCCGTTCCGTATCGGCCGAACTTAAAGTCCGCATTTTACATCCACCCGGAATGCTGCCTCCTTCCGGTAACGGAAAAAGCAAGTCACTTTGGAATTATACGTATCGCGCTCCCTCCCTCCCCCCTTGGAGCTCCATGCCCCGCTTTGTTCGGCGTCCCGAAGTGGCACGCCATCTTCATTGTTATGTGATGCCTGTTTTGTTTTGGGCCTATGGCCCTGTTTGTTTAAATCTCGTTGCTGCTGTTTGTTTTCACTTTCAGGTGCTGTGTCATCAGTCCCATTGATCCAGCTTTGGTGCGTCCTGCAGGGGTAACTGTGGTGTTACCCGCCCATCGCCGTTGCTTAGCCATAGGGAGTTGGGCTGACCAGTGGTCTCTACTGCCATTTCTGCATCGCACTCGCTGGGCTTCTCCCTGTTGGCCGTGTGTGCTTATTGCTTAGGGCGCCTCATAGCAATTCTTGGGCGCCGGCTCCGAATCGTACCTTGCTTGTCGGGCCATGCTCATGCCTGCGCTGTACAGAAGTATTTCTTCAGCGTTCTCTGCTTCGGCTTCTCGTCAGAGCTAAGGCTCTGCTTAATTGGTTTCCATGCGTATGGGCTATCTGCAGGACAGGCCTATAATGTTGCATTAAAGCTGAGATCATACCCCACTCATGTGTTGTCGTTTAAATATTCCATGTGATAAGAGTGTTTTTCCTTGTAGTGCATACACAATCAATGCAGTAGTGGCAGGGCTGTCACTGGTGGGGGTAGTGTCTCTTGGATCTGAGTGATCACATAATAAAAGTTATGAAGTCAACAATTAATTTCTTCAGATAAAGTCAATACTGACAACAGTTTAAAAAAAATTAAAGTTATAAATTTAGTTAAAATTTCAGATTATCGATCTATACAGGTGCTATACTTGTGTTGTATCTTGCAAAATATGTTTTATCTTGTTGTTTTATCTTATTTATTAATGTCATAAATAAAGCAAATTTTGAAAATTTCTCCCTGAAGTCTCCCTAAATTTCCTGGAGGGAGACTTCAAGTCTCCCTGTTCTGAACCCCTAGCCTGAGGCCTGATACCAGCACCATTAATATTACCCTGGAGCCCAAATGCAATTGATGGAATTTCAAAATAAGACATTTCCTCTAATGATGAATATTCAATTGGTGATTTATTGAAACCCTTACTGAACCTGGATCAAAGTGAAAGGGATAATATTATATCTGTCTATCGAATAATATGTGTCTATGGAATGGTTTAATTTTAATCCCAAATCCATGCAAATCAAAAGTGGATCACCATCAACCTGGACATAATATAGGAGAATGATCAAATGAAAAGCATTAAAACCATATGATGTGTGGAGAGGATTAATCATTTTCAATGACATATCGTGGAACTAAGGAATGTGTGGATTAATTTTTGTCTAAGATAAGACAACAGTGTCTGTAAACAACAATGTCTGTAAAACATCCCTACAAAGAAACAATGGACTATTCCAATTTAATATTTTAGAATAATGTACAGAACTCCACCAGATAGTCATCAATCAATTTGACATTATGATAAACAAATCCTGCCAGCCAGTGGTACCACTATCAGGCTTTATAGCATGTCATATCTAATGTCCATAGTGATAATAACTCATTTCAATAACACACATGGTCTGTGAGATATGTTCTCTTCAAATTCCCAGCAGTAATTATTATGTTAATTAATCATAACTCTTTTAAAATATATCGGATCAAACCAATATTCGAACTCGATCTGTATTTAGGGGTGATAAATTCATATACCAGATTTGGTGTTGATCAGATGAAAAATGTTTTGAGTCATAGCAGCTTTGGTGAATTCTAAGTAAACATAAGAGTGAAAAGGGTTAATTAAACAATACCAAAAACCATACAGACGAAGAACGTGCTAAGAAAAACCTAGGTAAGAAATATGAGGCAGATCAGAAGAAATATGTTCAACTTATTGCATTGGATAGCATGTGTGTAAAGGGTTAATTATTTTCTAAACCAATAAATAGCAAAAACTATACAGATGAGGCGTGTCATCATAAACCTACATATCAAATATGAACACAATCGGACAAAAAATACTTTGGTTATAGCATCGGATTTTATTTTTTTTTCAAAAAAAGGGTCATAACTCCTTAAAATAAATCGGATCAATCCCATATTCGAACTCGATCTGTATTTTGGGCTCTGAAACTCGCATACCAAATTTGGTTCCGATCAGATAAAAATTGTTTGAGTTATGACAGCATGCGTGAATTCGAAGTCGAAAAAGGGCCATAACTCCGTAAAAAAAAAACTCGGATCAAGCCCATATTTGAAATCCATCTGAATTTTGGTCTGAGAAACTCATATACAAAATTTGGTTCCGATCGGATAGAAAATATTTGAGTTATCGCACCATGCGTAAAGTGTCTACGGACAGACAGACAGACGCACGACAAGTGGTCAATCCGGACGACGACACTATGTTTACCATACTATGGTATGGGTAAACATAATGAAAGTGTCAATGACACTGTAGCTCAACTTAGGTAGGGGAATAATTTAATGGTTGACAGTAAATGGAGGAATAGGAAAGGTGCTAATTGAAATGTCTAACCTGCGCCAAAGGATTTAGTGATGCAAAGAGTAAAATACAAGATGGCTGCTGGTGGCCATTTTTTTTGGCCAATTGACCCCAAAAGGACTCGTTCCCATCTACGTATAATTGTTAACATCCATGACAAATTTTATGAAGATCTGACCAAAGCTACGACCTACAAATTTCATGATGATCAGACGAACAGTACGACCTGTAGACTCGTTCCCATCTACATGTCAATGTCAACATTCATGACAAATTTCATAAAGATCAGACCAAAGGTACGACCTGTAGCCCAGGCCAAAGGATTTAGTCATGCATAGAGTAAAATCCAAGATGGCTGCTGGCGGCCATGTTTTTCGGCCGAACGACCCCAAAATCACTCGTTCCCATCTACATGTCATTGTTAACATCCATGACAAATTTAATGATGTTCCGATCGAAGCTACGACCTGTAGCCCGCGCCAAAGGATTTAGTCATGCAAAGAGTAAAATCCAAGATGGCTGCTGGCGGCCATGTTTATTGGCCGAACAACCGCAAAATGACTCGTTCCCATCTACATGTCAATATTAACATCCATGACAAATTTCATGATGATCAGACGAACAGAACGACCTGTAGCCCGCGCCAATGGATTGAATTTTGAAATCTAAGATGGCCGCCAGCGGCCATGTTTTTTGGCCGAATGACCCCACAATGATTCGTTCCCATCTACATGTCAATGTCAACATTCATGACAAATTTCATAAAGATTAGACCAAAGGTACAACCTGTAGCCCGCGCCAAAGGATTTAGTCATGCAAAGAGTAAAATCCAAGATGGCTGCTGGCGGCCATGTTTTTTGGCCGAACAACTCCAAAATCACTCGTTCCCATCTACATGACAGTGTTAACATCCATGACAAATTTCATAAACTTCCGACCAAAACAACGACCTGTAGCCCGCGCCAAAGGATTTAGTCATGCAAAGAGTAAAATCCAAGATGGCTGCTGGCAGCCATGTTTTTTGGCCGAACGACCCCAAAATCACTCGTTCCCATCTACATGTCATTATTAACATCAATGACAAATATCATGATGATCAGATGAACAGTACGATCTGTAGAGAACACGCAAACTGTATACAAGTCTTGTGTTGGCTCAGACGCTTCACCACTGTACGTCAGTAATGTGCTACACGCTGAATGAAATATAGTCCCTTTTATTTTCGTCTTTATTTGACGTCTATTGGGTTATTTATAGGTAACATTTGTCGATAACATTATTTTGTCAAAAATATAATATAATTTGTTTATCTTTTGGTACGGAAGCAAAATGACGTCACACGCGCAGGTATACAATGAAAGTGATTACCACTTGGACTATTAGCCACTAGTGACAGATAAGAAAATATGTAATGGATTTTTCAATGATATTATAGGGGTTACATGTGATATTATGAATGTGATATTATCCACAAAACACACTTACAAATAGCACCACGTAATGAGTGTGCAATAAGCATAACACTTAACACCATGGCAATGCTTTTCAGAGAGTGATTACTGTGACCCATTCAACACAAAAATCTTGAGCAGCTAGGATTAGCAAGTACTATACCAGTATGTTGTAAACAACATGAACATGGTGGCAGTTTTAACCAAAGTTCAAATAGTGGGGTCTCCCATGTGTTGAGTGTTTTGCTTATTGCACTCTCTTTACGTACTGAACAACAGGTTCTGTGACATAATTTGGCTTTTGTTTACATAACACAGTGCACAAACTTTACAATAGCACACAATTTATGTGATATCTATGATTGTATAAGAACAAAATATGTCTACATAATAATGTAATAAGTAATAAATATGTGTTATATACACAAAGTGTTTGTAACAATTCATGCATCACGACAAGGCTAGTTTTCGTGGCCATATAGTGATGAGGCGACCTTGTCGCTTTGTGGCCATGTAAACTAGCCGAGTTGCGATACATGAATCATTACAAACACATGGTGTATATAACACGTTTATCTACCATTTGTGTGACAGAATCCACCATACAAATGACATTTTAGGAGTTTTTTAAATGCCAAAATTGTCTGACAATTAGCTTTCTTGAGTAAATTCTTCCAACATACAAATGTATCAGTGTCACGTGATTAGCTCTATTTGTTAAATTCTCCCAACCTGCAAGTTCACGAGAATATGCCTAACGGAAATTGAATTCAATTGACAAAATCACTTACACCTGCATTTTATATAATTATACAATAAATACTCAACAAATATGTATTAGTTACTTTGTGATATGTTTTACCATAATACCCACGATGGGAGGCAATAACATAATGTTAAAACATAGGAACTATCTATTTCTAGAGCGCAAGAATATATGTTGGAATGTTGCTCTGATTGTTCACGTGATTGCTGTGACGTCAGTTCATTCAGGATTTTGAACTGCTCAATGACATCATGAGCTTCTTTTATCGCAACTGCAGTAATGATACATATGTTTTTATCAACAATTCATTATCGCCAATTTTATCAGAGAATTTTTAGAAACAGTAGATAAATGCAAAGATTGGCAATTAATATAGGAAAACTGACCATATAAGTAATTGAGTAATAGTATCCAAAATAATTCAAAAGGAAAATGCGTTTCAACAATCTTAAAACTGTAAAGTTGTCTTTTAGTCACCTTCATTGGTATAATATAGGCAGACCCCACCTCCCCACCAATTGAAAGTTTAAGCAGCTCCCCCTATATAGGCCTGTGAAGACCCCCCACACCCTCACCAAGTGAAAATGTTAGCAGAACTCCCCTACATGTATATTCCCGACTGCATGTGATAACATTTAGTATTAAAAATAATCAAATTAAAAACTCGCTGTCGCCCACGGGCCATTTTCTGTGCTAGAAAAACTCAACTCTGACTCAAGTTTGGTGAAGTTCTCTGTTGATTTGTGTAATCCCGTGAGAAGGTCGGACACAGGACACGTTTTCACTAATTTCAATATCCGCTCAGTCTTGTTACAACAATTGTGAATGAAGCACAGCGGTGTCGCCATATTTCGGAAATACCGTTTGAAACTGATTGAAACGAAGACTCCAGTCTGAATGTCAACACACAGTGCCTTTAAGATTATACGTACGTTGCGTAATTTTGCACATGCTTCTATGGTCGGATCACACAAAGAGCGGTGCCGACATACAGGTATTTGGTCTGTCACCAAAAGTTACGTTCAGGGGATAAAACAGGTACAGGTTGATATAGGTATCATGTTTCTCGCTATGAGAAATTCTGGGGAGAGTTGACAATAACTGTGGTCGTAAACGCGTTTGCCTGGCATGATTTCCCGCAGGAATTTCCTGCAATATCAGCTGGTCGTGGAAATGACATTTAAAAACTACAGTTGAAGGGCAAATAAATCACAACGTTATGCCAGCCATACGAAAACAAAAGCATTATAGCTGGCATCATCCCATTGACAATGGGTGCCATGTACTTGTGAAAACTTCTGAGCAAGCGATTTTAGTATCAGAAGTCCGTTTATAGATCTTTATAGGCAACATGCAAGTACGGTACATGCCTTTTATGCTCGCAAACGTCATTAAAGTATTTGGGGTGGGGTAGGAGTCGTTTTAAATCTCATAACTCTGTCCCTATTCACTGTGAGATCCAATGGTTTAGTTTAGTCATTAATCAATTTGATAGATAGGATAAACAATTATCCGGCCAGCAGGTTGTTTATCTTTACCTTCATACAACCACCCCCTAGAGCTCTGTAACATATGTCATCACTCAATTAATAACAGATTTCGCTTGGAATAACATCTATTAAAGGTACCCTCAAACACTCTGGATATTGGATGTTCACATGGCAATTTATTGATATCATTATATTACATGCAACTATTGCAATAAAATCTTCATATTTTCAAAACAGGACATCACACCTAATTAATGGTATACAACTAAAACAAATTAGTGTCAATGACAATTTTTTTCTTTTATTTAAATAATTTTTTTATTACTATATTCGAACTTGATCTGCATTGTGGGCTGACAATATCACATACCAAATTTGGTGTCAATCAGATAAAAAATGTTTGAGTTATGGCAGCATGTGTGAATTCTAAGTGAAAAAAGGCCATAACTCTAAAAAACTCGGATCAAACCCATATTCGAACTCGATCTGTATTTTGGGCTGAGAACCTATATACAAAATTTGGTTCTGATCAAATAGAAAATGTCTTGAGTCATCACATTATGCCTAAAGTGTCTACAGACGGACGGACAGACAGACAAACGGACGGACGGACAGATAGACTGACGGACGAACGACGAGTGATCAATACGGACGTTGACAGCAGAGTACAAGAAAAATATATCAAACCTGGTGTGCCCCTTTAATATTTCAAATCACATTTGTAATCAATTGAAATCAATGTCGAAAAAGCTTTCCATTAATATGTAAATAAAACAAACTAGACCTACAGTTCTAACAGTGTTATGAACAATTATTTTGTTCTCATAGACTGATACAGAGCTCTCAAGTTTAAACAAAATGGAAAACCAAAGTTGTCTTCCCATGCAACCAACAAAATTCCGACAAATCTACTAAACACAATCACATTATTAACCTCCAATAGTAATGCTATTAAACATTAAAACCAGATTATGCCTTTAAGATAAAATTTAAATAACCATGCATATAAAATATAATAGTATAAACATTCCATCTATGATATCTCATCATATGGCCAACACATCTCCCTGCAGTCTGAGAAACTCATATACAAAATTTGGTTCTGATCAGTTCGAAAATGTTTGAGTTATCGCACCATGCGTAAAGTGTCTACAGACAGACAGAAGGATGGACGGACGCACAATGAGTAGTCAATCCGGACAACGACACTATGTTTACCATACTATGGTATGGGTAAACATAAAAATAATAATTAAGACCCTTTGGTAGTGAACAATGGACAAAGATTAAGCCAGGCATTCAGCTTGAACAATTCATACTAACAAAGAATCCCTCTATCTTTGATGGATGAAGAGCTTCTTGTACTTCTGCTATATCGGCATCAGAAATTTGAGCTCTCAGGTTCAACATGCTATTTTCTTCTTCATCCTCGATTGACGGTTTTTTCGACTGGACATCAAGTTTTCGCTGACACCTACTCAGATGAGCTGCGACACCAGCCTGCCGTTTATCATGGAGGGTTAGTTCACGCTTGCAGTATTTACAATGTATGTGTCGTCCTTTGACACAGTTTTCCTGGCACACTTCTATTGATTCTTCTGTAAAAGAAATTTTCAATAAATGTCTAAAAGGAAAGCAGATCTTCATAATTTGTCGGAATTTTCTCAACGGATGTTGTTTTCTAGGCAACACTGTATATTCAGAGTCATTCTTATGGTTGGCACGGAAAATAACACTTGGGCTTTTCAAATGATACAATTGAATCAAATTCTTGGAACTAGTGATATTTTTAAGAAAATCATCACGTCAATGGACACAAGCATATAGATTGTAGACAGTGTTCCCACTCCTATTTAAAAATAATTTTCTGTACCTTTCACAGATTATTTCCTGACCTGGACAATGAAATTTCCATACCCTAACAATGTCATATACAGGGATAATTTAATATGGGTAACACGTTTGATTCTCAAACTATGTATGCCATAATGTCCCCACACTCACTTGGAGAACACAGTGAGGTATATTTATATAACCTATTGACAAGTTTTTTTTCATTCAATGCATAAATACAGTATATGTATATATGTAACCACGGTAACCAACATGTCCTTATATAATTATGTGTAAGTAGTCTAGACTGTTCCCTAGACAAATGGATCAATCCTCGAAATTAGTAAAAATGTCCCATGGCAAATCTAATACTGTAGCATATGAGATTCCACATGTTGTGCACACTGCCACTATGTCGCCAAATTTGTTTGACAGAGTGTTGACACAGGGTTTCCGCTAGGGTGGCACAGGCTCCGAAAAAATGGAACCAGTTTTTGGTGCTATAAAAAAAAGTGGGAAAAGGGGGCCCCATGAATCAATGTAATCAAGAATTGAATTGAATGGGTCCTGTTGTCTTTGATTTTCAGATCACCATATGCACCGATGTCAAAAATATACACCACTTCAAAGTTTGCTAACAAATTTGTGTATTCAATGATTATTATGTCTGCAAAACATCACATATGCAGCAAACATCAAACAACCGACTGCAATAGACGTCGGAACCGCTCAACCTAATTCTGACTATATGTGGCTAATTGGGACTTGATGCTTGAATATCAGAAGTTCTCGATCTAAACCTTCTGTTGGATGGACAACGGGTAAGGCCAAAAAAAAAAAACATCTGTATTTTCCGGTTACCCGACCGACCTGCCGAAATTGGGCCGACCTGGACTTTTTTTTTCAAATTTCAACCCAAAAAAAAATAATATTAAAAAAAAAATGCATGTAATTGGCATGTAAACACATCTATATCGTTAAATATATACTATACACTATGTTTACATTAAGCAGCAATAATTTTAGATGGAATTGTCAAAAAAAATTTACTTCTATTAAAATAGAGAGAAATATACATGTAGAAGACTTTATATATCAGAATTTAAAGTTCCTCTCCCCAGTCAATCAAGGATTCATAGTGTTCATGCATAGTTACTAGTATGTATACAGACAGTATAAAGATGACTGCATGTCTACCATATCTAACACCCTTCTGGGATTGGCACTAAAAAAGCACATGAAATTATCTACTGGTTTGTTTGGGTGTATCAAACTTACAATCATGCATATGCCAGTGTGTATAAGGAACTTCAAAGTTGGGGCCAATTTGAATGCTGAGGTGTGGTACCTCAGTCACGGTGTGGCCTGTGGTACCATTTTCAGTGTGGTGTGGGACTTTATATTTCAGTGCAGTTGAGGGGTGTCTGAGGAACATTTACACCCTGTGCAATGTGTCTGAGGCGCATGTGAGATATGTGTCTTAGGTCCTAAGGTGTATGACCAAATACTTAAGTGAGGTTTGAATTAATATCATACAATTATGTTATTATAAAGTAATAGAAAAGCCCTATTATGGTGTATGTCTTGGGCCTGTTGATATGTCAATATTGTGCTCTGAGGAAGATGTGCCACCACAATCTAAACTAAGAGAATAATTACAAGAGAGCTGCATAATTGAGTGCCTGGGAGGCATATGTTTGTTCACATTGACAATACTTATCATATTATTGTGCTACATTAACTGTTTACTTGCAATATACATGGACAGCCTTAACACAAGTATAAAGAGTAAGCATTAATGTACTTCTTAACTGTTCGGGGAGAAAATTAAAAAAAAATCCCTACCTACCTACCTGGAATTTTTTGGCATCGTAATAGGAAACAAATAAGGTTTTTTTTAGGCCTAAGAAGAAATCATGAATAACATTGCTTAAAATTCCAAAATATCTTCATCCCTGACAAGTTATTATGATAGACTTCAAGCATAATACTCATATTTGTTAGCCAGAACATGTTCACTCGATTTGGTGGGACAACTGTGATGTTTTGGTGGAAAATACGTGAATTTTGAAATTTCATAGAAAATAATGTTTAATGAAAAAGAAGAGAGTATGCTCATATACAGACACATAAAGACCCCTACCCCCACAAACCCTCCCCATGTCCCATGATTCTGGTGTTAGTAATATTTCATTTGAATAGAAAAGAACATGATTGCCTGACGACTTCAATAAGTCGCAATGTGATTCTAAATGTGATAGTAATTAAATCAGTAGCTCCGGGTTGTTAGACTTATAGAAACGATATACTATAGCACTCAGGAAAACCAGCTGATACATCTGTCAAATCAGTCAATCAATATACAAGACTGTCAATGACTGTGTGGTCGCTTACCAGACTACTGCAAAGACTGAGAAGACTAGGAGTCAGGAGACCACAATAGTCAGAACTTTTCATAATCACTTTAAAAGAAGTAGTTCTAAACAGGATATGTGGCTACTGAGGCTTCATGTACGGTATGTAGATTGGTAAATATCTACCTTGAAATTACCAACTACACACTACTGATCACCCCCCCCCCCTCCAGCTAATAACAAGTCCCCTCCCGACCGGACTCCAGACTCCCAAGTTCTTAAATCCTTTTACACACCTGTCTTAGGTGTTGGAATTTCACAACCGACACCTATAACTTTCTCAATTGTTAGAAATTTCCAATCTCAAGCTCCTTTTTATAAAACCATTTAGACACGTTTGAAGCCCAATTATCCATGGACCCAAAACACCATATGTCAGATTAATCAGTCAGGTGGTTCCAAGGTAGATGTTTTAATGAATTTGGTATATCAATGATTTTATTAGACACAAAAGTGTTAACTCCCCGTAGCCCTGCCATTTCTTGACAGGTTGACCTCATTTTAACAAATTTGAATCTCAGTCAACAAATGACCCTCCATACTATCTATATGTAAGCTAAATAGTCCAACCTCTCTTGAGAAGACATTTTAAGAATTACTATAGAGACATATAGCTATGTCCCTGGTCCCACCCTATTTAACCTGGAGACCGCATCTGAATAAATTTGAATCCCGGATGCCAAAAAACCCTTCAAACTAAATATCAGTAAACTAGACCTGATGGTCCTTGTGAAGGAAGCATATTAAGAATTATTATGGAGGGAAACCCCTTGGCCCCTATTCAAATTTCAAAAAATGTTTTAAAAAAATAAATATATATATATATATATATATATATATATATAATTGACCATGGGAACCCATTCGGTCTTACCGTTCTGGAGAAGATGTTTAAAAACTACTATGGAGGAAAGAGTTATGGCTCTGGCTTCGCAACTATTTGACCCAGTGACCTCATTTGAACAAATCTGAATGTGAGTCACTTAGGGAACAACCACACCAAATATGAACCCATTCGGTCTTATGGTTCCAGAGAAGATGTTTAAAGAATTGTTGACAGACGGATGGATGGACGGACGAGGAGTGATGACTTTAGCTCCACCGGAGACTTTGTCTCAGGTGAGCTAATAAAAAACAAGAGGTGGCATCAGAGATGCTGTGTCTCGTTTTCGGTGGCTTACCGCCAGTGGCTACCGCCAATTGGTGTGCATCAGTATCGGTAGACTAATTAATAGGTAAAATCGAAAAATGACTAATTAAGGGCCATAACTCCATCAAATTTTATCGGGCCAGGCTGGTTTTCGAACTCGTCCGAAATATTCTTGGCAAGTATGTCTATTCCAAATTTTAAACAAATCGGAGGACGTTTGTTGAAGTTATCGCGCTAACGAGCTAAAAATTCACGAAAAATGACTAATTAAGGGCCATAACTCTATCAAATTTTATTGGGCCAGGCTGATTTTCGAACTCGTCCAGGATATTATTGGAAGACACTTATATACCAAATTTTAGTTGAATCGGATGACGTTTGTTGAAGTTATCGCGCTAACGAGCTCAAAATTAGTACAAAATGACTACTTAAGGACCACAACTCTATCAAATTTTATCGGACCGGGCCGGTTTTCTAACTCGTCCGAGGTATTCTTGGGAGACACCTATATATCAAAATTTCAATCAAATAGGATGATGTTTGTTAAATTATCGCGCTAACGACCTGAAAAATTTGTGAAAAAATGACTAATTAAGGGCCATAACTCTATCAAATTTTATCGGACCTGGCCGGTTTTCGAACTCGACCGAGATATTCTTGGGAGACACCTATATACCAAATTTCAATCAAATCGGATAACGTTTGTTGAAGTTATCGCGCTAACGAGCTGAAAATTCGTGAAAAATGACTAATTAAGGGCCATAACTCTATCAAATTTTATCGGACCAGGCCGGTTTTCGAACTCATCCGAGATATTCTTGGGAGACACCTATATCCCAAATTTCAATCGAATCAGATAACGTTTGTTGAAGTTGTCGCGCTAACGAGCCTAAAATCAGTGAAAAATGGCAAAGGGCCATAACTCTGTAATAAATGTGCGGACGAACCCGATTTTTTGTCTGCAGCTTACGTGCATGGATATGTACTCAGACACCAAAAAAAGTTTATCCGTCAATAAACGGTTGAGTTATAAGCAAAACACGCCGCCCGTCCGCCGCCCGCCCGCCCGCCCACCGTCCCCCATCATACTATAAGTCGAGTTTTTTCCTAAAAACTGAATATTTTCAGGGAATATATCAGCGAATGCGATCTTATCTCACAACGCTTATCATGCCCGTTATTTATACCTTATCATATAAGCAATGCAGGAGGACCTTACGAGATTCAATAATTTCAATCTGTTAATATTAAATTCCAGTGAATATATTTCTCCAGAAACTTATCTGGATCTTCTCACGTGAAAGGAAATGGGGGGAGAGGGGAGGGTGTTTCAAATAATAAATTTCAAAATTCCTAGGTCCTACGGCACCTACATTTGGACCCTTGCGGAAATCCTGGTTGACATTGAATTTATGAAGGTGTGCTCGATACGCTTAGTTAGCGTATTCCGTAAAAAGACCAACCCAGCAAAAATAATGATCGCGAACACAGGATCACTTTCTTGATAATATAATGTTCTGGCCTAGGAAACTGTATGGTACTATTGGCCCAGTGTGAAATATTTCCATACTTATTCCATACCCATAGCCCAAACCACCAATAGTCCATACCTTTTCCAGACTTTCAAACTGGGTAGAACAGGGTTCGTATGCACTTTTTAAAGTGCAATTGCAGATTTTTCCAGTACGAAAATCACCATCCACTGAATCGAGAAAAAGCTCTCAATCTGTCAATCCTCACAGTGTTAGTAAAAGAATGGCACTTTACTGATGGTGATCCAATCATATTGGCCCAGACTAAACCTACTGGAATCTTTGTCATTATGGAAGTCAGTTGTAAATGTATGTGCTTCACATTAATAAAATATCAACTGAGGTAGAAAACAAGGTCCATGAAAAGATGCTTATTAGTGAAATATCCAAAAGTATTGGATACTTAGAATTTTGAGTATAAAGTAACAGATTGAGCTGTTCATAGAGGCATGACAACAGGAAGAAACAGCAAATTGTGTACATTTAAAAGTTCCCAAGGCTAGCGAATTGTCGTGAAACACATTACATGTACTACCAAATCTGCACAGAGACCATGTAAATCATGCTCGATTTGTCTTATTCTGCCATCGCATTAATATGGCATTTATTTTTAGTTGTCTTCTGTAAAAACAGGTTCAACAACTACATGTAGGACCTACCTTCATAACTTATTGTCTGTGATGATGCTACATTGTGAACAGATATTATGCTTTGGTCCAATCCCTGGAATAGAAATCTATGCCAAATGAGAAAAAGATTTAGATTTGTTATCATCCAACAACTCTTAGGAACGCCAACAACTCTACGGAATTATTCAGCTTCAATCGGAAATGTACCAATGTGCATGATGTAACAACCCATACAGTTGCATTTTCTATGATTATATACTTATCTCTCTCTCTCTCTTCCCTTTCTTTCACTCTCATTCACCCATTATAATTCACTCATATCAACAATTCATTAATCTTTATTCTGCACTATCCAGCATGGCTAATGTCCGCTCCAACATTATACATCTTACATTTATTACAGAGCGAAAAGCTTCACATAACGATGATAAGCAGGTAATCTCACCGTCAAATTATAGTGCTATCAATATTATTTATTGTTTACTCAAGTGTATGCCTTCCTGTTTATTGCAACCCTTCACAAATATTATAAATAGAACATTTTACACTTGTTACCAACAGAAAATTATGATCAATATCAGTGTGTACTTCAAAACAGTTGGTATTTAAATGAAAGAAAATGAATGAAGTGAGATTGCAGTGTGTACCAGCAGTAATTTCTTAGTATTTAGTAACAGCTTTCCCATCAGAACAGTGGATCATCTTAAAAATAGATTGGGTTATCACACCAACAATTTCTTATCTATACCAGTACCTTCCCTATTATTTGGCAGCTCCACTATTACTAAATTCAACCAAAAAATGCACCGCTTCCATACATGTTAACTTTCCTGATTTAGGCGAGAGTCTCCCAAATTTCACCCCCATCTCCCACCTTCCCGATCGGGATACAATGAAAGATCAATCTTCCTCAGAGCATACAGCTAACTGCATACAATATAAGCACCACAAATGTGACTGTCATAAATCTGTCTCAATGGAAACAAGATGCGTAATTAATAGCCACATTACAAAGCTTATCTTGTAACGTGGACACAAAGAATCTATGTAATCGTGTATATTCACCCAGCAAGAAACGGATATTTATTTCATCCATAGAGGCCATACTTATAAAAATACATGTCCGTATAATAACAGAGCGATCAACTAGCTGGAATATGACGTCATCAGTAGCACGTGCAAAGAATGTACCTTTATAGAAAATTATAGTGGTGTCAAAGACAATATCTTCCTGCATATACGGCAGTTACACTTTGTGTTTTTAATGCTAAGACAATAACTCCCTTTCAAAGAACAAGTGTTTGTGATTTGAAGTTAATGAATCTCAAGTTGAATCTGTCTTCAATTCCTGGCATGGCTATTCACAGTAAGCACGAATGAAATAAACAATCGGTTTGTGAGTGGTAATCCAAATGAAATTATTTTGGGTGAAAGCTTTATTGCTAAATTGTTAAATATTAAAGTCTTGTTATCCTATATGGTATTAATTGAATTTAAAGTGAGTAATTTTAGAGTGTTTATAACAATGAAAAATCTCCCAAATTTGAAGTAGATTTCCCGAATTCTGAAGTTCAATCTCCTGAAGTCGGCCTGCTAGAAGTTAACATGTATGACAACATCACTACTTTTTGGCCAACACTATCATTGACAGGTGAGAGTACATGCTGCTTCACCTTTGTCCCACATATTTTATTCTCATCATGTTTTCTAAATTTATATTTGCCTTACATGTACGGGACATATTTTGTTTGAGAATATATATTTCCCATCATCACTCACCAATATCCTGGCATGATTGAGAAGATGTTCCACAAACTGTGCCCGTCGCATTATTCTCTTCTCGCAGAGAACACAGTGAAAATGAGCCCATTTTTTGTAGTGCTTTTTATACAACTCCAGTGGATATTTGTCAGTAACACAATAACATGGCACAATGAGGATATCTGAAATTGAAATGTGAATAGTGTTTGAGAATCTTAGTGGGAAAAACAAACTGAGAATGAGAAATGTTAAGATATCAAATGAAAGTGTCAATGACACTGTAGCTCAACTTTGTAAAGAAGGTAATTTTTTTGTGATGAGCAATGAATAGAGAGATTAAAAAGGAGTGTAAATGAAAATGTCAATGACACTGTAGCTCAACTTTTTTGGAAGAAGTTAAATTTGTGTGATGAGCAATGAATGGAAAGATTTTGAATTGAATTTTGAAACCAAGATGGCCGCTGTCAGCCATGTTTTTTGTCCGAATGACCCCAAAATGACTCGTTCTAGGGCTGGGCGATATTGGCCCCAAAAAATATCGCGATATTATGGCGACAACATCGCGATACACGATATTATCGCGATATTATTTTGGTATATTACAATTGGTAAGTACAATGTACAATATATGCAATATTTCATGAATAAAGTTTGCACAATACATCCCTACGTTTTATTTACGATTTGTGGGTCATGAGAGGTCGAGTAAATGTGTATTGAACAATTATCAGTAACATCACAGTAAACATGTATATAATGACCACTCGTCTGAAACAATTGACAGTTTGCCGACGAGAAATAATAACTTTGAAACAAAGGGATATAATCATATAACACGGCCCACGTGCGTTTTCGCATACATTTTTTAGAGTTATATCCCTTTGACCATAGCGCTCAACACCATGCACACATTAAGCACCGCATTCGATTTCAAATTGCCATTTTATTAATTCGTGAGGAATTGGTTATTTGTGAGACTATTTATCAGTGGTAATTGGTAGTTGGTAGCACCGTGGGACTTCAATGTCCATATACGGCAGCCCTGGGAATTAGCGTCAACAATGCCACAATGGGCAGTGCCGAGGCAAAAGCCGACATAAAATGAATTTGCGTCGGCATTTTTTTTAGCTGAGGAAAATAATATAGACAATCATGTTCAATTAGTTTGTGAATTTGACATTTGTTGAAGCGATAGCAATGCCATGATCCGTACGGCACATGTCCACAAAATCATTTTACTCGCAATTTGCACACATTGAGACGATCAGCTAGACTAAGTGTGGTCAATATAAAATCTGACATCGTAATACGTCTCCAAGCAACCGGTTACGGTTGATAGAGCAAGCTGCACCAACTTGAAAGGAGGTCATTGTGCCAGTCGCATGCGGGCGACATACCAATCTCACAGTGTAGCCAACTGATGCTACTAGTATCTCTTTGATGTTTCCGACGAAGCATATCCAACTTGACAAGCACGTGCTCCGATGTTTTAAAACATTTTCGACTGCGTATTTCCGGGAAGTTTAGGACTATTATACTTTAGTGATTTGCGATTTTTCGGTTATATCGTTCGATTCGATTTTTAAACAAACATCGAAAAATAAAATCGTAAAATTTGAGTAGACCGGAAAATCGCGGTTTTTATACGGCCGGTGTTTATACTCTCCGGAAGTTCCCGAGTTATCTTCCGTGTCAAAACAAAAATGGCGACGCCCAGTAAAAGCAAGTCCGTGTGGTCTTCGTATTATGCTCGCCTTGACGATCGACGATGTAAATGCAATTTGTGCAAGAAAGAGATAATAGCTCCGTCTGGTAATACTACGAACTTACGTGCACATTTAGATCGGAAACACAAGCGTCAGTATTTAGAAATAAAAGCCGAAATTGAATTCAGCGAAAATACAAATACTGCTTCCTCAAAACGCAAGTGCACTATGATAGCATCGGCTAATTCAGAATCAGATGTGTCAATTTCAAAGCAACAGAAACTCAGTGATTGGGATTTCAGACATGTTGACAAATGGAAGAAAACTGATTCAAAGCAGATCAAAGGGAATGAACTCATCGCAGAAATGATTGCAACAGATTTTCAGCCATTCTCAGTGGTTAATGACAGAGGGTTCAAAAAAGTGTTGAATTTTCTCCAGCCATCATTCCAAATACCTTCTTCCAGGAATTTGCGCTCTGTTCTGATTCCGAGTTTTTTTCGAAGAGATGAGAGTTAAAATTATTGATTCTTTGCAAGGAATTGAGTCTGTTTCAATGACAACAGATCATTGGACATCCAGGCCCAATGATGCGTACATGGCTGTTACTTGTAATTTTCTTACATCTGACTTTCAATTGAAAGATTATTGTTCACATTCCCCGGAATCTCATACAGGTAAAAATATTTCTCAAAGTATTATTGACACAGTTCAAAAATGGATGCCAAAACCAGACAGGATGAAGAAAATTTATATAGTTTCTGATAACGCCTCCAATATGGTTGCTGCAGGAAAGCTGTTACCATCCAATTATTCTATGCTGAACTGTTTTGCGCATACACTGCAGCTTGTTGTCAAAGACAGTCTCAAGAAGTATCCGGGTACTCAGAAAGTTATTGCCAAATGTAACTAGAGGTGTGACTGTCCCAATGGGACTACGGATACCCCCCTGTTTTTAAAATACTAAGATGTTTCACATGTCAGTAAACATTTAGTTAAAATAATAAAATAACAGTTCCCATTGCAGGTGTACAACCATAACCCTAATCTTAAACCTATTGACCGAAAAATGTAGGAATAAAAGCTCGGACAAAAGTATACATGTTGTGAAAATTTTCTAAGTCGTAAAAGGGGAATAACTCCACCAAAAAATGTCGGACAGACGTCATAATCGCAGGTGCACAGGTTCCCATGGTGGTTGAAGTCTGTGCCAAGTTTCACGGAAATTGATCAAAAAACGACTGAGAAAAACTCCGGACAAATTTGTGTCCACGGACGGACGGACGCCGACGGACGGACAAGCTGACTCCAGTATACCCCCCCCTAACTTCGTTGCGGGGGGTATAAAAACATAGTCTCTCATTTCAACCACAGTACACAATCCACCTATAAATTGAAGGAGTTGCAGAGAACAATGGGACGTCCTGAAGATAAACTCAAAAATGAGTGTGAAACGAGATGGAACTCTACCTTTTTCATGATGGAACGATTAGTTGCGGAAAAGGAGCCATTGTCAGCTGTAATTGCATCACTACCAGCAGTTCATAACTTGAATTCTTTTGAATGGAAAACTGCTGCGGAATATTTTGAATTGCTTCGTCCCATTGAAAACGCCACGACAATGCTCTCATCGTCAACATATCCAACAATTTCAATGATAATTCCTGTTTTAAACACCTTGATAGAAAATCTCCGAAATTCTGAAGTGGCCGATTTTGCTGAAACAGCCATACAGTGTATAAAATCAAGATGGGTGAATTATGAAACAAACAAACTCTTTTCTCTGGCCACAATTCTGGACCCAAGGTTTAAATTACATGCTTTTTCTGACGAATTGAAGACCAGTTCCAAAATGATGCTATTGGATGATGTTTTGTCATATGAAGAAAGAGGAGATGAACTTTCATCTTCGAATGAGACAATAGAAACCGCAACAGATGATGATGAGACTGAAAAAATTGAACCTAATAAAATTACTTCATGTGACACTGACATTGGAAGTAAAGAAAGTTCTGGAACTAAAGAAAGTATTCGTAAACATGACTTTTGGGCTTCTTTCAAAAAGAAAGTCCAGGAGACGACAACCAAGAGAGTTGAAAATAAAGATGAAGTTGTTAGACATGAAACAGAAATTTACCTAAATGAAAATCCAATTCAACCGACAGACTGTCCATTTCAGTGGTGGCGAGAACACAAAAACATGTACCCAAACCTGGCTAAATTGGCAAAATCTGTTCTGTTCATTTCAGCTACTTCTGTCCCAAGTGAGAGAATATTCAGCAAAGGAGGGTACATTTTGAGTGATCGCCGTTGTAGACTCAAACCACTCCATGCAGAATACCTCATTTCTCTTAACCATAATTTAAGAGATGGTGAATAATAACTGACAAAAGTTCAGATTGTTAGTTTGGCAACTTTTGTTTGTTTGTTATTAACTGTGACTGATACATGTATGCACATCATGTATGTTATACTGTGTATGAAGTAAAGTTTCATTCAGTTAGTAAAATCAGGCTAGTCAGTCTGGTCAAGCCATAGTCCATTCGTGAATATTGAATAATGATGGTGCTTCCTAAATTCCTATACCTAATACCTACCTTATGGACCTAGTCATAGAAATTCCTTTGACAAGATATCAGAATGTTTATTTATATTTATTTTGTTTTTCCTTCTCCCTGACGAGAAGTCTGTTCATTTATTCTTTTTTGTTATTTTTACTAATTATAGTTATGTGTTTTCGAGTTTTCAGAAAATAAAATATGCTAAATGCATTTAGGATTTCTTTTTCATATCCATTCACTATTTCCTTCATATTGGATTGATGTCATTCATGCAGTCAAGCAATGTACATGTCATATGACATTTATTAGTTGAAAATCGAAAATCGAAATCGAAATAGAGATTTTCACCATGAAAAATCGAAATCGAAAATCGAACATTATTTTAAAAATCGCAAATCACTATTATACTTACTCTAAGTTCGCTGTTTGTTGGGATCATATGATGGGTTTCAACCTACATGGAGAATATTACAACTTGGGACGGTATTACGATATTTTTATTTCAGACGATATTATTGACGATATCAAAATTAAAACCGGGTATACCCGATATATCGTCATACCGCCCAGCACTAACTCGTTCCCATCTACATTCCAATTTAAACAGCCATGACAAATTTCATGATGATCAGACTAAAGCTACGACCTGTAGCCCGTGCTAAAGGATTTAGTCGTGCAAAGAGTAAAATCCAAGATGGCTGCCAGCGGCCATGATTTTTGGCCGAATGACCCCAAAATGACTTGTTCCCATCTACATTCCAATTTCAACAGCCATGACAAATTTCATGATGATCAGACTAAAGGTACGACCTGTAGCCCGTGCTAAAGGATTTAGTCATACAAAGAGTAAAATCCAAGATGGCTGCTGGCGGCCATGTATTTTGGCCGAATGACCCCAAAATGACTCGTTCCCATCTACATGTCATTGTTAACATCCATGACACATTTTATGATGATCCGACCAAAGGTACGACCTGTAGGCAATGCCAAAGAATTTAGTTATGCAAAGAGTAAATCTAAGATGGCTGCCGACGGTCATGTTTTTTGGCCGAATGACCCCAAAATTCCTCGTAATTTTTTTCACCTTCAACGACTGGACTAATGCCCGGATGAACAATGCACGGACAGACAAAAGTATGGATGATCAGATGCATGTAATCCCGTATACCCACCATTTCCTTTGGTCATGGGGGTACAATAATGCACAATTGTACTATTTTTGTAATTCGTAATATGCAGAGATGCATTCAAATTTAAAATGTCAACTTGTCTACTCACCATCGAACCAAACTCCCAAATTGATATGCATAGTCTCAACATGGCCTTCAACCCGTTTAACATGGAGTGGCTTGTAATGCCGAACATCACCAAACGGACAATGTGGCTTGGAACAATTGCATGAGTTTCCTTCACACTTCTCCAGCAGCAATGGCTGGCCTTTCTTCAAAAATGTAGGATGTTGTTTATATTCCATCTCAAAACTGGATACAAGAGCTGCTGCTTGAATCTATGATAAAATCATTTGCATCATCCAGCCAAATTGTACCTTTCAACAAAAAGAAAATAAAAGTGTTAGCGATAATATAGAATCATTTCTATCATTTGATAATGCTGACATAGAAAGAAAACAAGACAGTCAATGACTGTGGAGTGCTCACCCAACTTTAAAGACGAAGAGGACTGGGACTACAATAGTAGTTATAAACAGGGACATAGCTACAGGTAGGGTTGGTGATTTTTTTGAATTTTTAAATTAAATAAAAAAAATTCAATTCATTTTATTTAAATCAGATTTTTTTATTTAAACTATTTTTTCTAACTGTTATGAAAATATATAATTGTGCAATGTCTTTGATAAATGAAGGTTCTGAAAGGTGATGCTTATCACCAGTGTTCATGCTGGCGGTGGTCCGACTGACCAAAGGCCACTTTTTTTCGAAAGTGGCCACAAAAAATTACATTTGGCCAAATGGATCGCTAACCAGACTGTAAGGACGGAGAAGACTGGGAGTCTGAAGACTATAATAGTCAGTACTTGTCAAATCATTTGAAAACAAGTAGATCTAAACAGGTACACAGGTAGAGGGTCTTCGTTGAATGGTGGGATGGGATATAATATTTTTTTACCCAAAATATGTATCTCCTAATAAGTATCTTGGACACTGAATGAACTAATGGTTATATATTTCTTGCTTGCAAGGTCCTAGAAGATTTTTTTTTAAATCGGTTCAAAGTACCTTCAGTACGCGCATGGTCAAACCCGATTAGGTTCAACTTCCGACAGACCATGTGAGTCCTTTTGTTATTAAAGCAATGTCAAGTAAGTCTGCAGTATTTTTTATTTCTCCCTTTTGTGTGTTCGATGCGTTTGACCGAGTGTGCGGGGCGGGAATATTGATCCCAACATGGAGGTCCCTGTGAGTTTAATGTCCAAGATACTTATTAGGAGATACATATTTTGGGTAAAACAATATTATATCTCCGTCATATCTTGGATACTGAATGAACTAATGGTTATAATTAGAATTCTTGAATAGGAGGAGGCCACGAGGCAGATAATCAGACTAGGCCTATGAAACCCACCTGCTGAAGCGGAAAGGATTTGCATCCTGTAACTAAAAGTTTTCTTGGTAGACATGCGCAAAGATAGACCCTTGTGTCCCATATACAGTAGCTCAGATAACTCCAAAAGCAACTGAGCCTCTGAAAAGGAAACAGCACCACGTACTTCATGTGCCCTAATGTTCACAGAGTGAAGGTGTCTAGGATAAACATTGGTCATAGGCAAGGGAGATAACTCATTCATTCATGATCCCAATCTATAGGATAAAGAGACCTATCCTCCCAACGACATCCAGAAGATGTCGACAGGCACACAAGACACAAAAGAGGACATCATAGCAAACCTATGAGAAAACACTATTATTACTCTCCCCCCCCCCCCCCCCCCCCCCCCCCCCCCCCAGAATCACCAAATCGATTCTCATAATGTTTCTCGCAAAATGTTTCAATTTTCAGTGCTTTATGACTAACTTGATTCAGCATTTTATACTCTAAAAATTAAATGTATGTTGAGCCCGGTCGAGAGACCCAGGGGAGATAGGAGAAGCCTGTTGGTCACAGACTAATGGGGCACTAGGGATACACCATGAGAACATATTACAGGGAGTTGTGCAGATTATGGCCAGGACACTGGGAAGAATGGCCATGGAAGGTAAAAGCATACACATAGAGATGTGTCAAAGACAGGTAGAGTCTCCACCTCTGGTACACAAAGCCAAGTAACTGGAAATTGAATTGTATGGTCAACCAAGGAAATTAACAGATACAGCTATTATGGATCTGCCAGAACATTTGCCTACCTGTGATGCAACGAGCAGGCCTGCATGGTTTCAAAATTATGTGGAACCTATTTGTGGTTCGCCTGGTGTGTGCTTAGGTAACCCATACCATAGGTTAGCAGAAGAGTTACACAAACTGTTGTAATCATGACAACTGGTATTATTAATCACATATGGGTATCCGGCAATAATTTTGAATGTCTCAAATTAAGGTGAGAATCAGTTATCATGAAATCTGACAAGAATTAGAATCACGATTTTAAAGTGATGTTAAACACTCCGGTAGGGTGATCAAATAGAAATGGAGAATAATCTTGCTCAAAGTAGGTATTTTGATAAATATTATATAAAAATTGACTACACCCACAGTCACTCGTATATATTAATTAAATGCAGACTCTCGATAAAGAAATCATTTTCGTTAGTTTGTCGCCGCTAGATGCGTCCCGAATCGAGAAGTAAATATTTAAAATGAGCGTAGTTCAGACAATGTTTTCTATGGAGTGGGATGGTCGATATGCATGATATTTTTGGCCATGTGAATAGAATGCTAAATTTCTCTGTTAGGCATAGCACCTGCATACTAACTTATCAGTTATCTCAGATGAGCAAGGCTCTTCACCTTGAAATTTTTAATTTCACACCACTGACAAATCTCGCAAGAGAGAGTAGATGGTCGCGAAGCGCCCGGGATGGTCGAAAAGATCGAGTGATCTTCTCCTTCACCCCAACTGACAAATCTCCAACCCAATTACCCTTTTTAAACAAGACAACCAGACCACAGTCCTAAGTTCACAAAATTCCTTTTGCACATCCCTCTTAGAATTAAATTTTACAACTGGTACCAGTACGGTACTTCAAGCTCTCGAACTTGGAAATTACCAACCTGACGTTGGTAATTTGTGGCCATTTCTAACAGTTTAACCCGAAGTAGGAAAATATGGACTGTTACTGGTTGAAAAATCAAATCTACAACTAATGTTGTCAGTGAAAGATCCAGGGATTTTTTGGGGACACCTGTTTTTGGGCAATGATATGCCGAAAGGCATATCCTGAAGATCTGAGTGGAAGGAGATTCGGGAGTGAGGTGAACCCCTGCTGATGGTGGGGGTTCTCCCCCTGGAATTTTTTTTAAATCCATTGCATTGAGAGCTAATGAAATTGGAAATGCTTATAAGTTATTGTCAGATATCTTTTGGTTCAATGGATTATGCTTATCCTGTGAAATGAGACTTACCATTATCACTCTAATTCATATAACAGGCTATTTTCTAAAATACAAGTGAAAGACACATACATAATATACTTGTATAGAAACAATGTCTATTAAGTTAGTAATTACTATTACATGTAGTACTAATCTCTTTGTTAATTTTCCATTTGGTATTATGAGATCCCACCTGATAACCAGGTTGATTTGATCAAATTGCAATTATTCTTGTACTGTATTTGATTGAAATACTGAAGTATGAAGGCTGAATGATAACAAACCTGAACTCGAACTAATTGAAGTTTTCACAGGTGAAAGCTAGATAAAGCCAAACATACTTTACAAGTTTACAGTATGATTCCAACTGTTAAACTTAAATCTTTTTGTAAACTTAAATGTCTTATGTCAATATATATAAATGTTATTGTATCTTGTTATGATATGAATTTGTACCTAAATTGAAAAAATATTAAAAAAAAAAAAACCCCTACGACTTGGTTCGGTAAACGAACAGACCAGAAATTGGCAGAATCAGTAAACGAACAGACCGTAATCTCAATCTCATGGTAATCCAGATTCGGATTCCGATTACGGACTCAAATGTTCGTAATGTAAACAAACCCGAGATTTTGCCACGTCGGAGTTTAAAAACACAATAAAACATAAGAATCCGTCTCTTGTGTACAAATTATTGCAGAATATAAACGATCTATATCATAGACACCCAACCAACCCCTGTCGTCACGTCCCTGTGCAACTGACAAGTTTCGTGTGTTCTTCACAACATCTTCGGAATTTGATTCATGAGGCCTAGAGCTGTTAGAATTAAATGCTTGCCCTCAAACACACTTTAAACACACTTTAACTTGAAAAAAAGATGCGATTAAGTCGGATTGGCAGCAAATTACATGTATGTGCCGTGTATATACGCATAGAAGAAAAGCATGACTTTCACAACAAACGTGAACTTTATAAATATAAGATACAAATGATACTTGTGTCAAATACATGAGCCATGTTTGACGCTGGGAGAACATTAAACATAGTTTCAGAGATCACGTGGATTTCAAAATCTGACCTAGAATCGGGAATTAGCCCCGCTCCCGTAATCGGCTTTGGATTCTGAATCCGGATTCCCACAAGATAACGACTCTGGAGTTTGGACGCCCAAACCGGTAAACGGTATGAAAAACAGCCTGGATATGTCCCTGGTTGTATCAGGCATAAAATTTCCAACTGTTTTGATCAAAGTAGGGGGTCGAAACCCCACCCCTCTACCCTTTCAGCTCATTTCCCACCCACCCCCCACCCAAGCAGCTTATAAATCAATATCTATATATTATTATACCAGTATTAAACAGCATAGATACAGGTATGGTGGGTGGTTGAGAGTTAAATCTCTTATCTCTGCCCCTATTTGAACAAACGTGAATCCCCATCTATGAAATCCATTCAATTAGAAATTTCAAGCGGTAGACTTTACGAGTTAAAGAGAACTGATTTTCATCAAAAGTTTCCTAAAATGAAAATGTATACAAATCTGAACCCCAGTCACCGAAGGACCCTCCATACCAAACATAAGCTAAATAGGCCCGATGGTTCTTGAGAAGAAGTTGTTTTAAGAATTACTATGGAGGGAAAGGGTTATGGCCATGGCTTCTCACCTATATGACCTGGTGAACTCACTTGAACAAATCTGAATGTGAGTCACCTCAGGGACTCCAAAATATATAAACCCATTCGGTCTTTAAAATGTATCTGCAGAAGAAAAAAATTGATGGATGGATGGAGACATCCCAACAGAGGGATTGATGGGAGGACAGACTGACAAGAGAGACAGACAAATTAAATCCAGTATACCCCCAATGTTTTTTTCTTCAAATCAGGGTATAATGAGTTCAATTGGATAGGTGGTGGTTAACTTAAAGGGGTACTGTACACCAATTTCAATAAATTCCCGGTAACAATAGCGATCTAATATGAATACTATATTATAAAATAACTAATTTGAGTCGACGATGTCTACTCAAAACGTTTCAGTTAACAGGCTATCGTAAAAGTAAAATTGAATTATCTCATATATATTTTGTATGTTTGTCTGTATGTTTGTCTGTATGTTTGTCTGTATGTTTGTCATTTATACAAATCTACGATTCTCGACCGATCGGGACGAAACTTGGTACGTGTGTGTAGTTTGACCAGGCGGTGGACGTTGTCGTATTGGCGAGCCCGTGCGGCGCCCGCTTCGTGCATGCGCAGACGAGATCTCGGAAACGGGTGGAGCTATCGACTTGAAATTTGCTATGTGAATGTATCTTGCCCCGGATACAAATTTTATCGGGTCGCCGAGCCCGTGCGACGCCAGCTTCGCGCATGCGCAGACGAGATCTCGGAAACGGGTGGAGCTATCGACTTGAAATTTGGTATGTGAATGTATCTTGCCCCGGATACAAATTTTATCGGGTCGCCGAGCCCGTGCGACGCCAGCTTCGCGCATGCGCAGACCAGATCTCGGAAACGGATAGAGCTATCGACTTGAAATTTGGTTTTTGAATAGCCCGGACAACGTCGGGCTCATCGGCTAGTTTAATATAAATTAATTTATGGCTGGAGTCATAAAATGGCGAATTATGCCATTACGAGTTACCGTTCTTGAAATCGCATCTGCTGCGTGTCTTTTATTGACGACCGTTCGCGAACATTATTGAGTTGCAAACAAAACATTGTTGCAAAAGGAAGGCCCGTTATAACAGATTCGGAAAAAAAAGGAGAAAGACACAAGAGCCATAAAGCGTCAAGTACTTTTATAGGGAGTGAGATTATTCAATGGAAGAGATTGAATGCATCAATCGAAGCTGTGAGCAATGAACTTCCGGTTCTTCCTGAGACCTGCGTCTTCTCCGGTGAAGGTCAAAAACATGGCACGTAGTTTGAAATCATAATATTTTTCTTTCCAAGATCAATATTTTCTTCGCTAAATTAGGTTTATACGAAACTCATATAACACGAACACAATCTAGCTTTAAAGTTATTTCAATGGGAGTAAAAAAAAAATTGCCTATCTCTGTGTACAGTACCCCTTTAAGAATATTTATATTGGAACAGCCAAGTCTGAATATAGTGTCTGACATTTGCAGAATGAGGTCCCTAAAGGGTGAATTTAGTGATGCAATCCTGCAATGCGGGGTAGCATCACCAAATTCACCCTCTGGGGACCTAATTCTGCTTAGGCCTCAACTGCTATGGGAGACATAGGAACAGACTGATGTTCTCCAGTTAAAGTTGGTGATGTGCACCCATTGGGCACCTCAATTATCCATTTTATCTTCTGCAAATTTGGGGGATATAGAAACTAAACAAGGGAAAAAGTAAGTAGAAATGTCAATATAAGACCCTATATACTTCCCTGAAGATGAGGCCTAAGGAGACTGAGGTCCATGGAGAGTGTATTTGGTGATGCTAGCCTACTGTGCAGGGTAGCATCACTAAATTCACCCTCTGGGAACCTCATTCTGCAAATGTCACACAGGTTTGGGAACAGCATTTTGTTTTGATTTGATTTTAATGACACACATGGGGCATGAGTGCTAAGCAGTTGTTTACACCTGTCTGCCAGATAGCATCCCATTATGATTGTGTGTTATTAACTCTCTCTGTCTGGAGCTAATACCACTGGCTGAATCTGCTGGTGTAAGAGGTGAGTTGGGAGATGAGATGGGTGGGGGTGATATTGGTTGGGGGCAGGGTGGTGGTCTGAGTCACGTGGGAGGAGGGTGATGGAAAAGGATAGTTTCCAGGCTTTCATTCAAGAATTTCATAACTGTATGTATTTCATACAATGGTGTTAGTTTTTCTAATTTAATTTTTTCTGGACAGTGGGTGTAGGGGCGGTGCAGAGTTGGGGGTGATGCAGAGGAGGTGGGTTTGGAAATGGGGGGGGTGGAATGGGGTGTTTTGGTGTGTCTAAAAAAAAAATGAAGGGTTAAAATTAAAAAAATCTTTTTTTTTCCTTTTGAATTTTTATTTTTATTCAGCCCCTATTTGACGCAAATCTGAACACCAGTCACCCAAGACCCTCCATACCAAATATTAGCTAAATTGGCCCAATGGTTCTTGACAAAGAAGTCGTTCTAAGAATTACTATGGAGGAATAGAGTTATGGCCCTGGTTTCGCAACTAATTGACCTGGTGACCTCATTTGAACAAATCTGAATGTGAGTCACCTAGGGAACATTCACACCAAATATGAACCCATTCGGTCTTATAGAACTGGAAAAGAAGATTATGGACGGACGGACGGATGGATGTATGGATGGACGGACGAGTGATGACTATAGCTCCACCGGAGACTTCATCTCAGGTGAGCTAAAAAGCGCTCAACGAAGTTAGGAGACGAAATATCAACTGTTTTAGGATGTGGGTTTCATACATCATACGATGACAACCCAAATTTATTTTGTAAGGGGAGCATTGATTGAATGGTGATGGTTGTACAATGGTGAATTTCAGAGCTGGGACTATGCGAGTTCTGGTCGCGATGATAGCGTTTGGCATGGGGATGGACATTGTTGTACATTGGGGTGTGCCAGGAAGTTCAATATCTTATTGGCGGGAGGTGTGCCGTGCAGGGCGTGACGGCAGGCAAAGCTCTGCAGTTGTGCTGAGACACGGTTGTTGCCCTGAAGACGTTTCAGATATAATATCAGTAAGGTACTTCAAGGTAGTGCTATCAAGTGGCGGTCCTCGTTGAAGAATGAGCCCTTTAATTGTTTTGGACATAAAGTGTAACTTGATGTGCAATACACTAAGCTGCAGCTTTTGTTTACGCGAATGCCTGTGCGATGGGAAACGAGTGAGCCTGTGGTGACTGATAGTATCAATACTCGTTTGTCATTATGTGTTATTGTTTTGATGTTTTTTTTTTTTTTGCAAACTATATAATATACATCAAAGTACCGGTATTTGATTACACTATCTTCACACGGACAGCTCTCCATACTATAATCCTTATCGATCATTGACATTACCAAGTGTAAACCTCTATGACGCAATTTTTTTCCCAATGGTAAAGACCCAGGACCGATTCCCTAAAACAGGGTGGAAAAAGCCCTGTATTTATAATGTAATTAGATGAGAAACTGGAGGGCGAATCGAGGGAGTACGACAGGGAGTGCGACGTGAGGGAGTGCGACGATTGAAACCAGGGAGTGCGACGATTGAAACCAGGTATGTATGTTTATTTTATTTAATTTGTATATATAGGCATGTTTCTGTTCTATTTCTGTATCTTTTACGTTCAATAGATCAGGCATGTTTTTGTTCTATTTCTGTATCTTTTACATCCAAGAGTGTATCTAGATACTGTGCATTGCGTACTGTGCTTCGCCGACGGCGTAAAACTATTATAAAAAAACTGCCGATAACATAACTTTTACTAGTTCAAATTGCACAAACTTCACAAGTCACAAACATACATCTACCTACATACCGGTAACCCTATATACTTTTTTCTGATATTTTTCTTAATCATCCCTTATTTCGGCTTGTGTTGGGTAGTCATAGAAATCCTCGCCGAACTCTCGCTTGCAGGCCGACGGCGAAACAGTATAAAACTGCTAATAATATAACTTTTAATCGCCAACATTGTATCAAACTTTGCATATCGCTACCTTACATCTACCTACACACCCCTATACATTAAACTTTATTTGTTACATTTCCCTTTATATATATTCCTTATTTTAACTTGTTTTTGGTTGTGTTCGGTTATGTTCGGTTGTGTTCGGTATTCAGTGACCGGAAATTATTTGCCCAACAATACCGACCGCGGTGTGACTGGAAGTCAGATCGAACACACCTGAATGTTCGCTTGCTCGACAAAAATGCTCGATAAATTTCTCTTTTTTTGGAAAAGGAAGGTATGTCAGGGTGACGCATTAGTCACAACCCAAAGGGTTGTTTTACGGTAACATAAGCGACGCAAGTATATTTGTGACGTCAGTCATTTCTATACCCCATCAACATGAAAAAATTGTTTTTACATCCAGGCGATTCAGACCTATGGGCCCCTATGGTGGCCGCCATGTTGGAATAGGATTGACAAATTAATAAAACGAATTTATTTTTCTTCTTCGACCAGCCTCCCTATTGCAATACTATTAAATTTGAAAAACAAAATCAACCTTATTCAAAATTAAATGCTTAATGTGGATTTAGCTGACGCGGGCGCATAGCATTCGGCAAACCTCGCCAGATTCCGTACCGTTACAGTTAGAATATTACGTCCCCTGGCAGGCCATAGCAACGTTGGAAATGATGACGTAATTTCGTTACAAAATGGTGGCGCTCTCTTGTTTGCGAAATTTGAAATTGAATTGCTTGTTATTGTTATCGCTCGTATTTTAAATGTACAACGGTATCACAGCACGTAAGCGTTAAGAACAAACGAGAAAGCACAAGTGAAGATAGCACAACGAGCCCATTACTGGAATGACTTTCGAGTCAAAAGAAGAAGAAGAATAACAACAACATGTCAACAACAACAACAACAACAACTTGTTCTGAAGTTGAAGTGAACTGTGTTCAAAGTGAAAATCAGTCAGTCGGAAAGAAACTCAATGACGAATCTGTGACTGAAAAAAATATGAAAATGAAGGTCACTGGAATGGAATGTGGACTGGTCTGTGCAGACTGATCACCACGGCGATTTGACTTGTTCTGTTAATAGTGTTATTGTTCAATTTTAAGTCTGTTTTCACCTGGACTGGTTTAGTGGTTAGACTTAGAGTTGCAACTGCAAGCAGCAAATCGTTCAATCTACTAACTACTTCTCTAAATAGTAAATTTAATTGTTAATATCTAACACTGTCTGGTCAAGCCTCAACTTGGGTCAAGGAAATCAGAAAATGGACATTTTAGAGCTGACTGATTTACTATAGACAGTATAGTTCAGTCATGAACCGTTGAATGTAGCGTGTAACTGGAACTTGTGGACGCGTTCATGTGGCTTACTAATCTAATAATATTAGGATTGTATTACTATTAGTCAATTTAGTGATTACAGATTACTAAATTCAAATTCAAATTCAAATTCAAATTAGTTTATTCATCAGATAACTATACATAAATAAAATATAACAATACATATAGAACAAACATAGATATCTGATGGGGAGGGATATGACTATTCAGTCGTCTTCCTGTCCCACCCCTAGGCCACTTCAGCTACACATACATCACTGCTGAGTCACTGTGCTATAAACAAAAGATATATTAATTGGAATTGTAGGTTGTTTTTGTTAGTTTTTTTGTTGTTTTCAGTGAAAAGCGTAAGTTTAAGTATAAACTAAAAAATTCTTAAAACTAATTCTTACAGTCAGGACAAAAGGTGTTACTGCATTGAACTGTGTGAGGATACTTCTCTACAATTGAGTCTGCAAGACGTTTTTTGAAAGAATTTCTTAATGAGATAGAGCGTATATTTGACTTTAATAAATTCCATTTATGTGGAATAGCATGAAATGGCAAAAGAGAACTAAATGCGGTTCGGGGTACTTTTTCTTCTACATCCCTGGAATGTCGTGTTTTCCCTTTCTTTTTCCATACCAAATAAGGAAGAAGAGATTGTGGTATTGTTTTGTTTCTACAATCGAAAGCGAATAGGTTAACTCTTAAAGTATATAGGTCATGGATCTTCAGTATTTTACATTTTGCAAATAGGGGGTCTGTATGGCTCCTGTATCTTCTTAAATTTATAATGCGTAAAGCCTTTTTCTGAATTGTCATTAATCTGTTACAGGATTTAGCATTCCCCCAAATCTCTATGCCATATAATAAATGGCTTTGTATTAGTGTCAAGTAGAGGGTTTCAGGCATGGATGGGGTAGAATATTTTTGGCTCGGTTTATAAAATACAGTGATTGAGAAATCTTTGATGCTATTGATGCTACATGACTTTTAAAAGTTAGATTATCATCTATGTGGATTCCAAGAAATTTAAATGATTGTTTAGGGCAATCGTTACCAATTCTCTCTATCAATTGACCATCTAAGGTCAACTGGTGATTTCCACATCGATATTCCCCTCCGGTAGGTTGAATCAACATAGATTTGGTTTTCTCAATATTTAACGATAATTTGTTAGCTTTACACCACTGGCTTATATTATTTAGTTCATTGTTGGCTCTCTTGAAGATAATATCGAGGTTGTGATGTGACAGATAAGCTGTTGTGTCATCTGCATATGATAATATATTAAGATCTGTACTTCTGTGCATGTCATTGACATATAGTAAAAAAATCAAGGGCCCAAGAATTGAGCCCTGTGGCACTCCACATAATAAGGGCATTTTAGTGGATCTTGTATCATTTATTTCAACCAATTGAGTGCGATTATTTAGGTAACTCCTGAACCACTCGTTTGCAGTACCTCATATACCATAGTTAGTCAATTTTGATAAAAGTATTTCATGATTAATGGAATCAAAGGCTTTTGAGAAATCTAAAAATATAGAAAGTGTACACGCCTTGGTTTTTTTATTATCATTATTCATAGCGACATCATTCAAAAATTTTAAGACTGGATGGATGGTAGAATGGTATTTTCTGTATCCAAATTGATTCGGGAAGAGTATATTTCTGCTATTCAAATAGTTTGTGACACGTTTGTGAACAATTTTTTCTAGTACTTTAGAGAAGGTAGGCAGAATACTTATTGGGCGATAATTACTTATATCTTCTGACTGTCCAGATTTATAAAGAGGAATTACTTTTGCAATTTTCATGCCATCTGGGACAGATCCTGTTTCTAAAGATCGGTTGATGATGTGGGTAAGTGGGAGGGCAACTTCATTAACAATTATCTTCATAAAAGAAGTAGAAATACCATTTATATCTAAGCTGCGTTTATCTTTCATTTGCTTGATTATTGAAACAACTTCTTCAGGGGAAGTTGTCCATTAAGTTTAATATTTTTTGGGACAACTCTCTTAGGATTCTCATACTGTAGTGCTTCTCTCATAATATTCCAAATTCTATGTGAGTCATTTTTGTATCTTGTTAAAATTTAGTTATCAACGACTTCAGACTCAGCCTCACCCACTCACTGTGAATGCCGTGACTCAGGTCAAAATACAATTCTAGCCATCTACAGTCGACACACAGATGTAACAAACATGTGAAGCCCAGTGAATTGGTGACTAACAAAGTGAGTCATTTATCTTCTTGTTGAGTGAAGGAAAAGAAGAACATCTCCCAATCCCACTGGTCTCGGCACACTGAAGAGTTCATGCAGTGACTGGTGAGAGGATATGCTTCCGGGCCAACTTTCCATCTGTGTGTATGAATTCTGTTTCCTGTGATGGACACATCAAGTTAAATTTAATAATTATATTGCACGCTGATTAGTTTTAGCATTCTCACATATTAAATAATTCATGATTTTAACACTGTGTTCTCGATTTAAACCTTAAGCATTAAGCGGGAGCTTGATCAGCATGGCTAGCATATATATTAACTAGTGGCTATTTGTGGAAAAATTATTAAATATAGCCCTGCGTACTTGCTATTGTCGACTTGACACATTGGGATTGGAATAATATGTATTAGTAGAGTCGCTTATGTACTTTCGTGGGAATTTTTTTAACAAATGTAGAGACTATGCTATTATGATAGTGTATCACTTACTTAGTCGGAAAAAGTTTGTTAGACTTCATGGATCCGCGACTGGAGATAATTATGACGTCATAAAGATGACGTCATTGTCAGTTCAGTTCAGATACAGGGTTGTCCCAAGAACTGACAAATTCTGCGCATATTTCTTAATTGTTATACATTTTTTTAGTTAAGACAATTCATTAATAGTTGTTCTCAAAGTACAGTACCCAAATTCACGGGAAAATATTATTACAGTCAAAGATGGCTGCCAAAATGGCACCAGAAAATCACCAATTTTGCGATTATCAAGAATCTCATGCAAATGACCTTCCGTTCGGTACCGTTTGCAAATTCGGACAATTATGTGATTAATTATTGCTTCAGCAATGTATTGCTGCAATTCTATTGTACAAAACATGTTCGATCTGTCAAAAATCCTCTTTAGACAACCGAATTTATAGCATCTTGTCAAATATCAATTCCAATATTGTAGCAATATATTTAAAGAAATGGGCGGAATTCAGTGATGAGAAAGAAATATTCGTGCCACAAACAGAATTATTATCACACTTCAACAGAACTCTTCAGTTTCATCCAAGATGGGTACCAAAATGGCAGTCAAAATACAAAAGTCAGTGTTCGTTATAACACCAAATTTCGCCCTGGCATTCCATCATGGGGAATTAGGTTAATCAGCCAATTTTAAGTACATGCGCATAGCCTAAATTTCTTATACAAATTGGCGATGTCATATATTAAGTGAGGGGGTGTTGAAGAGAAAATCCAACTCACTATGTGAAATTATAAAGTATCTTAGACCACCATCTTAGCTTGGGGGACAAGTGTTACCATCCCAAACTCTAGCCTTCTGTGCTATACTCTATGCCAGAGACTAATTGAGAAATATTGGTCGTTACCATATCAAATGGCAACTGATGCAGATAAGCATTGGTGTTAGTTCTTGTCATGACATATCAGTAGAAAATGCATAATTGTAGTTTATCATATAAGGTAGCAATACACAGTTGTTTATTGTGATAGCTATGAAGTGGGATTGTACTTCTCAGCTATACCATGAATCTTGGCAAGCAAGAAACAGAACCTTGTTTATCAACACAAACAATAGTAAAATTAATTATTTGGCTGTCACTTGGCCTGCTTGTCTCACGGTTCTTTGCGCTGTAACCTTTAATTCAATTTTCATGTCAACGTCATTTGAACCTTGTTTAGCTGAAGTTAGCAGGCTTCAATCGTATTGATGTCTACAGCAGATAAAAATAGAATAGACCCCATAGGTGGGTAATATATCCGTATATGGAGTAGCGTCCCGAATCAAGCTTAAAGTGATAAATTGTGAATACCAGGTTCTGAAATATGGATGAAGTTATTCAACAAATATAGCATATGTGGAGTTTTCTGTCTATATATAGGTTATTGACCTCCCAGTACATATTCATTCAGCTGAAATGAACATCATCATACATCAGACAAGATCCCAGGAAACGGGCAAAGTGGTATTGGCTTTCCTCTTGTTCAGTTAATTTGTGGTAGCCATACAAAGTGATTCGCCCAATATATGAGCGGTGTCTTGGCACAATAGGCTGGTATGGACCATTGATAGTATACAGCAAATTAACATCCCATATTGATTTCTATGATGTTGGCATGTGAATAGTTTACCGAGGCAATGCATTGCGTTTGTACATCAGTTCAATATGAAAGTGGTTCTTGACAATAGTTGTGATTGTGCAGGCGGTTGCACTTGATTTATACTAATTCCCTTGTTTTGGCGAACCGTTTCCCACACGGCGGAAAAAGGGTGAAGAATCCATTGGTAGTGATTGTCTTTTGGGCTCATATCATCCGTTTGATTTATTATGTTCAATATACTCTGGAATCCACGCTCTGAACACTCACTGAAATTATGGGGGAAAGCAGTCCACTAACGTCTTAAAACATAATGTGAAGTAATAGTTGGAGTTAATAACAGCTTGTGACATGCCATGTTGACTCTGGTTAGAACGTTATCATGAACAAAAGGAAATGCGGAAATTGAGGAAGTGGAATTAGCACGCGTAACTACGGAGATGGCCATGGTTCACAATAATAATGGCATCTTTCAGATCATACTATATAGGCCGATCCATATATATCCTAATGCCTCAAAATGTTCTAATTCTATTCGACTAGGATTTATAACATCAGTCTGGTTATATTCCATAAATTGTATATATCATGCTCCATTCGTGCATCATGATAAATCTACACCAACCAAGTGGCATATATAGATTAACTTCAGCAGAACATGGTCATGGTGAGGCTACGAAGAGCTCCATACATGTCCACGTGATAAGCAATCCAGATTGATCAGATAGACCTTAGTTTATACGATATTTATTACGTTTATAATACAGTAACAATAAGTATACGTTTAATCGTTGATCGGATTCGACATCGACTGTGCAGAAATATGGAAATTAAACCGGTACTTAGTATGAACTGGTGACAAGAAGGAGTTTAGGCATGAGGCAATCATCAACATTTCTTCCTACGCATATATGTTTGCTAGAATGGTAGAAGGGAGTGTCTGATCATTTTGTGTCGATTTTCCATTTTAATCACCCATGCAAGTATTGATTTTACGAAGACTTTTATTGATATTATGTCAGAAAACGTTCATGTAACTTCGACAGACTATCAAACCTCGTTCATTTACCAAGCATATACCGGCGGTATGGTATCTGGAGAAGTCGGCCCCGCGCGAAGTCGGCCCCATTAATTAGAAAGAATTAAATCGGCTTAATTTTATTGAGATAGTGTTTATGTTGGCTAATTGTGAGGTCACCAACTTAATTTGATTGATTTAGTGAAGTGTTGGTAGGCTAATTGTGCAATGTTTTCTTAGTTGTAATAACAATCTCCTTGTTTATATTTTCAGGCTTCAAAAGCCAGTTATACAGTAATCTGATTGAGTCCGTCGCTAGACCATTTAGTGTACGAGTAGATATAGTCAATCTGTATCGATATGCATATGGCGATCACATGCACCATTTGAGTGTTGGTAGCTGACAGCGCCTGAAGTTGACAACTTCACAATTCTCTCCACATACCATGTTGGTCTCTATTAAAATATTTATATAATATCATAATCGAGTTTGGCACAAATCCATATACTTAACTTGCTTGAACATATATTTTGGTTCTATATAGTGAATGGTATGTTCTCATCGAAAACCCATGTATGATAATGATATTCATATGTGTAATTCTTACACGCTGGGATATATTGCGGAAATATATGTATTTTTATGTCAAATTTAGACATTTCCGCCCCATTGGTGGCCATCTCGATTACAATGAGGTATTAATAACTCCGGATTATCTAACTCGGAGTACATTCATTAATACATCTAACACGGAGATAGCTTTCTCATATGATGCACATGTTAATTTACGTATACAAATATGTTTGGCGATTTTCACGATGCTTATTTGGACAATAATTGTCATATGAACTCGCATTTTTGAGTCATTGTGGTAAGACAACTATAAAAAGGAATGTGTCATAACATGGCGATTATTTATTTGGAAGAAATAAATTAGTCTAATGCACACCTTCTACATGACAGAAATGTAATTGAGTGAAAGAGGGTAAAATGTGCGTATTATCGTATTTTGGCCGCCATCTTGGAAGCCATCTTGGATTAAGTTGACAGTTTCTGGACCCAATTAGGTGTAAATATCTTATGTAATGATCTTACTCATTTCCATCACCGATTAATTCAAAATTTCTATAAGGAAATAGTTAGAAAATAAAAAGTATATTTTGGCGAAAATTCATACCACTTCCTTTAAATCAACGCATTTGGAGAAGATAATCAAGGTTATGATTCAAGAAATCAACTAATGTGATGCCTAAGTGATTTGTCATCAAGATTGGAGAGAAGTATTTTCCTAATCGTCACCAGTTCGATACAATCGGAAATGATGTAGGCGACATGTTTGGAAAACCATCAATTTTCCCACTTTCGGTTACCAATTTGGCGGCCATCTTTGATCGATATGACAATTATTTATATATAATTATAACATGGCGTCACGCCATGCACTGTGCAAAAGGATTGTCATATATTTTACATCACAATTATATTTTTATAATGAAATCCAACAATAGCGAACTTGAGAAAATGAGCATGGCGGCCATCTTTGTGACATCATAAGACCACCCAGTCGCGACCCCAGGGTGTCTAACAAATTTTGTTCTGAAGTAGAGACCATATACTGGCTCATGAACATGGTCTCTATATTTGTTCATGAATTTCCCACGGGAGCCCAAAATCGGACATAAGCGACTCGACTACATGTATATGCTAAACATTATAATTCCAGGCCAACTTACATGTAGTTAAACTGTCATGACCTTCTAGTTATACATGTACATGACTAATGAGGCAATCATATAAATGTTTAATCTAGTAGCATTTTCTCAGACCATGCCATGAACATCTATGTATCTATGCCTGTCAAGAATAATTCCATTCCTCCCGGGCAATTATTAAAATGTTTATACACTATCAGATGCCTATTAACCAATAGTGTCAGCATGTGTCGCATGATTAGTAATTTTAAATAAAATTCTCAACGATCATTAAGTTTTTTGGCAAAGAGACATATATAGAATTAAATTGAAATAGAATTAAATAGAATTAAATTTCCATCAATATTGTTAATTTCAGTCTAGGTCTCCGCTATCACTATTATTGACCATCACAATGATTAGACATCTGAGAGTAAGATAAAAGCTCACAAAAGTCACGAACAAGCATGCAATCTCGAGCTGGGACCACCCTTAATACTTGTTTCTTATCATCTACTTCACAGAAGGGGTCCCCACTAAGTAGTAACCATATAGGAAATGCACCGAACATACCACTATTGCACAATGACATCAGTTTGTTTGATCTAAATTATTTATCCACTCCAGCCCCAAAACAATAGTCATTTGTCAAATTATCTCATTCCTTTTTGAAGTGCCTATCATCTACTGAAGTTGGATCCTACCACAGGCCATACATTATGTCTCATTACATGGATAGGCCCCATCCATGTAACCCGTTTTCATAAAAATGTATTCAGTATTATATGTAAATTTATCCAATAAAGATATTTTTCCCTTAAAGGTCCTCAATCCGAATCAATAGTCCCCATATCATCAGATTCCAACAACAAGAAGATTTTTTAAAATGCCGCTTCAGTTGACAGAATCGATTAATTGCTCGAAAAAAAAACTGCAGTCAATTATAGCATAAAATTGACAAAAACTTGTAATTTATCAACTTTTTGCTCAACGAATATTGCTGATTTGTCAAACATCAGCTGACACACACAAAAAAAAAACAGTTGATTTTAGAATTATCCATCTTCATCTGCCATTTGGTCAGAAAAAGTATTCTCGTATGCTGTTTACTGGGCCACTTAAAATTAAAATGATAGATTTTAAAAATCGGTATCTGATCACTCTGAGCTTTGATGTGGGTTCCTCGACTTGAATCAAATATTTTTCACCTCCGAAGTCAAGGAAATAATAATCTGCGAGGGTTAATTCGGATTGAGTACCTTTAAAATTGCAAAAATTAAATTAAATAATTTTGCCTTGAAAATTGGTCGCTTGGCCAGATTCAACCTTCACCTGATGATTGCATTTTGAAGAAATATAGTAAAATGTGCTATATGGCTAATATTGCTTGACTGGCGCCATGGATATTGGTCTGGAAATTAGAGAAATGTTAGAGGCAATATCTCACTCTGACCCATGTCTAACTGTGGCCCACATTCCTCTATATCTGATGCTGCAACATATTCTCGTGCAAATAGGTTTATTTGTACCTAAATATTCACATATGTTCATATATGTTTTATTCATTTAAATTTGTTTAAATCAAAATTTAGAAAAAACTAACGCCATTATACACTCTGCCAGGGCACCCTGAGTAACCACACCAAATTTCATTGAAATATGGGCACCAAAATTAACAAAGACATGTTGGTCTCAACTTTACTCCAGTCTTATATATGTATATATAAACAGTCCCATGAAACATGTATACATTTATTGATGGACGTGTCATGGGCTCTTCATACAGGATCGCGTGCATTATTTCGAAGGTTCCATATTCCGAAGGGTCGCTATTCCAAAGGTTCTTATTCAGACATCGAAGGTTCGCTATTCTGAAGGTTTGCTATTCTGGGCGTATTTAACCAGAAAAGATGGACAACTCTAATACCAAGTAGTTATTATTACCACGATTTTACAGTTATCCATCTTTATCTGGAAGACCGCCCGTTTGACCTCGTCCTTTTGGCACGATCAGGCCCAGAAACAATAAAAATAGCAAACTGCAAAGATCGATATCTAATTACTCTGAGCTTTGATGGGTGGGTTCCTCGACACTATTAAAATCAAATATTTTTTTCCCCACCAAAACCAAAGAAAGAGTAATTTAGCAGCGTCTTATCGGATTGAGTACCTTTAAGTTATTTCCTTCATAAAAACGGCACCTCAAAACAGTGCGCGGAACTGCGCAGAACTACGCGGAAGTGCGCGGTACAAATAAAACAGTTATTATGCACAGGGGCAGGTGGGGTTGAATTAAAACATGAACTATAGTAGTAGACAGTCTTCTGTTGCGAATTTGTAAGGTTATTTTAATGTTTTAACTCGTATTGGAGAGAGATAGTGAGTGGTAGAATCTACCGCGCACTGTTTCGTGAAAAGCTTACTGCGCGATATCTTCCGCGCATTGTTTGAAGCTTACTCGTGGTATCGGATTAGGGACCACACTTACACGTTTTAATTAGTAATAGTATAGCGGTAGACTGATTAGAGGTGACAGCTTATTTACTGCATGTCATTGTAGAAAATATGAGAAGTTAAAATGTTGAAACAACACAACCATCAGTGATTATTGAGTGTCTGCAGGGTGTAACGGTATGAAGTCAACGCTGACAATTTCATTCGATCTTCGATCTGATACAATCAATGTCTTCAACAATGTCTTCATCAGTGTTGTACCCGTGTGGCACTAACCAGCTAAACCAGGAGGTGAGACAAAATATCAAAAGAGGCAAAGGCCTAAAATTCCTTAAATCGACATGTAGTTTGCAATAAAATCGAAAAAATAAATTTTCGATATGCCGGTTATCATCATCATAATATGAAAATATAGTATGTGTGGAATGTGTCATGTTAAAATGAGCACCGGAGGGTCATGTTCCTATACTTTTCAGCTGTCATGAAAACGGTAGGCACTTGTATGCATGTTTTCTCCGTTACCAACCCGAAAAGGTAGCATGTGTGTACGTACAGTCCATTTAAACGTGTGGCAACAGTTTTATATTGTCACAATCAATACACAACGGTGGCTATAGTCACATGCATGCAATTTTATAAAATACTCATGATTCGAACTGTCACTAGCCAGATGTTTAGGGTCAATGGCTACCCGTATATCTTAGGATTACCGTGCAATTAAAAATTCATTCCGAATCGAACACTCTCTATCACTCTATATGGTGTATAGACAGACGAAATGGGCCAATTTCTTATGTGGGGATATATACGTTTTCGAAAACATGTGGAAAATATTGATGTGGCGTTTGTGATATGCGACACACATACATTACAGTGGGCGTGGTAACGGAGAAAACACATTTTGGGCATTTATGTTCCTAAATATTGCGAATCGTTGATACACACTAAAGTTTGAATTATAATTATGTGACACAAACGTGTTCGGCTGGAAACATATTAACTATTATTTGAAACTACATGCAGTCCCATGTACTTTGAATGTGTATGTATTTCCAGTCAACCCATATCATTGACCTATGCTGGTGCACAAAATATGTGCATCTAAAAATAAGACCTGCGTAATCATACCATTCAATTTTATTTGATTACATAAATATAAGAATGTGTTAATATATGTCGAACAAGGAATACCTTACAATTCAAACGCCCGATGTAATATTAGCATGGACATGATGGTAACGGAGAAAACACCTATATATATCACCTCTTGTTTTCATTGATCAATTTGGATGGGTAGAGAGCTAGAGCCCAACTTCTTTATCAAAATGGCTGACTCGCAATAGTATCAACTTCTGTTTTAGTTGGAGCGACTCGTGATAGCACTGTATTATCTTCGGTATATATTAGTTGGGGCTACTCGCAATAACATTACTTTCTGTATTAGTCGGGGCGACTTTGATTTTCTTCAATTTTCGAGTTTACAGCCACACCATGTGAGGGAAGAGAGCCCTTGATGAGCCACATTCACACTATATGACCATGGAATACTATAGATTTGTGCAAGATGACGAAATATCAGAAAGCGACACACATATATCACGCAATCTAACGACGCCACTTTCCTGGGATTCACTCTAGACTCACGCCTTAAATTTAAAAAGCACCTAACCAAAATCGTTGGTCGATTATTTTCCACGTCGAACGGCATTTTAACAATAAATAATTTGGAAACATATGAGGAAATCGAAACTGATGTGTTGAACATTTATGGCAGTAATAACTATTTCAGATCAACTCTTATTCCAAAATTAAAGGAAAAAGTATTCTTAATTGCCAGCACTTAAATTTCCAAACATTATTCCTCGCCATTGGACCAGGGACCAATATATACATAATATATAATATATTAGTCTCAGATTGGACTAATAATAACTGTCAAAGTTTAAACAATGTGATCAAAATAGAGACTGATTGAAAAATATTGAAATTACCTGACTTGACGGACAGACTTCTTGACATAATAACTGATCAACGAACAGAGAGAGATAAGATTTGCCATATATGGCTCCGGTAATTTCATTTTGGCCAATATGCTGCTAAAAATAATATGTTCGCTATAGGAAATACCTGACTTTTTTAGTCTGCCGGTTCAATGCCCGAATAAAAGCTGATGGGAGTTTTTAAAAAATTGTTTTATAATATCTAATTTATCACGTAACTATGGCTATATTAATCCGATACCGCGCAGTAAGTTTTCTGGAAACAACTGCGCAGTAGGCCCCTATATATAAGCTTTTCTCGAAACAATGCGCGGAAGATATATAGCGCAATAAGCTTTTCTCGAAACAGTGCGTGGTAGATTCTACCACTCACTATATCTAATAAAACGGTAGAATGACCTTGCAACTTCGTAACTGAAGACCTTCTACTACTATATTTCATTAATATACATATTTTAAATCAACTCCCCGTGCATAATAACTGTTCTGTTTGTACCGCGCACTTCCGCGCACTTCTGCGCAGTTCCGCGCACTGTTTCGAGGTACCGTACCCCATAAAAAGAGTCTTATGATAAAGAACCCTCTCAAAACTTCAGAATATAGAATGAAACTTCAAAATAACAAGTTATAAAAACCTTCTGAATATCGAGGAATATAGAGAACCTTGGGAATGGCGAAACTTCGGTATAATGAACCTTGGGAATAGCGAACCTTTGGACAGAGTGACATGTCACCGTCCTACGGTCCATACGTACTGGCGTGATCATATATATCCCAAGTTGGCCAGAAATACAGGCACTCCTATGAAACATACATTTATCATTTTATAGATGGACGTACGTGTTTTTGGGTTGTCCATACGTACTGACGTAATCATATTATTACATGTATTGACCGGGAAACATCTCGGTTTGGTCGTGGCTTGCATCATATTATTTTTTTCCAGACTTGAAGCAAATGCTCCATTTCCAGCGGTGGGGAAGTTTGGACTAGGCCTATACATAATCACAACCCAAAGGTATGAAATAGTGTATTATTGTGCTCTACCCAGTAGGTTAACCACTTATTTAGTGAAAAAAAATAAAATTATTGTCTATTTTTAAAAATAATTGACCCTAAAATCTGCTTTTTATCCTATTTTGACAATATGGCAAAATTAGGGACTCGGAAATCTTAAAAACGACCCATTTTGGGGGTACTAAAATGTCCGTAACTCAAAAAATATTTGACGAATCTGAAAAAGGTTTTCGGTTCTGTAACCAGCATGGTGAGATCTACAAAATATTGAATAGATTATAACAATTTGAAGTTTTCATGAAAATCCCTACTTATGATAAAGAAACCTCTCAAAACTTTAGAATATAGAATGAAACTTCAAAATAAAAGTTATAAAAACCTTCTGAATATCGAGGAATATAGAGAACCTTGGGAATGACGAAACTTCGGTATAATGAACCTTGGGGTTAGCGAACCTTTGGACACAGAGTGACTTGTCGCCGTCATACGGTCCATACGTACTGCCGGTGTGATCGTATATATATATCCCAAGTTGGCCAGAAATACAGGCACTCCTATGAAACATACATTTTTCATTTTATAGATGGACGTACGTGTTTTTGGGTTGTCCATACGTACTGACGTAATCATATTAGTTAATACAATCAATGTATAGTCAATTTTGATCTATAACTTGATCTGTTGATATCATATCCAATATTTTTCAAAAGACAAATTTTAACTCACTGTCACCTGAACTTGTCTGAAGTAATTTTTAATTGATAATCCAATGATAGGTTAATTGATAATCCAATGACATGTTATATTGTTCAGATATACTCACAATTTGCAAACTTAAAGGTGGTATCACACGGGAAAATGTGACAAACGCCCTCAAAGACCGCCAACTTGCTTTATTCGACGAATTTAACGCGGTCATCGAGAACGAGGCCCGTCATAGTCTCTTGAAGGCGCACAGAGTCCATATCAGTCGACCAGATCTGAATATCCATTTGGGTGTGATATCGATAGGCCTAATTAATATTTATGGGGCGCCGTTCTTCTATTTAGTATCTATTTTGTGAAATCAATCATTCTTGAGCATAAGCACATATACAAAAGAGAACTACAGAGTATTACATTAATATCGTATAGATATAAAACTATAAATATATAAATATAACAGGAATGCAGCTTTAGTTATATCACATATTCGATTTTATATATTATATATATTCCTTTTGTGATATCACTAATTCGAATTTGTGATATAATATATTCATTTTGTGATATATAGAGGATCTCACATGAGTTTCTATTTTATACGGAATTTATCAACCGAGTTCACTAAATTCGATTTGAGCCGAGGTTTACCGAGGCTCAAATAGAATTTAGTGAACGAGGTTGATAAATTACGTATAAAATAGGACGAGTGTGAGATACTTTTTATCACATGATCAAATAAACGCGAAGCAATGCGAAATATTCATCGAAAACAACGATAAAAACCGCAGCGATCGCAAGTCATTTGAAGAACGATGTGACGTCATCGCACGCGCTGATATTAAACGTGTCTCTTATCGATAATTATGAAACTGCTTTTATGGGCAAATTATGTGATAAAAATAAATAATATAGTTATTGTAATATATCACATATTCGATTGTATGATATCACTGGTCCACGGGCTCATGGGCGCCGTTCTTCTATTTATTAGGCTACATATTTATTTATATCAATAACTCATTCTGTGATATCACTACATGAGTATATGATATCACAAAATTGAACAAAATGCCTTTAAGATATCACTAATTACAATTTGTGATATGATAAATTCATATTTGGTTCACACAAAATAGAATTATTGAGATCACAAAATAGGAGAATTAGTGATATCACAAAATAAGGTTAAGATATCACAAAATGGAATTAGTGATATCATAAATTCATTTTGAAATATCACAAAATCGAATACCGGTATATGATATCGCAAAATAAGTAAGCATTTAGTGATATCAATAATTCGATGTTTTGATATCATAAAATGATTTATGAATAATGATATCACAAAATATTGAAGGAATAGTAGTCCAGCTATGCCATTTTCTATTCATTGACATCACAACATGGATTAGTGATAGGCCTATCAATAATTCGATTTTGTGATATCACAAAATGAATTTATGATATCACAAATTCTAATTAGTGATATTTGAAAATTATTTTTTTTATATCATAAACTAGTTAATGATATCATATATTCGATTTTGTGATATCATATCATATATTCGATTTTGTGATATCATATATTCATTTTGTGATATCACTAAATAGGTAATAAACAGAAGAACGGCGTCCCATGTATACAGGTGCACCAAGATAAAATTCTTGTGGACATTTTCGATGTAACTGAATGGTGTCCAATAAACTGCACTTGAACATTGGCTTGAATGGACAAATTCGTCACAAAATGTAGAAAAAATGCTTTGTTGGTTTTTTTTTAAACGTACGTAGGTTATATATAAATAATTGCGGTCACAGTCGAAAATAATAATGGCCACCCTCCCCCTATATAGATGCGGATTTTTGCTCACTACGTTTTTCCGATAGACGGATGGAATTCACACAATCATGACTCTGCTTATTTTTCCACTCGAGCGTGGGTTTTTTTTCATTTTAAAGCGATTTTCAACAAACTACTGAGATTTATTTTTTTGGCGATAAAATCCTTATTGGGGTAGGGGATATTTTTGTCAAAATCAATACTAAAACTATATGTAGCCTATCTGTCAAACTCAGTTTGTTTCGAACTGTTTTATCAAGAAATGTAGTCAGAAATGGTAACGCCCTCAAGATCATATTATAAGGCATATATAAACTATATTCGAACTTTAATATAGTGATAATGTAGTGAAAAACGTGTATATTTAATTTATAGGTAACGCATATATGTAGTTGATTAATGTCATATTTTGTGTATATATGTGCGTATGCTGTGCACTTGGTGAGAAAGGATCGATGTGAAAACATTTTTAAAAACGGACGTGCCAACTAAAGTTTATTTTGAAATATTTACACACCACATGATATATATGTGTTCACAAAGGGCGCGTATATACACGTTCTTAAATGTTCATCGCCAAACATGCAACGGCCATTGCATTGATACAACAATAACCGCACACCATGCATTGCCAAAGAAGTGCATGACGAAAGCCTTGAAAATTGACACGTTATTATGTTGACGCGCTACCACGTGCGCTGCCAGCTTGTGGTAAATACACTAAACTGTTGGTTTATCGGTCCTCTTCTAGGATATTGAATTGTTTTCCACTGGCATGTATCGTTTCTTTGTTATTTGTTCTAATTTCTATGCTGAAATAGAGGTATGCATAGTGTATGAAATAGCATGCAGAATATTAATCAGACCAAAAAACTCTTGATCTTCGTTACATGTTTGAATTATACGCAAATGCCGAGTACTTTTCTAATCACACATAGTCCATCCGAGTACTCAAATACCAGTTCTAACTTCTATTCATATAGATGTTTGAAAAGTGCATGAAATTGCATGCAGGATAATAATGCGGCCAAAATTGTCGATCTTCGTTACATGGTTCAAGTACGCAAATACCGAGCGCGTTTCTCTCTCACAGTATTACATAAAAGCACGCAATTCCCGAGTACGTTTTAATCACATTCAGTCCATCACCTCCTACGACAGGGCCCGACATACTTGCCAATATGCACCATAAAAGGGCGTATTGATTATTTAAGAATGATCCCATGTAATGCACTCCTGATGTCAACTGAAGATATAGTCTCTCACTCACGGGGGGGGGGGGGTAATTAAGATAAATGTATATATGGTCCCATGAGGGTTAATTGAAATGTGGTCACACACACCAGAGAGGGTTAATTAAGATATGGCCACATGAGGGTAAATTAAACTATGGTCACATGAGGGTTAAATAAAATATCGTCCCATGAGGGTTAATTCAAATATGGTCCAATGAGGGTTAATACAAATATGGACCCATGATGGTTAATTAAAATGGTACCATGATTGTTAATTAAAATATTGTCCATAACATAATATGGACCCATGAGGGTTAAATGAATTATGGTCAAATTAATGTCAATTAATATATATGGTAACATGGGGGGGGGGGGTAATTAAAGTTAAAATATGGTCCCATTACGAGGGTTAATTAAAATAACAATATACTGTCATCAGGGTTAATTAACTACGGTCCCATGGTGATAATAAACTATAATCCCATGAGGGTAAATTAAAATGTGGTTCAATGAGGACTAATTAAAATATGCCCCCATAAGGATTAATTAAAACATGGTAAATTAATTAATATAATAGCATCTAATATAATTATGCTGCGCACACAGACATAAAATGATGTTTAGAATAAGGCTTTATTGTATGCTAAACAACCAATATGAAGGGTTAGTATTGGAAATTTTCTGAATAACATCTCTATTCATAGCTCAGATATATTCCGCATACAAAGAAATGAACAAAAAAGTTTAGAGACCGAGACTAAAGTTGACAAAACGTCGATATATGTGCAAACAGCACGAAGGAGTAACGTGCGAATTGGTTAATAATTACAACCCAATTCATTTAGAATATACAACATGCCGATATTTATCGCGTATAAATAAATGAATAAATTCACTAAACGGTGTTAAATAACATGTTAAACACCGATATAAACAAACAGCTCGAAGGGTTCGTGTGCGAACTAAATTTCTTATACCATCCTCAAATCCCCATGCAATATAATAGTATAGATAGCATACCGATTTATGTCACGCGAAAATAACAATGCAAGTTAAACAACAATATAGAAACACACAGCACGCTAAAAGGGTAACACGGGTTAACCTGACTCGATATTTTTCTTAAAGTGACACCGATGATATGATTTTTTATTTATTTTGAAGATATATCTGAAAAGGTACAATGTGTGAACTTATGCACGCATAATGTAATTAAACTATGCACAATACCGATGATTCCATGATTTTCCACGAGAACATAGGCCATGTATATAGGTAGTCATTGTTCACATGTCTCAAGGCCATTGAATACAAGATGGCCACCACAATTGAATATCTGACCTGGTAAATTTTAATTCGCAAGCACTCGCAGTGGTATTGGTGTGGTTTTGATTCTCCTTTGTGTAGAGCACAATTGGTCCATCCATTGAAGAGCGCACATAACAATATAAAAACTGATTCAGAACTACGAATTAGATGTTCATTGGTAACATTGCCAATGCCTCCATGCAGACATGTTGACCTTCATTGTTCTGATCAATAACATCGTGGACTTAGTCAAAAGTGATTTTTCCGTCATCTATATACATGTTGGACATCTCCAATATGTGGGTAACAATACTCTGAAGATTCAAATATCTACGATCAAAACTGTAGGAGGAGTTGATTACACCATGAAGGTACCCTCATACAGAAAATTATAAAAAATGTCGAAAGGGTTAATACCTCTGTAAAAAAAATAATTTTCCATCATCTAAATATATGATGCACATCTTCAATATATGGGCAACCATATTCTGAAGTTTCAAATCTCTAGCACGAAAACTGTAGGCGGAATTGATTACACCATGAAGGTACCCTCATACTGAAAATTATAAAAAATGTTGAAATTTTCAAAATCGAAAAGGGTTAATAACTCCGTCAAAAAAGAAATTTTCCGTCATCTATATACATGTTCCACTTTATCAAAGTATGGGCAACAAGATTGTGAAGTTTCAAATCTCTGGGATGAAATCTGTAGGAGGAGACGTATCTTGCATTCTGTATTTTTCCCAAAGCCAATTTTGGATATGTTATACAAGAGATTATCCCGCGTCGAATGACACCACAATCGCTTCGTTGTCAGTGTCTTACGGGTCTAACCCTCCGGCGACCATACTAGATGTGGTCTGATATATACGAAGGACACATTTCATTTATGGCGTATCAAAAATGCGGGCGTTTGATAAGATATTTTCTTCAACCTTCCAAAAAATATTTTTAAACCGGTAACGTATCTGTCGCGTTAACGTACCTGTCGAACGGAAACATTTATACTGGCCGATTTGGAAGATATGTTTTAATCTTCTTTCCAACTTTAGGTATTTGATTTATAAGCGAAGTTGTCAAATGTTCAGAACAAATGAATGAAAATGTTCCCAGCATTTATTGATATATAGCGGAAAATGTTGGTAACGTATCTGTCGAAAAATAACTTCACAGGGGGAGAGTATATTTTGTCCGTGTGTCAGATATCCTGGGCTAGTAAGCTATCGCCAACAAATATTTGATGCTTGTTATCGGAAGGACTTGTAAATAAATCTTGCGAATATTGTGAGTTTTTAATTAATGCACATGGAGTGGCCATATCTTGGTAACGTATGCCTATATTGCGCGTAGGCTATATTTGCGACAACAACCTCCCGAGGTGCAGCATGAAATTTACAAGCAATTTTTGGACTACATTTGTGTACAAACATTGCCACCCCTTTGGACATGACGAAATTATGTATAGGCCTACTAATAGCAGTGTAGGCCTAATGGACATGTCAACTGTGAGTGACGTGATTTGATTAAATATCCATAACCAGCTTGCGACAGGCCGTTTTGTCTCGATTTGGAATGTGCACAACCACGTGATGTCAAGATGATTGTCGCATTGCATGATTATTGTTCCATATAATGCCACAACTGTTTGGTCCCGGCCAGAAAAAATAATAAATTGGCGCTAATTACTTGAGAATGGCCCTAAAGCCAACATACAGGCCTATATTTTATCAAGCGATTTAGCAATATACAAACTTAGCCACTTAGGGTTATGCCTGCCAGAATGTGCTTGTATTTTTGCCGGCATTGGAACCTCAGACCACACCCAATATATGGAGCTAAATGTGTTCTAAATTATATATTTAAAAATAGGTTTAAAGTCAAACCTTGGACCCTCTATATGAAAAGTCTATAGACTATAGCGGGCGCTGTTTGGATTCGACAACCTTCAATGTACTTCGTCAGAAACGACCAACTTTTTCTCATTCAAAATGGAGATTTTGATATTGAAAAACAAATTTAGCGCCTTGTTTTGTGCAATGGCTTAAGTGATTTAATCAAGAAGTGCAGTTTATATTTATCAAATTTTATAAAGTATATTGTGAAGAATCATACTATACGATTGGCATTGTTAACGTAAGATTACTAGTGATGTATTTCGTTGTAGAAAAATCTCTGTCTAAATTTAATGGTAAATATTCACTGATATTGCCATTGGCATTGCTGTGGCATTGTGCGAAGTTATCTCTATCTGTATAGCGCGCCGCACACAAATATCGGGTACCGGTACCGGTTACGGGTCAAATCGTAGCGTGTGGGGTTGAAAATCACAGGACATTTCGTTGCACGATCAACACGGCAAGGAATAAAATAATTTTGATTTTCTACGATTGAGTCGTACAGTCATTCAGGCAGTAAAGGGTCATTTTTTATGTTTGTGCTGCACCTGTCTGTATGCAAGTACAATGGATAAAAATTTATATGTCATTCTGTTCATAAATCCTAGCTCTATCATACATCTTATGTGATGTTCACAAATATTGCTCTTTCTGTTTAAAATATGCGATCAAAGATAGCACGAAATCCAGGCAATAAGGGGTCAATTCAGGCACTAAAGGGTTAGGTCAACATGACCGCTTTCGCAGATTGCTGCTTCCAGAAGAAGGATACGCACTACGTTCATGACTGAACTAGTAAAGGGTCACCTTTCGTTTGAGTTGTATATATCACAATTGATGGCTGTTCTGGTGTTATTAAACCACAAATAACATGTGCAAGATGTATTTATTCCAATTACAAGTTTTGTATCAAACACAAACTTGTTTACTATATAGACTCCATTTCAGCATCATCACGACATCAAAAATGTAAACAAAACAATGTTCAAATCAATTACCAAGGCCAAGGGCAAGGTACAGACGATACACGTGTACATCATCATCGGAGAAACTAATTCTATGTTTTTAATGATAAATTAGCTCTTTTAGAATCACAATCAATAACTGATTTGTAGAAAAATTAGTTGTTGAGAAATATGTTTTTATTATTTGTTATAGTGGAAATACAAACTCAAATTACAGTTGTTCCCAATATAATATGGCCCTATGTACAGTTAATAGCATTCACTCACAAATATGCTTATTAATTTTTTGGAACAGTTGCCGCCCTGTATCATAGTGTATGGTCCTTATTTGGGTCCGTATGTTCAATTTAAAAGCAGGATTGTCAAGAAATTTATACTATAGGCCTATCAGAATTGCTGGAGCCTTTAATCAGACCAGGAAAAGATAGTACAAACATGTTGCTGGAAGTCTGTTAGGTATTTATACTCCTATATATATAGATGACAACAAACAGTGTGCAATATGAAAAATATATATATGATTAACCTTATAGCATTTCAGATACTTGCTTCCATGTTGTAAATTTCCACCCTGTACTCTTATTCCGCCCCACACTCTTATTGGATTTAGCAGAATAGTCGACCCTGTACTCTTATTCCGCACTGTATGCTTGTTTGCATGGACCCCAAGAGTAGTGTTAGAGTGTGTGATTGAATGTTTTGTGTTCATAATACAAACATATACTAGTAAATATAAATCAGAGCAGAGGTGGCAGCAGTTGGAGTGGATGGTGGCAGTCAGGATATGACAGCTCCATTCTTTCTATGGGATAAACAGGGGTATCTGTATCTGTATGTAGTTTGGTGTAGTAGCCTTGATTTGGCTGTAGGTGCACCGTTGGACGACTTAATTTGCTGTTAATGTTGGTATCGATGTTGAATCACATGCGCTGTCCTCCAGGTGGTTCCATTCGATGATTGTTTTCACAAAGAATGAGTTCTTATATTGAGCTGTATTTGTCCTTATTATTTCGTAAGAAAGCGAGTTAGTACACTCGTGCGACTCAATAATGTTTGTTGTTTCAAATCCTGGGAATTTTTTGGCAGTTATTTTTCGTTTGTCCTTGCTCCTTGGTGTTAATAGGTCATGTGTATGTATAGCCGGAACCAACCCCTCTACTATCTTCCTAAACAGTGTCATCCTTTTCACTTCTCTTCTTATCTTCATTGGTGTCAGTCATTCTATTTCCATCATTTCGGTAACTGCACCCTTTTCTCTGTTCTTGTAATTGCTGGTGATGAATCTTGCAGCTTTTTTCTGTACTCTTTCGATGTTGTCTATGTCCTTCTGCAAGTATGGATCCCATATTTCTGCCCCGTATTCGAGTGTAGATCTTACCATGGACTCGTAAGCCAGCTTCTTGTGTTTTTTATCGGCTTTGCTGATGTTTCTTTTAAGGAATCCCAGGGTGCTGTGGCTCTTTTGACAATTTTATTTATATGGGATGACCAGGTTAGATTGTTGGTAAAAGTCAGTCCTAGATATGGTGTTTCATCTACTGACTGAAGGATGTGATTGTCTAGCTGGTACATGTGGGTTGATTTGCCCTTTGTAGACATGATGTAGCATTTTTTTGCGTTGAAGCGCATCCCCCATTGGTCAGCCCATATTTCTAGCGAGGAGAGGTCTTTCTGTAGTGCATGGTGGTCTGACTGGTCTCTGATTTCTCTATAGAGGAGGCAATTGTCTGCAAATAATTTGACCTCTGAGGTTACGGCTTTCGGTAGGTCGTTCACATGGCAAAGGAATAGTAATGGTCCCAGTACTGTTCCCTGTGGTACTCCGGACTCCACTGGTACGTTTTGTGACGCTTCTCCTTCGAGTACCACTCTCATCTCTCTTTTTGTGAGGAAATTTTCCAGCCATTTGTGTGTTGTGCCATTTATGCCATAGTTCTGCAGCTTGTATAGGAGGCCCTTGTGTGGCACTGTATCGAAGGCCTTTGAGAAGTCAAGGATGGCTATATCTGTTTGTTTGTTTTTGTCCAGGTTTTGTAGGAGATCCTCTGTGACATTGACTAGCTGTGTGACGCATGAGTGGCCAAATCTGAAACCGTGGTTTTTGTCGGTCAGTATTTTGTGTTCATCCAGGTGGTCTCTGATGTGCCTGCAGATGATGTGTTCTAGAATTTTGCAGGGTACTGATGTGAGTGAGACAGGGCGGTAGTTCTCTGGGTTGTGCACGTCACCTTTTTTGTAGATGGGAGATATATTTGCACTGCGCCAGTCAGTTGGGAGTTCTCCTGTGTCCAGTGATAGCTGGAAGATGGCTGTTAGAGCAGGAGCTATGTGGTTAGCGCAAATCTTGAGAACTTGGTTTGGTATACCGTCTGGGCCTGGGGCTTTAGATGTTTTTATATCTTTTAGGAGTTTGTATACACCTTCCTCTTTGATGTTGATAACTGCAATGTCTGGTATACTGCTTGATGGTTTTGCAGTGGGTGTATTCTTTAGATCTTTGGTGAATACTGATTGAAACTGTTTATTCAATAATGCTGCTTTCTCTGCGCTGTTGTCCGTGAGTGTGGTACCCTTTTTGAGAGGTGGTATCCCAGTGGTGTCTCTCTTCTTGGATTTCAAGAATTTCCAGAATGGTTTGCTGTTCTTTTTCTCCGAGCTTTCTTTGATGATCTCTTGTATGTGTGATCGTTCTGCCTTCCTCATTTCATTCCTGCACATATTTTGGAAATCTTTGTATTTATCCCATTTCAGTGATGTCTTCGCTTTCCGATAGAGTTTCCCTTTCCTCCTAAGCATGCGTGATAGTTTCCTGTTTGGGAGTTGTTCTCTTCTTCTACTTGAGGCTGTTGGTACCCTTTTGTCTATGATTTCCTTTATTTCGTCTCGGAAGTATTTCCATATCGATTCCACCGATTCCTTTTTTGTATCCGCTCTAGTTGTGACCTCTTTGGTGACCTTTTCTATGTCTTCACTAATTATAGTCCAGTTTGCCTTGCTGAATACGTAGTTTTTCTTCTTCTTCCTATTGTGGTTCTTGGGTCTCGGGTAACAATCTGTTACTATCATGGCATGGTCTGATATCCCAGGTACTGTAATGGAGTTCTTCATTATCGAAGGATTGTTTGTCAGTACTAGGTCCAATATGTTGTTTTCCCTAGTTGGCTCTTCATTCATCTGTGATAGACCATGCCTGATGCATACATCTAGCAGAGCTGTTTGTACCTCTCTGTCTTGAGCTTCTTCTTTGACTGTCATCTTCTCCCAGTCTATATCTGGGCAGTTGAAGTCTCCACCAATGATGTAGTTGTGGTCTCTTTTAGCTGCCAGTTTCTTGACTGATTTATCGAGGCTCTTTACTACTTCAAGTTTCCTATGGGGCATGTAAAAACTGGCAACGTAGATGTCTTTGTTACCGGTGAGTGATATCTTTGCCCATTGAATTTCACAGTCGGTGATGAATTCTGTTTGTTCTGTGATAATTATGTTTTCATGACATGCAATGAATACGCCGCCCCCGACTGATCCTCTATCATTTCTCAAGGCATGGTATGATGGTGGAATACTTCGGTTGATAGGATCGCGTCTTGTGTTGGAGGTTGCCCTGGTCTTATTCCTTTCAGCCACGATTCAGTTCCTAGTATGATGTCGGGTTTGATGTAGTGAACTGCTACCTCCAATTCTGCTTTATTTTTAGGTAGACTTCTGCAGTTGACAGTGAGTATTCTGAGATTTTCCTTATTTGGGGTGTCAAATGTTTTGTTGTTTGAGTCTCTCCCTGATGAGGCATTATCTATTGTGGCCGTTGGGCTGCTGGTGTGGGTCGGGTCAAATGTGGTGTTGATGCTATCTATAGTTGAGTCCAATAGGTTTAAAGATTCAAATCTGTTAGATGTCTGCACCTCGTAACTGTGGAAGGTAAAGCTGTCCATATTTAGGCTGTCGCATCTGTAACACTTCCATTCAAGGCTTTGATGTTGTTCGTAGTCTTGGAAGTCGTTTGTATTCATGCTGATACAGCTTTTGTGGTTCCAGATTCCACATCCATCGCAGCAGATGCCTTTGTCCGTCCATGATACGCCGTCTTGACATATTGCGCTTTTTGATGGTCGCTTTTTTCTTCGGTCCTGGATGTGTTTCTATATCACCGGCGCTGATTAGTATCATCTCTGATGTTTCTTTCTTTATCATGAACGTGGGTATTTCTGGGTGAGATGTGGGTCTAGCGTGGTGCATTCCACACAACCCCAGTGTTTCCGGGTGCTTCATTTTTTGGCCCGTATCTGTTCTAGATGTTTTGTTGGGTATAGCGTAGTTCAAGCTACACAACCCCTGATCCGCTTGTAGTTTGATTCTTCTGTAGCCCTCATGTTGGTCTTGGACCATACCATGCACTACGAGTTGATCAGGTTTAGCGTAGTTCAGCCTACACAACCCCCTTATACTGTTTGGCTCCTGTGCTTTCTGATGTGCTTCCTGATGTTGATTCATATTATCTGGTTTGGGTATAGCGTAGTTCAACCTACACAACCCCGGCGTGTTATAATTTTTCTGGACATTATGCCTGATGGTATGTTGCTGTGAAGTATGGGTAGATGACCTTATTTTTAGACGAAAGCTTCTATGCTGTGTAACTCTGTTAGTTTTGGGTATAGCGTGGTTCATGCCACACAACCCCAGTGTTGGTTTTGAATTACCAGCAGTCTGACAGCGTCTGGTTCCTGATTTTTCGTAACCAGACCCGACTGAGGAGGGTCCCTGGATGGATACCGTCTTTGTAAAGATCATATGAATATTTCCAGTATGTGGTGAGTCGTCGATGTCTGCCCTTCCTATGTTTGGAGGTGCGGCAGATGTCTTGGCTGAATTCTGGGGAATTTCTATTATTCCCATTTAGCCTCTTGATGTCTTTGTTCAGGTCCCTGATGTAAGACTCTAGAAGTTTTTGTTGATTTCCCAGTGGTGGTGGTGGTGGGATGGTTGGATACTTCCTTGGATTCCGTCTGTTTTTTGCTGTCAGTTTGTTTGTTGTTGCCTCGTTCCACTTTTCGATGGAATAGTTTGGAATTTCAAGTATTGTTATTCGACAGTCCCGGTGGTGCCTTATTTCTCTAATAATTTCTCTATAGCCTGATGTGATGCTGCTCACTGATCTCCCGCCCTCCAGACTGGTGTAACCGTCTCTGTCAAGTTTGGTTAGGTCGCAGGTCCCCAGCCACAAGTATATGTGTGTTGGTCCGTAGCTGCAAATGATATGTTTCAGGTTTTTCTTCAGGTATAATAACCGGTCACTGATTTTGGCTCCCCCAGTAGACCAGAATATTATGTAAAGGCAACAAACTGATATAAAACATTGGAAAGTTGAAATTTACCAGAACAGAAGGTGGCGGAAAAGATCATTTGATCGTTTCGAGCAGCTTTGGCGCTTGCATTCCAAATCCCAAGTGGAGCAGTTATAAGATGCATTGCGGATTGTACTGTATTGAGTCACCTTGAGTGGCAAAGTTGTTGATATTGCCTATAACTTATTTAATTGCATATCTTTAACTCACATTTTTTACTCATATTTAATTGTCAGTGAATTACCAAGCTCAATATCTATTTTCGGACAGTACATAATTATATGTTTGTAGTTTCTAAATTAATTAATGACACAAACACACACACAAAACTGACAACATATTCATTTGGCCTACATGTTTATATGACCATGCATAGCAAATGTTGTGTACTCATTTGATTGCAATGCATGTGCAGCACTTGCCAGTGCCAAATCTGATTGACATATATATGTATCAAATTAATATCATTGGTTTGTGAGCTAGTCCACTTATCGCTTTATTTATGGATCACGATTCAAGCAATTTAGATTACATTTGTATTCAACATATACATCAAGAAAGCAGCAACAACAAAACTGGGACTTGCAATTACTTTCCTTTTGCTTAGATGCAGAAAAACAAAGGTAAACGTTACAACCAAGGACGTTGCGAACGACAGGAGTGTTGGGTGTACCTCGCCACTGACATGAGTATACCAATTTTCACCAAGTGCTCACCCAACCCACCCTCAGTTGTGTGTTAATTTAAAATTTGCGCAGCCCCCTCCCAATATAATCGACCTGCCAGCTAGCACTGCATGAAGTGCCTGGATTCATCCCTGTCAGAGGTTACTATTTTGTTATTTTCTTGGGGAGGATTATATGGCTTGGGCACTCCATTTGGTGGATGCATCTTAGCATATTCATATGGGCACCATCCCTTGGGCGAGACCCAACATCCTGAATCCAGGTAATTATATTCACACCCTCCTTGCACCTCTCCTCAAGGACGTAGTGACAGGTCTGGTGTTGGGGTGACTCTCCCCACTTACACCACTATAGGTTGAAATTGTTCTCAATTATTTGTATATATGCCCAACCAGTTATTATATAGTGGGGAATAAGTTGTTTTTAGACCAACAGAAGCATATTTTTCTACTTTTTTGTAAAAATTTTGGTCTGAAAATGTCCATTATTTGGGAAATTTTCCCACGTTAGGGGGTGTGGGGTTCGACATTTCCAACAGTTGGAAAGTTTGAGTAAACCAGATGAAAATTTTCAAACCAAGGGCGGGGCTTTGGGAGATTTGTCGGGTAATGGGGGGGGGGGGGGGGGGGGGAGGGGGTAATTGGAAATTCCAAGGTGGACGTCACCAACAGAGACCCTCTGGCCACGTCCCTGTCCCTCCCACACCCCTTGTGGGTGGGTTAATAATTTGGCTTGGATCCCCCCCCAACAGATCCCTCAAGAATTCCAACTGCTAGAATTTTTCAACCTGGCACACTGTATAGTTTGAAATGATCCAACTGATAGCCATTCCAATCTAATTATGTTACCGACGGCGACCATTGGAAAATATTTGAGCGCGCGTTGGTCTAAACATTCACTCTTCATTCAATTCTGGTTGGAAAATTAAACTATGAGAACAATTTCAACCTATAGTATGTCTCAAATTGCCAATGAAGGCATGCAATGTTACTATCTTTTATTATTTCCAACGTATGCTAATCATTAGAATTCAATTGACATGTTTTTATTCAGTCCGTGATTTCACGTGCCAACGACTGTCAACAAAAACATGTGACCCGCTATTGACAACGGAAGTAGGTCGAAGCAAATTAAATGTTTACACAATAAGGCAAATTTAACTTTTGTGGGTGTCTGGGAGTTGAAAAATCAATAATTTGTTGATATTTTACGGTGCTTAGTTTGGGTGTATTCTATTCTGTTTTTTATTGGCAACAGCCGATCTGCAACTTGACATATTTTGTTGACCTACTTTCCTCCGATGCGTTTCCACTGTCCGTCAGAAAAATTGAATTAAATTGGAAACTACCGTCAGAACTCGCCACAAATTGCACATGATCTCCAACACATATTCATTCTCAAGAATCAACAGGATTTTGGGAGATCAAGTGCATCTGTGGCTTTTGCCACGACGATAAACAGCAACTGACCCGTTACTGCCTGTGACCCGTTACTGCCTGAATGACTGTACGAGGGTGATTCTCAGAGTCACGTATGTTACACTGAACCCATTTTTGAAGAATAAAAGAAGTTACTGTTTGAAAACTGAACACTGATATCAACAATTGACTAAGTGTCCAGATAGTCAACATTATATATAATCATAATAAAATAGCAGATCAGTGAATAGGTGGTGTTTTAAAATTTTATACCAAAACTGAAGTCTGTCACGTACGTTACATGCAAAAACACACTTTTTCGCAAACTATTCGTGTCATTCATTGTTTCTGTGATTTCTGACAACTATAGGCCTATGTCATTTCCAATCAACAACTAGTGACTCAGGCTCACTTTCTTTTGTTTTCAAGAATTAATTTATCTGCAGGGCCTCAAATTGTTCTGCAGTAACTCTCAATTTGTTGTCACGTACGTTACATCTTCAAGTCATGGACAATGTTTTCATGAAAATAGCTTTATAATGCAGACATTTATTTGTAAAATTATTTATGTTAAATTGTAATACAAATGAAAGTGTCAATGACACTGCAGCTCAACTTGGAAAGGGAATAATTTAATGTGTTACTGTCGATGGAGTGATTAGGAATGTGGAAAGTTGAATGTCTAATTTACTAGTTTATCAACATGAAGAGATATATATATACATGTATATAAAAGTAAAATCTAAGATGGTTGCTGGCGGCTATGTTTTCCAACAATTCAAAAACATTTGATAGCTTTAGTCATGCAAAGAGTAGAATCCAAAATGGCCGCTGGCAGCCATGTTTTAATGCCGAATAACCCCAAAATGACTCGTTCCCATCTACATGTCAAAAGTCAAGACAAATTTCATAATGATCTGACCAAAGGTACGACCTGTAGCCCATGCCAAAGGATTTAGTCATGCAAAGTGTAAAATCCAAGATGGCTGCTGGTGGCCATGTTTTTTGGCCGGATGACCCCAAAATTACTTGTTCCCATCTACATGTCAATATTAACATCCATGACAAATTGTATGATGATCAGATGAACAGTACGACCTGTAGCCCTGTAGCGTTAATTCGGCCATGTTTTTTGTCCGAATGACCCCAAAATGACACGTTCCCATCTATATTCCAATTTCAACAGTCATGACAAATTTTATGATGATCAGACTAAAGGTACGACCTGTAGCCTGTGCTAAAGGATTTAGTCATACAAAGAGTAAAATCCAAGATGGCTGCTGGCAGGCATGTTTTTCAGCCGAATGACCCCAAAATTACTCGTTCCCATTTAGATGTCATTGTTAACATCCATGACAAATTTCATGATGATCTGACCAAAGGTACGACCTGTAGCCCGTGCTAAAGCATTTAGTCATACAAAGAGTAAAATCTAAGATGGCTGCCAGCGGCCATGTTTTTTGGCCGAATGGCCCCAAAATTACTCGTTCCCATCTACATGTCAATATTAACATCCATGACAAATTTCATGACAATAAAACGAACAGTACGGCCTGTAGCCCGTGCTAATGGATTGAATTTTGAAATCCAAGATGGCCACTGGTGGCCATGTTTTTTTTTCCGAATGACCCCAAAATGACTCGTTCCCATCTACATGTCAACATCCATGACAAATTTCATAATAATCTGACCAAAGGTATGAACTGTAGCCCGTGCTAAAGGAAATTGTTGACAAATCACGCATACACGCACACACGCACGACGGATACCAAGCCATGGCAATAGCTCAAACTTTACAAAGTAAAGTTGAGCTAAAAATGATTATCCAGAGAATGACAAATCCAAATTCTTTCAAATGGTATAAAAGTAAATAGACACTCTCTTTTATACCATACATGTATGTAAAATAATGTAAGTATAATAAATTGAATCATGTCTGGGGTAAGGGATGTTGTGTAGATACAGTGGATAGAAACACACTCTTTCGGCCCCACTGCCTTTATAAATGGCAATATAGCTATTTGTCCACCGCTCATTGCGTCTATTGACTATATAAAGCCTGCCTAATAAACGTTACGTTTATTACGTCAATGTAGCTTTATTAGGTCAACATAGCTTTATTAGGTTAGTACTACTTTTTTGACGTAATTTGATATGCAAATTGCGCAGGTAACTAGGGACGTCAATCGGCATTAATGACGTCATTGTGATTTCAGAACATTTTTATCGTGTATAATTCATTAAAATAATTAGTAAAATGATATATGTTTTAGCGCTAAAGCATCTGTAAATCATCAGAACATGGTCTGCTTATAATAAATGTAAAAATGCCAACGAACTATTTCGCTCTAAGCTGCACTCCGGTTTTCCCACGTCATGAATGTTAATTGGTTTGCTTGACCTAATAAATGTAATGGCGTCATCGAAGTATGTAAAATGAATGTAAAACTGAGGAAAATGACATATTTACCTCACAAAAGGCAAGTTTTGTGCGATGGATAAATAAAATATGTAACTAATGTCGTCGCTTCAACTGTTTATATCCGCTCGGGGAATTTGGCATCTATTGAACTCGGCAGAGCCTCGCCCAATAGATGCTCAAATCCCTCTCACGGACATAAACAATTTAAGCGACGACACTAGCTACATATTCTATATATATATGCACATATTAAGTGTTTCTATGCATTGTATGTACATCAGTATAGTTTGGATATCATAAGAAATCTAAGATGAAAATTTTCAACCGATTTTTGTGAATATCTTGCTGAAAACATATATTTTCTAAATCCTAAGCCAATGGTATTGCATATTTGGGTGAAGTATATTTCTTTTCCAATGTTCATCTAAAAATAATATCAGTAATAAATCTACCACGGGCTGCTTTTCAGATAATATGCTAAGTTATAACAGTATGTAATCTTAGAAATTACACCAATAAAATAATTCCCATATTCACTAAAATTGTGCATATATCCTATATTTATTCATTCCTTAACCCTTTCATGACAGGCGCTGTGCTGGTGAAAAAATTCAACCACATACAACAATGTTTATTGATTCCACCACAATGTGAGCCTTTAAACATGTAAATAATGGACAACTAATGTCAGTATAGCTCTCTTTGATATACAATGCCTATTATTTAGGCCACTGTCCTAATAAATTAAAACAGCACTGGAAATAACAAAGTCATAGAATTGAAGGGTTAATTTGACATGCATGATCTATTGATCTATATGAAATTGCTACACTTTCTGCTGAAATATTGCTACATTGTGTATGTGTTATGCTGTTGTACAGCTGTAGTCTGCTGTACTGTATGAAATTTAAATTGGGAGAAATGCTAACCAACTATTAGGCAGTTTCTGGAACTATGGGTAACTGAACAGTAAGGAGTAACTGGCCTCTGCATTTCAATAAATCATAAAACATGTTTGTTTCACCATGTCTGGAACAATTGATTTCAAGAGATTGCACAAATCTACATATAACCACTAGAACTATTAAATGTATATAGCCAATCTGCTGGTAAACAATGGAGATGTAGATGTTAAATCATGTAGCTTAAGTGCTTCTGTTAGTAGAAGCATCATAGTATAGAACAGAAGGGGCAATTGATGTTTAGTTGCAATAAATTAAAATGTAACGTACGTGACGTCACGTGCGTTACATAACTTATAGAGTATTTAAGCGTTTTTTACCTACCACAAGAACACTTTTGATTACCGTCATAATTTTTTCAATCCATTTACTACATTACAATAATGCAACTGTTATATTCCTTTACATAGTTTTTGTGTAATAAGAAAACTAAACAGTTCAATTTTGTCACGTACGTTACAGTTAAACTCATAGGGGTGTATTGTGTCATATCAAGAAATTGATGCACTGTTCTTGGAAGTAGTATGTTTGATTATAGTTTTGGCTACTCAAACAATATAAAATGAGATAAAACTATGGCCTAGTGTATATTAGTAACTATTTTTTCATAACACTAATTTAGAATTAGATTTCCACAAGTATTTTGAGACTTTTTGTCCCCCGTGTCCCACATGCATAACAAGAAATATACTAGCAAACTGCAATAAAATTTAAATTTTTCAAACAAATCAGAGTCTTCATAAACAAATTAAAAAAAAAATCACAATCTTTAGGACAAATTCAAATTTTTAACCTTCTGGTTGACATTTTTGAGAATCACCCTCCGAGATCGCACGTGCTATCACGGACTGAATACAAACATGTCAATTGAATTCTGATGATTAGCATACGTTGGAAATAATAAAAACAAGTAACATTTCATGCCTTCATTGGCAATTTGAGACATAATATAGGTTGAAATTGTTCTCATAGTTTACTTTTTCAACCTGAATTTAATGAAGAGTGAATGTTTTTTTTAGACCAACAGTCAAATTTTTTCCAATGGGCCAGATGGGCGGTAAAATAATTAGATTGGAAATTGAATGGCTATCAGTTGGACATTTCCAACTATACAGGGTGCTAGAATGAAAAATTCTAGCAGTTGGAATTCTTGAGGGACCTGCACCTGTTTGGGGGAATCCAAGCCAAATTATTAACCCACCCGCAAGGGGTGTGGGAGGGACAGGGACGTGACAGCAGGGTCTCCATTGGTGACGTCCATCTTGGAATTTTCCAATTACCCACCCCCCCCCCCCCCCCCCCCCCCCCCCCCCCCCCCCCCCCCCCCCCCCCCCCCCCCCCCCCCTCCCCCCATTGAACCAGACAAATCTCCCAAAGCCCCGCCCTTGTTTGAAAATGTTCATCTGGTGTCTCAAACTTCCAACTGTGGAAATGTCGAACCCCACACCCCCATAAGGTTGGGAAAAATTCCCAAATAATGGACACTTTCAGACCAAAAGTTTAAAATATTCTGCTGTTGCCAGTTGTTCTAAAAACAACTTATTCCCCACTATACCGGTATAATAACTGGTTGGGCATACATACAAATAATTGAGAACAATTTCAACCTATGCGGGTAATTGTGGTGTAATATGCTCTAACTATAAAAGTTGTGTTGGACTGGGTCAGGCATGATTTTCTAGCTTGAACATTTTATCAATGTTGGGGAGGGGGAGAGTCACCCCAACACCAGGCATGTCACTACGTCCTTAAGGAGGGTGTGAATATAATTACCTGGATTCAGGATGTTGGGTCTCGCCCATGCAAGGGATGGTGCCCATATGAATATGCTAAGGTGCATCCACCAAATGGAGCGCCCAAGCCATATAATCCTCCCCGAGAAAACCACAAAATAAAAAGAATATATAAACACCAAATGATAATTTTGCAATTTCAATTGTTCCGTTATAAATAGATATATTAGTACATTGCATTCTGTGTACAATCGGATAGTGTGCCATGTAACTGCTGTGATAGTAACCTCTGACGGGGATGAATCCAGGTACTTCATGCAGTGCTAGCTGGCAGGTCAATTATATTGGGACGGGGCTGAGCAAATTTAAAATTAACACACAACTGAGGGTGGGTTGGGTGCTTGGTGGAAATGGGTATACTCATGAGTCATGTCAGTGGCGAGATACACCCAACACTCACTGTCATTCGCGACGTCCCTGGTATTGCAATGAAATGAGTACACCACATTTGCTATTCATGCTCATTTAAACATGTAGGCCAAATGAATATGTTGTCAGTTTTGTGTGTGTTTGTGTCATTAATTAATTTAGAAACTACAAAACATATAATTATGTACTGTCCAAAAATAAATATTGAGATTTGGTATTTCACTGACAATTAAATACAGGGCTGGCGGTCTAGAAAATCCAGGAGGGCTATTATTAGCCCTCCTAGATTTGCCTAGGAGGGCTTTCGCCCTCCTCAACTTTACAGTTTTGATATTTTATCTGAGTTAATACTCAGGCCTGGCAGTTTGCAGGAGGGCTGAAAATAGCCCTTTAGGGTTGCCTTAGAAGGGCTATTAGCCCACCTAAACTTCTTCTCTTCTCTTGAATTAATGTTAACTGTGCAGTGGATATTAATACTAGTGGCATTGAACGCAGCCTGGTTCTTTGTTGCTGAGAACATACCAGAAGATGTCACAGATTAGCAGAAAGTTTTTATGTGTCCTAACAGGTTACAGTTTCACAAAGTGAATTTCATGTTGGCGAGGTTTTACCAGCTTTAGGGGGCTGAAAACATCCCTCCTGGAGTCAATTTTGCGAGGGATGTAGGAGGGCTATCAAATATCAGATTTCCAGGCCTGTAAATATGAGTAAAAAATGTGAGTTAAATATATGTAATTAAATAAGTTATAGGCAATAACAACAACTTTGCCACTTGAGGCGACCCAAGACAGTACAATCCACAATGCATCTTATGACTGATCCACTTGGGATTTGGAATGCAAGCGCCCAAGGTGCTCGAAACGATCAAATGATATTGTCTGCCACCTTCTGTTCTGGTAACTTTCCAGTGTTTTATATCAGTTTGCCTCCTTTATCCCTGTTTATCCCATAGAAAGAATGGAGCTGTCCTATCCTGACTGCCCACCATCCACGCCAACTGCTGCCACCTCTGCTCTGATTATACAACTACTAGTATATGTTTGTATTATGAACACAAAACATTCAATCACACTATAACACTACTACATATGATTTGTGAGTGAATGCTATTAACTGTACATAGGGCCATATTATGTTGGGAACAAATGTAATTACTAATTTGAGTTTGTATTTCCACTATAAAAAATAAATAAAGAAACATATTTCTCAGCAACTAATTTTTCTACAAATCAGTTATTGATTGTGATTCTATAAGCGCTAATTATCATCATCAAAAACGTAGAGTTAGTTTCCCAATGATGACGTACACGTGTATCGTCTGTGCCTTGGTAATTGTTTTGAACATCGTTTTGTTTACAGTCTGGTGATGCTGAAATGGAGTCTATAGACTATAGTAAACAAGTTTGTGTTTGATACAAAACTTTTAATTGGAATAAATACATCTTGCACATGTTATTTGTGGTTTAATAACTCACAAACAGCCATAAATTGTTATATATACAGCTCAAACGAAAGGTGACCCTTTACTGCCTGAATTTACCCCTCATTGCCTGGATTTCATGCTATCTTTGATCGCGTATTTTAAACAAAAAGAGCTAAATTTTTGAACATCACATAAGATGTATGATAGAGCTAGGATTTAGGAACAAAATGACATATAAATTTTTATCCATTGTACTTGCATACAGACAGGTGCAGCACAAACATAAAAAGTGACCCTTTACTGCCTGAATGACTGTAGCCAATCAGATTAAACTATTAATATGATCACGCTGCAATCACATGTTTTATTTCACAACATAATGGCGGATATTTTGGATGGCGGAATACCTTCAATACAACTACAATTGAATTTTAAACAAAACAGGTGGACTGGATCCAGCCAATTGGTGTCAAAATAATATCTGATTGTGAATTTGTGTGGGGAATTAAATCAGGTATAGGGCCTACTAGTCTATAGAGCTACAAACACTTAATATTAATATTTATTGGAAATTCTTATTTAATATCTGGAATAAATGTAAATATAGACCTATATAGCCTATACCACGTTAATAATACGTAACCCATTGCATTCAAGAGAAAGTAAACAACCAGATCGTACGATCCGATCGCATCGTGTGAGGTGGTCTACCGTAAGTGATAAAAACAGAAGTCACACGACTAAAATCGGACCGTGTGCGCACACCGATCTTACGTCGCAAGGGTCAGTGACAAATATCGTCCAACAAATATTGCATCGTGTGCGGCGCGCTTATGGGTTTTAGCACTGGAGCCTGTCGACTAAACAACGAACACAGGATAAAATGGTGAAATTGGGTTTGTGGGTGTGTGGATGTCCTTCTATCATGTGCTATTATTTCCAACTTTGGTGACTTATTATGCCCCCGATCTCCGATGGAGATTTGGGGGTATATAGTGGAGCCCTCCGTCCGTCCGTCTGTCCGTCCTTCCGTCGAGCCGTCCGTCCGTCCTTCCGTCCGTACGAACGTTTCAACTCATAACTTTGGTTTCGCTAACTCAATTCAGTTGATCTTTGGTATACTAATAGACCAGCCGGGGGGACAATATTTCCCCATAACTGCGGTTTCGTCCGCCCATTTTTTCCAGAGTTACGCCCCTTTTTGGACTTAGAAAATTCAGTTTTCTGTGGCATACGAACGTTTCAACTCATAACTTTGGTTTCGCTAATTCAATTCAGTTGATCTTTGGTATGCCAATAGACCAGCCTGGGGGACAAGATTTCCCCATAGCCGTGGTTTCGTCCGCCGATTTTTTCCAGAGTTACGCCCCTTTTTGGACTTAGAAAATTCAGGTTTTCTGCTACTTTTTTGGTTTCCAGATGATAACTTGATTTTGGATTGTTTATTTGCAAAACCCGTTTTTTTGTGTATTACCAATATCGCAATACAGGTCAAGGTAAAATTTCGGTTCAATCGGATAATTTTTGTGAGAGTTATGACCCTTTTTCGACTTAAAAAATTCATTTTTTTTTTTAGAAAATTCAGTTTTCCTTCTATTTTTGTGGCACCAGACCAAATTTGAAGCTAATATAGAACAACATGTGGCATTTTTATAGCGCTTAACCAGAAAGTTTCTCTGATTGTACAGTCGGGGGCGTTACCTCCGCCCAGCGGTGCACTTGTTTTTAAAGTTTTTAGCGTTATTTTAATACAAAGCTACTAAACAACGAACACAAACGAACATAACATTGGCGGTATAGCACAATATGCCTTTAATCAAGGTGTTAATTAACTACCGCTTACTATATGGCTTACTCTGTCTCCTTGTTAATTACACATCTCTGAGTTGTTTTGACTTTATTTCATTCACTATATTATTTAATATTTTAAGGAAAACTAATTCAAATGATTTGTCTATTCTCCATGCTTGGACCTCAATATCTGCACTGGGATCGTACTAGTTTTCAGTACTTGAAAGCAGAATTCAACAATTCAGAAATGTTGGCAAATAACACCTGTGAAAGCCTTAACACAAATAATATATTAGAAAACAATTGTTGACAAATGATATATCTGCTTGCTTAAACATTGGCTGTGTTGGATGCTAGAATGTATGGGTTAAGCAGTGGCCAGTGTAATGCTGTGAACTCTGTTGACAATAGAATGCTAAGCCTCAATCAAAACCCTACCAGACCATCACACTATTTCTAGTAAGTAGGTCACCACTCACTCAACTTCCACATGAGTGATTATCCTGACACCAGCTAAAAGCTATTCACACCAGACTGGATATAAGCCATGGAAAGTTGACCCATAAACTGCTGGCTCTCATTCAACCATATTGTGAAGTTAGTATATCATTTGTCAACAACTGGTTCAAAGTAATTTTTTCAAAGAACGCTCAAGAAATATAATATATTTTTTTGGTAGATATGGACTTTGTTTTTCTTGAACCATTGCCTGTAAATTTAATTTTTTTAAATCTCAATAAAGTTCACATTTTGTATTTCTAACATAATCCACCATGAAGTATACACTTAAAATGTTGCATCAATGGGCATGGTTTCTGTGATCACTAATATACATGAACAGAATCCTTTATTTGGACTCTATAAAATTTTGGGAAAATTGGGTCCACAAAGCCCTTAAGAATTGTTTTGTGGCCATGTCATCTACAGAGTTAGGACCTGGTAACGATGCGGACATTCAGACATTTAAGCGATGTCAACGAACTTCCCATAATTCACTGATAAATAGCGAGTATTTGCGATAAAAAAAATAACGCAAAAACAAATCCATCTACTGCGTGAAACCTACGTATTGTATGTATCCAGGGTGATTGTTTAATTAGTTTTATGAAGTTGTCGCACCTACGATTCGGTAACGAACTGTTGCCATTTTATTTTGGGAATTCCCAGACTGGAGCCATATGCTAAAAATAGATGCTACTTCTTAACTTTGACCTCCGGAGACCAAATTGCGGATTTACCGCGAGTTAGTGATCTTACTTATAAAATAAAAAAATTAGATTGAATTCCTAGCTCAATTTAAAAAAAAAAAAAAATTTAAATAAATAAAAATAAATATATTAACTGCCGAAGACCTATTGGTAATTCCATCCCGTATGCCAACATGGGATTGCATGTTTTTCCGATAGCAGTTACTATTTGACGTATGTATGAGTGATAGTTCCACCAATATCGGGTTATATGATGTTGAAACATGTCAGAAGGCTACTACGAGATAACTCGTAGTCGGCAACAGCAGTGTTTCGTCGCTGATGCCAGTAAAATTACGTTTTCTACGACATAGATGACGACGAGCGCTATACAGGTGCATCCATATCGTGTATAAGACATGGTAAATTAATTTATATACAAACATTGGTACACTCTAGTCATCTAAGACGTCGCAAATGTAATACTGATTTACCTACGAGATAACTCGTAGCTGGCACCAGCGATGAACACTGGTAAATACCGTCCCAGGTGCCGACTACGAGTTATCTCGTAGTAGCTCTACACCACGTTTCAGCATCATATTACCCAATTTTTGTCGACTAAACATTTGTATAAGTCATGATACATGAATTTATATATACAAACTCGTACACTCATTACCAGGGAACTGAACTTGCATGCATGGTAAACAAGCCACAGGTATTCGCTTGTGCCTATACTTGGTGTAGGGGTGGCTCGAGCTTCCAACAGCCTCTAGCATTATATTTGCATTCGTCAACTCTCAGAATGTAACCATGTAGTTATAAAACCAGTTGAGTAAGTTCGAGATATGTAATAAACATAGAACCAGAGCTGATAATCAGATTAGTTAGAATTTAGAAATTAGCGAACTCAAGCATGGTGCTGATTTCTAACTAATCTCAAGATACATGTATAAAGTGTTGTTCTAGTATATAGTATATAGCCAAAATTGGATATTTGGCGAACCTTGCAGTGGTTTGCACCCACCCATCAAACACTGGGGTGTATTATCAGTATAGGTTTATATAGCTTCAAGTGAGACCAGAAAACTCTAGAGCTAACTGGTTACTGATCTATGCAACGAAAACCCTCTATAATGTCCGGCAAAGGTCTATTTGCACATGTCTACCATGGGTGAGTGATGTACGGAAGAGATCCTGCTGAATTGGAGTGTCCTTGCGAGATTTAAAACGGCACCCCACCCCTTTATTGGGATGCAGAAAGCGTTGTATCTGAAGCCATTCTAATTATACATATACAATCGACCAATGGGATCGTTGGGTATGTATTTGTGCGTAAACCGACGTTTCTTCTGGTTTCTGTTGTTATTTATGTGGTATGGACATCACTACGAGTTAACTCGTAGTAGCAGTCCCCATGTAACCGTTTACTACGAGATAACTCGTAGTGGGAGCGAACGTGTTAAAAAAAAAAATTGAAGTTAACAAAATTTGAAAAACCAACAACATTATAACTCAGCCAAGGGTACCACGAGTCACCAAACCAAATTTGGTTTAAATCGGTCAAAAATCTTGTGATATGTACTGGTAAATTTGTTTGGAGCGACATTAAACCCAATTCACCAATTCCATCCCATGCCTTTGGACTGCTTAGCTATTGATAAGGCTATATTATTTTCTGATGTCTCTTATTCCAATGTGCAGATAAAGAAAGCTATGGTAGCTAATTTAAAAAAAAGTTTCAACAATACACATCACATGATATTAATAGTAGACTAGAACATGCTGCAATCACTCTACAGATGGTCTGAGGTCATTATAAATGTTATAGATATGCCAGCCTTTAACATAAACAATGTCTGTGATTTGTTGACAGCTCTGCTATATAATTGATATTAATGGGTCAGCAGTGAGTGTCTTATCTTGATGGATGTTGGTAGAATTTGATACATTACCATTGTAAACTTATATTGGACTCTCTTAACCCAAGAAGTCCATGTCCAGGTCACCTTTTCACATTTAACCCAAGGCTGTGGTGGTGCAGCATTACAGATCCTGTACCAGTGCATTCTCTTATATAAATGCGAGTGACCCATAAATTCCAATAATTTGTGTTATGTACATTTGTCTATAATAGTACATAACAGTATACATGTACTCTATAATTCAACATCAAAACTCTCAATTATGATTCTGATCATAGTAATTTAGTATCGCCAAGGGATGGGTTAACATCTGCCGATCGTGGTCCTGTGTTCATTTATGTTCATTTATGTTCGTTTGTGTTCGTTTGTGTTTGTTTAGTAGGACCCGTTTCTTCGCATGTGCTATCCTCGAGGCTGTTCCCTCCTCGATAGCTCGAACAAAGAACAAGTGTTTAAATTGTGCCATGTTTGCTCGTATCGTTTCGATGGAGTTCGAGTTAATACACTCCTCCTTTTCGATAAGGTTTGATGTTACAAAGCCTGGGTATTTTTTCGCCTTAACTTTCCTTCCTTTCTTTTTGGGTATTAATATGTCTTTTGATAGTATAGCGGGCACCAGCCCATCCACTACTCTGCCGAACAGCTTCATTCTCATTGTGTTTCATCTTTGGTGTAGTGGCTCCAAAAGTTCTTCCATTAACATTTCATTTTCATTTCCTTTTGTTCTCGTGTGGTAGTAGTTTTGGATGAATCTCACCCCTCTTTTGTTAGCTCAACTTTACTTTGTAAAGTTTGAGCTATTGCCATGGCTTTGTCGTCCGTCGTCCGTGTGTACGTGTGTGCGTGTGTACGTAAGGCGTCAACAATGCAGGCTACAGGTCTTACCTTTGGTCGGATCATTATGAAATTTGTCATAGCTGTTGACATCAACATTTAGACCAGAATGATTAATTTTGGGGTCATTCGGAAAAAAAACATGGCCGCCAGTGGCCATATTGGATTTCAAAATTTAATCCATTAGCACGGGCCACAGGTCGTACTGTTCGACTGATCATCATGAAATTTGTCATGGATGATAATATTGACATGTAGATGGGAACGAGTAATTTTGAGGTCATTCAGCCAAAAAACATGGCCGCCAGCAGCCATCTTCGATTTTACTCTTTGTATGACTAAATTCTTTAGCACGGGCTGCAGGTCGTGCCTTTAGTCTGATCACCATAAAATTTGTCATGGATATTAACAATGACATGTAGATGGGAACGAGTCATTTTGGGGTCATTCCGCCAAAAAACATGGTCGCCAGCAGCCATCTTGGATTTTACTCTTTGTATGACTAAATCCTTTAGCACGGGCTACAGGTCCTACTTTTAGTCTGATCATCATGAAATTTGTCATGGATGATAATATTGACATGTAGATGGGAACGAGTAATTTTGGGGTCATTCGGCCAAAAAACATGGTCGCCAGCAGCCATCTTGGATTTTACTCTTTGTATGACTAAATTCTTTAGCACGGGCTGCAGGTCGGGCTTTAGTCTGATCACCATAACATTTGTCATGGATATTAACAATGACATGTAGATGGGAACGAGTCATTTTGGGGTCATTCGGCCAAAAAACATGGTCGCCAGCAGCCATCTTGGATATTACTCTTTGTATGACTAAATCCTTTAGCACGGGCTACAGGTCCTACTTTTAAAATTTGTCAAGAATGTTAATAATGACATGTAGATGGGAACGAGTCATTTTGGGGTCATTCGGCCAAAAAACATGGCCGCCAGCACCCATCTTGGATTTTACTCTTTGTATGACTAAATCCTTTAGCACGGGCTACAGGTCGTACCTTTAGTCTGATCATCATAAAATTTGTCATGGTTGTTGAAATTGGAATGTAGATGGGAACGAGTCATTTTGGGGTCATTCGGACAAAAAACATGGCCGCCAGCTGCCATCTTGGATTTAAAAATTTAATCCATTAGCACGGGCCACAGGTCGTACTGTTCGTCTGATCATCATGAAATTTGTCATGGATGCTAATATTGACATGTAGATGGGAACGAGTAATTTTGGGGTCATTCGGCCAAAAAACATGGTTGCCAGCAGCCATCTTGGATTTTACTCTTTGTATGACTAAATCCTTTAGCACGGGCTACAGGTCGTACCTTTAGTCTGATCATCAAGAAATTTGTCATGATGTTAATAATGACATGTAGATGGGAACGAGTAATTTTGGGGTCATTCGGCCTAAAAACATGGCCGCCAGCAGCCATCTTGGATTTTACTCTTTGTATGACTAAATTCTTTAGCACGGGCTGCAGGTCGTACCTTTAGTCTGATCATCATAAAATTTGTCATGGATGTTAACAATGACATGTAGATGGGAACGAGTCATTTTGGGGTCATTCGGCCGAAAAACATGGCCGCCAGCAGCCATCTTGGATTTCAAAATTTAATCCATTAGCATGGGCCACAGGTCGTACTGTTCGTCTGATCATCATGAAATTTGTCATGGATGTTAATATTGACATGTAGATGGGAACGAGTAATTTTGGGGTCATTTGGCTAAAAAACATGGCCGCCAGCAGCCATCTTGGATTTTACTCTTTGTATGACTAAATTCTTTAGCATGGGCTACAGGTCGTAGCTTTAGTCTGATTGTCATAAAATTTGTCATGGATGTTAATAATGACATGTAGATGGGAATGACACATTTTGGGGTCATTCGGCCGAAAACGTGGATGCCAGCAGCCATCTTGGATTTTACTCTTTGTATGACTAAATTCTTTAGCACGGGCTACATGTCATACCGTTAGTCTGATCATCATAAAATTTGTCATGAATGTTAATAATGACATGTAGATGGGAACGAGTCATTTTGGGATCATTCAGCCAAAAAACATGGCCGCCAGCAGCCATCTTGGATTTTACTCTTTGTATGACTAAATTCTTTAGCATGGGCTACAGGTCGTACCTTTAGTCTGATCGTCATAAAATTTGTCATGGATGTTAACGATGACATGTAGATGGGAACGACTCATTTTGGGGTCATTCGGCCGAAAATATGGCCGCCAGCAGCCATCTTGGATTTTACTTTTCTCTTCATGTCTATAAACTAGTATTAGACATTCAACTTTCCACATTCCTAATCGCTCCATTGACTGTAATACATTAAATTATTCCCTTTCCAAGTTGAGCTACAGTGTCATTGACACTTTCATTGATTTTTTCTATGGCGTTGATATCTTTTTGCCGGTATGGATCCCAAACTTATGTTGTATATTCGAGGGTGGATCTTACTGACATGGATTCATAGGCCATTTTTGTGTGTTTTTTTGTCCCCTCTCCTGAGGTTTCGACGGAGGAATCCAAGGGTGCTGCCTGCTTTTCTAACTATCTTGGATGACCAAGTGAGGGTGTTAGCCCTAGGTATTGTGTTTCTTGAACTGTTTGGAGTATTTGGTTATCCAGTTGGTACATATGCGTTGACGTGGGTTTTATTGATTAGATGTTACATTTCTTCGCATTGAACCGCGTGCCCCAAACAGCTTCCCATTTTTCTAATGACTTCAGGTCTTCTTGAAGAGCAATATGGTCTTGTTGGTTCTTTATTTTGCGGTAAAGCAGACAATCATCGGCGAAGAGTTTAACTTGTGATGTGACTGCTTGTGTTAAGTCATTTATGTGACACAGGAAGAGGAGAGGACCGAGTACAGTACCTTGTGGTACGCCGGACTCGACTGCTACGTGTTTTGAGAATTCCCCTTCCACTGCTACTCTCATCTGCCATTTTGTTAGGAAGATGTCTATCCACTTGAGAGTTTGATTTGTAACACCATAGCTGTTAAGCTTGTGTGGTAGGCTTCAGTGAGGTACTGTGTCGAATGCCTTTGAAAAATCCAATACTGCTATGTCTGTCTGGATGTCGTTGTCATAATTCTCCATCAGTTCATGTGTTACATTGATCAGTTGTGTCACCGGAATCCATTTGGCACCTGTGCCCAACCTGTTAATTATACTGGAGTGTTCAGAGTGGAATCCGTGGTTTCTGTCAATGGGGATGTCGTATTTTTTTAGGTGGTTTCTGATGTGACGGCATAGTATGTGCTCAAGGATTTTGCAGGCCACCGAGGTAATAGTGATACAGGCCTGTAATATTCTGGCAGGTGGACATCGCCCTTTTTAAATATTGGTGTGATGTTAGCCTCGAGCCAGTCAGTTGGTAATTCACCTGTGTCAAGCGATCGTTGGAGTGATGTTGCGGCTTCCTCGGCACAGATCTTCAAGACTTTGTTTGGGATGCCATCGGGTCCAGGTGGTTTGGATCTTTTTATGTCTCCTAGTAGTTTTGCTACTCCTGGCTTGTCAATTTTCACATTCTCTATGTCCTGTGCCTTTTTTTGAGACTGACTTATTGTATGGGCTTCTAAATCCAATTACATTCATTTATAGACTATTTTGATCAGTTTGCTATCTCATTTGATATCTCAAATATTTGTTATTGATAATATTTATATATCATGTCATTAACAAAATTAACCCACCCATTCCATAGACATACAGTGTGCTATCCAATGTAATGACACTAATATTTTCAATCTGACCATTCTCAAATCCCACCTCTAGTTTGGAAATGCCGCTTAAGTTATCAGAATCGATTAATTGCCCAAAAATAATGCTAACCACAGTCCACTAAAGTATAAAATTGCCCAAAACCTGTTATTTATCAACATTTTCAACAATGAAATTTTGCCGGTTTGTCATATATCTGACACAAAAAAACACAAAAAAGCCACTTGATTTTAGAGTTATCCATCTTCATCTGCTATTTGGTCCTCTCATCGACTTTTACTGGGCCACTAAATATTACAGGTGGTTAAAAATAATAGATTTAAAAAATCAATATCTGCTCACTCTGAGCTTTGATGAATGGGTTCCTCGATTTGAATAAAATATTTTTTACCCCTGAAGCCAAATAAATAGTAACTGAGGGATGCTTAATCGGATTGAGTACCTTTAATAGTAAGGTGTGAATTGTTGAAAAGGTTGGTGTCAGGATTTATGAAAATAGCTAATCGCTATCGCCAAGGTATGGGATAAACATCTGCCGATCATGATCGGCCTCTCGTTTTAGGAACCGCTGGCGGTCCATCGTTCATTCCTACTTTTATATTGTTTAATTGTTTAACCCTTTGAACCTGTAACACCGATATTTAGGTGCAAACAAACCGTGACTATATCCCGTAACACCGATATTTCGGTGCATCGACGACATGTTTCGGTAGCAAATTTATATATCGTATAACGAGCTTCAGACCCACTGATTTATATTTAAATTGTCCCCACATATGTCAGCGGCGCCCATGGTGCGTATGGAATGGTTGACCGCTAGTATCGGGTAGAAATATATGCGCATGCGCATAGCATATAATATACAAAAACATGATATTTAAGCGAAATGTGTCGCTATATTTACGGCATATAATTTCGTGTTCCCCGTGTGTGTACAGAACAGACATAATTTAGACACACAATTTCAGTTTAAATTACCCTCGCGGATATTAACCAGTGTTCTGCTATATATGATGAAGGGTCTATCGCATATGAAGTTGATTTATTCGCGTATGCGCAGACTAGCGCAATGACAAATAAATGGTTTATAACGTACTTATACACGACATACCCACTAATATATATATTTAAATGGGCCTATTGAAGTCAGCGCTGGCAAAGGTGTGTATATGGATTGGCTGCCCGCGAGAAATGGGTAGGAAAATTATAGCATGCGCGCAGGCTATAATTCATTTTTATGTGTACCCATACCATGTATGGTACACATAATGCCGACATCCGGATCAACCATCCGTCGTTCGTCCGTCCGTCCGTCTGTCCGTCTGTCTGTCCGATTCGATTACTGGAGTATCTTTTATCGGATCATGTTCAAATTTCATGTGCATGTTTACAATGACACACCCCTCACCTGTATAGTTTTTGGTATAGATCGATTGATCGGTTTAGAAATTATTAACACTTTGCATCCACACATGGGCATGTGCTATCCGATGCAATAACCAAAGTGTTTTTTGTCCGATTCTGTTCATATTTGAAATGTAGGTTTATGATGACACACCCCTCACCTGTATAGTTTTAGGTATCGATTGGTTGATTGGTTTAGAAATAATTAACCCTTTCACAGACTGCCATCCAAAGCAATAAGTAAAATATGTTTCTTCTGATTTACCTCATATTTCTTATGGTACCTAGGTTTTCCTTAGCACTCTCTTCATCTGTATGGATTTTGGTTTTGGTTAATTAACCCTTATACTCTTGAACCAGGGTTATTAATGAACACTATTTGATAGTTTTAAACATTAATTAGGTGTGATGTCCTGCATGCAAATTTTATTGTAATAGTTGCATTTAATATAATGCTATCAATAAATTATCATGTGAATATCCAATATGCAAAGTTGAGACTACATTTGTTTTACATATACCTGTAATCCCAAAGCTATTTTAATAGCCTTATGGTGGAGTGGTGGACAACTCTATTAGAAATATAATGATAACATTCCCTCTTGGCCAGTGCTAGTTGGAGACAGACAAATATAAACACTGGGGATAAATGTTTATCAACAAGCCAATAATGCAGCTGTACTCACAGAAGCTAACCTCAGTGTCAGCATCTGGGCTGTGTGCATTGTTTGTTTATTTTTATAAAGTCTCACATTCCTATAATCTGATCTCACTACTGCACATAGGTATCTGGTGTCTGCTGTCTATACACTTGTATCTCTCCAGTGATAACCTATCAAAGAAATATTCAAGTGACATACATACCTGGTACAGTCCACTAATTGTATAGTGTTAGAATTATTAGCCCTGGTCATCTATTGTACTGGCTATATTATATTGACAATTTATTCATTATATTATATCTCCAGGTTTCTCCTCCTTCACTTACATGGATTTTTGTTGTTAAAAATTAACTCTTCAACATTCATGATATTTTAACAGAAATACTTATTATTTTGACACACTCTTTGCCCCTATTGATTGATTCATTTATTTTGATTTTTATGTGTACCCATACCATAGTATGGTACACATAGCTTCGACGTCTGGATTGACCACTATTCATTTGTCCGTCTGTCTGTCCATGGACAATTTATGCATGGTGCGATAACGCAAACATTTTTTAATTCGATCTGAACCAAATTTTGTATATGTGTTTCTCAGCCCAAGTTCGAGTTCGATTGTGGGTTCGATCAGTATTTTTTTACGGAGTTATGGCCATTCTTCGACTTAGAATTCACGCATGCCGCAATAACTCAAAACAAATTTATCTGATTGAAACCAAATTTTGAATGTGAGTTTCTCAGCGCAAAATACAGATAGAATTAATTAACAGAATTATGGCCCTTTTAGATAGGATTTTAGCGTCCAAGCTGAAAATAGCTAATCACTATCGCCAAGCAGTGTTCACGCTGTCGGTAGCCAAATTAGCCAATGGCTAATCTTTTTCGAATTTGGCTAATAAAATTTTCATTTGGCTAAACTTTTGGCTAAACTTTTTTTGAACCCAAATGGAGACTGAAAAGCATGGAGCCAGAAAGCTAATTAATAAAAGCGCTCAATAGATCGACATTCAAGACGAAGTTAGGTGACGAAAGTATTTCATTATTTTCGTACTTATGAAATATCGTACAAAGGTAAACCCGATCGACAACTCTATCAACCAAGCGATCACAAAGTGATATGCAAACATCTTTAGTTTTCACAAGACGGACATTCAAAGACGCATGGACATTAAACCGACCGTGGTTCAATTATGACAATGTGAAGAAAGCAATGTTTTGTGCATTGACGCCGGTATATAAGCAATTTGTTCGTAACAGGCTGTTTTAATCTGGAGAAAGATTACGTCACTCTGCACGAACCAGCAAAAGGTCCTTATTAATTTTCACATTTAATCCCCTAATCCCCCATTCAGCCCATTGTCTGTCTGGTCACTCACGGCACGCCTACACAATGCATGTTTATGATGACATTGTATTTATGATGGTCGAGGTTTATGAGCACCAAGTGTAAGACAATAGCTTAATCAGCCAAATGTTCATCACGACAGATATTTTGTGGCTATTTGTCGTCAATACCGATACAGTCAAAATAATATGCATGCTTTTATGACAGATTGTAATTTGATAATGGCGTAAATAATATAAGTTATTAGTTTCCAGATGTCACTTAGATATTTTCGCAAGGATAAATATTTAATGATTTAAAAAAAGATATTGATATAAATAAAAAAAATAATGACATTAAAATGGACAATCCCGGGTCCCCCCCCCCCCCCCCCCCCCCCCCCCCCCAAATCACTCTTTCACATAAAGATTAATAAATTTTTAATAAATTATATATATAAAAATACTTCTAGTTCATCAAAATTATTTAAATTATTGTGTATTTTACCTGTGTCTGTTAGATTTTACGTTTTAGTCATTAATTGTGAACCGACCAGAAAACGATGATTTAATTTGGCCAAAGTGTTTTTTAATTTGGCCAAAAAACATTTGGCTAAAGTTTTTTTCATTTGGCTAATAAAATTTTCATTTGGCTAAACTTTTGGCTAAAGTTTTTTTCGGTCCAGCGTGAACACTGTCGCCAAGGTATGGGTTAAACATCTGCCGATCGTGATCGGCCTCTCGTAATAAATGCGTTTAAGTGAAATGTGGCGCTATATATATGACATTTTGTTGCATGTTTCACATGTTAGTACAGTAGACACAATCTAGACAGCTTACTTGAATAATGGGGCCAAGATATGTTACGGGAAATTACGTTGTTTCTGGTCTCTGTAATATCAGTCTCTGTTATGCCACATGCGGCAAAAAGTCTGTCGCATATCAAGTTGACTTACTCGCGCATGGTCAGGTATATCTTAAATTTCACATTAGCCTATTGGTTGCATCGAAACGCAATTCGCTGATGTATAATAACAACGTTATAAGCTAGAATTCGTTTATCCTGCAATTTTGGGTAGTTGCCTAGTAACCGTTTCTAATGCGAGATCGGGTGGCAAAGTCTCCCGATCTTACAATGATCAGTGGTCTAAGCATGCATAGCATGCCTGCACAGTTTCAGGTAGGTGTCCCCATTTGAACATAACCAACCCCATGCGACTAGAGTCACTAGCATATAAGCATATAAGGTGAAATATAATGTTGAATGCTAATCTAAATGTAAGTCACATGCGGTCAGATTGATGTATAATAGTCATAACATCAATGTATCTGGAGTTCTCGGCGATCGATAATGTGTTTACCTATTTCCGAGTCAAATGATTATCAATCAAAATAATAGGTTAAATCGCTAATCCTCTAGTTACGAATCCTACATATATGTATGTTATATATCTATTGTTATTATTATACTTCCATGTTTTAACATGGAAGTATATTGTAATTCTTCTGGCTTTTATTTTTTTTCTTCTTATTATTATTCCAATAACATACCTTAATCTCGGGAACAGCTGAACCGATTCACCCGATTTTTTCGGTTTCAGTATATAACTTTGGAAGTTCTAGTAAAATGGCCTATTGAGAATTTCGTCCGACCTTGACCTTCGGAATTATCGCCATTTTGTTGATTTTTGGGGGTTTTTCGCGACACAAAAGTAACTTGCGAAATCGAGGTTTGAATTCTTATATCGTCAAAACGGCTTGACCGATTAATTTGAAATTTGGTACCTGCATAGCCATTGAGTATACGAAGTCGATGCACAAATAAGGAATTTCGTTTGACCTTGAACTTTGGAAACAACGCTCTATATCTGTTTTATTGTTGTGAAAGTATCTCCTCCGAAACGGCTTGAGATATCGATTTTGGACTTTTTTCGTTATTTGCGCATGTATGTGTGTTATGAACCACTGAAAAATTATAGGGTTTACACTTCCGGTTTAAAAGTTCGCTACTGGTCGAAGGATAAAACAACGCTCTTTATAGGGAATCTAGAACGGCTTGAGATATTGAGTTGGACTTTTTGCATTATGTGCCGCAAACTCTGCGCTCTCGAACGATATATATAGTTAACGGATTTCACTTCCGGTTCGGGAGAGCGGGCGTGTGGGTATGTATCTCAAAACTATTTTGGCGCAGATTTTAATGAAATTTGGTAGACATAATCTTTAGTTGTCGCTGACCACTATTCCACTCAAATTTTTTTAATCGGACTTAAACTTCTCGAGCTATGGATGCTTAAAACCTGATTTTTATGGGATTTTCCGACCCCTAGAATGAATTTCAAAATTGCAAAATCGATGTTTAGTTTCTTATATCATCGAAACGGCGTGGCCAATTGATTTGAAATTTTGTACCTACATAGCCATTGAGCAGACGCAGTCGATGCACAAATACGAAATTTCTTCTGACCTTGACCTTTGGAAACAACGCTCTTTATCTGTTTTATTGTTGTTAACGTATCTCCTCCTAAACGGCTTGATATATCGGGTTCGGACATTTTTCGTTATTTGCGCATGTACATGTGTTATAAACCACCGAAAAATGATTGGGGTAGCTCTTCATTATTTGCGCGTGTATGTGTGTTATAAAATACTGAAAAATGATAGGGGTCGCACTTCCGGTTAATCAGTTTGCTACTGGTCGAAGGATAAAAGAACGCTCTTTATACGGATTCCAGAAGGGTTTAAGATATTGAGTTGGGACTTTTTGCATTATGTGCATCAGCGTCTGCGCTCTATAATGATATACTAGTTATATACGAGCGCCTTCGGCGCATAAGATACTATGGGTAATGGGATGGAGTGGTGGGTGGGTACTACCTATATACGAACGCCTGCGGCGCATAAGATACTATGGCTGACGGGATGGGGTGGTGGGTGGGTACTACCTATATACGAATGCCTGTGGCATTTGAATTTTTGTACCTGCATAGCCATGAGCACACGCAGGAAATGTTATATGACCTTGACCGTAGGAAACAACGCTCTTTATCTGTTTTATTGTTGTTAGTGTATCTTCTCCGAAACGGCTTGACATATCGGGTTCCGATTTTTTTCTTTATTTGCGCCTGTATGTGTGTTCTAATATACTGAAAAATGATAGGGGTCGCACTTCCGGTTTAAAAGTTTGCTTCTGGTCGAAGAATAAAACAACGCTCTTTATAAGGAATCCAGAAGGGCTTGAGCTATTGAGTTGGGACTTTGTGCATCAGCGTCTGCGCTCTATAATGATATATACAGTTTACTGATTTCACTTCCGGTTTGGGAGCACGGGCGTGCTGGTATATATCTCAAATTGTTTTTGGTGCAGATTTTGATGGAATTTGGTGGATAGAATCTGTGGTTGCCGAGTATTACTATGAGCTACAGTATCACCATACTGATATGTGTCTCCTGAAAACTGACACTTTATCAGGTGACACAATTTCCGTCATTGGCGAACATGGAAGTATCGAAATTGCTGTGCAATTACAGTTTCATTCTAGTTATTATTATTATTATTATTATTATTATCTGTTTCTCTATTTTTTTTCACTCCAGTGGAGGTCAGTAAGATTGCATTGTCTGTTCGGTAAACTACTAAGTCACAATGCATCTATATTGTCTTGATTGATGTAAATTTTCGCAGAATGCGGGATGTTCCTAAGATGGTTACTTTCTGGATTTCATATTTATTGAGAGCAGCTGGTATTTCCTCAATCCATTTGCCCAGACTTTTACTGATTGCCTCGGTGGCCCCAATATAACTACTGGTATGATAGATGTTTTGAGTCCCCACATGCGGGTCACCTCTATTTGTAAATCAAGATATTTTCTGCCTCTTTTTGCTGTACGTTGTAATCGCTGGGCACGGCAATATCTATCAGAAGACATTTGTTGTTGTCACGGTCTTTGACAATAATGTCTGGTCTGTTGCAAGATTCTGTCCGGTCAGTGTGTACCTGTGTGTCATATATTAGTGTGATGTTACCTTTTGTTGTCACGTTTTGTGGTTGATGTTCGTACCATTTGTTAGATATGTCCAGTCCATATTGTTTGCATAAGTTCCAGTGAACATAAGTACAAACCCTGTTATGTCGCTCCAGATATTAAGTCGGAGCTAGTGTTTGACATGCTGACACAATGTGTTCAACTGTCTCAAAACTTTTGTGGCAGAGCCGGTATTTCGGATCAATGTTCTTATCTATTAGTACCGGGTGGTAATAGCTTGATCCTGTGCCGCAATTAGCTGCGCTTCCGTATCAGCCTTCAGCCCTGCGTATCTTAGCCATCCGTACGTTGCCTCCCGATCTATGTTTTCATTTTCTTATAGTATTGACCATGAATATAGGTTTATCTGCATATGATTCTACTCGTTTATCACAGATTTTTCTTTTGAGTTCTGATTTTATTAGTTCAGCATTTTCTGTTGCATCTGCATTATTTGCATGCACATCTTCTATATAGTTCGAATTCGTTTCTGACTTTCGTTGCTGTTTTTGTTATTGAGTACCACCCTTTGGTTTTGTCATATTCGGTAAAACATCGCACATATCTGTCTTTTGATGTTTGCATGTATTTGCCCTGTCCCACAACTGCTGTTTTATATGCTGTTATAATTTCAACAAGCCCCCTACCTCCCTCCCCACGATTCATGTACAATCTGTGGACATCTGCCTTGTTGTTCAGTATGCATTCCATATATGCCGCGAGCAGTTTTCTCGTTTTTCTGTCGAGGGTATTAATTTCAGATATTTTCAAGTCAATGACACAGAAACTGTAAGTAAGAACAGGAATTGCTACTGTGTTGATTGCCGTGATTTTGTTTTTTGCATTCAGTTCACTTTTCAATTACACTTGTCTGACTCTTCTTTTATACTCTTTCACTATTTTTCTTTTCATATTCTCATGATCTATTCCGTCACTCTCTTCAACACCTAAATACTTGTATGCTTCCACATAGCGGGCTAGCATCACCAAATTCACCCTCTGGGGACCTCATTCTGCTTACACCTCAGCAGAATGAGGATCTAATTCTGTTATCACCCCGTCTGCTACGTGTATGTCTCCTGTTTTCACAACTTTACCATCTGTGCAAGATAGTTTTACACGGGTACTGCGTTATGCAGTAGGTCCCTAGATTTGCGTAGGTCTCCGTAGGTAACTCAATTCACGTAGGTCCCCGCAGTAATGCAATATATAGTAGGTCTACATGATTTATTGACTGATAAAATGGATTGATGCCACTAAATGATCATGTTCGATTTTACTTTGCATATTTTTTTTTATAATGAATTTTCCCAAATCTGATGGGTTTGTTTGCTAAGTGATACTTAGACTAGAGGATGAAGCCTAACTAAAATTACGTGATTTCTAATCGGGAAAATAAGAGGATTATCTTGCTGGCTTCGGGATAAGATATTAACTGGAGGCTAACTGATTGTATTTTTGCATTGATTTGTGTGGCTTTTGGAGCAGAAAATAAGAGGATTATCAGATTTCTCGATTCATCACTATAGGTGAGTGGGCATCCCAGACAGCACAACGACGTCGGGTTCCAGACGTCGGTATGTCCGTCGGGGCGACGTCGGCCCGACGTCGTTGTGAAATAGAGATGGTCGGCAACAGGTCGGCACCCGACGTTCGCTAGATCTCGCCAGAACTGGAGGTCGACATATGTTCGGCTGCCGACGGGAAACTGACCAGTGATAAATAAATCGCGGAATATTTATATATCACGTACCATATTGATGCCCGAAGTCGTATATTAATCTTTGCTACATAAATTCCACCCTTGAAGGTTTATTGCACGTTCCATGCTTTTATAGTAGTTTTTGAAGTGATTGTTGTTGTTTTCATACATTGGTCGGTTGCCGACGGATTGCCGACCGAAAACGTCATCCCATAATATGACGTCGTTGTACGTCTCGTCTGCTGCGTCAATTTGAAAGCTTCGGTCACATTATTTTCGACTTTAAATTCGTTGCTGATTGGAGCCTAACATTATTATTTCTTCTCTGATGTGGAAAATTAATCACAATCGGTGTTAATGATTACGCATAGGACCATGCGTGCATGGATACATTTCCAGGGCGGAATAATAAAGGTTTACAAGTTTAATATTTTTCCAAAATATATTGCATGCATACTCATGGAAATCATCCGAAGTTCCGGGCTTGATTGGTAAGCCTACCACTAAATAAAACAGCTTAATATATAAAGCCACATTTGTCTCTATTATATAGAGTTTCTCATTGTATTAAACAGATTGTTACGTTTTAGACTTTTAGTATGTTAACACGCCAACATTTATTTAATGTTGGTCTATTGTCAGCGCAGTCGGCAACCCGACGTCGGCCCGACGTTGGCCCGACGTCGGCAATCGACGGTGTCGTATTTATTAATTATTATCTATTGTCAGGTAGATAAAAATTTCTCAAAATGTCGTCGCCGAACTTCAGTCGATTTCTGGTTCCATATATCAATACTACATTATTTCCACAATTACACCGATTGAAGATGGTTTACAACTTAAATTAAATTGATATCAATACTGATCGAGAATACTAATTAAGTATACTAAATAATTCACAATAATAAAATGGGAAAACGAATTAATATAGTATCCGCCATCCTACTCAATATTTCATTTAAATATACACCAATACCGATCCGATGGTAACTTTAAATAATTAATTTTTATTGGAGTTGTTGAGACTGTATATGACATGTTATTATAATGTTATAAATAATTTCCGAATTTCTTCTGCACAAAACTCGACATTACTATTTGACCAATCAGAACGCAGAGATGACCATTAGAAAAATATATGTCCAATCAAAACACGATCACTTAATTAGCCGGAATTTTTAATCCACTCTGCGAAGTTTAATCCACAGTAGGCGCGTTTAATCAACAGGTGTTGATTAATTGTAAAATTTGAACAGATGGCTTTATTTATATAGTAAGATAGGCGATCGTGCATGGTAGTTACATTTGTATACAAATAAAATGGTAAGTATAACATTGAAATTTAATTATTTATTTGTCACTCATCTATGAGTAGGTGAAAAAGTACTAACACCAGTTGATAATTAGTCACAACCATATCACAACAGACATTGCCGAAATGAATCTTCAAAGAGGACAGATCCTTTTCGCAAAGAAAACACCCAGTCTCGCAAACAATTTGATTAATGGTCACCCATGTGGTTGGGCTGTCTAAATTTACCATTCAGTTAAATAAGTTATGTTTAGTAACGTACTGATCACTTGTCAGTCCTAACTTAAAAAATTAAATCTTAACATAACTTAATGAACTGGATGGTAAACCTTATTTTTTTTCTCATCTAAGCTAAACAAAATATATAAAACAACGAAATATCATATACAATGTTCACTAATTTATAATATTAGGCATTACTTATTCTATAAAGCATGCACTCTTGCATGACTACGGGAACCTAAATAAATGCAAAAATATATCCAGTTAATGAGTTATCCTCCAGTTAATATCTTATCCCGAAGCCAGCAAGATAATCCTCTTATTTCCCCGATCAGAAATCACGTAAATTTAGTTAGGCTTCATCCTCTAGTCTAAGTAGCACTAAGCGAACAAACCCATCAGATTTGGGAAATTAATTATAAAAAAAATATGCAAAGTAACATTTAACATGATCATTTAGTGGTATCATTCCATTTTATCAGTCTTTACACATTTCTCAAAACAGAACTCCATCTTGATGTCTTCACTATACGTATTCACCAGATGTATCTGATTCTCAATATCAGCATCACTCTCTGTATATAACTTGATGTCGTTCGTGTACAAGAGGTGCGTTAATTTTGTAGTCCCGGTTTTATCCTTCATGTTATAACCCGACCCAGAAGCATTCAGTTCTGCTGATAGTGGGAACAAACTAATGCAGAATAAAAGAGGAGATAATGAATCTCCCTGAAAAAAACCTCGGCATATCTTAATACTTATTTATTATTATTATTATTATTATTATTATTATTATGATAAACTCCTCTGTTCTGAAGCTAGGAAGAATCGGCCGATAAAAATGGCGTATCTTCCTGGACGAATTTTCCCTCGACCAAATCTTCACGGACCCCTATAGCGGGCGCTGTTTGGATTCGACAACCTTCAATGTACTTCGTTAGAAACGACCAACTTTTCCTCATTCAAAATGGAGATTTTGTTATTGGTGAAAACTAATTTAGCGCCTTGTTTTGTGCAATAGCTTAAGTGATTTAATAAAGAAGAGCTGTTTATATTCGTGTAATTTTATAAGCTATGTTGTGAAGAATCATAATATACGATTGGCATTGTTAACGTAAGATTTCTAGTGATGTATTTCGTTGTAGAATAATCTCTAAAAATTGCCATTGTGCGAAGTTCGCTCCCCCGAATTCGTCATATCAATTTATCATGTGAATCTCATTATCCACATCACTGTATCAGCAGGTCTAGCAAAGCCACATATTCGTCTATATATATGTAGTATACGAGATGAATTTAATAATAATAAATGATTTATAGATATCTCATAAACAAATTTATATATTAACTCTTTCAGTGCCAGACTTATTTTGTAGGTTTACCGTTTAGTGCTAGGGAATCTTACTTTTTTCATGAGTATCAAAATTATTACTATGAATACTACTTGGTGATTGTTTTGAGTTATAACATGCCCCTAAGGTTTTATCCAGTTTGTTTTTAAATTCGCTATAGCATGCTCAAGCATACCCCAAAAAAATCAAAAAACTAAATATTTTTTTTAGGGCAGATTTTACAGAACGTAAATTAGGGCCGACTCATCGGCCCGTGGCACTGAAAGGGTTAACCATGACTCGTGCGGGTAGATAATTTGTTGTATAATTTCTCTACTATGCGTATGAATGATACTAGGTCAACATGACCGCTTTCGCAGATTTCTGTCGCTCTGTATAGATTTACTGGGTGTTTGCAATTGGTGACATAGAGAACACTTTTTCAACTTTAATAATTGAATAACATTGTAAAAAAAGAATATTCACCACAGTGAATGATAATTAACTTGTATTCATTAGCTCATTATACTAAAAGATTGCCAATCAAAGCGAGAAAATCGAAGCCACCATTTTAGTCTTTAACAATTTTCTCTGATAGAAACCGGAAACTGAATGAAAGGCATTAGCCAAAGTAGAGATTCGTGACATGATCTAGAACTCCATCGAGACGGTGACATTTGGTACTCACTTTCCCCAAATATATGTTGCTTTTATCCAGTGAAATATATTGTAAGCTCAATCTTCTGAAGAGAAATAATTTATTTTGTCCTTACAAGTCAAAAGACCCAATTTACAGAACATTTCGTTCAGGAACCTTACAGGGCTGCTGGTCTAGAAAATTCAGGATTTATTTTACCTGAGTTACTACTGCCCTTAGTTTGTCTATTTTTGATGTTTAACTTCATCTAAATTAATTTTGTTATGTGGAAAAAAAATGTCCAGAGTTGTGAATGTCAATTAAATCCCCCACATTATGGTATGGTGAGTTAAGATAATTAATATGAGCCATAAACAAAAGAGCGTTTGTACTCCACAATTTGTCAGTTGGTGTCCAGCAAATGCAACAAAATTGGGTGAGTTTGACAATGTTTAAAGCAATTTCTATATAAAGTTACAAAATAAAATACACAATCAAGTAGCATATTAAATCTAGTATATTTACAGTTGAATCAAGTTACAAATGACTGTTTAAAGGTACGGTTGGCCTTGGCAGTGGGTATCCTGTGAAAATATTTCCACCCGTCAAAAACCGCCACAAACAGAAAGAACAACAAAATGTAGACAGACTTTGTCCGTATACAAATAAGAAATATCGCATAAACAGTATGTTATTGTCATATTTTTTACCATTGTTATGTAAACAAAAGCATAAAAAGTTACTTTTCTGGTGTTTGTTTATATTATGTTGGTAAACATAAAGAGCGTTCTTTGTGGGTGAATTCCTGATATGGAACGAATAAAGAGCGTTTATGCCATTTGTGTGTGATTAGCCAGCAGCATTGTGTTGTCTTCTGTAACACAATCAGGCTCTTGCTAAGGTAAAATATAGTAAATCTTTATGATAACATGCTGTTTACGCGATGGTCATGGTATATATGAACGAAACTGTATGCGTTTTAATGTTTTTCTGTTTACGGTGATTGGAACAAATATGAATATTTTCGACAACTAAGGCCTCACGTGCCTTTAATTTGTCAAAGTCATCCATATTCCATCACTGATTACACGTTGGCATGACTGCTTTCGCATATTGCTGCTTCCAGCAGTCAAGTCGCTCTGTATATATTTACTGTGTGTTTGCAATTGGGGACATAGAGAATAGTTTCTCAACTTTAATAATTGAATAACATTCAAACAAGAATATTCACCACAGTGAGTGATAACTTGGAGACATCAGCTCATTATATTAAAAGATTATCAATCGAAGCGAGAAAATGAATTGACGCCATCAATTTTCGTACTATAAAATTGTCTCTGATAGGGCCAAAATAAAAAAGACCTGTTTTTTTGGTGACTCGCCCGCCCATTCCGGCGCCCCCGACCGTTTTCATTTTATTGATTTTGCAAAATTTATTTTCTGTGTAAACTGATTCATATCCGTATAAAATGTACACATCGCGTGTACTTTTAAACCGGAATTATTCCACACTTCAATTAGGTCATGTTTTATTCAATAAAACAATGAATTGCACTCTATTCTATGTACTTAGTTTTATTATTTTATAGTACATTACAAACAAGGAGAATAAGTCAGGGGGGGGGGGACTATTCATATTTATTTTGAGCAAAGTTGAAAGTAAAATACAAAAATAAAATAAAATGAAGAGCCACCTATTTTTTTCGTGCATGTCACCTGAAACACAGGTACATGTATAATTTTTTTGGCCTAAGAAACGGAATGACAGGTTGAACTCGAGGCGGTGAGTCTGTGACATTTGGTTCTCACTATCTACAAACATAGGTTGATTTTATCCAGTGAAATATATTGTAAGCTCAATCTTATGAAGAGAAATAATTAATTTTGTTCTTAAAATGATCAAAAGATCTTGTGTTTCTTGTGACCCCGCCCGCCCCCATTCCGGCGCCCCCGAACGTTTTCATTAATTTTGCAAAATTAGTATGCATCCGATTTTATTTTCCGTGTAAACTGATTCATATCCGTATAAAATGGACACATCGCATGTACTTTTAAACACGCGAAACAGTTCGCTTCGGAATTTAATGATTCCACCATTTGACATTTAATACCGTCAGTTAGCGACATCACCCATGCGCACACTGTACAATATAATTCTTTACAATAAAATAACTATTGTCGACGTGGCGGGCTATAATAAGCCTGCCTTGGAAAATTCTAGGCGGGCTGTTGACGGGCAGCCATCTTTGAGATTTCCAGGCCTGACTTTATAACTGCACTCTACTGAACTGGCAGAAGGGTACGCACTACGTTCATGACTGAACTACTATTGTACGAGCAGGGTTGGTGATTTTTTCAGCTCTGCTGACAGCTCAGCATAAACCGTGGTGTAAGCTTTTGTCATGGCTAGGAATTTTCTGTGTGTAGTGAAATACTATTGCAAAGTGATATTAAGCCATTTCTTGGAGAATTTCGAACCAGGGTTTTTTGGTTTGGTGACAAGTTCTATGTGGCCGATCGTATTATGATGTTAGTGTGATAAATTCTTTCATAATTTTGCCATTAACCTCTTCGCTGCCAAATGACGTTATGATGTTATGTGCTGGGCTGTTGACGTTATTGCCATTTTCCAGTGGGAAAATATAACGGTAATATCACAAGAACCATAAAATTGACTCAGTTGAAAGGCTATTATCGTTCACAATCGTGGAACATCATACACTGTTTGAAACTTTGTGATACAGTTATTTCGATTCACATATCTCTGAATTCCAGTTATGTATAGTGGCCTACTGCTAGTGTGCTGAAGTAGGTCCGTAGTACCTACGGACCACATAGCACATGGGCGCGTTAATATAATGTGTCTTAGATGCTCCGTAGGTGTTGATTACCTGTGATTCTTGCACATTCTGTTAAGCTTGCGCTTGTTGTGGCCAGTTGCATTTTCAAAAAAGTGCATACATGTATGTGCCTTGAAAATTTGAAAAGGAACACTCGCAATGACTTGATAAGGTTGATTTTGGCAGCTTGCCTTGTCCCGAATCCGGTATATTCATCATGTACTAATAAACGAAAATGAGGAACCGATATATCAAAATGGGAAATTTCTAATCTACGGTATTAGGGGATATATAGACAAATACAGCTTTGACTTTCATTATCCATAAAATGATTTATTTCCGACCATACATGTACATTTTGTGAAAAAATGGCTGGCACATTTTAAACTGGGCATTCATTCCCGCATCCTATTCGTTATACGAGCGAGAACTCTACATTTGCTGCTTGGGCTATTTCCGTATCAGTACGTGACAGAGAATGCCCCGTTATTTGCTACCAGAATTTTGCTGCTGTTTATATATTTTCAAATAATAAATATTATATGTGAATACTTGCATCAATTAATTTATTCCTATTCTAATGAATTTGTTACTTAGAAAATGTATCTAGATCTTCCCAGGTGCAAGGATATGAGGGTTTCTGGACATTATATTTAAAAAATCACCTATGGCTAGCTGATCCATGGTTGGCCAGTCATTTCCAACAGGCCCTATATTTTTACCCTAGCGGAAACCCTGGTTCAGGGTTCGCGCTACCGCTTGCTAAATTTGCCAATGCAAATATTTTCATTTGCCAAGTGAGTTTTTATGTTTACCCATACCATAGTATGGTAAATATAGTGTTGATGTCTGGATTGACCACTTGTTGTCATCTGTCCGTCTGTCTGCCCGTAGACACTTTATGCATGGTGCGATAACTCAAACATTTTCTATCTGATTGGAACCAAATCTTGTATATGAATTTCTCAGCCCAAAAGACAGATCAGTTCGAATATGAGTTTGATCCGACTATTTTTAACTGAGTTATGGCCCTTATTCGACTTAGAATTCATGCATGCTACCATAAGAACCAAATTTGGTATGTCAGTTTATCAGCCCAAAATACAGATCAAGTTTGAATATGGGTTTGATCAGATTATTTTTGAAGGCGTTGTGGCCCTTTGACATAGAATTCATGCATGCTTAGATAAATCAACCATTTTTCATCTGATATGAACCAAATTGTGTATGTGAGTTTCTCAACTCAAATACAGATTGAGTTTGAATATGGGTTAGAAACAGATTTGAGATTTTTTATGCTTACAAGATAATCCTAGCAGCTTGCAACTAATTACCTGTGATATCAGTTTAGCTCTAAGAGAGAAGAGAGATACATCCGTATTATTGAATTTGATTTATTTTTAGCCATCATATGTTCAGAAGTAAGATGTAACCCAAAAGCCTGGTTCTTTCATAATGAAGCACTGACTATTTTGGCAAAAAAAGTTAATCCATTTTGGAAAAGTTTTATACATGAGTTTGGTAGACCAAGATATCAGCACAGCCCCACAAGACATCCAATCCCAATCTATTTATTGAAATAAATATATAAAAATAGGCAACCATATGATTTAAAAAACTAAATGGATAAAACAAGGTATATTTTTAGTCGAGTTTTTTTCCAAAACTCGACTTATAGTTTGATGAGGGACGGAGGGCGGGCGGGGCGGCGGACGGGCGGGCGGGCGGGCGGCGTGTTTTGCTTATAACTCAACCGTTTATTGACGGATTAAAAAATTTGGTGTGTGAGTACATATCCATGCACGTAAGCTGCAGACAAAAGATTGGGTTCGTCCGCACATTTATTACAGAGTTATGGCCCTTTGCCATTTTTCACTGATTTTAGGCTCGTTAGCGCAACAACTTCAACAAACGTTATCTGATTCGATTGAAATTTGGGATATAGCTGTCTCCCAAGAATATCTCGGACGAGTTCGAAAACCGGCCTGGTCCGATAAAATTTGATATAGTTATGGCCCTTAATTAGTCATTTTTCACGAATTTTCCGCTCGTTAGCGCGATAACTTCAACAAACGTTATCCGATTTGATTGAAATTGGTATATATGTGTCTCCCAAGAATATCTCGGTCGAGTTCGAAAACCGGCCAGGTCCGATAAAATTTGATAGAGTTATGGCCCTTAATTCATTTTTCCCCAAATTTTCAGCTCGTTAGCGCGATAATTTAACAAACATCATCCTATTTGATTGAAGATTTGATATATAGGTGTTTCCCAAGAATACCTCGGACGAGTTAGAAAACCGGCCTGGTCCGATAAAATTTGATAGAGTTTTGGTCCTTAAGTAGTCATTTTGTACGAATTTTGAGCTCGTTAGCGCGATAACTTCAACAAACATCATCCGATTCAACTAGAATTTGGTATATAGGTGTCTTCCAATAATATCCTGGACGTTCGAAAACCAGCCTGGCCCAATAAAATTTGATAGAGTTATGACCCTTAATTAGTAAATTTTCATGAATTTTTTGCTCGTTAGGACGAGTTCGAAAACCCTTAGTTTGTGAATTCTTCGCGATTTTGAAGCCGTTAGCGCGATAACTTGAACAAATATTAACCGATATTACCTATTAATTAGTCTACCGATACTGATGCACACCAATTGGCGGTAGCCACCGGCGGTAAGCCAACGAAAATGAGACACAGCATCTCTGATGCCACCTCTTGTTTATTAATGACTTGATGAAAAATGATGGTGGACTCTTAGACTATCCATCATTTTGCAGCATCTATAATTTACTAATACCTTTAACTCATTATCAAGGACTGTTGAACGCGATACCACCTCAATGGAGAGCATGTTTGAGAAATAGTGAGAAACTTGAATCAATTCAAAAAGAAAAAATAGAAATTCTTAGGAAAGCCTTAAAACCCTGTAAGATTTTTTACCCAATCTTTTTTAGACAATGTGCTGAACCACCCTCTCACATTCAAGAAAAATGGTCTAATAGACTTGGAATAGCCTTATGTGATTTGGACTGGAAACAAATATACAGGAACCCATATCATATTACAGATGATACAGGTCTGATAAGTTTTCAATACAAAATTAATCAAGACATACTTTATACAAATTCAAAATTATTCAAATGTAAACTGTCAGAAACAGAATTATGCTCTTTTTGCGGGAATACAAAAGAAACAGTTATACATCTCTTTTGGGATTGCCCTAATTCCAAATCAGTTCTGCTTCAACTCCAGCATAAGTTAAAAAGAAAAGTGTGATATTATATTAGAACTAAAACCAGAGTATATTGTCTTAGGTATGCATGGAGACAAACATCCCAAGGATACTCTGGATATCTGTACAATATTATATAGAAAATTTATATACTCTTGTAAAATGAGAGCTACCAACCCAACTGTAGAAGGACTTATTGAATTTTTGAAATATTATAAAAGAATAGAAACTAAAAACACATATTCCTTGAATGATAGAGGTCAAAAATATGGGGAACGATGGAAAGCTCTGGAAGCAATTCTTAGCAATTAAAAACTAGGAAATATTTACTTCTCAGTGAACCTCCTATTACTCAAACATGCTCATAATATGGATTTAATAACTTTCCCCACGACAGTTCAGAAATAAGTGATTATAAGTATCCACATTTCTCAAATAAACTGATTATCTAAAGATTACTCGCAATATACTCTGTGTCTCTATATATACAAATGACATTTAAGCATGTATACATGTATGTTCATATATATCAGAAACTATTATACTGTTGAATAACACTATTGTTATATGATGAAAGTAAAAATGATCTGAATAAAAATATTAAAACATAAAAAGATGTAACCCATTCATGAATCAATGGACTCTCCCATTCAGTTATAAATGTATAAATAGTCTGGAGTAGTCTATTGTTCATTTGTGGGGATGTTCTCAGAATTTGAACAGACAGAGAGAATCATATTTAATAGCAGGGTTGGCCCAGCATTTATCAACTCGATCACTCGATCTTTTCGACCATCCCGGGCTCTTCGCGCCCAACCACCACTATCCACAAAATCCATCCGCATTTATCAACTCCCACATAGCTCTTTGGTTTAGCCTATTAGTGTTGAAACAATTAATCGAAATCGACGCAATTATTAAATTAGTCGATTCAAAAATCGGCTAGTCGACTAGTTGGAACACACCCACCACCATTATGCCCTCGCGAAAGCAGTGCCGTTGCTGCCGTTGCCGAATTACTGGACAATTTAAACAATCAGGCTATCGAAATACACAATCACAATTAGCTTTTTAAAGCCTTTGTTGTCCCTTTGATGCGATAACTGCTTTCAATACTTGGTGTTCATGCACGAGCGCGAAACCTAATGACCTCAACTCAATGTATTTGTCGGCGCCGCGGCGGCTTATTCTTTGAAGTTGAGACGGCCGGCTTTGATAATCAACTTCAAAGAATCAGCGCCTATCGCAACCGTGTCTATTTCGGCGTGACGGAATTGATCTGAGTGATAACTGGTCAACGTGTTTGCAGGTGTGCAGGACTCAACTTCAATCAAGTTAGTTGCGAGGTGACATTATTAAGTTTTAAGTTTAATAACAAGTCCAACATATTATAGTTCATTGAAGCACTATGTCAGCATACCTTTAAAGTTTATTTGTAAAATTGTGTGATATTTTTTACAACCACCACATGCATCAACTGACGCATGTGTGAGCGTATACGATCGCACGTTCTAGATATATTGTATTATATATATAAATATAAGGCCAACCCGGTCAGCCATGCTATGCATCGAATAGCGTATTTCGAACTAAACTGGCGAGTCACTTCGGAAATCTCACGTCGTTTATGGGCTGTGTTTGTGAAAAATTACAATGTATTTTAGCACCTCAAACTTAAATCCTTCGCGGAATTGGGCGGTGACAAAGCTGTTCCCAGAAACGTAATCTGGATAACCAAATTCCTGGAATTGGGCTAAATATAGAACTCACAACATCGCATTGAAATGTACTATTAACATCGCCGGTCTGCGCAGTTTTATTTCTGAAACTGACATGATCGATTGTGTATTCGGGGACTCGCGAGTAAAATTGTATATATTGTATATATATTTACAATGTACCATGCACGAGAGACAATTATGTACGCGATCAAATCAAACAGTGAAAACACGTGCTTTTAGGCGGGAAAATGACTGCCTGTGATTAAGCTATGTCATATCGTGACCTTGCAATGAATACAAGGACAACATTGTGTATGCAATGCATGGCCCATTTTTAATATATGCGGACTCTATATATACAGGGAACTTTACCACATTCCGTGTCCGATATATGTACATGACATCTGCAAGCATAAAAAAAGGCTTGTACGCACTACAGTTGTTATAACATTTATTTTGTAACTTTTGTTTGACTCTGTCGGAGATGAAGTTCGTTTCTCAAAATATCTTGCATATCTTCATGTACGCCCGTTTGTGAAGTCAATCGGTGACAAGCACACTGGGCAAGTTCGAAAACAACGATGTTCGGTTGTATGTAAGAACCGGTATGGCCCGGTACACCATACCATATCAATTTTAAAGGAAGCAATGTTCTGAAAAATTTTATTGAGGCTGTTGTAAGTACTTTGTAACTTGATCTCAATGTAGATAAAGCAAAAGGTAATGATTAATTTGTTTTGACAACTAATCCTCCCTTTGTCCATTTGGATTATGGACGCATGTAGTCATATTAACAATGCATATTAATGGCGACATTATATAGCACATATTTATGATGTCAGCGTTATATTACCAGCGAGTATAAGACAATAGGTTAATCAGCAGAATGTGAATGACAACGGATTAGTTCATGACTCGTTGATTTCAGCAGTAATACAAGGCAAAATAATATGTATGCTTGATGACTGTGCAGCAACATTAAACATAGTTTCCAGGCAGGTGTCTCTTAGATATTTATTGCTACTTTGATACTTATTAGCTCAACTTTACTTTGTAAAGTTTGAGCTATTGCCATGGCTTGGTATCCGTCGTCTGTGTGTGTGTGTGCATGTGTGTGTACTGTTCGTCTGATCATCACGAAATTTGTCATAGATGTTAACAATGGCATCTAGATGGGAATAAGTCATTTTGGGGTCATTTGGCCAAAAACATGGGCGCCATCAGCCATCTTGGATTTTTCTCTTTGCATGACTAAATCCTTTGGCATAGGCTACAGGTCGTACCTTTGGTCGGATCTTTATGAAATTTGTCATGGATGTTAACATTGACATGTAAATTGGAATGAGTCATTTTGGGGTCATTCGGCAAAAAAACATGGCCGCCAGCAGCCATCTTGGATTTCAAAATTCAATCCTTTAGCACAGATTACATGCCAGAGTGTTCGTCTGATCATCATGAAATATGTCGTGGCAGTTAATATTGACATGTAAATGGGAATGAGTCATTTTGGGGTAATTCGGCAAAAAAACATGGCTGCCAGTGGCCATTTTGGATTTTACTCTTTGCATAACTAGACCTTTCAACTTTTCACATTCCTAATGAAATTATTCCCTATCCAAGTTGAGCTACAGTGTCATTGACACTTTCATTAATAATACTCACTTGCTTTTCTAGTAGCTCATTTTACCTGTGTCTGTGGTTAATTTTTACAGTATATAACCAAGATAAAAACACGATAATTTCTCCAGTTATACGCGAAATTAAATTTGGCAATTTGTTTTTAATTTGGCAAAATATAATTTCATTTGGCAAAAATTTTGGCAAGAGAAAATTTTCTTCCAGTGCCAACCCTGTTCCGGTGACATGCCAGCTGCCATTATTCATGAGCTTCTGCATCACGTCGACAGAACCATCCTGTCAATCATAAAGGATTATTTTGTGAATTTTAATTCTGCGTTTGATTGTTTAGCTGTGGGAGGGGCTTGTTGATATCTTTCTAAGGTGGTTGGTTATATACCAATTTACGAAACTGAAAATATATAAAAAAACATTTAATCCTATTCTCAAGACTACAGAAATTCTGAGGTGTGCCGAATTAACGACGATGGAGTATTTATCCGTTAAAATAGACTACGTAACTAGATATGATGTGGCTGTGTTTGTTTCCCCCCCCCCCCCATATTATATCCAGTATGAAAATTAAAATGCTGTTGGAGTTATTCATCTTCGTTAATCTCTACCAGAGTTACAGCCTTGTTTGACTTGGGAATTTCTGAATTTTTTATCCTTAAGAAAACATCAGCTTATAGCTTGGGCATGGACCATCAGATTTGGTTGTGCATTGGAGTAATGACAGCCCAATTTTATAGGGGGAAAGGATACCCACTTCTTGGAATTAGAAACTTTTTCCCCCATCCATACAAATATCTAGTATTACCCACTCTCTAAACTGAGCATTGGGGGCATATGCCATGCTAAGCGTTGCACTTGTTCATCTTTGTTTATTCGAAAATGTAGATTTTATGATCTGTCTGCCTTTGTATCTCAGCTATCTCATAGGTATGCCCACAGTAGGCAGTATGCCACTTATGCTCTTGTTAATTATATATTTTACGAAATTTTGTATGAAGATCTTATGCTTTGCCTTATATATTTATGAATAATAAATGCTTTCTAGCATATTTTCCATCTCCACGCAGACCTGTAGAATTTAATAACATTTGTATTCTCATTGTAGACCACCAAGATGGTTGATGTGAATTGGCACCAAACATTTGTAAAACAGGATGAGAATATTGTCCTAGATGAATGTGATGACATCAGATGTGGGTGTGGTAAAACACATTGCCCATTTTGTGACAGGAGCAATTTTGAACCTGCATCTTACAATGAAGTTACCGAACATATACAGTCTGCTCACATTGATTGTGGTGTCTGGATTGGAGGTAAGTTGTCAAACCCATTATTTTTAGGTCCTGTGGATGGAATATATTTCTTATTATCCCCCGCCAAATTAAAAATTTGCGGGTGATATAGTAATGGGTTCTGTCTGTCTGTCCGTTCTTACGGGTTGTACATTGTGAAGTTATTTGTCTGTCCATTGCTGCATTGTGGGGGTTTTTACGTATTGTGGGGTTAACCACCAGTCTGAGACTGCTGACAAGAGCTTTGTGGGGTCAAATAATGTTTTTGAAAATAACCCCACAATGTTTTGTCCATGGTCGGATTTGTCCATAAACTGATCTGTCCATCTTTTTTACAATGGACAACACCATGAAACCATCATAATTTCCGTTAATTTCCATCTGTTCCCGATTTTTTTCCGTCGACCAATCAGAAGAGATTGAACCGGTGACGGAACAATATTTTTACGCACCGCTTCCGTTTCATGCACATCCGGGTAACAACAATGGCGGCCTCCATAGAAAATGATGTACACGTTTTTATCGGCAATTTTTCAATGTTTTTTCTCATGATACACCTGGTTTAGTCCACCTGAGTTTCTGAGGATGCTATATGCCATCTTTGCAGCAGAGAAAGAAAATAATTCCGGTTGAAATACTAGATTATTCTGACTTAGATGACAGTTTATCGGACTCAGAAGAAAATGAATCTGACGATAATGAAAATAGCGACTCCGATGGACTCTGTTATGAAGTAGAGAGTGTTAGTACTTGCAGTGATACTACCTGAGGGAACACAGCACTTGAGTTCTTATTCAACGGTTAGTGAATAGCGGAAGTCAACAAAAACAACAACAATGACACGGTGACGCACCTCAACAATCAACAACACCTGTCACACCTGCTGATTCCTGGACTGAAATCTTGTTCGTAGTCAATTCCAGGATTTGACAGGAATAATACCGGTCCTCAGCTTTCTTTGGATGAGAATTCAACAGAAATTGAGTTCTTGGAACTTTTTCTGACTGATGTCAGTGATGAAGTTTTAAACTTGATTGTTTACCAAACAAATTTGTTTTCATCACAAGTTGCGGAGGACAAACCTATATCCAGGAAATGGACATTTATGGATAAACTCATCTGCAATTAGTACAGTTTCTCACAAATAGGGACATTATTAGTATGTGAAAGACATTACATCTATAAATGTATATGAAAACATGTTATTTTGAGACATTCAATATAAATTTTATGTTATGAAATAATATTTGCAACTTTCATTGCTTTCAGTTACCTGTGAACAGGTAACTATCAGCTGATTGGCAGATGAAGCCCTGGGTCAAAGGTTGACACCCCCATCCAGATATATTGGCCCACACAACATTTCAGGATAATATACAGGGACACAAAGTAACAATAATAATCATTTTATTACAACAGGTAAAACTCAGAATCTGTGAATATTTTGTCTTATAACCATCGGTTGTTAGTCTTTTACCTGAGACAGAGATAATTGTTTTCATCCATCCAAAGTTGTGGAAATTGACCAACAAAGGTTATATTTGATCTTATATATCAAATATGCTGAAAATATTCAAACACAAGACAGAAATTCAATTCAGTACATAAATTTATTAGTTTTTCAATATTTTACCTGTTGATTACAGGTAAATTTGACAGGTGACAACAATGTTAGCTCAGGTGCAACATGTCACAATTTATAGAACTTTCATTTACCTTGAGATTGACATATGTTACTTCACTGTACCTTAATCCTTTGTTGTGTTGTATGAGCTATACTAATACCACCCTAGATTAGGCATTATATTTCTATATCTCCAGCCCTTTAAGGGTTAATAATATTATATGTGGCAGAAAAAAACATTATTCTGTCCAAAATAATTGCCAAAACAACTTGGAACAAATTCAAGATTCTCACTCTCAGTGACATTCAGGTTAGGGAAACCTTACTCTCGGGCTGTTAACAGCACGATCGGACTGTTGGGATGTCATGGAGTATTAAGGTCTTTGTGAACCAACATTTGTGTGGTCTCAACAGGTCGAACCCAGATCAAAATTCAGCTACATTATACATTTCGGCTACTCATTTCGGCTTAGTAAGATGAAATGAGCCAACAAAAATGAAATTTTTTATTGGTTTTGGTATCGTTTTTCGTCGCGAATAATTAGCGCGAAAATGCGCAATACAATTGGGATTTTATTCGAAGCAATGACCATCGAGCAACACAAAACCACCAAATCTACTAACGGCTTATAATCTACTTATATTAGATTATTTTATCTTGCAAAATGTACCTACACATTGCACATCACATTTCTGGCAGAATGAAATGTCCGAATCACAGTCCGATGCTGGTATTTAGGCAAAAGAAAATAAATCGGTAGAAGTTTCTATCCAGATGTTCAAATTAGCTTAACAGAGTTGTTGACTAAAAGTATAAAAGCCGTTGTGAGCAGTTGTAATTTTGGCGGTTTTGTGTTGCCCAATGATCATTGCTTCGAATAAAATACAAAATTGCAAAGAATGAATATTGTAATACATTGGCAGTCAAGAGGATGTATACTGTAATAGACAAACCCCATAAATACAGATGGAATCGGATTAAGTGGGCGATCTGTTTAAACGCGAATATTAGCGCGCTTATTAAAAATATTTGCACGCAGTTAGCAAGCACAACACACATGTCCCACAGGCTATTTCTTGATGAGCGTTCACAAATAATAATTTTTCTTGGAATTTCATGTTCGTTGTTAAATTCTGACTTTGCATACATTTTTGGATAATCTCGCTTATGCGTGGCAATGTTCTCGCTACGGGGTGCGCTAAAACCGAGCTTAAATGCCCACTGATTCCAACTGTAACAGGGCCTGGAACCTTGAGCCTCTAAACCAAAGCGTTTTGTGTTTAAAATTGGATTAAAACATAAATAAATGACTGTCTGATAGGACAAACTAGTGCATGAGGTGTAGAAAATCACAGTGCACATGTACAAATCAATTTTTTATGGAAACTATTATTTAGAAAGTTAGACGAAATATATAGAAATTTCTTATTTTTTATCTAATTTTCTACATGAAAGTTAGTTTTCACCAAACATTGATTTGCGCATGTACACTGATTTTCTATAGCTCATGCACTAGTTTGTCCACTCAGACAGTCTTTTATGTCTGTCTTCAATCCAATTTTAACTCTTTCACCACTGGATTTCCATGGGGGAAATTCCACCAAACCCTGGATTAATTACTGATAATTCTCTGAAATGCGTCTCAGTGCTAGTACCATGCGCTAAAATTGAGATAGATATTGTACAAACTGGAAACTTGGCCCATATATACATTGGACCATACTCATCGTTTTCGGGTATTATCACACGCATGGCATGACCATCCTTGGCAACGGTTGCTAGGCAACCACAGGGTTGTTAAAAAAAATCACCCATACCATGTAAATTGGTATATAATGTAACAGAAATATGGGATAGCAATCACATTTCATACCGAATAGTACATTGTAAATATCTGGAATGAGCTAAGAGCATTTTTCGTATCATGTTTGGTTAGCAACGGTTGCTATGTGTAAGATTCTTAGCTATAAAAGGTACCAATTAACCCTCTGTTATCAGAATGAGACCTGCGTGAATTCGTTATTTTTTTCATCGAAATAACAAGCATGGAACTTGATATATATATACATATGTGTCCATTGTCTGTGGGAATTATTCTAGTACTACAATCATCTCAGCTTGGTTCAACCCTAACAACCGTTGCTAGGCAAATATTGGATGTCTTGAAATGTAGCTATACTATTGATTTTATGGTCATTAAGCCATATAACACATGCAAATAAATTTCTCTCTCCAACAACATTGAGACACTTACATATAAATTATAAGCCGATCCAGGCACTTCCCATCTGTGTCAATTTATAACTGTTCCTGTGCAGGTCGGCCCCCAGACCTTTAAATTACCCCAAATTAACGTCGTTAAACGGTGTCCCCATATAACGGATATGACCCCAATTTTTTTTTAAATCTAAAAAAATGACAGTTCTGGTCTGTTTATGGATTTCCTGCCGTAATTTTTCTCAGCACCTGCAGTGGGAGTACAATATTGATTCCAATAACAATCATCGTGGTATGTACAATGATCCTTCTTGAATATAAAGTTTATAATATTTAGTTATAAAGTAGGGAAGTGAGAATGGTTTCGCCACAGCGGGCCACCGGGGTGAACATAAATGACGTCGTGCCCGCTACCGCGGGCCGCCGGGTTGAAAGAGTTATTGTGTGTGGATTGACAGTATTAAACATGGTCTGATGTTCACTGCTTGGAATTTATGTTCAACTGAGACGCAAACGTCGAGGTTGAACATACGTTGTATGCTGTAAACATCAGACCATGTTATCGTCAATCAACCACAATAACATATATGTTCCGTCGGAATCTTTGTTTTCTGCATTTTAAGTGTTAACAGAATGATAACTGTTAAAATGCAGAAAAATTTACCCCGACAGTCTATTTCTGCATGACGTCATCCGTAAACGTAAGGCCCTTAGTTTCGCATGTCAAGAGGGGAACATAACAAATATTGAGGGGTTCTTTGACCGGTCAGAACCCTAGAATCTTGCTGGAGACGGAACATATATGGATGTTCAGTTAATAAGTTATTAGATCTGAACATCACTACCACTGAATGAATGGGAATCCATTAATAAATCTCAGGAAAGTTATTTCTTGCTGCCGTATGCTCATTATGAAAATACCCCTTCAAATGAACAATGGATCAGTCTAATTTATTATTTTAGCTCTAGAGTAGGAGACTTCATTCAAATATGATTTTTTTTTAACTTCACAATGCATGAACTTTATCAACCCCTCATATTCTCCTCAATGTTTGTAACCCCAGTATACATGGACACAACCCTTTATGACCTCATAATGAATATATGGTTTAACTTCACAATGCATGGACTTATCAACCCCTCAATGTTTATAACCCCAGTATACATGGACAAAACCCTATACTAACCCCATTATGCATGGACAAAATTATTGACACGACGTATCTGTCAACTGTACAGCTTTAAATGCCAACCCCACAATGGGGGCACTGACAGATTTACTAACCCCATTATGCATGGACAAAATTATTGACACAACGTATCTGTCAACTGTAGTACCATCCGTCCCGAATTTGTAAGAGTCATAACATTGAGTGTATACATTGTTCGGTTGGATACAAATTGTAGTCTACCGATGACTTAATTAGCTGTGGTTCATGCAATTCCGATAGCGAGGGTAATAAAGATCTGTTATATGTTGCCGTATACTCTTGTGGATCTTATGGCGCCATCGAGGACAAAGCTTCAAAGTGTACTAGATGTAAAATTATATTCTGAATGGGTTAGTTACAATGGTGTGGACGAAACATAATCGACCAACTCAGATGTAACACATAATCCGTTCAAATGTGTATCGAATCAGAAAATTCCATATATGTTCACAAAACAGATGTGAGATAAATTCAACTCGTATGAATCCGGATTGCTGCCATTTCCTACCAGACTTGTTCCGACTGATCCAGGTGACACCATATGTGAGCACAACAACCGTTTCCATTCTGAGGACCCTGCTGCAAACAAGTGGAACCTTTGTTCTGCAAACATTAGTGATGAGCCGACGATCGGAAACGACAATCGGAATTGGCCGATTATTGCCCATCGGATGACAATCAGCACATAGGTTTCAACATCGGCATTACCGATTATCTAAATAATGATCAGGTGCTTGTTTTTCTTCAATAAACTGTTTTAAATATGACGATGTTTTGTTTAACTAATGACCAGTAAACATGGGGAAAGTGTTACCAAACACAAACTTTATTTTACAGCCATTTCCTCTTCAGAATACCATTACCATGGGTCAATGTTTGAACAATATATTACAGCGGGTATCGCAGGGGAAGCACATGACACTTTGGCTTCGAGTGAAGATGACACCACATTCACATGATCGTGCATATCTTGATAATTGATAAATTATTGGCATACCGGAACAGTAATTTAGTCAATTGATTTCATTAGCATGGTGATGTACACAAAGGACATCTCATTACGCCGATAGGTAACTTTATAGTTCATCAACATGTAGACATTTTGATTTATGTATGTCAGACAATCAAAATGTATACATACGCAATGGCAGTACGACAAAGCTACCTATATACACAGCGACAGCGTAACATGGGTAGAATCCGAAAGTACATGTCACATGACACTTAATTGACTTCTATATGCTACCAGGAGTAACCGTCCAATCTAAAACTTAGAGAATTGCACTAAAGTTGCATGTGGATACTGACCACATCCACTCGCATCAAAATAAAAAATTCACTATTTTTTCAGTGCAATTTGCCATAAGCCTCAACCCACCTAGATGCGTGCTCTCCGTTTGGCAGGTTGCTTTTATAGTAGAGCAGTCAAACATTTGGGCCGTACCTAAAGTATACTGATGTACCTGCTCCTGCATTAGCCTCGCTCCTAAATTAGCCTGTTTGGATTTGACAGGAGAAATAAGTGAATTTCGCCTTTCGCCACATATCGATGTCCCCTAGGGAAAACAACTTGTCTCAATCGCTCGTTCCATTTGTAATAAGAAATAATAAAAAAAAAACAACCTTGGTTTATACATAATAGTGTATTAGTCCAGGAGATATTGGTCGACCTCTGCACCCCCCCAGGACTTAACTTCACCCCACTAATTTTCTTCCTTAAGGTCTCCTCTAATTTTTTTCACTTGTTAACAAGAAAAAAAAGTGGCCGCAGAGACTCCAGACAAGATGGCGTCCATCATGGCGGCCATTTTTATACGCCCTTTTGAAAAAAAGGCCGTATTATAGTATTGGTCTGTCCGTCTGGGCGGGCGTCCGTCCGTTAACCTGTTGTCCGGATGATAACTTTAGTTAGAGTGAACCAAATTTAATAAAATTTGGTATGTGGGTTTATTAGCCGAAAAGTAAGTTCAAGTTCGAATTTGGGTTCCGCCCGCCAATTTTCACCGGAGTTATGCCCCTTATTTGACGTTTTTTTACTTTGAAATTTGTTGTCCGGATGATAACTTTAGTATAGTTTAACGGAATGAATCCAAATTTGGTATATTACTTTCTCCCACCAAAACACAGGTCAAGTTCGAACTTGGGTTCTGTCCGACCATTTTTGGCAGAGTTATGCCCCTTTTTCGACTCAGAAAATTCAGTTTTTCTTATGTTTTTTGGTTTCCGGATGATAACTCGATTTTGGAATGTTTATACGCAAAACCCGTTTTTTTGTGGATTACATATATCGAAATACAGCTCAAGTCCGAATTTCGTTTTAATCCGATAATTTTTGCGAGAGTTATGGCCCCTTTTTTGACGTAATTTGACTTAGAAAATCCCTGAAATTTGTTGTCCGGATGATAACTTTAGTTAGAGTAAACCGATTTCAATCAAATTTGGTATGTGGGTTTATTAGGAGAAAATACAGCTCAAGTTCGAATTTGGGTTCCGTCCGCCAAATTTCACCGGAGTTATGCCCCTTATTTGACGTAATTTGACTTAGAAAATCCCTGAAATTTGTTGTCCGGATGATAACTTTACTAGAGCTTATCGGATTCAATGATAATTTGGTATATTACTTTCTCCCACCAAAACACAGGTCAAGTTCAAATTTGAGTTCCGTCCGCCAATTTTTACCAGAGTTATGCCCCTTTTTTACCAGTTTCCGCCGACCCAAGAGAGGGCGTATTTTGCGCGCCCAGCGTAGCTCTTGTTTTTAAATGCACCAGGTCTCTTTGATCGCCATTATAGTAAAGATGATAGCAAATGCGGTCTTGTTTTCCGCTCGATTCGTTATGCTAATATACAACCCTTACAAATTAGCCAAAAATCCGACACCAGAATCCAATATGGCGGCCAAGATGGCCGCCGAAATGTGAAAATATGCTATTTTTCTGACATGTTACCACCTTTCGTTTGTCCTTGTGGGAAAATGTTAGAATTTTTGCGTCATGTTATACATTTATCATATAGAGGAGTCATTGGCGAACACATGGGGACCATAATATGCATTCATTGCGGGATATTTTTGTCCGATATCACGTTTTCCCAAATGCCGGTATCATAGGTCAAAGCCGAATCTCCATTAATAACGGGATGTTATGTTTCGAATCAATGAATCTTATTGCTATTATAACAACACCCATGCATATATATTTGCAGGAGATACTCGAGCTAGGATTCCTCTTATACCTGAGTTGAGGAATATTTACCCAAATCCAAGATGGCGGCCAAAATGGCCACCAGAAATAAAAAATTGCCGAAAATCGCTGATTTTAACATCAGTGAGCATTATTGTCATGACAACTCCACACCTGCTTACTATTGTAAGTTGGGAACACTTAGGCGAAGAACTTTCCTTGTACCATATCCAAATAAAAGTCCCCCAAACCCAAAATGGCGCCCACAATGGCGGACAGATTTGAAAAATTACCGAAATTCCCTCATATTCACATCATTGGGCATTATTGTCGAGACAACTCCATCCATGCGTACAGTTGAGTTGGAAATACTGAGGTGAAGTAATTACCTTACATCTCATGCAAGAACTTGTTTTCCAAATCGAAGATGGCGGCCAAAATGGCGACCAAAATTTGAAAACACGCCGACATTCCTTTACTTTCTTAGGATGGGCGTTATTGTTTCGCGATTTCTACCACCATTACATGTTGATATGTATGAATTATTCATTAGGGTTTGGCAAGTGATACTCACAGTCAATATGGCGGCCAAACTGGCGGGCAGAAATTGAAAAGAAGCCGATATTATCACATACTAATTTCAACTTTTTGTCATAATATTGATTTGTATAAACAAAACGGTACATAATATAAGCCATATATTAGTTCCAATGTAAGTCGTAGCCTTTTGGAAGGATGAAAACCCACAATCGCAATGTGGCATTTCAAAATCCATTCTCCACTAAGGGCTCATACTGGCCGTAACCGTATATAGGTGCGCCGAATAGTCATATTATGACTTCCAAGAATCAAAACAACCGTACCTGAGCTTATTCTGAATTGCCACATTCAGCATTATCTAGACTCGTTTCCGTCTCTTCGTCATATTAATCTATCTCACTCACAACAACAGTTCACTACTCTTCTTTGTAGGAGTCTGCCACTAATCGCAATGTTTCAAACAATACATATGCCGGTGTCCAGCTCACGTGTTGGTTTCGAAAGCTTGGAATTCTTAGCGAGCTTCATTCGTGGTATAGCTTATGGTATAATTCAGATGCTACATATGGGGTATATGCGTCATCTTGTGCGATACACTATAAAGGTATTCGGTCGATGCGTATACTAGCTTTCATAAGGACCTATCTATCTGCGTATTGTCAGCTTTGGTGACCTATTGGGGATAACAACGTGTACGCCTAGTGATCTTCCCAAACAGCCACTTCCAATATATGGTTCATCAATTCACATACTCATCTAATGCACTGACGTACCCGGACAACTTCTGTATATGGCTTCGAATGTTGAAAGCCCGACATTTGCCGGATGCAATTCTGCTAAGGCGTAGAAGACCATAATGCATAATATACCCAAACTCCTTGAACATGAAATTTCACTATGGTTTCAGTGAAATTTCACAAAAATTTCACAAAAATTTCAGTGAAATTTCACCAAAATAACAGTACAAAATTTAGTCAAAATTTCTCTGAAATTTTACCAAAATAACACTATTAAACAGTAAAATGGTTCCAACATTTCTTGTACTATACTGTTCTGTATCGCATGTCAAATTTTCAACCCTATATATGTAGAGCTGAGAAATCCAGTTCGATTTTACTGTATGACGTCGATCTTTGTATATGCTGGCCCGCATTGGTCAGTGAGATGGAACAAGGATATATGAAATGTAAATATATTTATTATTTATTGTCTGTCCAAACATTGAGTCAAGTCTAAAGTTTGATGTCCTCACACACAAAGAATCTATGTGCACAACTGTACGTGCTACAGTGATCTTACATCCGCGCGATCCGTAATTTGTTAGCTTATTGCAAATAACACATATTCACTTTCCAGAAACGGCAACTTTTTCAAAAAATCACTGAGAATGTAATCTTTTTCTTTACCATCTTTATGACGAATTTTGACCGGCTTTTGAAACCAGGCAAATGAAAATTTATTCTTAACTCCAACGTCGTCGTATCGATCGCCTTCTTTCACAATTGAATTCATAACAATCACTTTTAAAACTTCTAATTTATTTTGAAAGAGATCACAAACCGTGAAACTCTTTTGTTCAAAACAAAAGAATGATCGCGGCAAAAAATATCCCGAAGTCCGTCGAGTCAACGAATATCATTGGCTTGATGTCGAGCGTCGACACCAAAGGAAGCAAATCGAGCCAATGAGAAGCTACGTATTAAACAGGCATGGTGGAACCGGTGTTGCCGAAAAAACAACCGGTGTCGCTTTGAATGACCGGACAATTTATGTCGGCCGACTGAGATCGTCGCGAATAAAAAAAACATGCCCTTTGAAGTTTTGTATTTGAATAGACACATCGCGGCTTTTCACATTTCACACATAATATAACATCACAAACTTTGTTGGCACAGAGTAATTTTCTGTTCACGGTGTCTTTCTTTGAACAGTCAGCTATTATTAGTGATGAGGGACGCTCTGAATCAGATGTTTCTTTACCGTACACGTCATAAAATGGCGAGTATTTGTCACTACCAATATCCGCTGACATTCACTCTCTATTTTTACCTGTATTTTACCAAATCCTCTCATTTGAGTAATTGAAAATTGCATCCGCACAAGATATATATAGTCTTTGATTGTGATAATATATGGACACGAACTTACCGATAATGGAAAAATGTGGCCCATTGATAAAAAATTTTTTCATATGCATGATTATAATATCCCTTTACTGGAAGCCATTCTCTGTATACTAAATATATAATGCATGCTGTTCACATTTGGGGGTCCATATTTCCATGTAGACAAACTTCTTTAAGATAGAATTGAAAACACAATTTTATTCTTTTTTCTTTTGTCCACCAAGACAATAATAAAACTATTTATCACATAATTTGGCCATAAAAGCAGTTTCATAATTATCGGTAATAGACACGTTTAATATCAGCGTGTGCGATGACGTCACAGCGTTCTTCAAATAACTTGCGAGTTTATGATTGTTGTTTTCGATGAATATTTCGCGTTGCTTCGGGTTTATTTGATCATGTGATAAAAGGTATCTCACACTCGTCCTATTTTATATGTAATTTATCAACCTCGTCCTCTAAATTCTAAAGTGAACTCGGTTGATAAATTCCGTATAAAATAGTAACTCATGTGAGATCCTCTATATAATGATGTAAAATTAAAAATTTAAAACTGAAAAGTACTCAAAATCTCACTGAAAACTATTTGATCATTTTTTAGTGAAATTTTATATTTAAAACTGAAAAGAACTCAAAATCTCACTGAAAATTGTTTTATCATTTTTTAGTGAATTAATTTTATATTTCAAACTGAAAATTTAGTACTCAAAATCTCACTGAAAACTGTTTTATCATTTGAGTGAGATTTTAGTGAAATTAACTGGAAAAGTTAAAATAAATTTGAGTGAAATTTCACCGAAATTTGAGTGAAATTTACTGAAATAACACCAAAATTTTGTAATTTCACTGAATTTCACTGAAATTTCACTTAAATTTTTGTCTCATTTTCTCTTGGGATATGATCATAAAGGTCGCGTTCCCCAACGGCCACAGCCATCGCCATCGAGACTGTAAATTGTTCTTTAAACACATAGTGAAATAAATGCACCACAGTTCCTGACATTCTCTTGAATAATACCGCCCACATACTGACACTAACCCCGAGAGAGGATAACAAAACACGCATACATCCATGCTATAAAGACACTATCCTTTAGTCCATCCGACTGTTTTGAGGGAGGCTAGCATATTATTATCCAGACAAAAGTGTACGTAGTTGAATCAGAAAGGCTAAACAAAACCGACACGCATGACATTCGATATCTTAAACATGCACCAGGTGTATGGGTGGTGTATACAGTGGCCCATTTCATTCCCACTATCATGGCGCATGTCCACAAACTAGCACCGCGAGCATTGTTCTTCTCTGCTGGGAGATATTCGACGAGACAACTGCGGGGCGTCACACAGTTTGCTCGGATAATGGTCAAGAAGTGTGGGTAGTCTGTACACTAGGGTCTTCTCCTTAGCTGATAGACATCTGTCCAAGGGAATGAGACAACTAGCAACCTTCGAAACACTGTCGAAGTTGTCCACATATGCCAATGCGTTCGCTGAGTGTGAGTTGACGAACTATCTATTGAGAAGTAACTAGCTAACTGGTTCGCCAGGCGTATATGTCGTTATCCCATGGGGTATGAGACACATACATAGAGATGACCTTCTGTAAGCTAGACACCGGAAAATGAATTGTTTGAAACGTTATGATTAGAGGGACCCTACTCCCAGGAAGTGGTGAATACTTTGTCGGTGTGAGCGACCTAGATTTATCAGACAAAGAAATGGAAGCTGGTTCAGATAATTATGGACGTGATGTGGCAAATCAGAATCTGTTATCAGGTAATTGTTCTGATATAACTATTCGGCGCACCTACGCTTACGGCCATTATCGGCGCTAAGTGGAGACTGGATTTCGAAATGCCACATCGCGATATTAATTGTGGTGTTTCATCTTTCCAGAAGGATACGAGCTATGTTATGCGTTTTTATACCTTTAAGTTGAACTAGTAGAAGGTTTATGTACAATTTCGTCCATATATACCGATATTATGACAAAAGGTTGAAATTAATATGTGAAAATATCGATTTCTTTTCAATTTCTAGCTGCCAATTTACCAGCGATCTTGGCTGTGAGTATCAATTGCCAATCTCTAATGAATACTTCATGTCACTATTCCATATCAACATGTAATGGTGGATAGAAATCGCGAAACAATAACGCCCATCCTAAGAAAGTAAAGGAATGTAGATTTGTTTTCAAATTTCAGTCGCCATTTTGGCCGCCATCTTCGATTTGGAAAACAATTTCTTGCATGAGATGTAATGTAATTACTTCACCTCAGTATTTCCAACTCAATTGTAAGCATGGGTGGAGTTGTCTCGACAATAATGCCCAATGATGTGAATATGAGGGAATTTCGGTGATTATTCAAAATCTGTCCGCCATTGTGGGCGCCATTTTGGATTTGGGGGACTTTTATTTGGATATGGTACAAGGAAAGTTCTTCGCCTAAGTGTTCCCAACTTACAATAGTAAGCAGGTGTGGAGTTGTCATGACAATAATGCTCACTGATGTTAAAATCAGCGATTTTCGGCTATTTTTTATTTCTGGTGGCCATTTTGGCCGCCATCTTGGATTTGGGTAAATATTCCTCAACTCGGGTATAAGAGGAATCCTTGCTCGAGTATCTCCTGCAAATATATATGCATGGGTGTTGTTATAATAGCAATAACATTCATTGATTCGAAACATAACATCCCGTTATTAACGGAGATTCGGCTTCGACCTATGATGCCGGCATTTGGGAAAACGTGATATCGGACAAAAATATCCCGCAATGAATGCATATAATGGTCCCCATGTGTTCGCCAATGACTCCTCTCTATATGATAAATGTATAACATGACGCAAAAATTCTAACATTTTCCCACAGAGACAAATGAAAGGTGGTAACATGTCAGAAAAATAGCATATTTTCACATTTCTGCGGCCATCTTGGCCGCCATATTGGATTCTGGTGTCGGATTTTTGGCTAATTTGTAAGGGTTGTATATTAGCATAACGCATCGAGCGGAAAACAAGACCGCATGTGCTATCATCTTTACTATAATGGCGATCAAAGAGACCTGGTGCATTTAAAAAAAAGTGAACAAAATTAGAGGAGACCTTAAGGAAGAAAATTAGTGGGGTGAAGTTAAGTCCTGGGGGGGGGGGGGGTGCAGAGGTCGACCAATATCTCCTGGACTATATGGCTTGGTCTCGACATCCCAGATTCAAAAACGTTTGAACAGTAGTATGTTTAGAAAATTCAGTAGGTTCCATCCTGTACGTTTGGTGAGAATGGGCAACAAAATATTTGACGAATTTTGAGCCCCTCATCTGAACCACATCCCATGATTTATTGTTATTATGTAATGGTGTTTACTTCAACGATGTAGCTGTCTCCCTTATAATAAATGCTGAAGAAGGCCAAAGAGGCCTAATGGTTCTAACTTGACCTATATTGTGATTATAGATTATATATTTATACTAGGAGGTGACCCGACTTCGTCCGGGCTATTCAAAAACCAAATTTCAAGTCGATAGCTCCACCCGTTTCCGAGATCTGGTCTGCGCATGCGCGAAGCTGGCGTTGCACGGGCTCGGCGACCCGATAAAATTCGTATCCGGGGCAAGATACATTCACATACCAAATTTCAAGTCGATAGCTCCACCCGTTACGGAGATATATAGCCCAATGTCATTTGCGGATACCTCGGCCGGTGATGAGTTAACGCGACATCGGCCGGTTAAGAGTTAACGCGATCACGTCACGATCTGTTTATGGCGTAATATATTTACGCAATGTTTTTCGATGAGCGAAGCATGGTCCTGCGTTCTTCCCGATAATTAAGGTAGAAACTTTAAACGTACACAGGCGTGTGATACATCATTGGAAAGATGAAGCGCCACAGATTCTAACCGTGCAAATTATATGACTGGCAATTTATTATTCGCGCTATATCGAATCGATTTGTGAGCACCGAACTGAAATATATTAGCGCAAAACGGCGTAAAAACAGATTTGACCGCGGCACGTGAAAAGTTGACCTCGGATCTGAAAATTGATAGGCCCATGCCACCCCCCGGCCGAAAATACCCCCACATACCAAGTTTCATCGAAATCGGCTCGGTCGTTTTCGAGTCCATCGCGATCACACACACACACACACACAGACACACAGATCTTCCAAAATATATAATAGATGACGTCCCTGCATTCCCATGATATATATGGGATGGACCTTTAACCTCATCGCTGCTATGACATCCGTAACTATTAAGGACATAAAAGTGCACGTCATGTCCTACTTAACCCAATAGCAGGAGGCCATTATTTATAACTGGAACTCAGAAATTGGTGCATCGGAATAACACTCTTGAAATTTCTAACAGTGTATAATTTTCCACGATTGTGAATGACAATAGTCTTTCAACTGAAGTCAGTTTTATGGTTCTTGTGATATTTCCGTTATATTTTTCCACTGAAAAATGACGACAACGTCAACAGCCCAGCACACGACGTCATAACGTCATATATTGTAGCAGCGAAGAGGTTTAGCTCATTATTTAATGCTTAAAATACATAATTGATGATTCCTTTTTATATTTGCAGAGTTGTTGATTGTAATTTGCTACTTTGTATGCAAGAACCAGATTGATGGGTCAGAGACACAGGGAGGTCATTACCATTGTCCATTCTGTGAAGTCATAGTGGTTGGACAAGATGATTTCACTAATCATTTGGTGTCACATAATACCACTGTAAGTGTGTAGTTCATCTTGCCTTAGCTGTTATAATCAATCTCAACATCTGGGCAATTTCCTCTTTTGCATGGAAATCACCTACCTCTCCCATAAATTGACACCAAATCTGTTGGACTATTTCAATCGCGTGATTGGTCAAGTGCATACTACCAGGAAATTTTGTCTGTTGAATTTATTACTATTTATCCCTATTTATTGAACTATTTATCTATTTATCTGTTATAAACCTCCACGCTCTCACAAATTGTGCTATCTAATAATGTGTCAAGGTCAACGCCTTATTACCAGGGCCATGTATTGTAGATGGAATAAACTTGCTCATGTATGATGTATCAATTTCATACACACCACAACTGGGGTTAAGGTATTCCCGTAGTATGGTATCATAACTTCTAATGATGGGTGACACCTTTTAATTTTGCCTTGGATTAGTTGAATTATTTAATAAACTGGTTTGAGAACTCAAAATAGTGTTTTGTAATTTAATCTTAGCACTCCGTGTGACTCCGGCTCGATTTATATAAGCAAGTCCCTGGTCAAAAATGAATCATCCCTCCCTCATTGATTCAGAATTTTTTTTATCTGAGAATGAATATTTTTTTTGTGTGTAGTTTTTCAAACTTCGAATGAATTTTACCAAGTATGTTTGATTTTCTTTTTTTGTTTCAAAAAAGTCAACCTCCTTAAAAAAACAATCTTTGTTCCGGGAATGTGTGGTCTGTGACCCACGTTGAGATTATATGATCTAGGTGACTTTTGTGAGTCAACATTTGCTTTACACCTCTTATGATCATAAGGTTTTCGCCCAGTAGTCAATTTATGTTTATCACAAACTAAGCTAACAAAAGCCACTTAAATGTCGGGCAGGGACCTTCATCTACTGTGAAATACATTGTTAAGGAACAGGTATTAACTAAGAAATATATTTTTTCGAACTTCAAATAGTTTCCAGGCTTTGCACTGGTGAAATATGATTACTATCAGCATAGCCATTGTAAAGAATCATGGCATGATCTAGACACTTATATCTACCATAGGTTTAGACAGAGAATAGTTTCAGATATACAGTTTGATATCTTAAAGGACAACTGTACCTATTAAAATCCAACCACTTATAAGATGCGTTCTAATGTCTATCTCACTGTTGACGCAGCAAAAAAACTTGTTGCTTCGTTTGTTACGAGTAGTCTAGACTACTGTAACATACTATTATTCCGGCTCCCCGATTCGCAAATCAGCAGACTTCAACGCTTGCAGGACACCGCTGCCAAAATTGTACTTGGAAGAAAGAAAGGCTGTAGCATAACAACCATGCACGCCGACCTTCACTGGCTACTTATCAAAGATTGGATACAATTCAAAATAGCCGCATTTGGTTTCCGTCGGATGTTTGTCTCTGATTCCCTTCCCGAATATATTAACAGTCGGGTATATCCGTACACTCCCCAGCGAACACTTCGTTCTGGTGAATGGTCCCTTCTCTGCCCTCAAGGTGCAAATCTTATGACCGTCGGCGACAGAGCTTTCTCTGTAGCCTGTCTCGACATTTGGAACTCTCTACCAAATGAAATGCAGCAATCTTGTTTGCTAACCGATTTTCGATCTGCATTAAAAACTTATATGTTCCGACGATGCTACCCCGACACAAAGAAAACTAACAAAATCTCATTACTAGTATATATAATTCCACATATCTATTGATTATTTTGCATGTGCATTTCTTGTGTGTTTATATAATGTGTAAAGCGCTTAGGGCCCCTTACGGGGGATAGGCGCTATATAAATATTATTATTATTATTATTATAATATATATTCAATGTTAAATATGCAACAAATAAATTTGTGTCGAGGATGTATGCTAAATGCACACACATATAAAAAGAACTGCAGATAATAATATGAAATATGATAATTATACCTAAAATAGTATTTGACAGCCAGTCATTTACTTTGTTACATTCTGTGAGAAGTTTCCATACAAAAGAGTCACCATTTAAGGATAGATGTGGATTGGGTAACATTTAGCAAACATTGTGTAAAATATATTTCAAGACGGGGGTGTCAACTCAGGTCCTGGTTACTACAGAATATAATTGATACATTTCTGGCACAAGTATGCATTCAATTTTACATTTTATTTGATACATTTGTACAAGAATATCTCGATGACAAGCATTCTATTCATTGCATTCCGGTTTTGCTGCCATCTATAAAATATTAATATTCCCATCGGGCCTCACTGGGCTTACTCAGTACTGGGCACACAGTGAAAGTTGGCAGATTTTGGTTGACTAACATGTTTTATTCCAAAGCTATGTCCATTTCCATTGGTACTCGCACTTGGCTTATTGGTAAAGTTGTTGTTATTACTTCAGGCTAAACAAATCTCTCAAATACTGAAAATTTGAGTTCAGGCCCCCCTTTAACAACATGATTTCATTATTATTCAAAGATGTGTTTATTGATTTGGTTTGTTCTTTGAATATTCTTCACAGTTTAATGTATCCTCACAACAGTCCTGTTTCTTTTGAAGGGAGACACCACACCAGAGCAGCTGATAAATAATGAAATAATTGCTAAAGTTGAGGAACCAGAGCCTGTCATATTCAGAGGTGCCAAATTACACTACAGTATTATCTCATTAAACCCCCAGCAACAAAGTTGTGACGGAGTATACTGGAATTAGCTTGTCTGTCGAATTGTCTGTCTGTCTGTAAAGGAAACCGCTTTTTAGCTCACCTGAGACTAAGTCTCCCGTGGAGCTATAGTCATCACTCCTCGTCCATCATCTGTCCGTCCATTCGTCAACAATTCTTTAAACATCTTCTCCAGAATGATAAGACCAAATGGGTTCAAATTTGGTGTGGATGTTCCCTAGGTGACTCAAATTCAGATTTGTTCAAATGAGGTCACTTGTTGCGAAGTCAGGCCCATAACTCTTTCCCTCCATAGTAATTCTTAAAAGGACTTCTTTCTCAAATACCATTGGGCCGAATGATTTCATATTTGGTATGAATGGTCCTTGTGTGACTGGGGGTCACTGGGTCAAATGTGGGCGGAGCCAGAGACATAACTAAAAAAAATTCAGATTGAACTCCTTGCTCAATTTAACCAAAAATAAAACATTAACAAAAAAAATAAACAAAAATTAATGGGAATTTTTTTTTTTATATGATTAAATTTAAATTTTCAAAACTAAACTTGTTATAACATCCACATTGGTACATTGACTCACCCCGCCAAATTTAGTTGAAAATCGGTCCAGGGGCCAGATAGAACAGACAGGTCATGGAACAGATAGATCATTATCCTTGCCAATTGAAAGGTCAGTAAGTACGTGTACATGTACCTGTGTTACAAATATTGTTCTTTCACATTCCTAATGCCGCAATATTATTTAAGAAGTCATCTCCTTCACTGACAACAATATGAATCTTGTCGCCTGCCACTATCTCCAATGTCTCTTGTGTATGAAATGAGATCTTATTTTATCTGATAGTGTTTATTAAACAGATAACAGAAATGGCTGGATAACGGTTAGGCCAAAAAAAATAACATCTTTGTTTCAGGTTACCCGACCGACCTGCCGAAATTGGGCGACCTGGACTTTTTTCTTCAAATTTCAATCAAAAAAAATATTTGTTTAATGCATGTAATTGGCATGTAAACACATCTATATAGCTAAATATATACTATATACTATGTTTACATTAAAGGTACTCAACCCGTAAAGAGGGTCCCCATCTCAACAGATTCCAACAACAACAATCCGATCAGAGGGTCCTATATTACTATTTCTTTGGCTTTGGGGGTAAAAAATATTTGATTCGAGTCGAGGAACCCATCAAACAAAGCTCAGAGTTATTAGATATTGATTTTTCAAATTTGTTATGTTCTCGAGATGAGTACTAATAACTGCCGTAATCTGCTCTGGATGTGTACTCCAAATCTATTCAAACAGACAAGGATGAATAACTCTAAAATCAAGTGGTAATTTTAACGCAATTTTGACTGAGTTCTGGGCCAGATAGTATTCCCGATAATGAAAAATAATAGATTTCTAAAATCGATATCTAACAAATCTGAGTTTTGATGGGTGACTTCCTCGACTCGAATCAAATATTTTTGACCCCCGAAGCCATTGAAATAGTAATTGAGAGGAGTTTTATCGGGTTGAGTACCTTTAAGCAGCAATAATTTTAGATGGAATTTTCAAAAACAATTTACTTCTATTAAAATATTAAAATTTGTGGTTGCAGATGAATCCCAATCTCACCAATAAATCTGCAGTCTTTAAAACCTGCCTGTGGTAATCTTGTTTGTTCAACTCCCATGTCTTGTGGGAAGAAGTCTTATATGTTAGAGAGAAACACATGTAGAAGACTTTATATATCAGAATTTAAAGCTCCTCTCCCCAGTCAATCAAGGATTCATAGTGTTCATGCATAGTTACTAGTATGTATACAGACAGTATAAAGATGACTGCATGTCTACCATATCAAACACCCTTCTGGGATGGGCACTAAAAAAGCACATGAAAAACTTACAATGCATATGCCAGTGTGTATAAGGAACTTCAAAGTTGGGGGCAATATGAATGCTGAGGTGTGGTACCTCAGTCAAGGTGTGGCCTGTGGTACCATTTTCAGTGTGGTGTGGGGCTTTATATTTCAATGCAATTGAGGGGTGTCTTGAGGAACATTTACACCCTGTGCAATGTGTCTGAGGCGCATGTGAGATATCCTGCCAGTGGAGGTGTGTCTTAGGTCCTGAGGTGTATGACCAAATATTTAAGTGAGGTTTGAATTGATATCAGACAAGTTATATTATTTTATAAAGTCATAGACAAGAATGGTGTTCGTCTTGGGTCTGTTGATATGTCAATATTGTGCTCTGAGGAAGATGTGCCACCACAATCTAAACTGAAAGAATAATTACAAGAGAGCTGCATAGTTGAGTGCCTGTGAGGCATTTGTTTGTCCACATTGACAATACTTATCATATTATTGTGCTACATTAACTGTTTACTTGCAATATACATGGACAGCCTTAACACAAGCATAAAGAGTAAGCATTAATGTACTTCTTAACTGTTCGGGGAAAAATATATTATTATTTTTTGGCCTTATTTGTGTCATTCATTTCAATTTAAATTAGATTATTTCCTATGTGCTGTGTTCTATACAGTTGTACAGGCCGGTGTTACAATGTTATGTTTATACAGGCTATTAACTCCTTTTCATCTGTGATAATGATGTGTCTTATTTATTATGCTGATGATTTTAAGGAACAACTATCAGAGGTGCCATGTTGTAATTGTTCCCTAACTTTTGTAACTTATTTTAAGGAAAAGAACTCACTTCAACTTCTATAATATACCCTTTGAAAATACTAGATCAATAGATCTCATAGATTGGGATTAACATTTGGTTCAAATATGGGCAGAGATAGATTTAACACTCTCGCACCAACCCACCCTATCCTATGATTTCATGTTTGGTACTTGTATATAGATTCCTATATTACATATAATAATTTTGATATATACCGGTATTATCAGTATGGTTTTGATAAATTTCGCACAGTTGGAGATCTTGAAGTACCATTTGTAATTTAGTTTGGTCCAGTTGGGAGGTAATGGGCAATGATATATTGGGGGAGGGGAGGGCTGTACAGTTAGATATTTCAAGGTGTACACCCCTATATCCCCTCCCACCGTTCAACAAAGACCCTCTATCTGTGTCCCGTTTAGACCTACTTGTTAGTCGAGTTTTTTTCCAAAACTCGACTTATAGTTTGATGAGGGACGGTGGGCGGGCGGGCGGGTGGCGTGTTTTGCTTATAACTCAACCGTTTATTGGCGGATTAATTTTTTTTTTGGTGTGTGAGTACATATCCATGCACGTAAGCTGCACGGTTCGTCCGCACATTTATTACAGAGTTATGGCCCTTTGAATTTTCAGCTCGTTAGCGCGATAACTTCAACAAACGTTATCCGATTTGATTGAAATTTGGTATATAGGTGTCTCCCAAGAATATCTCGGATGAGTTCGAAAACCGGCCTCGTCCGATAAAATTTGATAGAGTTATGGCCCTTAATTAGTCATTTTTCACGAATTTTCAGCTCGTTAGCGCGATAACTTCAACAAACGTTATCCGATTTGATTGAAATTTGGTTTATAGGTGTCTCCTAAGAATATCTCGGTCGAGTTCGAAAACCGGCCAGGTCCGATAAAATTTGATAGAGTTATGGCCCTTAATTAGTCATTTTTTCACAAATTTTTAGCTCGTTAGCGCGATAATTTAACAAACATCATCCTATTTGATTGAAATTTTGATATATAGGTGTTTCCCAAGAATACCTCGGACGAGTTAGAAAACCGGCCCGGTCCGATAAAATTTGATAGAGTTATGGTCCTTAAGTAGTCATTTTGTATGAATTTTGAGCTCATTAGCGCGATAACTTCAACAAACGTCGTCCGATTCAACTAAAATTTGGTATATAAGTGTCTTCCAATAATATCCTGGACGAGTTCGAAAACCAGCCTGGCCCAATAAAATTTTATAGAGTTATGGCCCTTAATTAGTCATTTTTCGTGAATTTTTAGCTCGTTAGCGCGATAACTTCAACAAACGTCCTCCGATTTGTTTAAAATTTCGAATAGACATACTTGCCAAGAATATTTCGGACGAATTCGAAAACCAGCCTGGCACGATAAAATTTGATGGAGTTATGGCCCTTAATTAGTCATTTTTCATTTACCTATTAATTAGTCTACCGATACTGATGCACACCAATTGGCGGTAGCCACCGGCGGTAAGCCACCGAAAACGAGACACAGCATCTCTGATGCCACCTCTTGTTTTAATGTAATTTGGCAAGTACTAACTATTATAGTATTCAGAGTCCCAGTCTTCTCCTTTTTTATAGTCTGGTGAGCGACCCACAGTCATTGACTGTCTTGTTATTTTACCTTACACATATTCTCAAAATAAATGTCTCTTTTAACGCTGTCCTCAGCTGTTAATAACGCGGTCATAACATCAATGCTACGCGGTCGTCGCGTTAATAACGCATTGAGTACATGTTAGGACCACGTTGAAGTTTAACGCGGACCATGTTGCTCGGGAGTCAAAGAGGTCGCATGATGTCCGCGCTGAATTGCGTTGTCCTATTTTGTAGTATCGTTTAATTTTGTTTTATTTACTTTAACATTTGAATAATTCCGTGATATTTTCCAACTCCTGTTTTCCGTTAAGTCGTTGTTCAAAATGATGTTGGAAAAATATCAAAAACCCCTTTAAGGGAAATAAGTTCTGTTCGTCCTGTTCCCGTTTGATGAAATAAATACTTATGAGGAAGCATTGGAATGCCCAGACATACAGAGATTCAACAACATATTAGCATCACTGCCCTAATTAAATGTCTGACGCACCATCAAAGGAAGACACACTTGTGCATTGCTAGGAAGAAATGTGGAACGTCAATCTACTTGAGAGATGCCTACGTGTGCGCAACAGAGATTGAATATTTCAAACCAACACTCCAAATTTGCCGTAGTACGGTACTGTCAATCAGGTAGAAGACAAGCTGGTAGTATGAGTCATCTTAATCAAATTGCTACATGGTCTCAACGCGGTCGAGAGGGACACTTATTTTGAGAATATGAGTATTCTACATGTATGACATTGACTTATTGCATGGGAGCAGTCACATGCTTTTTGTTACCTATTTTGTGTTGATAGTTTTGGAAATAATACCGGTATCCCCTTCCAGAGCCAAAGACATGATATTTGTTTGATAATTTAATATTTGCTATCAGATTGTGTTTATGTTTCATGGCAAAGTTTATGATGACATGCTGCTGACCTGTATAGTTGGTGTTAGTTGGTTGATTTGCCTCAAAATATTAACCCTGTAACACACATATTAACACCTTTCGGTGGACACATGATATCCAAAGTCAAATATTTTCACCTGATTATTCTCATAATTCACATACAGATTAATCTTGATTCACTCATCACCTGTAATGATCTTATTATTCATACATAGTTTTAACCCTACCTATAACCATAACATGAACACATTCTACCTATAAAGATCTTGTTATTCATACATCGTTTTAACCCTACCTATAACCATAACATGAACACATTCTACCTATAAACATGTTGTTATTCATACATCGTTTTAACCCTACCTATAACCATAACATGAACACATTCTACCTATAAAGATCATGTTATTCATACATCGTTTTAACCCTACCTATAACCATAACATGAACACATTCTACCTATAAAGATCTTGTTATTCATACATCGTTTTAACCCTACCTATAACCATAACATGAACACATTCTACCTATAAAGATCATGTTATTCATACATCGTTTTAACCCTACCTATAACCATAACATGAACACATTCTACCTATAAAGATCATGTTATTTATACATCGGTTTTAACCTACCTATAACCATAACATGAACACATTCTACCTATAAAGATCTTGTTATTCATACATCGTTTTAACCCTACCTATAACCATAACATGAACACATTCTACCTATAAAGATCTTGTTATTCATACATCGTTTTAACCTACCTATAACCATAACATGAACACATTCTACCTATAAAGATCTTGTTATTCATACATCGTTTTAACCCTACCTATAACCATAACATGAACACATTCTACCTATAAAGATCTTGTTATTCATACATTGTTTTAACCCTACCTATAACCATAACATGAACACATTCTACCTATAAAGATCTTGTTATTCATACATCGGTTTTAACCTACCTATAACCATAACATGAACACATTCTACCTATAAAGATCTTATTATTCATACATAGTTTTAACCTACCTATAACCATAACATGAACACATTCTACCTATACAGATCTTGTTATTCATACATTGTTTTAACCCTACCTATAACCATAACATGAACACATTCTACCTATAAAGATCTTGTTATTCATACATCGGTTTTAACCTACCTATAACCATAACATGAACACATTCTACCTATAAAGATCTTGTTATTCATACATCGTTTTAACCCTACCTATAACCATAACATGAACACATTCTACCTATAAAGATCTTGTTATTCATACATCGGTTTTAACCTACCTATAACCATAACATGAACACATTCTACCTATAAAGATCTTATTATTCATACATAGTTTTAACCCTACCTATAACCATAACATGAACACATTCTACCTATACAGATCTTGTTATTCACATACATTGTTTTAACCCTACCTATAACCATAACATGAACACATTCTACCTATAAAGATCTTGTTGTTCATACATTGTTTTAACCCTACCTATAACCATAACATGAACACATTCTATCCAGAGCAATATGTTATCCGTTCAATCTCATATTTATACATATACAAGTAAATGATGGAAACCCCATGATATATCTTTATCCGATCAGTCTCATTTATACATATACAAGTAAATGATGGAAACCCCATGATATATCTTTCCAATCATCTCCACTTTATATCGGCTGATCGGCCTCTAATTTCATCTTGTATTTCAACATGATTTGTTCTTCTATCATAGATCAAGTTATTGTGGCATGTGACAAGGGATGCTGCACAGCAAAACACATCCACTGTCTCTCATGCAGTCAGCTTCTATTGCTTGGTGACAGAAAGAGGATAGACAACCATCTCAAAGAATGCTTTGAGTCAGAAGACAACTTCTCAGAAATATTGGCAAATAGAGACAAATTAGCTGTGATAAGGCCCAAGAGTGCTCGACATCATGATAATCGGATAATAGATGAAATCCCTCCAGTCGATCAAATTCCTGGAATATATGTGAGTAGTAAATTTGAAGAACAAATTTGTTTCTTTCCCCATCAAGTAACAACCAATTGCCAAATACAAAAAAATAGATCCAATCTGGTTAAAATTATATTCATTTGGCAAGCTTTTCGGCAAGTAGTTTTGATTTCCTGTACTTTAGAAATGATAATTAAGAAATCAGCCACGCATTATCATGGCATGAAAGTCACCCAGTTGATGATGGATTATAAAATATTTGATACTTAATTACACTATATTATGCTGTATTTTAAGTTATTGCTTATAGGGATAATCACACTTGCTCTCAGACATTCTTTTCTACAGCGTACTGTCTATTTACTTTATTATGCACCTGATACTGTGTCTGAGCCTTGTGCATAATCTCCATGCAGCTTGGAACATATATTCCCATGGAAAGACGGTGAGATGCAAGGTGTTATTTTATTAATTAATTACACAACTAGAGCTTCAATATTAACCCTAATCCCAACAGGACAGATTGTCTTTTAATGGCCGCTCACGTAGCGGACAGGACATTTGACGGAAGCCCACACAATGGACATAATGTTTTTTACTGCTGCAAAAAAAAGGGATATTGTTTCTCTCTGTTTGGCACCACATTTTGTCATATTTAACAAATCAATAACCAACAGTTTTGTTATCTATGGAAAGCTGTGATTATAATATATCAGAGTTATGGAGGCATGGACTATCTTTCATGTTATTTTGTACTTTTGTTTCAGTTTATGAAGATTTTCGCCCTGTAAACCCTTCAAAATAGCTTTTATTTCCAAATACAATAGTATTAGCTAAGCCAACATAGGCTGTGAGGTCAATCTGTGCGACATCCGACCACTTGAAATTGATATTTATATTGGATGATGTATTATTTCTTAGATTATGATTTTTTTGTGTACCCATATGGTACACATAATGTTGATGTATGGCTGACCGCACAGCGTTTGTTCATCCATCCATCTGTCTGTCCATCCATTGATACTTTATGCATCAGGCCTGGAATTCTTGCACAAGCATTTTCATCGCTCACATACCGCTCGCAAACTTTTAACATGCTTAAGCTATCTGTTGCTCGTGAAGATTTTTTGAACCTAAGTATACATGCTCAATCTATTACAAACTGCTTTTGAATAGTTGAGGTCAAAACCCTAAAAAAATGAATTGGACTCTCGCAGAAAAGGTGAAGAAAATTAATCATGTTCACTTAAAACTATCAGTTACGATGTAGCAAAGCCTGCTTGCCACATGTACCCTATTCCTGAATAATGCTGATGTAATCTGCATTTGATGTTGCCATGCAGTGCTGTGGGCGATATACATGCAAACTAACTTCCGTGATCAACAAGATGCAAAATAAGTGCATGTACATGGCGATTGACCGGATCAAAATCGTAATATTTATTTGAAAATTATAAATAAGAGTTTTATTGTATTGACCCATTAGTTGGGAGAATGAAGTTATAGTAATTGCAGTTTGAATTTGTTATTTCCGCATGTAACAATATATTTTGTCTTGCATTTTCACATCAATTCAAATAAAATGCACACACTTGTTTTAAGACAATTGACAATAAAGGTGACAAAAGTCATTGTCTTACTGAGTGTAGTTCAAGTTGACTGTAGCTACTCATGGATCCACAGGCACCAGTACAAAAATGTTTTGGACATTGTCCCACATTTTTGCCATGACATGCTTTCTCCCCCTTCCCCCAGTTTCATTTTGCAACGTAAACACAGACGCTGTCAACTTCTAGACTAAAGTAAGGCCACATAAAAAAAGGTGTTTGTTTCTCAAGGAATTTTTTTTTTTTCAAAAGTGATGAGGGAGGCAGGTATATGTTATTATTATTTATTTCAAATTTTTCAGATGAGGGAGGCAGGTTTTTGTTTTTTATAATTTTATTTTAATGATACCGTGTAACAAAACACTCCTTTATATTCAAATTTATCATATAACATGGAAAGCCTGAGGTGGTGGACAGAGTACATGCAGCTAAATGATAACATATCTGAAATGGGAAAGTATCTGAAAGTCTGAAACTATATTCCATTTGGGAAGGAATTTATATATGCAATTAGAAATGATATAGAAGCAGACAAATTTTATTATTTTTTAATTTTTGGGGTCATTATGAAATGTTCAAACATTTTTGATAAAGAGCATGCCTTTTGAAATCCAAGTGTTCTCATTCCATTGAAACACACAAAGTCTCTTGATAAATCATCTCTTCTTGGTTTGCTGTTGTATGTTGGAAATGTGGTACTTTCCTTCTTCATTAGAATAGAAGTTCAAAAGCGTTTTTTTTTAATACATGAATCACCAGCATAATTTGGAACTGTAACATCAATGTCATCCTTTTTTAGCTCACCTGAGACGAAGTCTCCGGTGGAGCTATAGTCATCACTCCTCGTCCGTCGTCCGTCCGTCTGTCCGTCTGTCTGTCCGTCCGTCAACTTAAAAAAAAAACATCTTCTCCTCTGAAACCATCATACCAAATTGGTTCATATTTGGTGTGGATGTTCCCTAGGTGACTCTCATTCAGATTTGTTCAAATGAGGTCACTGGGTCAAATAGTTGCGAAACCAGGGCCATAATTATATTCCTCCACAGTAATTCTTACAACAACTTCTTGTCCATAACCATTGTGCCGATTTAGCTAATATTTGGTATGGAGGGTCCTTGGGTGACTGGTGTTCAGATTTGTTCAAATGAGGTCACCCGGTCAATTAGTTGAGAAACCAGGGCCATAACTCATAGTAATTCTTACAATGACTTCTTCTACAAAAATATTGGGCCGAATTAGCTTATATTTGGTACTGAGGGACCTTGGGTGACTGGGAATCAGATTTGTTCAAATTGGGTCACTGGGTCAATTAGGGGCAGAGCCAGGGACATAACTCTAAAAACCAAAAAAATACATTTTTGCATTTTGATCATATTTGGGGTGGATGTTCCCTAGGTGACTGTCATTAATATTTGTTCAAATGAGGTCACTGTGTCAAACAGTTGCGAAACCAGGGCCATAACTATATTCCTCCTTGGTAATTCTTATAACGACTTCTTGTCAATAACCATTAAGCCGATTTAGTTTATATTTGGTATGTGGGGTCATTGAATGACTGGGGTTCAGATTTGTTCAAATGGGGTCACTGGGTCAAATAGTGGTGGAGCCAGGGCCATAATTCCCCAAAAAATAATAAAAAATTCAGGAACTCCTTGATCAATTTAACATACAAACAAAAAATATCACCCCCCACATGACCCAGAACCCCACCCCCAACCAACAGCATTCCACCCTATCTCATATCCTAACTCACAGGTAAATAAAATATATTTATTTAAATTCCCATTACAAGGCAACTCTCCTATGAACTGATAGACATCACACATGGCAAGGCAGATAGAGAGATAAAGAGAGCTTAGAACTGCAGCCTTAGACAGAGTCCCCAGGGAGTGTATTCATGTCATCCATAATTTAAATGAGATTAATGGTGTTATCAATGAAGCACCCTTGTTGTTTATATTATCACTCAGTGGTCATTAAAATCAGATTAATTTCATTTTCTCAAAGAGTGCCTGGCATATGTAGAATGAGGTTCCCAGAGGGTGAATTTAGTGACGCTATCCTACACAGCAGGCTAGCATAACCAAATACACTCTCTGAGAACCTTATTCCGCTTAGGCCTCATCTTCTGGGAAGTATCTAGAGTCTCAAGATCTCATTCTGCTTAGGCCTCATCTTCTGGGAAGTATCTATAGTATCAAATTTACATTGTTGTTAGTTAAATTTCCCTTCTAGGAAGTTTCTGTATCCCTTAATTTGCAGAAGATAAAATTCATGATTGAGGTGCCCAATGGGTGAACATCACCAATTTCAACTGGAGAACTTCAATCTTATTCTAGGTCTTCCATAGCAGTTGAGGGCCTTATCAGAATGAGGTCCCCAGAGGGTGAATTTAGTGATACTAGCCCGCTGTGCAGGATAGCCTCACTAAATTCACCCTCTGGGTACCTCATTCTGCAAATAACAGACAGACTATTTCAAAGCTTGATTCAAGGCTAGCATCACCAAATTCACCATTTGGGGACCTCATTCTGCTTAGGCCTCATCTTCTGGGAAGTATCTATAGTATCAAATTTACATTGTTGTTAGTTAAATTTCCCTTCTAGGAAGTTTCTATATCCCCTAATTTGCAGAAGATAAAATTCATAATTGAGGGGCCCAATGGGTGAACATCACCAACTTCAACTGGGGAAATTCAATTTTATTCTAGGTCTTCCATAGCAGTTGAGGACTTTATCAGAATGAGGTCCCCAGAGGGTGAATTTAGCGTCACTAAATTCACCCTCTGGGGACCTCACTCTGCAAATGACAGACACACTATCACACTATTTCAAGGCTTGTTGTATAATACATTGTGTTGCTTGAGGCCAGGCATACACAATGTAGGAACAGACACGCTTTTTGTGATGCTATCCGGCACAGCAGGCTAGCATCACCAAATTCACCCTCTGACGACCTCATTCTGCTTAGGCCTCATCTTCTGGGAAGTATCTATAGTATCAAATTTACATTGTTGTTAGTTAAATTTCCCTTCTAGGAAGTTTCTATGTCCCCTAATTTGCAGAAGATAAAATTCATAAATGAGGTGCCCAATGGGTGAATATCACCAACTTCAACTGGGGAACTTAATTTTTATCCTTATCAGATTTGTGAAAATGGGATCACAAAGTCAAATAAGGGCAGAGCAAGAGACTTAACTATTTCACTACATAGTAATTCTTAAAATATGTTTGCAAGAACTAGTTGGCTTATATAGAATGGAATGTTCTTCCTTGACTGCAATTCAGATTTTTTTAATGGGGTCACCTGGTCAAATAGGGGCCAAGCGAAGGACAGTTTCCCTCTTAATATGCTTCCTTCACAAGGACCATCAGGTCTATTTGACTGATATTTATGATATGTATGAAGGGTTCTTTGGTGTCTGGGATTCAAATTTATTCAGATGGGGTCACCAGGTTAAAAGGGTGGGACCAGGGACATAACTATATGTCTCTATAGTAATTCTTAAAATGTCTTCTCAAGGGATTTTGGACTATTTAGCTTACATATAGTATGGAGGAATCAGGAAGATCCTTTAGTGACTGAGATACAGATTTGTTAAAATGAGGTCAACCTGTCAAGAAATGGCAGTCTATGGGGAGTTAACACTTTTGTGTCCAATAAAATCATAGAAATACCAAATTCATTAAAACATCTACCTTGGAACCACCTGACTGATTGGTCTGACATACATGTATTGTGTTTTGGGTCCATGGATAATTGGGCTTCAAACATGTTTAAATGGTTTTAGAGAAAGGCGCTTGTGAGATTGGAAATTTCCAACAATTGAGAAAGTTTGAGGTGTCGGTTGTGAAATTCCAACCTAAGACTTGGGAGTCTGGATCCCGGTCGGGAGGGGACTTGTTGAGCTGGAGGAGGGGGGTGATCAGTAGTGTACAGTTGGCAATTTCAAGGTGGTTTTTTACCAAGCTACATACTTGAAGTCTCTCTAGCCACATATCCTGTTTAAATCTACTTCTTTTAAAGTGATTATGAAAAGTGCTCACTGTTTTGGTCTCCAGAGTCCCAGTCTTATCAGTCTTTGCAGTCTGGTGAGCGACCCCACAGTCATTGACTGTCTTGTTATAATTATTTCCAGTTGTATGTATCGACCGAACATCCGAACGTTGTTGCAACATCAGAGGCATTTAACTGTTCAACACAATACAAATCCGATGTTTTCAATTTTGAAACGCGAACTTGAAACGTGTGAAAAGTGATTTCAGAATTGTTCGCCTGAGTTTCCTCTCGGTATTCAGTAAAAATTATCCGGTTTGTTTTCGTCAATAACTTTCTCCCGAAGGAATTGAAAAGAATGTGTATTAGGGCATGGTATAACTGTCCATGGTACAAGGTGTTGAAGAGGTGCTCCCAGCTTCTTTCCAAACATGGCAACATTTATTAGTTTCGAGCGTGGCCATTTTTCATACCGGAAACAACGAAGAGGTGCGCTCGATCTCGCAACCCGGAATCCGGCGTACTTTTACCACCAAAGAGGCATAACTCTATATACTTACAAGTGCTTTCATCTTGCCAATCTCAACAGTGAAAATTGGGAACGCGCGGTAGGGTAGTAAGCTTATTATAAGCCGGCGATAAAAAGTGCCAATGCGCACAGTTTTTTAAGACGCGGCGGTCCTTGAGAAACGAAGTTGCATTTTTATGTGGCCTAACATGAGTTCATTTTGAATTTTTATAATGTTGTGCATCATATGTAAACTCTTTTGTCATGATAGAGTTTAATTAATATAGTTCATGGAAAATAATGTTGAACTTCAGAACCCTGAAGTTGGAATTTAAAATTGTTTTGTCTGTGCAACTGGATTATTCCAAACAAAGACCAAATACAGGAATTGTGCAATACACTCTGACGAGAGCGAATTTTAACTCTTCCAGATTTTTCAAAAAGCCAACACTGCACATGTTGTGATAATTCAAACATTTTCTATCCGATCGGAATCAAATTTTGTACATGAGCTTTTCAGCCCAAAATACAGATCGAGTTCCAATATGGGTTTGATCCGAGTTTATTTTTTTACAGAGTTATGGCCCTTTTTTTACTTAGAATTTAAGCATGCTGTGACAACTCAAACATTTTTAGCTCAACTTTACTTTGTAAAGTTTGAGCTTTTGCCATGGCTTGGTATCCGTCGTCCGTGTGTGCGTGTGTGATGTGTCAAAATTTCCTTTAGCTACAGTTCGTACCTTTGGTCCGATTATTATGAAATTTGTCATGGATGTTGACATTGACATGTAGATGGGAACGAGTCATTTTGGGGTCATTCGGAAAAAAAACATGGCTGCTATCAGCCATCTTGGATTTCAAAATTCAATCCATTAGCACGGGCTTCAGGCCGTACTGTTCGTCTTATTGTCATGAAATTTGTCGGTTGGGACGAGCAAAAACCAACACTTTATTAAGTATGCCCAAAACGGAAGGCTTCTTTGTTTGATATATTATGATCCTTGTCTGGACATTGAAGACCGCATTTACTTACTCAACGCTGTTAAACAAAAGGAGTTGACCTTGTGTCAACATTTTGTCACTGTTTGACTCGCATGCGATATATTCATAATTGATTTGTAACACTATAGCATGCATGGCTTATCGCTTGCTACAGCCGTGGGATAATTTTGTGAAAATCGGAGGGCGACTTCACTTCTCCCTGGCGCGACACTAAGGCGACTTCGAGGCGTCGAGAGGCGACTATTTCGCCCTACTCGCCTGGTAAGCTGAGGCCTGCGTTTTACAATATAATTATAGCGTCGCCATGAGTAAACCGTTTTTTCCTAAACTCAGGAAATCGCACTCAAGTGGCGCGTTGATACTCCTAATAACATCCACTCACCAAAAACGTTATAACCCCATGTTTGATTTTGGAGTATTTTTTCACCTTTTGTTTTCGGTGGAATTTACAAATTTGGACACGCGTGCAAATGCGAGCTCTCCGTTGGGCAGGTTGCTTATATAGTAGAACGCTCAAATTATCTATGGTATATCAATATACCTGCTCCTGCATTAGCTCGCTCTTTCATTAGCCCGGGGAAAATAGGTTAGTGATACAGCAACTATTCTCATTTACCTTATAAAGCCTCGCCACGAGTAAACCTTTGGCTTTAGGGCGATTTGAACAGACATGACAAAGTTGCGCCTGGACACTAGCTATCACATCTGCTTATCAAATTTTTGTTTATCTTGATGTCTGATTTTTTGACAAATTTCCCCCCTTTGATTTTCGTTGGAATTTGCCAAAAGTTTGAACCCACCTGAAGCGGGGTCACTTTTGGGTAGGTTGCTTTTAAAAAACAGTGGTCAAACTTTGGAATCGTATCTACAGGATACCACCATATCTGATACTTCATTAATCTTGCTCATTAATTAGCCCATTTGGATTTGGCGCTATAAATAGATAATTTTTTGTCCCGGTCATAGGTCGGTGACGGTCGGGCCAAAAAACTAAAAAGTGGTATATTTGGGTCCGCATCACTCTTCACATTCGGAATATGCAATAAAAATTTGACACCGCTGGACTTGTTTTTTGGGGTTTTTTTTTTGCTAAATCTGACGTTTACATCCGCCACCGGTCTGCCTGGTCTCACCACCCGGTCTGGTCTCACAACCCCGGCCTGGTTCCACCACCTTCCCGGGCCTGGTCTTACTCTCTCCCACACTCCAGCTCATCCATTAGCCATTTTCCTCCATTAGGGAGAGATATTTATTATTTTGGACATTCAGGGGCCGATAACTCTGTCAATTTTTGACCGATTTATAAAAAAATTCACGGCATCGTTATCGCCGCGAAATGTAGACCATGACTTGTAAGTTTCGTCGCGATCGGAGAGAATTAACTTTTTACCAAATTGACCACCCCTCCCCTCCCCACTCCACAGTCAATGATCGGACACAGTTCTCAATACCCCGACCGCCTTTTACTGTATGAGTGGTACACATACAGCAAATTTCAGTGTTCTACATTTAGCGGTTCATGAGATATAAGGACCAGATGAATAATAATAATAATAATAATAATAATAATAGAGAAAAATGGAAAACTTAAATGGGCGATAACTCTGTAAAGAAACATTTGGTCGAAATCCGGACACCTTTATTTTATGAAGCTCTCTGGTGCCTACATTTCCAAGAAATTTCGCGTTCCTAGTGCCATTATTTTTATCAGTATGTCCGATTAAGTGGAAAACGACCTCAACAGAAATACAATATACTCCCATATTAAAATATGGAAGTATAATAATATACCTGTAGAAACTATTTGTGATGGTCATCATACCGTACTGACCCGGTTCAAAGCCCATGCCCGTGTTTAAGCCCACCCATATATTTTGGCCAAATTCCATGCACAGGGGTATATTCGTGTTTAAGCCCACCCGAAATTTTGTTCAATTTCAGCAGTGGTAAGTAAGTATTTGCTAAGGGACCATCACGAAATGCAAAAACCGATACCGACCGATAACCGATACCGACCGATGACCGATTGTAATAAATTCATCGGTCATTCTATCTGTTCCATCGGTCATTCTATCTGTTCCATCGGTCATTCTATCGCTTCCATCGGTCGTTTCATCGGTAATTCTTTCGGTTCCATCGGTTATTCATCGGCGACTGATACGACGACGTTACAGCGACGTAACAGCGACGTCGGAAAACACGGGTGTCAGTCGTGTTTTGGCGACGTCGCTGTAACGTCATCGTATCAGTCGCCGATGAATAACCGATGGAACAGATGAATAACCGATGGAACCGATAGAATGACCGATGAAACGACCGATGGAAGCGATACTCGTGCATATAATCTTGAAATCTATGCTTATAAAGTCAATTCGAATGACTATCGCGCTGAGCATAATATACATATTTATCCATGCACTGTAGTTTATCTATAGTTATACACGCAAAATAGTGTTTGAGAGAAATCACTTACTATCATAGCCTAGTCCGATAGGCCTAGGTCTCAATCCGTAATTAGACATGTATTTATACCCATACCGAGAAAGAATTTAATTGTGTTTATAAATGAATGCGTCATACTTTATCAGTTTATTTGTATAATCGCTACCTGACTTCCCCGCATTCAAATGACGGCAACTTAATAGACTCAATTGTGAAGTTTTATGGAAACTTTCGGACAGTTGTCAAATGACCAGCTGTACGTAATAGGTCCTTCTGCATTGAAAACGATTGCATTGATCTTTGCCGACGAATCAGTCATGTTCGCGTGCTTACCGGAATACACATCTATTACTGTGCCACTGTGGGGTTCCTTTTAGGCACAAGATATTTTCGTTTTAATTATCTCAATCAAACACTCAATAATGCCATAATCCAACAATTTTATTTTAGAGGTTTTATAAACTATATGGATCATTGAAAGTGTAATAAAATGTTACTTTATAGTTCGGAAGCGCCCCACCCGGACATTTACCGACCGGAAATTTCCCCACCCTGCTAATAAAATGCAGACATCAAGCAATGTTTTGACTGATCAGTAAAGCCTAGTCAGTGAGGGCATCGCAAGCGATGTCAACTCAGCTGATGTAATGTTTTGACAGACACGAAAGCGTGTTCTGACAAACATGAAAGAGTGTTTTGACGATAGTTTGGGACATCAACGCAGTTAAAACAATGTTGTGACAATTATGATCACAGTATGAATTCTAGTGAGTGAACTCTAGACAGCTATATAACCTTATCAAAGTTATCATGGAATCCCGGGGCCAGCCGCCCCAAAACACTCACTAAAAAAAAAAAAAAAAAAAAAAAAAATGGAATCATATCTTCAATCATGGAACTGATTAAGAACAATCGTGGTGGTGACAAATTATGTTTCGAAGGTCATGCTTATACCAAAAAGAAAGTCAACAAATCGTCAATAAAATGGGAGTGTTCGCAGTGACGAGCTCTCACATGCAAGGGGTGTGTCACAACTGATGACGAGGTAAGTCTCAATTTCCACGATGTTAATTCATTTTCTGAGAAACAGACATAAAGAGCGTTCTTAGTTAATTATCCAATAATATGTGCGCAAATTTCCATAAGGAGCATTTAATTTGATATGTTTTTAATATGTAAAAACTCAAACATCGGGGCCTCATTACGCACTGTCTTTAGGGAATTTCTGTATAAAAAAATGTTGTTTCGCTGCGAGAACATGGCGGACACTTTTTGTCCAAAAAAAATAAAATATATATATATATAATCTTGCGGAGAAGAACATGCTTGCCGAGTTATGTATAAAATATAAAAATTTCACGTCCTCACATTTACTGGGAATTCTACCCTGCATTTGGGTCTGCCAGCTGGTCAGCACGTTTATTTGGAGCCCGAGAGTAGTACCGTACCGGTACCTCAATATTGGAATGATAACACGGAAACATTGATTTGGTATTAACTATTTTATTTTATTTATTGAATTACAACTAGATACCTATCCATCATTGGGTGTTTCGTTACCGTTTTTCCTTCGAAGTTTGGTGGACGGCTTGAATCCTTCCGTTGTGTCTGTGAATTTTCAACTTACCTGAGGCTGAGAAATAGACCTCATTGGGCTGGAATTTTACTCCATCTTTGGGTTAGCCTACCTGTGTTTAAGTTGCGTTATACACCGAAAATTACGGTATTATTACTATTTACTTGTGTGTAACGGTGATTAATTGAATTTTTCTAAAACAATGGAAAATTTCCAATTTTGGTCTGTAAAGACACATTTTTCCCAATTCGAACAGACCCTGACCCATTCCCAAAAGAGGCAAAAATCCCTGGGCCCGCACACTATAGGCTTAGATCTCAATCAGTAATTATATATTTATTTACCCATATATATACGGTAAAATAATCGAAGAATTGAATTGTGTTTATAAATGAATGCGTCATACTAGATCGCCTCGTGACTTCCCGTTCGCGAAGTGTAATATTTCTTACGGAAGAATATTGACCTATATAGATTTTCGCGCAATCACGGCAACTTAATAGACTCAATTGTGAAAATTTATGAAAACTTTCGGACAGTTGTCAAATGACACACTGTAGTAGGGCCTAGTGCATTGAAAACGATTGCATTGATCTTTGCCGACGATTCACTGTCATTGAATGTATAAAAATCGGTGCCAGAATTTTCTTCAGAATGAAAAATAAAGAGCGTTTCTGCGTGATGAGGTATTTTTCGGCCGCGAAAGATTTTATGAACCTAAATATTTCAAATACGTTCAATGTCATAGTTACCATAAGACAAAGCCGCGGCAGCATGCAAGTGGACCTTTGATGAAACTTCAAAGGGAAAATCGAGGAGAAAGTGACATGTAATCATGTTCACTCAAACAAGAGTTACGATGTAGCAAATAATGTCGATTGCAACACAGTCGACGTCTGGGTGTATTCTGCCTGATGCACCTGGCGTTTGAGATATACAGACGTGCGCAAAAATAACGGAGATTAACAATTTCCCATTCAAGGGTTTTACTCACTTTTTGTGGCAATATACGTAAACAATACTTTATGGATATATATAACAAAATGAAATGATGCATGGTTTATACACCAATTGAATAAAGCGTCCACATGGTTTGTTTATGTGGATTTGCAATAGACCGGATATGGATGATTAGAATTGTGCTAAATTAATCGGCTTTCCGGGAAACCAGTATGAGTGCACCGCTTCCCTTAGACGTTAAGAAAAAGACTTTTAAAATAAAATAAATTGAGCGCACAAAATAAATAACTAATTTTTTTAATCGTACCGAATTCTACTATTGAAAACATCAATTCCAACACGCTATGTTCGGGTTCACTACACTATCAATCATTACTTATTGATACAGTGCTTAAATAGTTACATATTTCACGTTTCGACTTGACTGTGGTGTTTGTTCCTTCAATACGCCGAAATGTATTTATGAAACTTGGCATGTATGGATTAGAGTTATGTCCCGTAGCTCGGGTATGTTACAAATTGGGAATCTGTTCGGAGTATGTGCAGAATACACCCAGATGTCAAACCGAGTAATGCCGAATATCTTTCGGCATGCATCCGGGGGGGGGGGGGGGGGGGGGGTCTTCAAAATGGATTGAGAATATCACAGTTGTATTTAATATGCTCATTTGTCCATATAATAGCCACTCGAATAAAACATGGGAATAATTTAATTTACTAATTCTCGGTTATGGTGTCAAAGTATACCGCATTAGAACAAAATATCGGTAAGCTCCTCCCACAGCCAACCAATTAAAGCAGAGAATAAAATCTCACTAAATAATCCGGGATTATTGACAGGTGTATGTCGACGTGTATGTCGATGATGGCATGCGCGCGGGAACGATGCATCGGTATTTTTATGTTTGACAACAAAGTCCCATTAAAATCGTTAGATCGTTGAAACAGTGGGGTTAAATATAAATGTGATTTGTCATAATGACCACAAAAGCCGATGTTATGTACGAATTTAAATTTCCTTTAATTAAAAATACTCGAAAAAAAGACGATACAAACCAGAAATCTATCCCGGTGTACATGCCGTTCGTCCGCAGTGTACTTGCCGTTCGGGACACAACAGTTTAATTCTATCTGAGATAAATTCATTTCACTATCGAGCGTCACTATTTAATTAATAGATAAGAATGACGGCTTTTGTTGTCAATTTGGATACATTTGTAAAAATTACTACTTTGAGCTAGATTATTCTCCATTTCTATTTTATCACCCTGTCGGAGTGTTTCAAATCACTTTAAGACTAATTTAGAGGACAATTAATTGTGTTTATACAATGTTTTGTCATAAGAACACTGCATTTAGCGGACAGTTATGATTGTGTTTACAAAACATTTTTCCATGCACGTGCGCCGTCTCGTCAAGGAAGTCCTTGTATTCCCGCACACAAGGATTAATTGAAGTGATAATGAAAGTCAAAATAGAATTCAATATGATTTTTTTATAAATACGAATAAAATAACCCATACAAATCCCAACCAAGAATTATTATATGACGCGTCCACATAAGACAACTTCAGACAAGTCGTCCCAAACACAAAATCACCGTCGGGGCGAGTTATCTCCCGTCTAGTTGCTCCGTTTCCTTCGTGGACACATGCATTCGAATGCTGGTAGCTGGTGACGGATTATTACCTGTACGTTTATCTGGATGCGAAGAGCGATAGTCATAGCACTGGCTTACAAACATGACGTTATGGCGTCGTAATTTAAGTCCATCGGTCAACCATCGGTTATTTTGAACGTCGTCATCGGTCGACCGATGTACGCCATCGGTCAAATGATGTACGCCTTCGGTCGAACCATCGGTCGTTTTTCACGTCGGTCGGATCTGTCGACCGATGATTTAACCGATGTACATCGGCTATCGGTCGGTATCGGTTTTTGCATTTCGCTACGGTCCCTAATGATACTCCCCAAATAAATAATTCCAAGAAGTATATTCACAAACGATCGGTGACGGCGAGAATGCCACGAAAAATGGATAGTTATAATTCGTAGGTAATTGATAATATTAAATGAAATAAAATAAAGTGAATCTTAAATTCACATTTCTTTATTCAATTATACTTCCCTGGGGAAACCAAACGTTTAACAGACATAAAATACAATAGAACCCACTTGCTAACAGCGTATAGCTTCAAAAGCCATGTGCGGCTATGCGCGTGCAATACTTTTAAGTTTAATCAAAGCGCACCTGTTCCAACTACAGTACCGGTACTGTAAAAACATATTTTTCGTGTTCAGTGACAACGTAGACCTGTATGTTCCTACACAAAGAACTGGCCTCTTGGTTATGTAAACACACAGTGGGTATCATAATGGAGCAGAAGGGGGAACTTGTCATTTAACAACAATGTCTTCCAAACTACATGTACGTCAACTTTATTCACTCGAAACCAAAATATTCAAACACGTGCTTTTGTATACGTTTTTTTTATACGTTTTAGCATTCGGCAAACCTCGTCAAGATTCCGTCACCGTTTGCCCCCAGAGGTTACAGGTCGAGGAGTTCAGAATGCCGTTTTAGTAGAAATACAACTGCCTTGTCAGTGCTGTTAAATAATTACACTCACTGGCTTTTGTTAAACATGCAATTAGTCGCTATTGTAACATCCTCTATGTAGACAATGGATCACGAATAGAGCGCCGGGCTTATTGTTTTCCTAATCGGATTAAATCTGAACATTGATATAAACTATAGACTATAGATAACCCACACTGCCACTTACATAATAACCAGGGCATTCCTGACTCCAAGCATACACTTTGGGAACAAGACGGCTGTCAGTCAAGATTACTTACATAAGAGTGTCATTTTAACATGGGAATGTTGGCCAATAAAACTACAAGACTTAAAGTGTTATTATAATATTTTAATATTCACATTTAATTGAAAAAATTCCCAAATAATCGGCGTTAGATCGGCTTTCATCAGTTTTACTGTCCCGATTTCTTAGGATTTTTGGTTTTCAAAGGGCCATATCCGAGTTTAAGCCCACTTGGATTTTTGAGCTCAAATAAAACAAAGGCCCCCTGGGCCTAAACGCGGGTCAGTACGGTAAGTAATATTGACATTTCTGAGTTCAGTGGACCCGTTTCTATGCGAAAATACCATTATCGCGAAAATAGGTGACTTGGTGATAAAATCTCCCTATCTCAGTCAGTTTTAAAGCTAGAGAGTTGAGACCGGTGTCATTGGGTTCGTCTTGGTGAGCTATATATACTAGGATGATTTGCGTGTAGATATCCACAGATGCCTTCAGAAAAATGGTCATATCTCCGTTGTCCTCGGAAATATTGTTTCACGACTGACGTCGTCATATTGGCCTAAAAATTCCCGTCGAATGACAGCAACCCCATGTGTCTGCGTTAAAGGGATTGAAACTTGCATAAGTTTGAATTTTGGGCACCTCAATATTCATGCACCTAGCCAATTTTTGCCGATGATACCCGAATTTCGCGTGCCAGCTCACTCGTGCATATTGATCATTTAATAATTGGTAACAACTGCCTTCATCCGAGCATCGGTATGGGAGGAGTTGTCGATACAAGGATTTTTTGGTCTTTTTTGGACATTCAGGGGCCGGTAACTCTGTTAATTTTCACGTCATCGTTATCGGCGCGAAATGTAGACCATGACTTGTAAGTTTCGTCGCGATCGGAGAGAATATACTTTTTACGACATTGACCACCCCTCCCCACTCCACAGTCAATGATCGGACACAGTTCTCAATACCCCGACCGCCTTTTACTGTATGAGTGGTACACACACAGCAAATTTCAGCGTTCTACATTTAGTGGTTCATGAGATATAAGGACAAGATGAATAATAATAATAATAATAGAGAAAAATGGAGAAACTTAAATGGACGATAACTCTGTAAAGAAACATTAGGTCGAAATCCGGACAACTTTATTTTATGTAGCTCTCTGGTGCCTACATTTCCAAGAAATTTCGCGTTCCTAGTGCCATTATTTTTATCAGTATGTCCAATTAAGCGGAAAACGACCTCAACAGAAATACAATATACTCCCATATTAAAATATGGAAGTATAATAAAATATTTTTTGTTTAAATAATATATTTATTTTTTTAAAGTTAACAAAATTTGAAAAACTAACAACATTATAACTCTGCCAAGGGTACCCCGAGTCACCACACCAAATTTGGTTTAAATTGGTCCAAAATCTTGTGATATGTACTGGTTAATTTGTTTGGAGCGACATTAAACCCAATTCACCAATTTCATCCCATGCCTTTGGACTACTTAGCTATTGATAAGGCTACTGTATATTATTTTCTGATGTCTCTTATGCCAATGTGCAGATAAAGAAAGCTATGGTATCTAATTTAATCAAAAAGTTTCAACAATACTCATCACATGATATTAAAGGTACTCAACCCGATAAAACTCCTCTCAATTACTATTTCAATGGCTTCGGGGGTCAAAAATATTTGATTCGAGTCGAGGAAGTCACCCATCAAAGCTCAGATTTGTTAGATATCGATTTTAGAAATCTATTATTTTTCATTATCGGGAATTCTTTCTGGCCCAGTACGTAGTCAATTATTACCACTTGATTATAGAGTTATCCATCCTTGTCTGTTTGAATAAAATTTTGGCGTAAAATCTCGAGCATGTTACCAAATTGACGGCAGTTATAAGTACTCATCTCGAGAACATAAGAATTTTTTAAAATCAATATCTAATAACTCTGAGCTTTGTTTGATGGGTTCCTCGACTCGAATCAAATATTTTTTACCCCCAAAGCCAAAGAAATAGTAATATAGGACCCTCTGATCGGATTGTTGTTGTTGGAATCTGTTGAGATGGGGACCCTCTTTACGGGTTGAGTACCTTTAACAGTAGACTAGAACATCTGCTACATTGCACAGCTGAGTATATCACTCTACAGATGGTCTGAGGTCATTATAAATGTTATTGGTTTAATAGAGATGCCAGCCTTAACATAAACAATGCCTGTGATTTGTTGACAGCTCTGCTATATAATTGATATTAATGGGTCAGCAGTGAGGTGTCTTTATCTTGATGGCTGTTGTTTTCTAGAATTTGGGATACATTATCATTGTAAACTTAAATTGGACTCTCTTAACCCAAGTATTCCATGTCCAGGTCACCATTTGACATTTAACCCAAGGCTGTGGTGGTGCAGCATTACAGATCCTGTACCAGTGCATTCTCTTATATAAATGCGAGTGACCCATAAATTCCAATAATTTGTGTTATGTACATTTGTCTATAATAGTATACTCTATAATTCAACATCAAAACTCTCATTTATTATTCCGATCATAGTAATTTACTATCGGCAAGGGATGGGTTAACATCTGCCGATCGTGATCGGCCTCTCGTTTAATTATCATTGATCTTTTCCAGATACATGTGTCTGTTGTTCGAGACAGATCAGATGTGGTTTATGAAAGGTGCTTCAACATGAATTGTTGTAATGAGAAGTTCCATTGCCCATTGTGTTCCTCGAAAGACCCTCCATTGACATTGGACCAAATAGACAAACACACCAATCAACATTGGCAGACTCGTCTTCCTTTTGGAGGTAAGTTACTTGTGATGAGCCAATAACTGGGTTCATTAATTTACAAAGCAAGCATTACCATTCCGTGGCCATGTGTGGCATTACAATTACCAATAGACCACAACAATTTAATAGACTGGTTTACGAACATTTGGAGCATCAACTGTGGAACTATACAAGAATTTCACAAGATTTGGTTTATATCATTTCTAAAATTGAACTGATGTATTTCTTCTCATTAACAGATCAAACACTGGATATTAGAAGCAGAAACAATTAAAAGACTTAATTGTCAGCTATTTTCTTCACACATGGCACACTCTGAAATGAATAAATTGATTAGGCACCTATCTAACGTAATGATGCCCTCATGGTTGAACGTCAGATTTTGCGGATTTTTTTTTTATATTAGTTAGTATGCATCTATCTAAATTTAGTAAATAATCTTCTCAATTCCGTACACTGTCATCAATTTACAAGTAATTAATCACGAAACGAAAGGTTGTAATCAATCGAGACGGTCACATTTGGTTCACAATGGCACGTTGCCAATATAATACAATGTACACGCACGTGGGTAATCGACACATGCATACCGCGGATCAAAAGCCTGCCGCAAAGTATTGACAGTGGTGTCAATGAACTCAAATACAATAGGGGGCGTGTCTTCTGTAAATCGAAACATAATTCTCCATTGAACACGTGCTGTCATAATTTGTCGGTTTTGATTGGCTAGTGGACAGTGTGCGTCACAATGAGGTCGTGTTATTTCCATGATGATTAAATAATGAAATCGTATTCAATGTAGCTTCGAAGAGATCTACATGTACGTTTCAGTAATTTCCCGCTATTGTATAGACAAGGATATGATAAATATTAACTTTCTTTTTACCGTAGTATATATTAGTTTAATAATTCAGTTAAATTCTGTTTTTCTTACCAAAATTAAATCACTGAAATTGAATTATTTATTTGTCTTCATCAAATATTTTAAAACAAAACATTGTCACAGACATCGCGAAAACACACAAAAGTGTCCACCGTTTTACCATCGATCTATATTTACATACGTTTATGGTTTTACATTGAAAACGAGTACAAACTATCATAATTTAAACGCTCTTTATTACATACCACATTTCGGTGGAAGTATGGACGCTCTTTATTAGAAGCGATAATTGGAATTTTTTCAAGACTGACAACAAATGAGTTAAATGTATTCTCTTGAAAGCCGATATATGGTCATCAAAACCTCATATATGTCAATTATAGAAACCTTTAGTTCATGGTATGATAGTTACGGTAGGAAATAAACGGCACACATTGTGCATAATAACCTCATCAAGATAAACGTGCAGTGATATATTTTACACACATGGGTTCGGGAACATTTTTTTTTATCATTTTATGATATTAATTTAAAAATTAATACATGTATAATAAAATAAGAAGTTCCCAGACCCCTGTGCATTTTATCTTTTGTACATTTATTTACAGTATTCTCTTAAATTCGTTATCATTTCTGCTGACAAGTACATCGTAAAATATCAACAATTCAAATCAAACACAAGTCTACACATAATGGCTTACCCATTTGATTTTAAACGCCGATGCCGGACAAAATATATGCGGGAATTCAATGTCCCGCTTAAAAAAAAAATGAACACACACACCACCACCAGATAATTTTTTTGTAACTCCACCCATATTTGAAAATTGATCTTCTAATTGGTCAGATTCACATCCTGAACGAGACTGACATACTGCTGTAGAGAAACGACAGACATCATGCTTTTCTGCGCATTTTAAATCTGTTATAGTTGACGAAGTTATTCTGGTTTCGTATGTTAGTTAGTTGTGGTTTATTTACTGCTAATAAGCCTATTAGATATATTCTTCGTTCCGTTTGCAACGACATGTACATATATTCACTCTCTCCAGCAGTTCTGTAGCGGACATTTATGGCAATATATTCGTGCGTATAGTGTTTTACTCCATACATTGGGAAACGACCGCTTCGTGCGTTACACTGATACATGCAAATTGTACATGTATATATCACAAAAAAGTCGTAACACGAGTCAAAAGCTGCAAATAAATTGCCTTATTTGGAACGAATGTGTAGATATGCGATTTTCGGTGAGTGATGAAATTACACTAAATTAGTCATAGGTGATCGTAAATAAAACAAAAATTGAATAGTATAAAACCAAATAGCGCGACTCATCGTCTGTTTACCTTTCGGCGCGGTCATTGTAATCTTCAATGTGTGTGCGTTGATCCTTAACGCAACGTGTTTAACGTAAACGCGGTCTGCGTTAAACTTCAACGCAGTCTGCGTTGAACTTCAACGCGGTCCTTTGATTTTCAACACGGTTGTAACGTATCACCAACGCGTTATCAACGCTACGACCGCGTTACGACCACGTTGAGGACCGCGTTAAAAGGGACACTTATTTTGAGAAAGTGTGTATATACATTGGAATTGGACATCGACCGATAGTGTCTGATCGATCCTGGAAAGACAAGGTATCCATTCGGTTGTGATAATCTTTGTTCACACAAGGTGTGAAATAAGCAGACATCTGTTGTTATAATCCAGTTCAAAGCGTTCGCTGAACAAAAGACTGCTAATTTATCGAAACATCACGAATGAAAGCAATCAGTTTTCTGTGATGAACAGAACTGCAGATGTAATATGTCATCAAGTTTATAACTTATTACAGTAAAACCTCTCTCTCACTATAAACCTAATCCTTCTCTGTACTGAACAAATAATTTGGTCCCGAATTCTCCGAAGTGCATTCTCACTAAAAATACCTCAATAAACCGGAACCTCTCTATTCCGAACATCGGATGGCTTTTCTAGTCCATACGAGAACAAATACATTCATTTTTACCTCTGGAATCTGAATGCGGAAAACGTAACCAATCAAATGCACATGCGGTAGATCTGACATATTTGATGCTGAGAACTGGTTGGCTCTGGTGTAGACTGGAGATCTTTTGTAAGTTTAAATATTCGTGATGGCATATTCATTGTGATAAGTTAATGGAATTTGGTATCGATGAGGAAGTTCAGGTTTCCCTTTCTAGAGTTATTATCTGCCTGAGTTTCTCAGCCATATGTTATAGGTATGTCCACACTAGGCTGTATGCCACATGTGGCTATTCACTTTGGGACAGCCCTGCTCTTGTTATCCCCCGACCTTTTCTAAGTTCGGGGGACTATAGAAATGATCTTCGTCCGTTCTTCCGTGCATCCATCGGGGCATCCTTCCGTGGGATCCTTAACTGTGAATGTGAAATCAACTACTTCTACAGTTCGTATAATATTTAACTAAAACTTCAGTACATTGTTACTGACACATTGAAGATGTGGAATGGGTATTATGCTGACGGAAAATGTTTTATGTGCTTTTTATGTTTACCCATACCATGTATGGTAAACATAGTGTCGTTGTCCGGATTGACCACTCGTCGTTCGTCCGTCCGTCCGTCCGTCCGTCTGTCCGTCCGTCTGTCCGTCCGTAGACACTTTACGTGTAATGCGATAACTCAAACATTTTCTACCTGATCAAAACCAAATTTTGTATATGGGGTTTTCAGCCCAAAATACAGATCGAGTTCGAATATGGGTTTGATCCAACTTTTTTTTACAGAGTTATGTCCCTTTTTCGACTTAGAATTCACGCATTCTGCCATAACTCAAACATTTTTTATCTGATCGGAACCAAATTTGGTATGTGAGTTTCTCGGCCCAAAATACAGACCGAGTTCGAATATGGGTTTGATCCGAGTTTATTTTACGGAGTTATGGCCCTTTTTCGACTTATAATTCATGAATTCTGCCATAACTCAAACATTTTTTATCTGATTGGAACCAAATTTGGTATATGAGTTTCTCAGACCAAGATACAGATTGAGTTCGAATATGGGTTTGATCGGATATTTTTTAATGGAGTTATGGTCCTTTGACATATAGTTCACACATACTTCGATAAAGCAACCATTTTTCATCTGATAGGAGCCAAATTTGGTATATGAGTTTCTCAACTCAAAATACAGAACGAGTTTGAATATGGGTTAGATCCAATTTGTTATAACAGAGATATGGCCCTTTTTCAACTAAGAATTATCCAATTATAACCCAAGTAACTTACAATTAATGAATACCTCAGCCTCACAGCTTCTCTGTGAGAGAGATAAAAAGACATGGTTTATTGAGAGTTATTTATAGCCCTCATATGTTAGCTCTCTATAAGAGACACAAATTAGTGAATTATTGGATAAATTGATTTTGCTATCTTATTAACCACAACTTAGCCATGAAAATATATTTAACTAGACCAATGGAGCTCTCCAAGTCCTTGGATATTGGGACTACATTGGATCAAACAGGGCAGAGATAGGTGATTTAACCCCTTTTACCCATTCCATGTCTTTTAACCTTTTCCATTAAATAAATAATTATATTATTTTGATATCTCACATGGCAATTTGCAACAACATGAATAGAACTGCTTACACTATGATAGTGGTGACAGGCTCTAGAGTTTAGATGTTATATTAACCCTTCTATATTGACTCATACATTTCAATAATTTGTGTTATTACTGGTTATTATGTACATTTGTCATATACTACTTTAGATCATAACAGTATACTCTATAATTCAACATTAAAAGATTATGATTCTGATTATAACAATTTACTATCGCCAAGGGATGGGTTAAACATCTGCCGATCGTGATCGGCCTCTCGTTATTTTATAGTTATTGACCCTTTCTCGACTTATCAAAATTGTGAGTGTATGTGCACTTGGGTGCCTTAACCATGAAATCAGCTTCTCCTACAATTTATATCCTATGTACCTAAAACTTCAGGACATCTTTGACTGTGCATAAATTGATTGAACAATGTATTTCTAGCACATTTACTTAGGTTTAGTGTGAAAGTTAAGCAAATTTGAATTAAGATATGAGTCTTCTTCTGTCTCTGGCTGTTGGTCATTTCCAGCAGAAAGTTGCATTTTTGTGAAAATTTTGAATTCTTCTAAATTTATCACTGTATTCCTCAGTGGAATGGTTAGATAGCCAAAATTAAGAATCTTTTTTAATTTTCTCAATAACTGCCACCAATCCTAAGTTATGATAAAGAACATCTCTACCATTTTTTCAGGCAAAAAAAAAGATGGATTTCACCAATTTATTGTGCATTGTGGATTTTTAACCAACTGACAATATATAGGTTACTTATTACTTGATTTGTATTTGAACATGGAAACATTACTGACAATCATTAAGGTATATACTTTTCCATAATATTTCACCCCAAATATTCACCCAGAATTTACTTCCCATTGGTTTGTCCCATCAGTCACGTTTTGTGTTCATAATGTTATGGTACACACAAACTATTGAGATAATAATACTAACTTTTGTTTTCCTACATTCACAATGGAACATTAATATAAGAAAATATGTTATCCAATACAAATACATTCAATTGTTTTAAATATAGCCATGTAAATTATGTCCCATCAGTCACAAAACATTCTCAAATATCTGAGTTTATGGACACGTATACACACAACATTGAAATGCCACAATATATGATGTTACAAAAGAAAACCCATGCGAAAGTAAAGATTTTACTGTTTAATATCTTGATTTCTTTGAATGCTGATGTATTAATTAATATCACATAATTTCAACTTTTTGTCGTAATATCGATATGTATATATGGACACCATCTTGTCTTGAGTCTCTGCGGCCACTTATTTTTCTTGCTAATAAACAAAAAAAACAAGAGGTTGCACCACTGGAGCTGGGATAGCCACATGGTGAAACTTGAAATATAGGCAGGTCAGAAACCAAATTATGAAGAAAAAAAGTGAGGAACAAACAAATTACTGGACAAGTCTAACGAATGACAGATAGAAATCCAACATTTTCAGTTAAAGAGGGATAACTCTTGAATGGAAAATGTGAACAACATTAATGAACCCTCTTTTGAAATCCCTACTGATGCCAAACCACAAACAAATTTTATTGAGATCCGATAAACCATGGTTCAGATATATGAGCGGACGGACACATGGACAGATGCATATAATCCAGTATACCCCCCATCTTTTGATTAGAGAATACATTGAGGAAGAAAATTAGTCGGGTGAAGTTAAGTCCTGGGGGGGGGGGGGGTGCAGAATTTGACCAATATCTCCTGGACTAACAAGGAAGGGTAAATGAGAAACAAGTTTCTCCACAGGGAAACACCTGTACTCAACTAATCCTTCACCATAGGTCTATGTATTTCGTTCATGACCAAAATGTTGTTTGGGGCTCAGCTTCGATCTGATTGGTTGTTGCTAGCCTGATCGATGTCAGACTGCGGTTGGGGTGAAGTTTTCTCATATGGGGTTCTCGTTGGGGTTCTCATGTGTGATGAGATACTCATGGGGTACTCGTATGGTTTACTTGGGGTTCCCATGTTGGGTTCTCTTGTGTCATGGAGTTGTCATATGGGGTTCCTATGTGTGGTTCTTTGTGAGATATGTGGGTTAGGGTTCTCATAATTGGGGTTGCCATGTGGGGGTCCTTCTGTAGAGGTTCTCTTCTGAAGTCAGGTTGTCTTTTGTGATTTCCATGGGGTTCTCCAGTGGTGTTCTCATGAGAAGAGGTTGTCGTGTCGTGTTCTCATGTGAGACTTATAGAGTTGGGGTTCTCGCGTGTGATGTCCCCCCCTTAGCGTTAAGATTATCTGGTGGGGTTCTCATGTGAGGTTTTCAAGTTGTGGTTCCCATTGTGAAATGAGATTGCCCTGTGGGGTTCTTGTGTGGGATTGGAGGGTTGGTATTCTCATAGGGGGTTTCCATTATCAGTTTTGGTCTCTTTGAGATTTGTGGATTGGAGTTCTCATAGGAGATTGTGTTGCTATATGGGGTTCTCGTGTGGAGATTCTTTTGAGAGGTCAAGTTGTCTTGTGGGTTTCCATGTGGGAATCTCCAGCCTTGGGATTCTCATATGCGATGGAATGGGGTTCCTATTAAGTGGGGTTCTTATGTGAGATTTGTCCTTGTCATATATATCCAATCACATCCAGCAATCACAACAAGTATTGATGTGCTTGTGTAATTCCATAAAGATTATTTTTTCACCCCAGAGATGAAATGGAATAAAGCGCCCTTCCACAAACATATATAAAAGTTTAGATTTCAGTGGTGTCCATTCAGTCATAAAAGTACTGTCCCATCAGTCACGTGGATTTCTTCATAGAATTTCAGTTTCAGAATGAATGCATCACCAAGACTTGTTTTTTCTGTTAGAAAAATATTATGATGTTTCATTTACATTGATGATATTACTGAAATCCAATGTTTTGGATAATACCATCAGTTTGCGAGAGGAACCCAAAAACCAGCAGCCATCTTGGATTTTACTTTTCTCTTCATGTCTATAAACTAGTATTAGACATTCAACTTTCCACATTCCTAATCGCTCCATTGACTGTAATATATTAAATTATTCCCTTCCCAAGTTGAGCTACAGTGTCATTGACACTTTCATTGTTTATATATCGGGAAATGTTGGCTTTTTGGTCCGCCTGGTGTCTGTTCATGTCGTAACTTCAACAGTTGTGCTGGGATCTCAATGAAATTTTGTATGGATGTTCACTACTATGAGGACATGCAATAGAGGTTTCCATTGTTTTGTTTGGCTTTTCCGTTCTAGAGTTATTCATCTTTGTTTACCTGGAAATGTTGGCTTTTTGGTCCATCCAATGTCTGTTCATGTCATAACTTGAACAGTATTCCTCGGATCTCAATGAAATTTTGTATAGATGTTCACTTTGTTTAATATGGAAATGTTGACTTTTTGGTCCATCCGATGTCTGTTCAGGTGATAACTTGAATAGTAATGCTCGGATCTCAATGAAATTTGGTATGGATGTTCACCACTATGAAGACATTTAATGGCGCATTCAACTGTTTTGTTTTGGTTTTTCGTTCTATAGTTATTCAATTCTGATTTTTGGTCCATCTGTCCGAGTATAGCAGTCATAAGTTATAGATATGCCCACACTAGGTGGTATGCACCGGACGACAGTCCATCTCTTGTTTGTAATAACGTGAAAAAGAGTTCTTCGTATTCCAGGCTATTAATTTGCTGTGGCATTGCAATCCAAACAACTCATATGTTGACAGACATAAATTTCATTCATGAGATTGACACATGTAGTCAATCATCTGGTCATGTTGACCTGCACATACCTGGGTACTTGATTAGCTGTGAACATTTTGTTGTCATTTATCAGGTCACTTGCTGGAATCATATTTTCCTGAGGGAAATTTTCAAGTTTTCCACCAACTTCTTTCGGAACATACTAGTAGTCTGATTTTTCCTCCATTTCATATAGTTTTTGATCATGCAAATAATCCCCATTTCACTATTTTGTGATTTCTTATATAGGGTATGCGCCAGCATAGGAGGAGATGGCAATGTCACTAACTTTACCCTTACACAGCTACATCATAATTGTTTCATTTCAAATTTCTTTCAGAGCTGTACCTTATGGCCTGCAGATGCAATCCATACAATATTCCTGGGCGAAGTAAATTTCATTATCACTGTCCATTGTGCGGCGAAACTGACAGCCGATCTCAGACTGCTCAGCATATTCCTGTTTGTGGTCGCTCACAAGCCAACTATCTGGTGCACAACATACAATTAAAGCGAATCTATGATGACTATGTCAGTAGTATGACTGAACCGCCAATAAAGAGAAGGAAGTCCAGTTCGAAGGCTAATTCACCAAATAAAAAGAAACGATCGAAAAAATCTGGCGAGCAATTATCTGAGACTTCAATGATGAGTGATTCGTTTGAGTCAGATTCTGATGATGTTGATGTGCCTGCAGGATTGGTATCTGGAGGGGTCTTATCTACTGGTGCATTGTCATTGGGGATAACCTCTTCTGCCAGTGGTGTCGACAATTACTCAGAATTTCTGAAGGTAGGATTCTTATTTGTATCAGATTATATGTTATTCATGGATTTATAGTTCCAAGAATGGTTGAATATCTCTGATGTAGGTTGGGCTTGAGGATACACATTGTATACACTTCTATTCATTACTGCCTACGCAATTTTTCAAGTGGTGGTATTGAAAGAGAGATTGTTTTTATGGAATAAGGGGTATCGCAAATAAATTGTTGCAAAGTTACTTATGAAACAGAATGCAGTATGTCGACTACCTTGGGGTTAATTCAGAACTTGGCAAAATACAATATGGAGTGTCCCAGGGGTCTGTGTTAGGCCCTCTGACTTTTCTTTTAAATGTGAATGATATATCTAACCAACCTAGATCTATATTTTGCTGATGATACAACAGTCCACATATCTGGTCCTGATATCAATAAACTCGAAAAAGGAATGAATGAAGAACTACTGAAACTTTGTAACTGGTGTGCTGCTAACAAATTAGTACTCAATGCTGATAAAACATGATGCATTTTATTCAAATATTCAAAGGAATCAAGGGTTGTGTCTTTAAAACTAGGACTAATGAATATCCAACAGGTTGACAACTTCAAGTTTTTAGGGACAACAGTAGATGGGAAAACTCTCATTTCGTTCTCATATGTCACAGATTTGTTTTTGTGTGGCTCAGGCAATTTTTCTATAAATAAATAAAAAAATATACTTCCTAATGATTCCATGAAATGTCTTTATAATGCTCTGGTACAGAGTCCTCTTTTATATGGTATACAGGTATGGAGCCATAGCTGTCATTCTAGCAGATTGTATCTTCTGCAAAAAAAATTATTCAGATTATAAACAACACAACTGTCGGGAAGTTCGAATGGAAGCGAGAAGATCGGAGGTATCGGAAAGCACAACTTTACTCTATCGAAGCATATTTACAACTCCCAAGTCAATTACACACAATACATGGTCATACACGGTTCACTCACTCAATTGCCTCAGGCATTACCCAGCGTCACAGTCATTAACGTGATTAGCAGCTCAGTCCGGTAGACACACTAGTCAGGGGCGGAATCAATCCCCGACATCCTCCGGGGGACAGGACGGAAGTCCAGTGTCACAGCCAGTATCCTGCTTTGTCCAGAATAAGACTGCAAGAGAAACCCAATACAACATGACAGGCGTTGGTCAGTATAATCTGGTCTCGGACATCCGAATAACATCATATGTCCAAACACGTGTGTATGTATTGGTTTATCATCAAACGAAGACTGTCCAAAGCCAGGAAGAGTTTGACTGATAAATGACGAGCTGGCAATCACAATCTTAAGGTCATATGCGACGAGAGTCGAGATCAATTGATGCGATGTTCGAATTCCTGACAATGCGTGCATAGCATGTAATGGTGAGTTAGTCTGTTGAAACACATTTGGCGTTGGCGATTGTTCACATGGTATAGAAGAATCTGTCGTAGACATGATATCACAGGCCGCAGAGTTAACAGACGTTGAATCGACACTTAATTTCAGGCTGATAAATGTAACGGAAAGTCCTTCGATGTGAGTAGGATAATCCGGAAGTGCAGAAGGAGCCTGTACTTCGGAGATGGCATCGGTATCTTTCGGAATGAAAACATCAAGTGACTTCGAAGAGACATAAGATATCGGAACGCCAGTAGAACTCCCATCCGTGGTTGTGAGGTTGGTAGCAGACAGGGGCTCATGTGATCTTGGATCAGCAGGCGAAGCACTACAGGCATCTGGTGTCAACTGAACCTTTGGTAAACTGGAACCAACATCAGGCGTCGGAATATACTTCACAAATCGGGAAACACAGCTGCCTTTGACATTTAGAAGACCGTCCAGGTGTTGTCGGATCATGCGACACCTATCTCTCAGAGGGTACATAGCGTCTTCAATCAGGTCAGCTTCTTTGAGATATACGTCATCATCCTCTATGTGACTGATTAATTCCCATGATGTTTTATCCAGAGTTGCTACATTTTCTCCAATCTCGGCATGTAGGCTTCGAAGGGTGTCAGGTGTATCAGCAATAGGTAGGTCCATCAGTGGGTCCGCTTTGCACAGCAGTTCCAGAGTTATGTCGAATAGCTGTGTCCAGTGTTCTGTGTCGGTAGTTGTCATATTGAGATTAATCCGGTTCGAGGGACCAAATGTCGGGAAGTTCGAATGGAAGCGAGAAGATCGGAGGTATCGGAAAGCACAACTTTACTCTATCGAAGCATATTTACAACTCCCAAGTCAATTACACACAATTCATGGTCATACACGGTTCACTCACTCAATTGCCTCAGGCATTACCCAGCGTCACAGTCATTAACGTGATTAGCAGCTCAGTCCGGTAGACACACTAGTCAGGGGCGGAATCAATCCCCGACAACAACATATAACTCACACACTGAACCTCTTTCCGCAAATTGAAAATGATCAAGTTATAGATCTTTATGTTTTTCAAATCCCAGTTTTTTTATGCGATTGGAAATTCGCATGTACTCCAAAATCATTTCAATAATTTTTTTTATAAGACAAGAAGATGAAACAAGAAAGGTTACTCGTCAAAAGGGAACTCTTGTCTGTGAGAAGCCAGAAACAAAACAATCAAAAACCTCCCAAATTTTCACTTTCCATGTGTCACATTTCCATTGACCAAAGAGAACAAGGTAGCAATGGGAAATTTAAAAGAATAATAACTGACAATTTTCTAGGGTCATATGATGAGGAAGTAATCTGCGACAATCTGTATTGTCAAGACTGCTCGCAATTGAAACTTCATAAATATCAGTCTGCGAAACTAGCCATGCAAACAGCTCATTGACGAGTATGAACATATCTATATGAACCGTCAAATTTCAATTCAGACTGGTCATTTGCTAACACTTATTGAATATCACTCTAGATGATAAATGGATAATTCAAATATACACTCTATTAACTGTACAGAAGCATCCATTCAGTATTAACTGTACAGAAGCATCCATTCAGTAAAAGAAGGTAAATCAATTATAAGTATATGTTACATGTACACATTAGGACTTGGCTCAGAGAAAACCTGCATCTTCCATTATCTTACAACACATGGCAGTCCAAAACAGCTACATTAGCGTGGTACCTTCCCCAAGGAATAGTCGTAGGACTGTCAAAGATCAATTCACACAGATTATACCAACTTATTATTGTGAATTTGTCCGGTTCCGAGCAGCATGCTTGACAGCAAGATATCCTTTTGTAACTATTACTAAAGGGGTTGACAGGAAGACAACCCACATTCAAGGCTAAGTCGACACTGGCAGGATGCCGTAACATTTAATTTTCTATTATTTCTATTTTTATTATATCCCCAACATCATGGAAAGGATTAATAAAGACTGGATGTTGCGATATGGACTACCTATATTCTATATACAAATATAATAACTATAACATCTGAACAAGTCGTATTGGTAGCCGAACAAGAACGTATATACAGTGGGTACGAAAACGCCCCTAACAAATAAAATAATAACAAAGAGTACAAAAGGCTTAAATGGAAGGACCGGGGTAGCACAAAAGTACATGAAAATGTAACCCGGACCGACCTGAAAGATATTGAAAGGTCCCCACCCACCAGTTATGGAATCGGAGACACTTGTGAAATGAAATACCGGTTGATAAAATGAGAATGTATGCTTTTTAAGGTGGCTCCCAATGTAGCATTGAGACAGAAAAAAACAACTGGTGGGTGGGGGAAACAATGACGGAGGAAGAAACAAGAGATTTTGGATCAGGCTGAACGAAGGTGGTTGAAAGGGGAGGTGGTGGGTAAAAAAGTTTTAAGAATCTATTATTTGCTTCGACACCTCGTGAGAAAAATATAGGGAATGAATTACTTACTTTGTAGTTTCGTGTACGTGCGCATAAAAAAAATAGTTCTGTAGAAAAAGTAAGATCGTCTTGCGAACGGCTTTATTAAATAAAATACGGAGAGAGGAAAAAATTTACGAACGTGTAACAGATTGTATTTAGATATAAACTGCCAGTTGGTAGTTTGATTTGGAATTATTGCAGTTGAAATAAAAAACGCGTATTCTTTTTCCCAAAGTTGTGCTTTGGCTGTTTACATGGGAGATCTCGCCAGATCTCGCTGGCTGAGAGACTTGTATCGAGAGGTAGCGCGAAATACAAAATAGCTTAGCAGTCATAATTATAGATGATGTAGAAGATATTAAACTTTGTATGTATTCTGACAAATAAACTATCTATATCTATAAATACTTGCTCTTTCAAACAAACCTATTGTATAGAGCCCGAAGCCGCCATCGTACGCCGCCGCCGCCAGCCATATTGGCCACAAGCCGCCGCCAGCCATATTATTTCTAACGCCAGCCACATTTAAAAATCTCCGCCGCCGGAATTGTAAAATGGCTGAGCCGTGTGCATGGGCTTATATGTCAAGCACAACTGTATTGTGAATCGCAAAGAACTAAACCGCATTGCCTAATATTGGCATACTCGCATGGACACGGCATGGTTGTTATATTATCAGAACACCTGGCCCCTTAATGTGGAATGGGCGCATCCATTCGGTATTGAAAGAGTTAAAATATAAATTGTTTATATCGACAACACCCAGTCTCAGACATCACTGGCATTTGTCAATATATACACATAAGAATAGAAAATAGTTTGAAATATTATATATCATTACTATCGGGTTCATCATTCAATGATGCATGCATATGTCGCAAGATGGTAGTGATGATAGCAGTCTGAAGTCGACAGAAGTCCCAATGTAACTATACTTATACCGATTAGATGGGAAACTACATAGTATATCCATGGCAGTCCTTCGTGAATTTTCGCCATAATGGAAAAGCCCAACATCAAAAGATTACGTGTGGTCTGGAATTCTACGGGTTCACCACAAACGCTAAAAAAAACGGCGTCTATAACCGGTAACAGGGGATTAGGAACATTTCGGAAACAAAAATACGCTGAATGATAACATCTCAGCCGGCTGAGCCGCAATATTTTGTCAGCCACGGACGTCGTGACTGAGCCGGCTTAGGGGTCATCTCAAAACTACTATCGGGATCCCGATAGATATCCCGATACGATTCCGATAACTCAAAACTATCTTCTAAATTTCCCAATAGATTCCGATAGAGCGGTCACCATTTCCCGAAAATATTCCGATACCGCATCTAAATATTCCGATAACGCGCTGATTTCCCGAAAATTTCCTGAAAACTTTCCGAAAGTAACGTAGCGTATTACCAACTTTCCGATAATTTACCCATTTATTTCAAGAACAATTAGGCCTATGTCTGTTTTGATAATCGACGAATCGAGCATGTTGTTTCCGGTCCTATTTGTTGTCATTACTTTTGGATTCGTCCACAGCCTCCTTCGGAAGCATATTTTTATTGGGGTGGAAGCTTGTTTAAAAGAATTAAAACTCTACACGTTTCAAGTTTTGATTCCAAGTTATTAAATTGTCCATTGAATTCTTTTTGCATATTATTCATACAGCACATATCTCCTAGAAACGCTCTGAAGGAAACATAAAAAGAAATGGTTTCATACAGGTAGTATCCCTTCAACACTAGCAATAGACTGTTCCAAAGTGAACGTGATAAAAAATTGAAATATATATTTGATAAAACTCTTTTGGCCCTAGAAATGTTCTCAAATAAAACTGTCATTTGATTTGATTTTTTCCCTCATTCATCACAAGATCATATGAATAATATTTTATTTTAATACACTGAGTGAGCAATTTTGAGAATTAAATAAAGTTTTGATCGAAAAGTTCGACAACATTTTCGATTTTCTCTTCAGTTACACGTCCCAACATCACGCCAATTCAGCCCAATATTGTTGGCACGGGGATTGCCTGGATTAGTACCCAAATAAATTGTGTTGTTAAAGCGCATTGGCAAATACATAATCTTGAGTATATTCTCCACACTATAATCGAAAAATACAAAGGAATGGACACATGATTCAATCAAAATTGTTTATTTAAAAAACACTCCCGCTAAGAAACCCCCACTGATGACGTGCACAAAAAATATGTACCTACAGTAAACACGTGTTGTTGGAAATTGGGGCGCACAATGGGGACTCATTTTATCATGGCTATATCTATTACCCATTCGGTAATTCATAAATGACATTCATTGCAAATTCAAACAGAATATATCTTAGATTTAGTATTAGTATCAATTGACCATTTATCGAATGTTGTCATTGAACTTATTGATCAGCTGATGACGATGAAAAAATCTAGGAACCTTGTCGACGTCATAGCAGCAATGATAAAATACTGTAGCACAAATTTAATGTGCATCGGCCGTTTTGTTCTCTCGTTTGATTAAAAGCCTACTGTAGAAAACTATTAGGTCTATACCGATGATTTTAGAAAGCTATTAAATCAATAAGAAAGCTAGATCTATGAAACATAAAATCCCGATAAAAGTCGGAGTAATCATGATACAGAACATTTCCGACGCGGTGTTGTTTCCCGATAGTTTCCCCGATGACGTTATTCCGAAAAGAAACTAAACTCCGAAAGAATCCCGATAGACTATGTACATTTCCCAATAAACGTTTCGTCATTTCCCGATAAACGTTGCATCATTTCCCGATAATTTCCCGATAAACGTTGCGTCATTTCCCGATAATTTCCCGATAACTATCGGTATCCTATCGGGAAATCTATCGGGATCCCGATAGTAGTTTTGAGATGACCCCTTAGCTAGCTAACCAGCCACGAATATCGGTTGAGCCAGCCATGAAAACTATTTGTCGTGGCTTCGGGGTCTACTATTGTACTAGTATGTTCTACCCCTCATATTTCTCTTCATAGGTGATCATTATTTTTCAATGACAACTTGTCCATATTATCAAATCCCTAAATTGTATTGTGGATTAAAGTTTCCGACATACACACCTTCTTAAAATAAGTGTCCCTTTTAACGCAGTCCTCAACGTGGTCGTAACCCGGTCATAACGCGGTCTTTGCGTTGATAACGCATTGGTGATACGTTACGACCGCGTTGAAAATCAACGGACCGCGTTGAAGTTTAACGCAGACTGCGTTTAAGTTTAACAGTTAGCACGATAACTCAATGAATTATTAACCGATTTAAACAATATTTGGTATATGAGTCTCTTGCAACAATATCTCGGACGAGTTCAAAAACCTGGTTTGTCCGAATTTTTTTTCCGGAGTTATGGGTCTTAGTTGGTCTATTTTAATAACAATTTTATCACTGTTAGTGCGATAACTGAATGAAATATTAACAGATTCAATTGATATTTGGTATATAGGTCTATTGCAATAATATACCACCGTCCGACTTTTTTCCCCGAAGTTGTGCACCTTATTGGCAGAAGTTTGGTTGGACTGCCAAAAAACTCGACAAAAGCATCTTAGATGCGTACCCCTTGTTTTAAATTTCTTTAACAAAGCGGCATCGACTTGCCACGTTTTCGGGGGACACTGTGGTCGGCTGACCTTTTATTCTCTTTGTTTTCTGTTTTGCCCGTCCAATTTATGTTTGTTGTTGGGTGCGTTTTAATTGTTATTTTAGAGTAGACGCGATTACTTATCGTTCTTTACATTATGTTATAATGTAGAACTTTCTTTTAGTTTACCTTGATTTAATTTAATATCTTACAACATACATGTATATGTTCTTCAATGTTTTATAAACATAATGGCTTTTCTCCATTCATTCATATTAGCCACAGGTTGTGAAAATGACAACTAAGATAAAATAACTGTACATTTTCAAAACAGCATCACTTTGCTCTACCAACATCATAGTAATTCACCAGGACCCACCAGCATAAAAGCAGGACCACTTAACCAGCAGTATTTATTCCTCTTCCCGAGGTGGTCATTATTTTACCCGTAATTATTTAGATAATGCACAGTTGAGCCAAAATTGAGCAAAATAATTACCACCTCGGCGAGCTAACATCTCGCTGTCTTCAGTGGAAGACATTCGTCGGGATGACACCCAAAGAACAACAATAGGTAGAAGCACAAGTGGGTTTTAAGTGTATCATAAGCATTGGCAACATGTGTCATAAGTTCAAAATGTGAACTTTCGAGAGCATGAGGAAGATGAAAAAGAGAAGAGGATGAATTGACAGAAGAAAAGGAAAAGAAGTCTCTTCAAAATTTTTACTTGCTCGGTTGTCTCGCTAGCATGAATTGTATGGCACTAACTGGGATGTTTCTTTCAAAACAAGGTGGGGGAAGTCCACGTTTGAGCAATGTTGGAATCTGAGTTATGAGCTCTTTCACATAACATAATCATTGCAGATTCATGACTAAATCACATTTACATGAAATCTGTATCAGAAGAGTACATTCCCTTCAAATTTGGATATTAACTTTATTGCTCGTGCCTCCTCCAAACCAAAAATTCCCTATGGTTTGGACCATTCTTTGAAGTAAAATGTAACTATCTTTGGTATGAAAAGTGTTTATTGTTTTGATCTATCTTAAATGTATCACACTATGGTATTTATAGACCAAATTACTAACCAAATTGGGTTATATTTTTTTTATCATCACATATATCCCGAAAATTATTCTCTGTGTAGCAAATTGTGACTCACTTGATTATTATACATGTCAGTTAATCAACTGACAACTAAACGTTCTATTCCGGTTGTCACAGTTCCTTATGGAGCATGACAAATTCACTTCAAAGGACTTAGGGCCTAGTCTGAAAAAACAGTAGCCTTGATGGACGCCATCTTGTCTGGAGTCTACACAGCCACGTTTTTTTTCGTGTTAAATTTTTTTAAAAGTTGAAGGAGATAATAAGGAACAAAATGACTGGGGTAAAGTTAAATCCTGAGGCCTCAGGGGGGGGGGGGGTTCAGGGGTACCCCTACCAGCTCCTGGAATAAAACCATTTACTGAAACTTTCGTCTTCTTTATTGTTCTATTGACTGCTCAGCATAAAATTAATGCCTCCCCATGTTGAGCTCCAGTGTCATTGGCACTTTCATTTTGATTTGCTTTGTATTTCCAGGTCCTCGCAGAGGTTACTCTTCTCACAGCAACAACCAATATTCCAGAGAGTTTACTGCAACCACTAGGAGCAATAGGGAAAATTGGCAAGATATTAAAATGTATTTGTGTCCAAGCTAATGTGGAGCTGACAGGACGACCTACCGGGAAGAGACGCTACTACACCCTAAATGGAGGCATTGAAAAACTCAAACTGGCTGAGACTCTCATTGCAAAGGTTAGTATTAAATAACAATGTCCCAAAAAACTATAAGTGATCCTAAATGAGGATATGGCCCTTCCCAGAATATTTATGTCATGCCAGAAGTACAACATTTTGGTAAAGACATGGTATTTTCCACTTATTTTCTGTTGTATTTTCCACTTATTTTCTGTTGAGGAAGTTTGATTTTGTTGCCATGACATTAGCTCATTTTCAGTGGTCATCTATTTGGTAAAAAATATGATAATATTTATGAAAACGAATCAATCATGAATTAGATAAATCTTAAACACAGCGGAAATATTGGATTTTACATTTGAATTCATCGATACACTATGCACCCCAAAGTTATTTGCAAAATGTTTTGAAAATGTTCAGGCATGTTTGGGATAGGGCCCTGCGATTCGGCCATTATTAATTCGATTCGATTTTCGATTCGATTTGGATACCTAATCGCGATTCGATTCGATTCAATTCAGCAAACGTAGACCATTAGATCGGACATTGGGCGAAACATCAAGGTAAATATTGTTAACGAGGTCCGCATAACTTATATGTGAATGTCCCGATGTCTGTTCTTGAAGACTTTTTTCCTTTAGCACGGGCTACAGGTCGTACCTTTGGTCGGATCATTATGAAATTTGTCATAGCTGTTCACATTGACATGTAGATGGGAATCAGTCATTTTGGGGTCATTGGGCCAAAAAACATGGCTGCCAGTGGCTATCTTGGGTTTCAAAATTCAATCCATTAGCACGGGCTACAGGCTGTACTTTTTGTCTGATCATCATGAAATTTGTCATGGATGTTAAGATTGACACGTAGATGGGAAACGAGTCATTCTAGGTTCGTTCGTCCAAAAAACATGGCCGCCAGCAGCTATCTTGGATTTTACTCTTTGCATGACTAAATTCTTTGACATGGCCTACAGGTCGTACCTTTTATTGGATCATCATGAAATTTGTCATGGATGTTAACAATGACATGTAGATGGGAATGAGTCATTTTGGGGTCATTTGGCCATAAAACATGGCCACTGGCAGCCATCTTGGATTTACTCTTTTCATGACAAAATCCTTTGGCACGGGCTACAGGTCATACCTTTGGTCGGATCATTATAAGATTTGTCATGGCTGTTAACTTTGACATTTAGATGGGAACGATTCATTTTGGGGTCGTTTGGCAAAAAAACATGGCCGCCAGCGTTCATCTTGGATTTCAAAATTCAATCCATTAGCACGGGCTACAGGCCGGAGTGTTCGTTTGATCATCATGAAATTTGTTGTGGACGTTAATATTGACCTGTAGATGGGAATGAGTTATTATGGGATCATTCGGCCAAAAAACATGGCTGCCAGCAGTCATCTTGGATTTTACTCTTTGCATGACTTAATCCTTTGGCACGGACTACAGGTCGTAACTTTGGTCGGATCATTAAATCCTTTGGCAATACTATAGTTTTCTTCCCTCATCCGATCATCACCAAACATATTAATCTTGATCTACTGGATGGAAGCTATTAAATGTTTTTGTTTCCCGAAAAAATTATTTTTGTGGGGCTGTAGAAACGGGCTCCGTCTGTTCATCTGTCCATCCGTCCGTCCATCCAATCGTCCGTCTATTTGTCAGTCACACTTTTGAGTACCTTCATGGAGATTTGAAATTTCCGAATATTGTTGGCCATATATTGAAGATGTTTCAACATTTCAACATTTTTTTTAATTTTCTGTATGAGGGTACCTATATGGTGTAATCAACTCCTCCTACAGTTTTCATCCTAGAGATTTGAAACTTAAGAATATTGTTGCCCATATATTGAAGATGTGCAACATGTATACAGATGACGGAAAAATTATTTTTTGACAAAGTTATTAACCCTTTTCGACTTAGAAAATTTCAACATTTTTTATAATTTTCTGTATTAGGGTACCTTCATGGTGTAATCAACTCCTCCTACAGTTTTGATCGCAGATATTTGAAATATCAGAGTATTGTTACCCACATATTGGAGATGTGCATCATGTATATAGATGACGGAATTTTTTTTTTTTTTTTTACGGAGTTATTATTAACCCTTTTCGACATTTTTTAAAATTTTGTTTAACAAAGCAGCATCGACTTGCCACGTTTTCGGGGGACACTGTGGTCGGCTGACCTTTTATTGAATTTCATTGGAAAACATAGACGCCAGCAACCATCTTATTTTTTACTTTATGTTTATTTCTTCATGTTGATAATCTAGTATTACTTAGACCTTTCCGCATTCCAAATTGGTCCATTGACTGTAACACATGAAATTATTTCCGTTCCAAGTTGAGCTACAGTGTCATTGACACTTTCATATATAGATTCCTATATTACATGTAATAATTTTGATATATACTGGTATTATCAGTAAGGTTTTGATAAATTTCCAACAGTTGGAGATCTTGTGTTCAGATAGGGTCACCTGGTCAAATAGGAGAAAGGCCAGGGCATACTTTCCCTCTATAGTAACCCTTGAAAAGTCTTCTTTGAAAGAATCGCCAGGTCTTTTAGCTCACGTTTAATATTGAGGCTGCTTTGGTGATTGTGATTCAGATTTGTTCAATCATTGTCACCAGGTCAAATAGGTGCAAGGCCAGGTAAATACTCATGCTCTCCATAGTAATTCATGATATGTCTTCTTTGCAAGAACCAAATGGCCTATTTTGCTTATATTTGGTACGAAATGACCTTGGGTGACAGGATTTAATATTTGTGAAAATGGGATCACAAAATCAAATAATGGCAGAGTCAGGGACATAACTATTTCACTCCATAGCAATTCTTAAAACATGTTTGCAAGAATTAGTTGGCTTATTTAGAATGGAATGTTCTTGTTTTACTGGAATTCAGATTTGTTATAATGGGGTCACCAGATCAAATAGGGACCAAGCGACATTTCCCGTGTAAACAGCCAAAGCACAACATTGGCAAAAAGAATATGTGTTTTTTATTTCAACTGATTGTTCAATAATTCCAGATCAAACTACCAACTGGCAGTTTATATATAAATACAATCTGGTACACGTTCGTAATTTTTTTCTTCCCTCCGTTTTTATTTAATAATGCCGTTCGCAAAGACGATCTTACTTTTTCTACAGAACGCAGAACATTACATTCTCTACCATGACGTCGTGAAATCTCAAACAAACCAGAAAAAATAAGAACTTTCTGATCTAGTATCATCGTTTACCCTATAATAACAAATAGAACGTTCTGTTTTTGGTACTGTGATTAACTTTTAACCAATTGTGTATAGCTAGTCAACCGCTGAAAACAGGCTAATTTTTCGGTAGGGTACCTTCAAAATAGTCTTAACATACATAGCTGCCACCAATTCCTGCAAGGCCAAGAATCATTTTCATAAATGATATAGATTTACCTTCCAGAAAAAGTTAGTTTCAACTTGTTCTATCAAGGGTAGGGGTATCCGACCACTTTTGGCATTTGGCCGCTCCTCTATATGATCCACGGACTGATTTTAGATTAATGGGATTTTCGCTAAGACACTAATCCTTCTCATATTCTTTCTAAGAAGCCTCAATCATGAGTGCGTAACATTTGTATGGCCTGTTTTTGTTCACAAAAATATTGCTGCTTGTATAGAATTGGATATACGCTATGGAGTATCAAGTTTTGTTTGTACTCCGTATACAGGACTAGAACCGGGTATATTGGTCTCAGATCGGTATCGGTCGTTATATGGTAGACAAAAATTGGATATTTGCTTTTACCGATAACTTCATTTGTTTTATTTGGGTTTTCCATTCTAGAGTTAGTCATCTTTGTTTATCTGGAAATGTTGTTATTTTTGACAGTCCGAGTCGATATATCAACCAGGTTTACAGATCTCAATGAAATTTGGTATGCATGTTCACTATCATCAGGACATTTAACCCTTATTCCAACGTATCATCTTTTGACGTCTTTTGTTGTAGCGTCCGTATCGTCTTTTGACGTCTTTTGTTGTAGCGTCCGTATCGTCTTTTGACGTCTTTAATTTTTGCGTTTTCAACACCCGGATTTGAGACTCGAATAAAGAGTAATAATGACGATTTACATTGATTGTGTTTTGTTCTGCTGGTGGTTAAGATCATGAAGGGCACATATTAAATCCTTTCTTCCTTTGCTAGGCTTTAGATTTGCAAAATGTTTACTTAGAATACTGTTTTGGCCGACAAAATGAAAACAAACGAAATAGAAACACGTGGTTTCGACGAAAACGAAAGTTGTTGTCAGAGACGCTTCCTTGTTGATTGCGTTATGAGTGGCCGCGAGGGTAATCTATGTAAAATATGACAACTTGAAATTGATATTTATATTGGATTATGTATTATTTCTTAAGTGGTGATTTTATATTTCCAAATAGTGCAATATGAACATTTTCCCCAGCCGTAATTAAATCGGCCACAGCTAAGCAAAATATCAGCGTGACAGTTGCGGAACTGGCCATTGGGATGTTTTTCCTGTCGAGTTCCATTATGATTGTCACTTCACCGTGAAAAAAGATTTTTATAATAATATTTTTTTAAATGGACTAACATCATAATGCAGGCACGTATTTCCACCTTGCCTTCCTAAATATAAAAAAATGTTGACATAGAGTATGTTCTCAGTCTCGTATTGGCTGACAAAATGAAAACAAACGAAACAGAAACACGTGGTTCACTGGTAGTGAATTTTCGACGAAGACGAAATTTGATCAATATTTAATGTAGGTGAACTTCTCCACAAACCAAATGTTGGGAAACATATTCATTTAGTGTCACAATTGTTGTTTAATTTGAGAACTCGAACATTGCAATTCCAAATTGATGACTCAAAGTGGATCTTTCTGCTTTTATTGCACAAATTTACTCTGCGAAATCAGGTTATGTCGGATCATCGGAATATTATTTCCGGTTGTAATGTAACTACGGACGCGGCCGTTGTTGTGCTATCGGCGGGATTCTGAACACATAATTAAAACTTTTTAAAATATATTATCTACAAATTTAGTATAATAAATTGATGAGATATTACTTTTATATGTCCATCTGTTCAAGATTTCAAATATACCGCGCAAAAGACCATCGACCCTGATCGATCAAGAAAGAAATCAATAAAAAAAAGTCAATATCTCCTGGTTTGACATCAAGTCAGCCAAATGCGGGTGCTTCTAAATAAAGGCGAGTTTACAGTTGACATGCAGATATCTCAAATTCATCTTGGGGAAACTTCTTTGCGTGTATGCATATATAATTACCGAGTATAAAGTAATAAGGTACTTATATCAACGCAATGTCGATAAAACAAAGAATATCCCAAGCGACACATTCGAGCACCTGCTGGCGACGTCTCAAGTTAGCCCACTGCCATTTCGAACAATTCGCGCTCATTTTCTGTCATCTAATTAGCATCAATGGGGAAACTCCACCCCTAAACTTGAGCCAATGAAATCAGTTCAAACTTCTAATCATTGATGTCATTGGTTGTCAATGAAAACATTCTTAGAATCAACAAAAAGTGACCTTTGAACATGTGGTTTTTGCACGAAAATTTACAAACTTTCACAAAGCAACGTGACGTAATTGCTAATAATTTGCGCTTTTATCGGAAGTCTTTTTACGACTTTTGTCAAATCATGGTTTATATGATCAATGCACATCAAATATAAAGACATTTGGTTTAATTATTTTATATATAATACGCTTTTTTGTTTTCAAAAATCATGAATTATTTTTTTTTCAATCAGGACACGAATCCGCGGGTAAACAAACTTGAAGGACATACTCGCATAGGCATACCGTAAATTTGCATAAAATGTCATTTTTGACTCACATGTGTGATAAAATGAAGATAGACGGTTGTTTATATGCACAATATTTAGTTCGTCTATTGGTTTATGTTTCCATTATCTTATTCACAGATGACACTTAAGTGAAAGCATGTTTGTTGTTGCATATCGGATGATACACATGGCACATATACCTGTGGCCAGTATGGGGAAACACCCAATGATATTATAACGTCAAATTCCTGTTGGCTAACGTAATTACCTTCATACCTGGTGACGTTGGCTATATGACGTGGTTTAACTACATGTGCTGTTGGGAAAAGGGTTAATGGAGTGTTCAATCATTTCGTTCAGGTTTATTTCAAATGTTTATAAAATTTTGGTATTTTATCTGCCCACATGAATGTCTCAACCATAGGTCATCTCATCTCATTGGAATAGGTATGCCTACCTTATGTGGTATCCACATGGGACTATGCACCAGGCAACAGCCCAGCTCTTGTTTACTTTACATGATATTTTTATAAACTAAACCTATTTTCGGCAGTCAACAAGACTGATTTATTGTCTAACCTTGCTAAAATGCAGTTGCTCCTCATAAGCAAACATAGATGGAATACAATACTCAAAATGAAATGACAGGTTCCAATTTAGATATTAAATGTTGCCTATTTTCGTTGTATGCTTAGAATGGGAGTTACGATTTTTTTTTTTTTTGCAATGTCTAAAATTGTTGATATCAAATGCAGCCGGGTCTGTGAAATAAAACATTGGTTTTTTTTGGCCTAACAGTTTATTTTAACCAAAATAGTTGAAATCCAACATAATAAGTCTTTGATCACCCAATGACTGAACTAATGATGTGAGCCATATTATATGTTGGTTCTAGCTAAAAAAAAAAAACCACTAACAGAGTTATTATCTACCATGTGGGGATACAATCTAGATAAAACTTTGTTCTCAAAGTGGGATGCGAAAGGTGTTATTTGCTCAAAATAAAACAAAAATTGCTTTTCTAAATGATACAACAAAACTTGTTTTGCAGGAGCTAGCCAAGTCTGGAGAGGGCATGAAGTTTCTGACACCAAAACAAAGCACCACCCCACCTGGTAAGATTTCTTAGTTGTTAATAAAATATTACTAAAGTCATTAGTCCATGGGCCAAATTTCATAAGGGCTTTAGTTTTCGATTTCGCTCCACTTTGTCCGAACTAAAGTTTCTTTATAACATATTAAAGGTCATCATCTCCCGGAAAATACTTGTTGCCAAGCTGGCAAAGCATTCAAACATGGCAAAAATTTTGGGTGATATCTCCTGCCTCCATTAAAAATTAGAATCTTACCCAATTATTTTCCAGTGATCATTGTGACAGTGAATGATGGACCATTACATCAAGATTAATCAAAAGCATTCTAAAATATAGTAATTTACAATGTAATATATAGTTTCCCCAATGTGTGACCATCAGTTTTCGAAAGAAATGTGTTCAAATTGTCGAAATTGTACAAAAAACGCTTAAATTTAATTTTTCCCAACATTTGAGCCTGGGTTTTATATAACCAATATAGGTCCTATTGATTTGAAGTTATTCCAAAAACATCAACAATTATTACTCTTTGAGATATTGTATATATTTGTATAAACTTAACCTTACCCCCTAAATTAGGCAATGACACAGATTTCGTCAAATATTTGCTTCCGCTTTTGGGATGACGACAGTGTTACATATATCGAGGTGCAGTTGGTTTCAATTTGAAAGGGTGTTATTATATAATAGTAATATTCAATCAAATTAGACATGGAATTATTATATTTTTTCGCATTTGAAAAAAAAATATTTTTCTAATTTTGCAAAGAGTGTGAAAAAGCCACACTGACAGTATTATGAGGATCAATAGGTCTTAATATCGATGTCTATAGTTATTCTCATATTTAAAAAAAAGATTACTTGAAATTTGCTATGTGAATGTATCTTGCCCCGGATACGAATTTTATCGGGTCGCCGAGCCCGTGCGACGCCAGCTTCGCGCATGCGCAGACCAGATCTCGGAAACGGGTGGAGCTATCGACTTGAAATTTGGTATGTGAATGTATCTTGCCCCGGATACGAATTTTATCGGGTCGCCTAGCCTGTGCGATGCCAGCTTCGCGCATGCGCAGACGAGATCTCGGAAACGGGTGGAGCTATCGACTTGAAATTTGGTATGTGAATGTATCTTGCCCCGGATACAAATTTTATCGGGTCACCGAGCCCGTGCGACGCCAGCTTCGCGCATGCGCAGACCATATCTCGGAAACGGGTGGAGCTATCGACTTGAAATTTGGTTTTTGAATAGCCCGGACAACGTCGGGCTCATCGGCTAGTTGTATATATTTGTATAAACTTAACCTTACCCCCTAAATTAGGCAATGACACAGATTTCGCCAAATATTTGCTCCCGCTTTTGGGATGACGACAGTGTTACATATATCGAGGTGCAGTTGGTTTCAATTTGAAGGGGTGTTATTATATAATAGTAATATTCAATCAAATTAGACATGGAATTATTATATTTTTTCGCATTTGAATTTTTTTTTTTTTTCTAATTTTGCAAAGAGTGTGAAAAAGCCACACTGACAGTATTATGAGGATCAATAGGTCTTAATATCGATGTCTATAGTTATTCTCATATTTAAAAAAAAGATTATTGGCTAATTCCAGAAAAAAGATATTTGATTCGCAGGCAATTTTTTTTTTTCAACTATGGATGAATTGAAATTCCATCATTTGGCCAATTTAAAAAAAAAATGTAAAAACAATGCATAGTATTTCCTTCAGTGTACAAAATTATATTCTGACTGATCACATAAAAACGATTCAGTCTCGATTTGATATCATAGTTGTGCAGGTTGGACATAGCATAAAATCCTAAAAAAAAATGTGATTTTGGGGGGTAGGGTTAAGTTTTACTTGATATTTCAAACTTTTCACAGCTTTAGATTCTGGACTCTTATACTGTTGTGAAGTGTAGTCAATGGTGATGTTTTCAGTATAATTGCATCCTCATATAATCTGGATAGTTTTCTATAGTCATGGGGTCAAATTTCATTAAAAAAAATAATTTTGCTGTTTTTTTTAAACCAATTCTACAAGTTGAATGAGATTTTTCCAAGAACGTGTTGCCATCTGTCAGGAAATTATATCGTTTAGTAGATTATCATATTTTGAACGACATATCAATGGTCATTCATTGACTGCCACCATGGGCGGCAGATCATACTTGGGTAAAATCCTATATTTTAATAGGGGCAGGAGTTACCTCCTGCAATTTTTGTCATGGTTGGACACTTTGCCAGCTTGGCAACATGCATTTTCTGATGCGGGAGATAATAACCTTCAATTTGATGTATAGTAACCTTTGTTCGGTCAAAGTGGAGCAAAAGTGAACTTTTTTTATTTTGGCCCACTGACTACATCTTTAGGTAGAACATGACAAAGTCAAGTTGGAGCTATTGTAATGGTTGGCATCAGTCGTCCATCTACAATTTCTTTTAGAACACTTTACATGTCACATCTCTCATCCGATTTTCCCCTAACTTCTTATGGATCTTCGGTGTGACCTCTACTCTTGATGGGAGCCATCAATTTTATCAAAAAATCGCTAAAAATTATGGCCATCAGCAGCCATCTAGGATTCAGATTTGATTCTTTCAGCACACTCTGCAACCCACATTTATTGGAGAGTTATCTTGAAGATTTTACAGGCATGTTTAGGGTCACCTCTATTTTAGAAAATTCAGATCTTTTACAATAATATCTCGAATGAATTCGAAAACCAGGTTGTTCGACTTTTTTATCTCAACTTTACTTTGTAAAGTTTTGGCTATTGTCATGGGTTGGCATCCATTGTCCGTCCGTCTGTGCGTCTATCCGTCCATCCATGGATCCATTAACATTTTTATGTTTACCCATACCATGTATGGTAAACATAGTGTCGTTGTCCGGATTGACCACTCGTCGTGTGTCCGTCCGTCCGTCCGTCCGTCTGTCCGTCCGTAGACACTTTACGTGTAATGCGATAACTCAAACATTTTTTACCTGATCAAAACCAAATTTTGTATATGGGGTTTTCAGCCCAAAATACAGATCGAGTTCGAATATGGGATTGATCCGACTTTTTTTGACAGAGTTATGGCCCTTTTTCGACTTAGAATTAATTAATTCTGCCATAACTCAAACATTTTTTATCTGATCGGAACCAAATTTGGTATGTGAGTTTCTCGACCCAAAATACAGATCGAGTTCGAATATGGGTTTGATCGGAGTTTTTTTTTACGGAGTTATGGCCTTTTTTCGACTTAGAATTCATGAATTCTGCCATAACTCAAACATTTTTTATCTGATTGGAACCAAATTTGGTGTATGAGTTTCTCAGACCAACATACAGATTGATTTCAAATATGGGTTTGATCGGATTTTTTTTAATGGTGTTATGGTCCTTTGACATATGATTCACACATACATGTACTTCGATAAATCAACCATTTTTCATCTGATAGGAACCAAATTTGGTATGTGAGTTTCTCAACTCAAAATACAGAACGAGTTTGAATATGGGTTAGATCCAATTTGTTATACCAGAGATATGGCCCTTTTTAAACTAAGAATTATCCAGATTATAACCCAAGTAACTTACAATTAATGAATACCTGCTTCTCTGTGAGCAAGATAAAAGACGTTTATTGCTTTTAGAGTTATTTATAGCCCTCATATGTTAGCTCTGTATAAGAGACACAGTTAGTGAATTATTGGATAAATTGATTTAGCTATCTTTTTAACCACAACTTAGCCATGTGAATTTATTTAACTAGACCAATGGAGCTCTCTAAGTCCTTGGATGATGGGACTACATTGGATCAAATAGGGCAGAGATAGGTGATTTAACCCCTTTTACCCATTCCATGTCTTTTAACCTTTTCCATTACATAAATAATTATATTATTTTGATATCTCACATGGCAATTTGCAACAACATGAATAGAACTGCTCACACTATGATAGTGGTGACAGGCTCTAGAGTTTAGATGTTATATTAACCCTTCTATATTGACTCATACATTCCAATAATTTGTGTTATTACTGGTTATTATGTACATTTGTCATATACTACTTTAGATCATAAAAGTATACTCTATATTTCAACATTAAAAGATTATGATTCTGATCTTAACAATTTACTATCGCCAAGGGATGGGTTAAACATCTGCCGATCGTGATCGGCCTCTCGTTGTTTTATAAGATAATCCATCATGAAATATACTCTTAAAATGGTGCATCCATTGCCTTTGTTACTGTGATTACTAATATAAATGAACAAAATCTTTTTTATTTACTCCATCAAATTTTGGGGGAAATGGGTTGACAAAGCCATTAAATATCTCCATTGATTGTAACACATGAAATTATCCCTCATCCAAGTTCAGCTACAGTGTCCTTAACACTTTCAATACCTGAGTTACACCCCTTAGTACGTCTATTGTTAGCAATTTTTGGAAATTTTATGTCTGTTTATAATAGTGCGATAACTTTAACAATTTCATTCATATTTGGTATATGAATCTTTCACAGCAATATCTCAAACAAGTTTGTCCAATCCTTTTTACCTGAGTTCCAGCCTATTTTTTTTAGCAATTATCTGACCTTTAGTGTGAAAACATGAACAAATGTCAACCGATTCCATTCATATTGGGTGTATTGATCTTTCACAACAATATCTTGATTGTGTTCAAAAACCATGTTTGTCCGGTTTTTTTTATCTGAGTTATGGCCCTTAGTTCTGAGATAAGGTACTTTTAATTCATCCATTTTTAGTGATTCTCGGTCCAACAGATTCACTCTTGCATGATTAAATCCTTTGGCACACACTACAGGCCACATCCCTCATCTGATCACCAAACTTCATATGGATCTTTCGGGTGACCTCTAGTAGGTGCCTTTGATTTTTTTTCCCAGAAATTCGTTAAAAACTAAGGCCGACAGCAGCCATCTTGGATTTCAAATTTGAATCCATCAGCCCACTGCAACCCACTTTTATTGGACAATTGTTTTGAAGATTTACAGGCATGTTTAGGATCTCCTCTAGATTTGAGCTATTGAAATTGGAACAGTTTTCAATGAAAAAAAACATGACAATGCCATAATAGTTTTTAGTCAAGTTTTTATCAAAATGTGACTATTGATATGGCAAAGGACGGTTGGCTTGTAGGCATTGGGCTGGCGGCAACAAACATATATAACATAGCCATTCTAGATGAGATTCTGACAAATTTTTTATATGTGAGTTTATTGTCATGTGCGACAGCTGTACACATAAAATCAGGTCCGCCTCGACTTTCTAACCATAGTTATGCCACTTGTTCCTTTTTACCTCAATTACGGACCTTAGGGACCTTGTCAAATTACAAGTGGAAATTCCGCCAGGGGAACAGAGTTTTTTTCTCCGCTAAAAACTCCGGTCTCTGCTTGTTAAATTGAAATGCACAAAGGAGTTTTTCCTCTGCTGTAAACTCCGGTAGCAATTGCGGCTAACTCCGTTCAAATTGGCAGAAACGCTGCTGAAACCAGAGCAGTAACACCGCTGTGGCGAGAGCGGAAACTCAATGATGTCAGAGCTGAAACCAGAGCGGTACCAAACTCCGCTGTTATATATACGATAATGAGTTAGAAGTGATGCTCTGCCGAACGAAAAATCATACTTCTAACGAGTTGAGATAAAACACATCTCAAAACACACTTTGTTATTGTTGTATTATCTTAATTGACCGACACTATCATTTTTGCGCAAATTTAGGTCAGTTTGAGACAAAAAACCTACATTATGGTAATTTTGAAGTGTAATTCCAGTTACGCATGAATAGGCAGTTACATTTCATATGATGAGGTCACGGATTTATGGAACGTTGTGGTGATTTGTCAGCAATAAACAAGATATAAGTCCTGATTTAATATCAATCCATGTTGAGAAATCAGAACTGTGCAATTATCTCAATCAAATGTCAATGATCTCAAACAAAAAGCAAAGTCTTTCAACCTATTTTACTGTAGTTCATAATTCACTAGATTGAAAAGATCGTTGAAATTCTGAGGAAAGTGTACATCGTCAATTTTGCAAATATTGTGCGTGCAAGCTATCTAAAATGACTGGAAAAGAATATTGAACTGTGAAAGCTAACATTTGGTTATATTAGGGAGATTTAATCACGATTTATCAAATATGTAGCTACATTACTATTTTATTCCACTTGTATGCATTAACCCTTTACTCAACAGAACGGCCCTGTACCAATGCATTCTCTTATATATGCGAGTCGACCATAGGTCGCCTCGCATATATAAGAGAATGCATTGGCTTAACACATATTAAAAATGATAAAATTGTCAAAGAATGTAGAAAAATATTATAAAAAATGTAAGAAAAAATTATAAAATAGAATTTTTTTAGGCCAATGCATTCTCTTATATATGCGAGGCGACCTATGGTCGACTCGCATATATAAGAGAATGCATTGGCACAGGGCATAACTGTAACCATCACAATGTGGTCAATGAACCGGTTCCAATGATATCCATATTTGTATGGTGTTATTGAGACAGACCGAAGATATTTTAGGCTGTTGAAGCTTTATTTGGGCGTTTTTGGCCGGTTTGTTGGGTAAAGGGTTAATTTATTCATTTAAACCATCTGAAATGCTGAAATAGATGTGACCCAATTTCGAGGCAAAAGTTTTTGTTGATATGTCGTGGTGAAAGGTCACGTTGCGCATAGTCCTTTCTTGAAGTATATCAGTCATGATCCACGTAGAGCCTAGCTAGCTAGCTAGGTACAGCTGGAGCAAGTGATTACTATATTTACAAGATCAGTTCTCAAAATAATGTATCAGGAATTATTTATAATGATCAGTTCTCAAATATAGATTTACAAGATCAGTTCTGTGCTGTGTGATGACCACGTGTTCAAAAATAAACAAACCGTCCGTGATCAGTTCTTGGGCCTGGGGAGTCATATTGATTCATAATACGTAAATGGTATTGTTTATGAATATTACCAATGGGTGCCTGTTCTACCTGTTCATGGGACTGGTAGACTGAAAATGCATCTTCTAGTAGTAGAGAACTATTTATAGGCTTTAAATTGTAGCAGCCTGGTATCTTGAAAAGTTTAAAATTAATTGGGTCTCTTGAAACTCATTCGGCCGGAGTTTATTTCAGTCATTGGAAATTGACACGTAATTGACCTGGTACAGTATTCTCCAAGCAAACTGTATTGTTGTTATGCATGTCCCATTTCGTTTTAGATTACATTTTTATCTTTACCCATACCATAGTATGGTAAACATAGTGTCATTGTCCGGATTGACCACTCGTCGTTCGTCCATCTGTCTGTCTGTCCATAGACACTTTACGAGTAATGCGATAACTCAAACATTTTCTATCTGATCGGAACCAAATTTTGTATATGGTTTTCTCAGCCCAAAATACAGATCGAGTTCAAATTTGGGTTTGATCCGAGTTTTTGTTACAGAGTTATGGCCCTTTTTCGACTTAGAATTCACGCATTCTACCATAACTCAAACATTTTTCATATGATTGGAACCAAATTGGTATGTGCGTTTCACAGCCCAATATACAGATCGAGTTCGAATATGGATTTGATCCGATTTATTTTAAAGGAGTTATGACTCTTTTTCGAAAATAAAATTAAAAAAATAATTTAACCCAAAAAAAAATTATTAAAATTTTTGTTTTAACTTTTATAATAACAAAAAAATAGTTTTATTAAAAAAAAAAAAGTCACTGACACTTTCATTTGTTTTCATTTAGATATTGATGATTATGATTCAAGTTGATAAAAATGTTCCCAATGTGTCCCTTTAATTTTTTTTTACCTTTGTAATAAAAAGAAATTTAATTAAAAAAAGTTTATTGACACTTTATTTTCATTTAGATATCCAGTTCTTACATCTGCTATCTTTATAAAGTCTGAGTGATCCCAACAATGCTTTGTACACTGGGTGTAACAAAACCTACCCAGGACATGTAAAATTTCAAAAATCCACATGTTATAAGAGCAAGGTCTCACAGGAGGCTAGCGATATTTGTTTATCAGATACCACCTGTTAAACACTCCCATGTATTTATCAACTATGACAGGTTAAGGCTAGCAGACACTATTAGCCCCATAGAGTATTTTCAATATATATTGTGCTCCTAGGTATCTGATTCCATCATATAAACGACCTGTTGTCAAGTTGTCTTGCTATTTTGCTATTATGTTTGTGGGGCTGCTGAATTGCTATGATGTTGGTAGGGCAAACTGATGCTGTTGAGAAAAATTACAGATATTTTTATGTGTACTTATACAATGTTATTATGTACATTTGTCTATACTACTTTAGTACAGCATACTCTATAATTCAACATCAAAACTCTAGATTATGGTTCTGATCATAGCAATTCATTATCGCCAAGGGATGGGTTAAACATCTGCCGATCGTGATCGGCCTCTCGTTTATTATTATTTTGCTGTGAAATGTCCATGATGTCGCCCCATTGTCAGGTGATCGTTATTGTGCCCTCGACTTGAAGTCGGCGGGTATATAGTCGATGTCTCCGTCCGTCCGTATGTACGTCCGTACAAACATTTTGCATTATTGTTCAGCAACCGCTGGGCAGATTTAGCTGATATTTGGTATGGTGATAGAGCAGCATGGGGGAACAGCTACATGCATAGCGCGGGTTTCGTCCACCCATTTTTACCAGAGTTATGGCCCTTTTTTTACTTAGAAAATTCAATTTTTCTCTTGTTTTTTGGTTTCCAGATGATAGCGTGAGTTTTGGTGGTACGATTGCAAATCCCGTATTTTTGTGGATCAGTTATATGAAAATACATGTCAAGTGCGAATTTGGGTATGATCTGATGATTTTTGCCAGAGTAATGGCCCTTTTTTCAACTTAGAAAATTTGAATTTTCGCTTGTTTTGGGGTTTCCGGATCGCTTGTTTTGGGGTTTTTAGTCAACATTTCTGTACGAACTTCTTTTGGAATGGTCATATATACCTCCTCGGATTTCCGCAGTTTCGTCCATGCTTAATCCAAATTGCTACGGTCGGGGGCAAATGCCACGCGACAGCGTACCTCTTGTTTGTATATTCATCATTATTTACAGTGAGAAACATTTCCAATCACAGTTCACTGGGGAGAAAATAGTCAAATATTATGGGAGGCTAAATTAAATGTACAAAAGCATATTTAGAAAATTAAATCATTTAATCATTAACACGACCCATAGTCCAGGCACATAAGGTTTCACTAGTGTAAAAAATCGGGGAAAACTGATTTTTTCAGGGATCAATAAGAACATGTTTATGAACAACGTGGCAAAAGTCCCCTAAAATCCGAGTTGAGCTTTTTGAGATATCGTGATTTTTCGGAATGGTTCAAATTCTGAAGCATCTCCATCAGGCCATATGGGAATGCAGTCATGTGTAGATCAATTAATTCCAAATTCATAATACATTGACATACATACAAACAATGCTTAGCAGTGAACCATATAAGTTGAATTGAAGTCCCAAAATGGCCGCCAAAATGGCCAAAATAGAATGAAATTTACATTTTATGCATAATTGAATAGCTAGTCCCATAAGAGTGACAACACGCTCGAAATATGTGAGGAAGAATGATTGCAGAGAATAAGAGAAACATTTTATCGGGTATGTGCGAATTATCTCTAATATATATCGCGAGAGATATAGCGAAAAGCAAGGTCTCATAAAATGGTTAAATCTGGACTTTTTGACCGCAAAGAAACGGGAGAATAAGGCAAATTTTTCTGCACTATTTATCTTGAATCGTGTGATATATATGTACACTACACTGTAAAATGAAATTTAATAGCGAAGAATTGATTCTGTGACCTTTCATAGAAGCCGAAATATATGTGCTCATAGCAGTATCACTAATGTGACCGGTCATCGTTTCTTTTGATATATACACCATCAAACCTTTCGAAATACACTGCTATAGAGCAGTATGAGAGATATTCATAGAGTAATGGGTGAATTGTGTAGATTATATTCTCCGTGTCTTAAAATATTAGTAATTTTTGCCTAAGAATAAGTAATAAAACACGAATATTTCGCTGTTATCACAAGAATGCATGGTGGTATACTATGAAAGCAATTTATCAAAACACAAAGGAGTACCATATACTTTCTTTAAAAAAATCTAAACTTGACCAAAATTGCCCACATACTCTGTGACAGAGACTGTCTTTATACCTGGAAATAATATTTGGTTATATTCACCAAGGTCACATATACGCGAAGGGTACTATGTTTTCTGCAACCGCATTACCGTGTGTATCCCTTCTCCCTAATGTTACACATATCTGCTGAACTAACAACCATAACTAGCAACATTGAGTCAATGTTCAATGCTGAAATAACAGCTTTAAACGATGATCACCTGATATTTTGCACAAGTTCATGGGTGGTTTTGGCAAGATATTTTCAAACAACAAAATACGGAAAACTAATATTGTACATTGCGTAATAGCATATTCCAGTTGTAAGTTGCCGACTGAAGTAAGTTGAACAAATTGTTTACTAAGAGACCGGTTTGGAAGCAGCACGAAAATTAGTCGTATATCAAATGTACGATGTGCTGTCTATTTGATCTGGTGTGATGCAGTGCTAATCTTTTGAAGAGGTGGCGGTTTCTTTGCAATATAATAAGAATTGCAACATACGTGTGTGGTTTATTATCATGTACAGTGATGAACAATCCGGAAATGTAACTACTATTTATACCGCAAGGATATTCACTTAAGTTTCTGCGTTCCATTCAATAATTTATCATCACGCCGAACGAAACTACCATACACTGTGTGGCGAAACATTACTTCGTATGTTGCATGCCCGAAATTATTATTTTTGGCCCCGACTGTAAACAGAAAACCCGAAATTTTAAAGACGTAATTCATTGGGTTTGACCTGCGTTGCAATGGCCGATAAATCCTCCACATGGGCCTGTTTTAATGAACTGTGTACCTTTAAAGATATTTAACAACAGACTTGTATATTGTTAATACGTATTTTACCTACTAGGTGGTTATATAATAAGTTGCCATCATTTCGGCTTAGCTTGGTGGTTGCGGCCATTTTGACAGCCATTTCATGACCGCGTTTGTAGTATTCTGATCGTGTCACTATATTCGCTCTCGTACTCATATTTCACATATACTGGTATAACTTAGTAATGCATATGACTAGCTTAGACAAAATAGAATATCAAAATACGACCAGATCGTTGACAACCAGTTTCGGGGGTAGGGTTATGTTTTTACAAGTTTTGACAACTTATGATGTGCGTACTCGCTAGTTCTGCCTATTATAGCGCCGGGGTGGTGTCTGTGCAGTTTTTAAAATAGATAGCTTGCGCCTATGTTTTGAGAAGCCTGAGAAATCCGACATCGAATACATCAGTTTGTCTTAAAAATCGTCAGTATTTTGGCTCAGTGTTTTATTTCATATCTATATATGCGAAATTCATTCGATATTTCCCTTTGAATGGGTGTCGTTGGTTCGAGAATTGTATATCGAACAATATTGAGTGCTTTTTGTATACGTTTCGGCTGAAAAATTGTTACAACATCCAATTATTTCCATCATTGTGAAAAATATTGTTTTGTTTAATTATATGGAAAAAATGATGTAACTCAGAAAGCTCAAATCGGATTTTAGGGGACTTTTCGTGACGCGTCCGCGATGTTATGGCCAAAATAATATAAAAAAATCAGCTTTCCCCGATTTATTTCCTTACTTTTCCACTTCCATGTCTAATGTGCCTGGACTACCAGCGAGAAGTTTGAATCTGCCTGTTTAATATGAGTGACAGGCCATGGGCGGAGCTTAATGGCAATCCACAAATCGCGTAACGAATAGATAAATAGAGAAGAAATTGCACAATGGCTTGCCGACAAAATACTGAACAATTTGTGATAATTGAATGATAACTAGATGAATATGCAGATTGTGAACTGAACTTGCTAGAATATTAGATACTATGACAATCAGTGATGAATAAAGTGTACTTTGGTACGAATAAAGTGTACTTCAATGCGTTAAAAGTGAAGTGAAATGACATGATTTATGTGTATATATAATGTACGGAATCGGAATCGAAACAACGTGCATCGATCACTAATTATTACTGCCAATTAATCAATCAATACCGAACATTATAAAACAATGCAAACAACGTGTTAACAGAGGGGTAAATCGTAGATAAGTTGCACTGCAAGCATGACTGAACTAATTCTTCTTTGCCATATATGGCTGATAATAAAAATGTGGTGTGTTTCCTGGTAAAACGGAGTTTTAGATGGAACACTCAGATGTGAGCGCATTCAAAACCAGTGGACTTCGATGGAAACTCGGCAGTAATTCCGATGAACGTAACAAAAACTCATATTGGGTATATGGATCTTTCATAACAATATCTTGATGTTCAAAAAGTATGTCCTATTTATTTATATTAGTTATGGCCCATAGTTCTGAGATAAGGTTCTTTAGTTCGTCCATTTTTAGCACAACTTTACTTTATCAAGTTTGAGCTATTGCCGTGGGTTGGCATTCGTCCATCAACAATTTCCTTTGGCTCACCCTACAGGCCACATCCCTCATCCGATCAACACCAAACTTCATATGGATCTTCGGGGTGACCTCTAGATGGGAGCCATCGATTTTTTCCCAAAATTTGTTAACATAGTCCTGTCTCTTCCATGACTGGAGCTTCCTGAAATTTTGCGAAAACCCTGTGCCAATGCATATTCTTATATATGTGAGTCTCCCACAGGGAGCTTGTATATATAAGAGAATACATTGGCCTAATAATATTTACCTTGCCCTTGAAAGCCAGTGCATTCCCTTATATATTCGAGACTCCGTACATGATTTTTAATGCAGCACCAGAGCAGCAAAAAGAAGTTTGATAAGAGAGGAGTGTTTTAATGATCTTAAAATACATTACTATTTTTATTATATTCCAGAAGCCAAGCCAGCAGAAATACCAGATGAGGCTCCAGTTGTCCAATCTGACGTCCAATCGGACACTGAAGTAGCTGAACTTGACCCCGAAGCATCAGTCCAGAGTGCGACGTCGGTAATTTCCCAGGATAGTGCAGAAGCTAGGATCGCTGATGCTGTGAACAACATCGTCAATCTCATCAATGAACGTGATAAATACAAACAACAGCTTGAGTCATACGAAAATTCTAAGCCTGCACCTTCCAAGCAGGCTGATTCTAGAAGGCTCTCAAATGAAGGGAAAATCAACGCTGAGGATATAGCTGTGATGTTGGGCACTAAGAAACACGACCTACTGTCATTTGATACTGGAGCTCACGGCCAAAAGACAATTGATGAAATTGAAGCAGTGGCTTCACTTGCTGGGATGAGTGCTTTTGAATGGGGTGAGAAAAAAATGGGAAGCTCACCGGCAAAAAAGGAATTTGCTACTAGTATGAAGGACATGCCATCTTTGGATTTGAGTGATATTCCAACTTTGCCTCAAATTCTTCCTGAAGACATGCAAAATGAAATAGCTACCCTCAGTGATGGGGATATCACACCAGCAGTCAATGAAAAGAAAGAAGCTGTTCTTCCCCAGAAAGCAGAGAAATCTGAATCTAGTCATATGATGGATACATCAATCTCATTTAAACAAGATGGACGTGAAGTTTTCAAAATAGAAACTACCCAAGTACGCTCAGATGCCAGTAGACCAGCTGCAAAACCTGTTAGTCAAGTCAATCGACAAAAGGCTCCAGAGACAAAGCTTGCAACAAAAATGCCCAAGATACAGTTGATGTCAAAATCCCAGTTGAAGAAATCTCAGAGTGAGAAGAAAAAAGAAACCACACCAAAATCCAAGGGAAAAGGCAGACTTAAAAAATCTACTGGATCATCAGCTGTCGATAGTGAAGAAGTTGCTAAAGATACTTCCAATACCAGTGTAGAACTATCCTCAACAATATCTGAAGTGGGGGACGCAGAACAATCTAGTATGACAGAAAGATGTGATACATCATCTACCTCTACAGCAGCCACTTGTGAATCTGCGGACAAGGAATGTGAAAATAAGTCTGTGAGTGAGAATGACATCCTCCTACCAGATGTATCAAAATATGATATGCCAGACTTGTCACCAAGAAGGAACATGCGTAAGATGAAGTTACCAGTGGGCACATCAAGCAACGAATTATTGCCCTGTCTGACTGACGTGAAAAATCTAGAAACTTGTGAACCAGAGAAAATTCCAATCGATACAACAATAGCTTTAGAAATGGAAGTAGAAAACGTTGAACCTCTGTCTGACGAAGTCGATGTTCGATCTGTGGATTCTGACAATGAATCATTGGGTTTTGCACCACTTGAGGAAGCTGAGGTGTTGCGTGGCCCAAGTCCAGGTGTTTCCGATAGAAGATGCGACTCTCAGATGAGGCTTGATGTACCTGAGGCTGAAAACCGAATTACTATCAATGAGTCAAAAGACTCATTCGAAAGTTCTTTTCATTGTTTTGTTCTGAAACCGGATGCTGGTGATAAATCCCCCGCAAATAAATCGAAGAATCAAAGCCGAAGGAAGTCAAAATCACCATCGAAGCGACTCATTCCTATTGAAAGTGGTGGAATTCTTATTGATGAGGATGTTCTCAATATAGTGGTTAATTCCCCTCGCAAAGATGCCGCTGAAACTGAAATGGTGACGTCTGATGAGGAAAAAGATGGCAAACATAAAAGAAACTTGTTCATGTCAGATGGGAAAAATCCTATTCATTTAAAGAAACAGTCTGGCTTGAAGAAATCAAAACTGAAAGAACTTCCGTCCGCTACTAAACTTCCTTCGAAACGTGCTTCCAGAGGATCGAAGGGGTGTGGATCTGGTGCATTAAGCAGTACTTTTATATCAGAAGATCCCTCTGAAAGAAAAGAAGCTGAAAATAAGGTTGAAGAATGCAGTGCCGTCAAAAGTGCAAAGGAGATAACACCAGTTACTAAACAAATTGAAGAATTGAGGAAAGATGATATCCGAGGCATGAAAGCATGCACTGGGTCATCACACTGTAATGATGAAGATTCTGTTCAAAGCGACTGCTGCATGCCTTTAGAACCTAGCACTTCAAACTGCTGTTTACAGAAAGAATCGCCTGGTTGCTCTTTATCATCCATTCCGATCAATGGGGAATCTATCCCACCTGTATCTGTTGAGCAGTTGTCTCGAGAAACAGCTGACACAGCCCCACCCGAAACGGATAAGCAGCTTTCAGCTTGCAGTTCCTTGAAAGTTCCGAAAGAACCTCATCCAAGAGTTCGGAACCTGTTCGATGATCTTGGAGCATGTGTGCCAAATAAGCCAGCAATTGAGGTAAAAGTAAAACCTTGCAGAGTTTTGCTCACAGATATCATCACTAATGATTCGAGCGATAACATTCCTGCATCCTCTAATTGCAGAGAACATGTAACCGAAAAAGATGTGTTGTCAGAAGTCACTCTCAAAACACCCGGAAGGCGTGGTCGTCCCAGAAAGAGAGAGCTACCTGCTATTAACCAAAGTCCTGGAGAAGATTTAACCAAGGGAACTGATGTTCATAGCAAAGTGATTATGGCTCCTCAATTGTCATTGTCATCAGTTGCCACTCCAAAAACACTTGGTAAAAGAGGTCGTCCCAGAAAAATATCCATGAACTGTAAGAACTATTTTGAAGTAGAGAATCTAGACAGTAATTGTATCCATGAAAACGTTGATACGCTAACAGTCTCCTCTGAAGTAATTCCTGAAATGTCTACAAAGCGAAGTCGGACAAGAAAAAGTATGTCAATCGAACCCAAGAATCAGGCTGAAGAAGAGACTGTCAACAAAGTTGAAAATATTTTGTCATCGGAAATTATTCCTGAGAAAAACAGTAAACGAGGTCGCCCAAGGAGAAGTAAATCACTTGATGCCAAGATTGAATCTAGTGAAGATACAGTTAAGGCTCAAATCTTAGTTCCTTGTCAACAGAGCATAGCTGATGGTATGGTAGTCTCATCTGAAGTATCCATGGAGAAAATAGGTAAACGAGGTCGCTCGAGGAACAGGAAATCACTTGATGTCAACCATGTGGAAGAAGACGAGACAGTTAAAGTCAGTAACCGTAACCATCATAATATGTCTTCAGACCTTTTATCGTCAAAAGAAATCAAACTTGAGAAACAAACAAAAAGAGGTCGGCCAAGGAAAAATGAATCGCATGATTCCAGTAAGGACGTTAGAGATGATGCAATCAGTCAATCTGAAGTCACTAACTGCTACCAGGATAATATGTCTTTAGGTGTTTTGTCGTCAGCTGAAATCACACCTGAGAAGCAAAGAAAGCGTGGTCGGCCAAGAAAAAGTAAATCGCTTGAACCAAAGAGAAAATCTGGAGAAGCCCCAGTCAGTGATGTCCAGGCCTTCAGTCCTAAAATTGTGGAATACATTGACGCAGAAACTGCTAGGTTGACAGCCTTGAGATATAACTCAACTTCTTTGGTACCAAGAACCCCATCTCTGCAAGCATACTATGGCAGTTCTGTTTATAAGGAAGATACAGCTAACATTTTAGATATGGAGGATGATATAGCAATTGATAATGTTAAGGATGATGCAGCTAAGACTGTCAGAACCAGAAGAAGTAGATCCCTAAGCAAATTGACTGATAATAGAAAACATGCAGAGGAGAAAACAACTAGGAAGATGTTGGAAACATTTTCCAGCAATATTTCTGATGACACATCTAATAAAGTCAATGTTAACATCATGTCTTTGATTGAGGTGACAGAAAGATCTGGAACTTCAAGCGTGGAATTATCAGGTAGATCAGCTGATAAAAGAAGAATCCAAGAAAACAAGAATTCATCTTTAAAGAAACTAGAAACATCGTTATTCAATACTTCTGATGATACATCTCAAACGATGATGGCCGATGAACATGGTGATAAATCAACAAAACAAGTTTCAGATAGTGTTGAGAAGCCTATGGGTCAAATTAGATCACTGAGGAGTAGTCCACCTGACCAGTCTACCAGTGCAGAAGGGAAAGAGAAGATATATAGGAGACGTCAACAGAGCTTATCTCCAGTCAAACTGACAAATACTTTGGCAGACAGGGTTAAAATGAAGGGCCAACACAGAAGAAATAAATCTGCGAGTCCAAAAAAGGCAATGATGTTGTCGGACGAAAACCCCAAAGTGTCTGTGAAAAACACAATTGGACGAGGCAGACCTCCAAAATCACCCAAACCAAACAAGGGAAGTATTAATTATGAACATAACACAAGACATGAGGCCAAGTCATTGGCACATCAAAACCAAGTTCATGATAATGAGCAGATTACTTTACCACAAAATGTAGCAGCTATTACAAAGGAAGCTAGTATGGACAAAAGAAACTTGAAAGGAGTGAAGAATGTTGAAAAGAATTCTGGACCAAATGAAATTCAATCTGAAGTGACTCCACTTGGAAATGGGGTAATAGCAGAAAAAGAAACACAAGCAATTCAACCAAGAAGAAAGTCAGTTGTCAAGTTTGCAGATGAACAAGTTGAAGTTGCTACTGCACCTCAATTGGAGTTAATAAGCGTTAGTCATGAGTCAGACAGAAAATCAAAGGATTCATTAGTTGTGAGATTATCTGAAGAAAATACATTGGGAAAGAAAAAGCAACAAAGAAAACAACATTCATCAGCAGATATTCCAAGTGAGAAAGAACAATTAACAGGAAGGCTACAAACTAAAGAAGTCACTGATAGAATATCTGCAAGCGGGAGTACACAAGGCGAAGATCGTGGAAGAGGTAGGAGGAGAAGCAGGAGTCTGGATAGGCGTGATCGCAGCAGTGGGGTTGCTGCCAGACAAAGCTTCGTTGATGAAGGAATAATGCGTCGCAAGTCAGCCCTAGCTGCGAAGAATCTGATAAGTAGTCAGTACGTAAGAAGGTCAAGGTCGTTAGATAGACTCTCAAGATCACCGCTTAACAACTGGGATCTTCAGACGACAATAGATGTAGTTGCTGTGCATGGAGAAGTTTGTGCTTTCCCGGATGAATCATATGATGAATCTGAACCAGAAGAGATGTCTTCAGTAACCAACCATATAAAATCAACTAACGTTCCGCATCCTGATTCCCAAGGTGATGGGACACGAGGACAGGTTATCGTCCTAGGACAAGGAGGTTCCTTCCAGATAGTTGAAGCTGAGGAAACACCTGAAAATTATAATAATAATTCCACAATCAATATGGAAAATACAGACAGTGCTGAAAAAGATGAACAGAGTGCTTCTAATACAATTGAGAAGGTTCCAGTGGATTTTGAGTTATCATCCAAAAGTATGAAAACAAAGAGAAAGGATTCAATGAAAAAGTCTGCTGGGAAGGCTCAGACCAAGAAAAATGCTAGACGGAAGCTACCTTCTCAAGAAAGAGTGCTTGCAGCCACCTCAAAATTTCAGAAAACACCTCTCAATGCCAGCAAATTAAAAGGGGAATTTGTTCTTACTAAGCTAGCAGGTGGTCTCATTTCAAAACTATCAAGAAAAGTGCTGGCTGTGGAAGCACATGTTGAAGCAGTCGAAAGAAAAAGCTCTCCAGATGTTATGCCCCTTAGCAGAAAAATGGTGGGTGTTGATGCTATCATTAACGATGATTCAAGAAAAACAATTGTTGATAATGCTGATGTTGATGTTTCAGAATCTGAAAAGAATTCAGCGGGAGCTGCTACTGCAAATAGGGATGGGAGTCAAAATGAAGCCACAGGAAGAAAAGCCAAAAAGAAGAAGAAAGGAATCAAAAGAAAGAGAGAAAGAGTTGATACTGTGATGGATGAATCTTCCTCGACAGGAGTCTGTTACATTAGTGATCATAGCAGTGTATCAGACATAAAAGGCAATGAGACTAATGAACGTCATGTTGCTAAAAGCAAAGAGGAGGATCATAAGCCTAGAGGAGTGAAAACCAAAGGAGTGAAAAAGAATTCCATAACCAGTAAGAAATTGAGAGACGCTTCTGCCAGTCAACGTAAAGAGTCTGTTATTGCCTCTGAGGTAGAACGTGAGGGCGATGGTAAATATCTTGAAAGTGGTGATCAGAGCAAACTGATAACCAAGAAAACACAGAAGAGCAAGCAGAGAAAGATATTGAAGGGCAATGATGTTCAACTTCAACAAACTACTGATGTCACAGTTACAGAAGTAAAGCCAGATTATGTGAATGGACAAGAATGTCATAGTGTTTCAGGTCCTTCCAAACCATCAACAGAGCTGTCAGTTGAAAAACCCACTCATTATGTTGATTCAGACCTGGACACACAAGCTGAACAAATGTCGATTAAAGGAAAATTGTCCGCTGGGAAGAAAAAGGCATCTTACAAATCTAGTCAAGATACAGCAAATTCCAATCAAGCTCATACTGAAAAAGAAGAAAAGAAAATTATTGGCCTCATATTTCAGAAAGAAATGGCTAAGCATTCAAATCCCACCACAAAATCAGACAGGGAGGAAGCTAAAGTCGAGCATGTGCTTAAGAAACCAGAGATAACTGAATCATTGGAGATCACTGGCGAGTCTGACAACTCTATTATTAAGCAACATGTAGAGCCAGAACATAGCGACGAAGTGAAGAAAACAAAGACAGAAAAGAAAGAGAAAAAGAAAAAGATAGATAAGAGTCACCGTAAACTAAAGAAAGATATCATGTTAAAGAAGGCTGGCAACTCGTCTTCGAATGCAGAAGTTGAGACTGAGGGTAAGAGAGCTGACCTAGATTCAAACAGGAGTGATTCCCAGGATAGTTTAAGATCGGGAACCATCATCATTGCAGGTGATGCAGAATTAAGGAAACCAGCTAGAGCAAAGAATAGTCTATCGAGAAAACAGGACATCCATATTTCACTACCAACTGAAGAGGTCACTAAAGTCAATTTCACACCTAGTACATCGGAAATTAGAGAAGTTGATAGTGACAAGAAGAAGCGAAAAAGAGAACGATCTATTGAGAAAATGAAAAAAGGATTCTCGGACAATGGTGGCAGTTCAGAAAAGAGAAAGTCTGCGAAATCAAGGAATAAGCCTAGACCAAATGACAGTGAAAAATCCCATGCGCAAGTCGAAAAGACTGACGTGTTTACTAGTCAAAATTTAGAACTTTATATATGTGAAGACACAAAGACGTCTCCTGTACCTGGTAATATTTTAAGAGAAATGTCAGCAGACAGACTTGGAAGTAAAGAAAAGACTTTAAAACCGCATACAATTTCTTCCAACTTGGAGACAAAGATCAAAGAAAGTGACAGATTAATAAAGAGTAATAAGTATAGAGAGGGTCAGAGTCCTGACAAAAAGAAAAGAAAATCTTCATCTAGTTATACAATTCCAAGGATAGGTCAGACAAAGGATCCTAAAAGAGATGTCAAAACAGGGACTGATTTCAGTGGAAGCTTTCTTAGCGAAGAGAAGAGGAAATTCTTCCTGATGCACGAAACACAAAGTGATCCAGAAGTAGTGTCCTCTTTGAAGCGGAAGTTGTCGTCATTGGAAGAGGAAATAACAGAGCACACAAATAAGATGCAGAAAATCGATAGTAAAAACATACTGCCAAAAGCAGATACAACAATATCACAATTAAATAAGAATGGTGTTCAAGATGAACCTGATTCATCTGTGACAGACGACCAGCTGTTTGATTCTGCTCTTATTGAAACAGAATGGATTGAAACACAAGGAATAGTCAAATCTCTGAAAGGGTCTAAAGAATTTGTTTCTCTCCAATTGAATTCTCTGTCAATGGAAAAGAAACCGGGAAAAACAGATTTGGTGTCAAGACCGAGTTTGGAGAGTACAGGAGAGGTCGTTCATGGAACCAGTTCAAATGCAACTAAATATAATCAGAATCCTCATCTTATTGTGTTATCTGACCATGTTCATTCAACTGCTAATGGTGATGACGATGTTCAGAATGAAGTTGGAGAGATTGCAAAATGGAGATGCAATTTCTGTGACTACTATGCACATAATTTTATATCAGTGACTCGCCATTTAAAAACACTACACAGAATCAATTCACCTTCACGTTGTGACATTTGCTGTAAGGAGTTTCCTCATTTTCAGTTTTTGGAGGAACATCTTCAAGGATCACATGGCCCAAAGCCAAAATATTCTTACTTTGAATGTGCTGTTTGCCGAAAGACATTCCCAACTCAATCTCTGCTGGACCTGCACAAATCTAAACTCCATGGACAACAGCCTATGTTTCATTCAAGTAGCACTGAACATAAATTTGGAAAGCCTCAACCAACAACTATAGATCTAGATGTTGATACAGACTCCCCGCCAGTTGCGAGCAGAACATTAAGTAGCTCGGGAATAGTTTGTTATTCATCATATGTGTGTTATCTTTGCAATGATTCATATTCCCAGATATCAGACTTCAGACAACATTTCACATCACACTTTGTCAAGCAAAGTTCATTCCATTGTAAATTTTGTGGTGTTACCTTTGTTAGCTGTTCTGCATTTGTTAATCATCACATTAACGATCACTTGCAACGGAAATGGTTTGACTGCCCCCATTGTGGACTGACCTTCAAGGTCAAGGATGAACTTAAACATCATATGTTGGAACACAGATGAGTATTCAGGACCAGCTGCTGCTATTGTTAATTTTATTTTATGAATTTTGTTTTTGTTGACACGGGCATAATATATAGTTTATATATAGAACATGCACCTACTCTGGTCAATTAACCCTTTCTTTAATAAATACTCATTGATGAGTACCGGTATTTCCCTTTTGAAATGTTTATATAAATGTTCAGATAATATTATCTAAACATTTCCCTCCAATAAATAGGACTCTGTATTATCTGTCGTCTGCTTATTTTTCCTGAAAACCCCTCCAGATAAATAATGGACCATTCCAATGTACACTTTTCTAACTCAATGGGAGAATCGATTTAGTAAACAAAAGGTTAATTGTTTTTGTTCATGAAGGGATCTTGAGGTTGATTGGGTGAGGCTCCAGGCCCTTGAGATGCCAAATCTATTGAGTGATCATGAATGTACATATTTTGTTCATCCACTGCACTTGGCTTTTGAGTACGAAAACTGCATTGATTTTTCATCCTTTTCTCAGGCTACATTTGATAAACATTATACGTCCATCCATCAATAGTAATCTAATCGTTATTGATGATGTGCACAAACCGCCATTTTAAAGAGTAAGCCCCTTTTCTGATTATCAGGAAAAAGAAAATTAGTTGCAATCTAAATGATTCATACAGAGAGAGGAATCTCGAAGACCCCTCAAGAACATTCAAAATAATATGAAAACAAGCATAAATCATATATTTAGGAATGCTCTTTAATATTTGTCATAAGTTGGCAAGGTAATCTTTACCCTTTCTTTACTAAATTGATTCTCCCATTCAATTATAAAAGTATATATTGGAAAGACCTATTATTCATCTGTAGGGATGTTTAGAAAATATAAACAGATGACAGATAATATATGCAGAACGATTCCTATTCATTGATGGGAACTGTTCAGATAATAAGTTCAACAAATGGCCTATGCACTTATATTCTGAACATTTCCTAAGGGAACTACTCGTCAATATGTATTATTAACCCTTTGAACCCTGGCTCCCCACAACGAACGACTCCCTGACCCTGGGCTCCCAGGGGTATTTTGACTTATTGTATACTGTGTTCAGGCGTATGGCATGTACATGTATGCATTATATTCTACAATATTGTTTGCACCATTGGAAAGATTATTAAATTCTGAATTCAGCACATCACAATCTATTTCAATATCTAAAATCCCGAAAAAGTTATAAAAAATTGAAAACTTATTAGATTTGTTATAGAAACTGCCAAATAATGCTACGTAACGTCACAATCCCAACGTAAATACATGACGTCATATGGGTTTTAGCCAAAATAAACTATGGGTGTCCTCTGAATACCCCACCAATAACTAAAATGCGCGGCATTGTGCGGTCTATTGGCTTATGCCATCTTAAAGACACAATTCTGAACTTTATTCTCGAGTAAATATATATAGCGTGTACCTTTGCACCAAACAGTTATGATTTAATGAACTCAGAAGTTTGTATATTCTTGAACAAAACTCGTATGACATGTGTTTACATCCGACAATCATTAGCGCGAATTATATAATTTAACGGGAATTTCTTCACACATTGCGAGTTATAAATACAACAAGAATACGTCACTAAAGTTTCTACCTTTTAATATATATTTTTAGATCTCTTATGAGCCATATAAGGCGATATGACCTAATGCGAAACGAGAGGTCGCGAGAAACAATATGGCGGCGCCGTAATTGCAGAAATGTGATAACATGGAGACTGTATCCGGGTTTTAATCGGCTTATACTTCGCTATGCCAAACACAACCTCGATAGTTTTTGTGCAGCTAAAACAGTTGTAATATTAATTTTATGCAACAGTATTTTATTTTTCTCAACGTTGAGTATTTATCGAAATATAAAAAATAAAGTGCAACACTGCGACGCCGATAGTAGAACGAGATTACGTCATGGCCGGAAAACCGGCCAGTCGCGTATATATGCAATTACGTTCTGGCCGGAATACCGGCCAGTTGGGTTCAAAGGGTTAAAGGTTATTGGGCTCCTGACCAATATTAAAAACTGATCAGACTGCCTCTTTTGAAAGTTGATATCTGACCGTCAAATCTTCCAAGATGAAGCTTTTTCTGGTATATAAAACATGTACAAATAACCGCTGCAGATAGTAGTTATGTACTGTCAAACTGGATAGTGCATATTTAACAGTTAAAGCATGCGTTATGTATATAATGGAAGTAGTGAGCAGAGGATAAATATGCATAGTGGTTCACTTTGAATAATCTGATGACTATCACAAGCATGAAGAATGTTTAGGCAAATTTGAGTCAGTTTTAAATGGTTGTGATATTACCTATGTTTTATAGCAATAATAGTAATTGTGGTGACTGCAACCACAGGCCTTGCCGTTTAATATCAAAGGATTATTATCAATTTAAACTACATAACATTTGCTGTCTTTATTGATCGATCAATACGATTTGTTTGAGGTCTTTGTAGACTCGGCATTAATTATAATTAGTGTAGACCTAATTTATGGTGCTGACTGTTTCCAGGATTTATCAAGACAGTGCTGTGCTCGTTTTAGCTTTGTCTCAGGTGGAGCTATAATCATCACTCTTCGTCCGTCCATATGTCTGTCCGTCTGTCCATCCTTCAACAATTTTTTAAACATCTTCTCCAGAACCATAAGGCCGAATGGGTTCATATTTGGTGTGGTTGTTTCCTTAGGTGTCTCACATTCAGATTTGTTCAAGTGAGGTCAGCAGCTCAAATATGGGCAGAGCCAGGACAATAACTCTTTCCCACCATTGTAATTCTTAAAATGACTTCTTCTCTAGAACCATTTGGCCGATTTAGCTTATATTTGGTATGGAGGTTTTGGAATTCAAATTTGTTCAAAAATGTTGTCACCAAGTTAAATATGGGCAGAGCCAGGAACATAACTCTTTAAAAAGCACCCCTGTTTATGTTGTTCTTTCACATTCCCATTGCAACAGCAATTCTTTAAGTCATCTGTGAACTCTCATGACTCATGAGGATTGATAATCACACATGACATTTGTTTATCAAACAGTGTCTGATAATCCATTATTCCGATAATTTCAAGAAATAATTGTAATTTTGTTCCTAATTTTGAGGAAAATAAATTCACTTCAACTTCTAAAATATATCCTTTGTACTGACTTGTAGTCTTCAGAGTCCGTCATATCTGTCTTTAACTCTTTCGCCACCAGAGGTCAAATTGTCCAGGACACCGGGTTTACAACAACAGTTTATATGGAAATTTATTGTCTCACATGTGGGGCATTCATACTAGTATTTATAGATGAAGAAGGTATGGACACCCATATATTGTCATGACCAGTGACAACTGCCCATCCATTTTAACTAACTGCTGATGGATGACGTCATATAATTGTGATATATCACCATGGTAACGCATGCCATGTGTACCAGGTGCGAAATACATTTGAACTCAATATTTACTGTTACAGTTAACATTATTTGCAATATTTCACCACATAAGTATATTGACCAAACTCACATTCAAATAGTTAGCACTATATCCATAAATTATACTATTCTCGTAGATTTAGCACATGTGGTGATTAAGAATGAAATTAGAAGGTGTACAATGAGCATAATGATGAGAACGGACCAAATGTATGCACAAGAAGCCATTATTTAACCGAGATAGACCCATTTAGCCCCACGTGAATTCAACTGTAATAATGATAAGCAATTATGAATAACTTTCCAAACACAACTGCCAATGATCTCATTGCATTCCCAAAATGTTTATGCATGTCAATATCATGCTTACAACATGCACTCACAGCTATTATTATTCAAGTCGCACTATTGCACGGCACGGTGAATTTCGTAACATTACGTCGAAAATAGGAGACACTGGACGGTTAACACAGAAAACGTCGTTAGAAAGGGCAACAATCTTCGTTATTTCATAAACATGTGTTATCGCAATGTGTTTGTCATAAGCAATAACAAACTTAATCAATCGGTACATGTGTATCTGATTTTTTAAATCCACACCTGTCGGCAGTTTCGTCAGCATTTTTGGGGAAAACCCAGGGAAACCCCACAATAGTAATTGTGACGTCATACATCATCTGTATATATTTAGGTCAGGAACATCTCATTGTGGCCGTATTTGTCAGGTCAAAGTGTTCAACAGTAAATTAGTATTGATATAGAATATCACCCAAATGATATCTAAGTCCCAGTCAAAAAATCATTAGTATATCCCCTCAAACGTGATATTATTGCTTTAGCGGGCAGCGGTGTTGAACGTAAATTACGTCGTGTCTGCTAAAGCGGGCTGCGGTGTTGAAAGAGTTAAAGTCAGGTGAGCTACTGCACAGTCATTAACTGTGTTGTATCTAATCAAGTTGGGTGTGCTTAATTCGTAATGAGCCTTCAATTTAAAGCAACCTATCCTGTTCAATGCTAAGTGTTTATTCACTTTTGTCACATTGCTGGAAATGAAATATATATTTATTCATATTAAGACCATGCAAAGTCATTTTCCCACTTCCCAGGTTAAATAATTCTGAAAAGCATACAAATTCACTATGAATTAAGCTCATGTTGCCTGTTACCAATTTGGATATAATATAAACAAGTGCAACGTCCAGAGTATCCCCCGCCAAGGTGGCTTTCCGCTGAGGTTGATTATTTTTCTGATGTGGCTTAAATCGAAAGATGTCTTAATCTAGCCTGATAACTGAATAAAACTTGCACCAATACAACTGGACAGACCAACATTGTGAAAAATTGACAACCTAAGGTCGATAACTCAGACAAAATTAAAATACAAACTACGAAATTTTATATCATGAATGTTCACTAGTATGGTCTTATAATGGTATATTATAACTGAAGTTATGAGTAAATGAACTCAAAATATTTAAGTCTATGTGTAGACTAAAATTGTTCAATGGCATTCGAACTGCACTAATTCAAGGTCTATTTGATTGACTGAGGCACTAACAAGAGTATTGGCATTGTTAAATAATTTAATGTTGAGCGTCAATCACCACATTTCAATTTTTGGCAAAAGCTAATAATTAATTTTATTATCTCTCTCACCCCTAAATTCTTGCAGGATGGAACCCTGCGAACCTGGATTTAATAGAGTGATTTATCTAAATTATTAATCTTTCGTTATTCCTTGTTGCAAAACCCTGTCAAATCAGGGTACAGCCATGACATTTGGTACATGCCTTTCCCCACATCGTATATAACATTTACATATATAAGCACAATCACAGCTTGGTCTCCCCTAGCAATGGTTTATACCATTGTAAAGATAATCTCTTTAATTGTCTGTTGAATTCTCTTTTTATAAAATTTATCCACTGCATGTCAGATTTGATAGAACTTTACTAGACCTATGCCTTTTGTATTGTGAAGAATCCGAAATATACTTGAAATATTCTATACCTTACTAGAGCATGTATATATAGCGAGTAGTCAATTTGTTTTGATGATCACGTTATATAATTAACAATGGTAGACGGGCCTTGTAAAACCCAAGTGAGTGGAGTGAACAAGGATTTTACCAATAGGACCAACTCCCTGAGTGAATTATGTCACGTAATCATCAAAACCAATTGATTATTCTGTTTATTACACACTTTCCACCACTAAAAGGCGCTAATTCTAAAGATAATATGGGACAAAATTGTCCCCAGATAAGCTGATCACGTGCGCTCATCGGGGAAGTAATTCCCAGGTGTGACATTATCACTTTTAATTCACAGAGAAATCCTTGTGAATCACAGCTGAGTGTGTAATAAATCAGTATAATACTATTTCATGAATATAATAAGGATGTGATTCGGAGGCTGACTTGAAAAATATTAAAGACATAGTGTTTGGGAATAAATTACATTATCGTTTATAGTATCATGGTGTAGAGCTTCAATAAGTCCAACTAGACTTATACATCCAGTATTCAGTTATATAAGAGACACCCACAATCAAATTGTTAAAAATATTAAAGTTTAGAAACAAAGGCATCACCTTTTTTTCTTGATACAGAAATTAACTTTTTCTGCTCTCTTGTATGATTGTATGCAAGGCAGTGAATTTGGAAGATGGAGATGGGTTTTATAATAATGTCACATTTCATTTACTTTTGAAAATAATGGATGCCTATTTTGTTACTGATTTAGAATGTGTATTCAAAATCTTAATCTCGAACACTATGCCGTCAATGGTTGCTTTAAAATAATGTTTCTGAACTAATTATTAGCTTGAAATATAAATGGCAAGAGAAGTGAATCTTCTGTTTTGTTAGTACATATACAGTAAAACCTCTCCAAACCGAGCACCCTTCATACTGACCTTTTTGTTTGGTTTAGAGAGGTGTTTCTTTTGTATAAAATCTCTCCATCACGAAACATAAAGCCACCATTACAAAGAGTGATCAAGTTGCAAAGTAACTGAAGTAATTTTGATGATCAACACCTCAAAAAAATATTTATATGATGCAAATGTATAGATGAGAATATGAAACAGATATAAGGACGGACTTTATGAAATCTCCTTGTAGTTTTTAATTATGATGCTGATCAACGATTTGCCAGCCCTTGTTGACAGCGCTTGTGAATTCTCCATACAACTATAGTTTATTAATTAACTGATGTAAAACAAGTTGCCATTGATGTAACCTAACTGAATTCTCAATTGTTCACTGTAAGTGTGAAACAAACAGCAAAATTTAATCAGGCACCTGTTCTTGTTGTCGGGATTTCCGTTGTAAAAGCATTATCAGAACAAAGACAACTGATTGGGCCAGTACCTAACACAATGATTAAAAAAACTGATCTCATGTGCAGGCGCGTTCGGTTTCTGGGGGGTCAAAATGCATGTGTTTTTCACTTGCAGGCTCAAAATCCTGTTCAGAAATGAATGGTTTCGGATTACAAAGGTAATATGTTGTGCACTTGGGTAATTTCGGGATGGATAGTTTGTTCGGTGTGGAGAGGAATTTGGTTAATAGAAGGTCTGGTTTGGAGAGATTGTATGTTAAAACATCACTTGTAATTGTAATGAGTCTATATTTTGCAATGATTTATTACACCCTTGATGATGATTTTTAAGGATATTTTTTTTTTTTTTATAAATATACATTTTTTTTATCATATGGCCTATAAGTTGCATAGAGGTATATGTAAAACAACAAATAAACTTGATGTTTTGTGATGTTGGTTTACAGCATATATACACCTATATATATAAGTAAATATCTTACTGGTTTTTAGTTCACTCAGTATTATTGTTCATTAACTTTTCACATATTCCTTTAAGAAGACAAATTTAGCCTTTTAAAGTGCCATGCCCTGGTAACGTATGCATCCTATTTCAGTCTGTTAATGAAAACAAAAAAGTAGTTTTGAATACTTTTGATTAGTATAATTAACGAACCAACACTTTATGTGACTCTAACATCTCTTTATATGATTGTGTTGCATGGGCTTCATTGCATTATCATGAAAATAGAGCTTAGACAAATCCATTGTATTGAAAATAGATTCTCCATTGTATATGTTAACAGATACAGCATAAATGATGCATCACAGCCACCCAAATGCCATAATGTTCCTGCCTATATTCCAATTTTAACGCAATGCAATAGATTCGTCTATAACACATCTTTAGACAGTCTGCCAGAAATTCCTATTCTCTTAACAGGAATTAAATATCTTTTTACCAAAATTAAATTCCACTTAGCTGAAAATAAGTTTATATTCAATTTATTTCATAGAAATTTCACACTGATTTCTCTTAATGGGTATTCAATTCCTGCTAACAGAAATATAATTCTGGTTAAGAAAAGATTTGTTATTATTATGATTCTCATTATATTTTCTTGACAGAAATTAAATTTCATAACCGCTATTGACTATTAATTGTTAGGTTAAACATATTTTGCCAATACACCGGCATTGGCAAGCACAAATGCTTGACACCTGTTAGTGTATCTTTGCCTCCTATTGTCTATATATGTCTGGTATTTTATTTTTGTTATCTGCACCCACTACACTCAGTCTCTATGAAGACAACTCATTGATAATAGAGATATTATCAACCAGTTCGTTCATTAACTCTTCCATGACTGGAACTTCATGAAATTTTGCGAAAACTCTGTGCCAATGTATCCACTTTTATATGCGAGTCTCCCATTGGGAGCCTTGCATATATCAGAAAATTGATTGTCCTAACAATATTTACCTTGTGAGCCATTGCATTCTCTTATATATGTGAGGCTGCCCATGGGGAGACTCGCATATGTAAGAGAATGCACTGGCACAGGTTCTTTAATGTTGCACCAGCGCACTCCCGTCATGAAAGGGTTATTAATAGAAATGTCATCAAAAGCAGATTGATATATTTTTTGTAATCACCACTGTTTTCAGGTTAATAACCATTTTGGACCCGTCTTTCACAGATAAATAAGAAATTCATTCAGGGTTCCAGGCTACATTTATTTATCCACGACATTCTGTTTGAGGACTATTGTAATGACCCTTGTCTGTGCATCTGAGCCTGTATTCTGTCATTTTCTGGTCATTTTTAGCTCACCTGAGACGAAGTCTCCGGTGGAGCTATTGTCATCACTCCTCGTCCGTCGTCCGTCCGTCTGTCCGTCCGTCAACTTTGTTTTAAAACATCTTCTTCTCTGAAACCATCATACCAAATTGGTTCATATTTGGTGTGGATGTTCCCTAGGTGACTCTCATTCAGATTTGTTCAAATGAGGTCACTGGGTCAAATAGTTGCGAAACCAGGGCCATAATTCTATTCCCCCAACAGTAATTCTTACAACAACTTCTTGTCCATAACCATTGTGCCGATTTAGCTAATATTTGGTATGGAGGGTCCTTGGGTGACTGGTGTTCAGATTTGTTCAAATGAGGTCACCCGGTCAATTAGTTGAGAAACCAGGGCCATAACTCATAGTAATTCTTACAATGACTTCTTCTACAAAAATATTGGGCCGAATTAGCTTATATTTGGTACTGATGGACCTTGGGTGACTGGGAATCAGATTTGTTCAAATTGGGTCACTGGGTCAATTAGGGGCAGAGCCAGGGACATAACTCTAAAAACCAAAAAATTACATTTTTGCATTTTGATCATATTTGGGGTGGATGTTCCCTAGGTGACTGTCATTAATATTTGTTCAAATGAGGTCACTGTGTCAAACAGTTGCGAAACCAGGGCCATAACTATATTCCTCCTTGGTAATTCTTATAACGACTTCTTGTCAATAACCATTAAGCCGATTTAGTTTATATTTGGTATGTGGGGTCATTGAATGACTGGGGTTCAGATTTGTTCAAATGGGGTCACTGGGTCAAATAGTGGTGGAGCCAGGGCCATAATTCCCCAAAAAATAATAAATAAATTCAGGAACTCCTTGATCAATTTAACATACAAACAAAAAATATCACCCCCCCCCACATGACCCAGAACCCCACCCCCAACCAACAGCATTCCACCCTATCTCATATCCTAACTCACAGGTTAATAAAGTATATTTATTTAAATTCCCATTACAAGGCAACTCTCCTATGAACTGATAGACATGACACATGGCAGCCTTAGACAGAGTCCCCAGGGAGTGTATTCATGTCATCCATAATTTAAATGAGATTAATGGTGTTATCAATGAAGCACCCTTGTTGTTTATATTATCACTCAGTGGTCATTAAAATCAGATTAATTTCATTTTCTCAAAGAGTGCCTGGCATTTGTAGAATGAGGTTCCCAGAGGGTGAATTTAGTGACGCTATCCTACACAGCAGGCTAGCATAACCAAATACACCCTCTGAGAACCTTATTCCGCTTAGGCCTCATCTTCTGGGAAGTATCTAGAGTCTCAAGATCTCATTCTGCTTAGGCCTCATCTTCTGGGAAGTATCTATAGTATAAAATTTACATTGTTGTTAGTTAAATTTCCCTTCTAGGAAGTTTCTGTATCCCTTAATTTGCAGAAGATAAAATTCATGATTGAGGTGCCCAATGGGTGAACATCACCAATTTCAACTGGGGAACTTCAATCTTATTCTAGGTCTTCCATAGCAGTTGAGGGCCTTATCAGAATGAGGTCCCCAGAGGGTGAATTTAGTGATACTAGCCCACTGTGCAGGATAGCCTCACTAAATTCACCCTCTGGGTACCTCATTCTGCAAATAACAGACAGACTATTTCAAAGCTTGATTCAAGGCTAGCATCACCAAATTCACCATTTGGGGACCTCATTCTGCTTAGGCCTCATCTTCTGGGAAGTATCTATAGTATCAAATTTACATTGTTAGTTAAATTTCCCTTCTAGGAAGTTTCTATATCCCCTAATTTGCAGAAGATAAAATTAACCTAATTTGCAGAAGATAAAATTAATAATTGAGGGGCCCAATGGGTGAACATCACCAACTTCAACTGGGGAAATTCAATTTTATTCTAGGTCTTCCATAGCAGTTGAGGACTTTATCAGAATGAGGTCCCCAGAGGGTGAATTTAGCGTCACTAAATTCACCCTCTGGGGACCTCACTCTGCAAATGACAGACACACTATCACACTATTTCAAGGCTTGTTGTTTAATACATTGTGTTGCTTGAGGCCAGGCATACACAATGTAGGAACAGACACGCTTTTTGTGATGCTATCCGGCACAGCAGGCTAGCATCACCAAATTCACCCTCTGACGACCTCATTCTGCTTAGGCCTCATCTTCTGGGAAGTATCTATAGTATCAAATTTACATTGTTGTTAGTTAAATTTCCCTTCTAGGAAGTTTCTATATACCCTAATTTGCAGAAGATAAAATTCATAAATGAGGTGCCCAATGGGTGAATATCACCAACTTCAACTGGGGAACTTAATTTTTATCCTTATCAGATTTGTGAAAATGGGATCACAAAGTCATATAAGGGCAGAGCAAGAGACTTAACTATTTCACTACATAGTAATTCTTAAAATATGTTTGCAAGAACTAGTTGGCTTATATAGAATGGAATGTTCTTCCTTGACTGCAATTCAGATTTTTTTAATGGGGTCACCTGGTCAAATAGGGGCCAAGCGAAGGACAGTTTCCCTCTTAATATGCTTCCTTCACAAGGACCATCAGGTCTATTTGACTGATATTTATGATATGTATGAAGGGTTCTTTGGTGTCTGGGATTCAAATTTATTCAGATGGGGTCACCAGGTTAAAAGGGTGGGACCAGGGACATAACTATATGTCTCTATAGTAATTCTTAAAATGTCTTCTCAAGGGATTTTGGACTATTTAGCTTACATATAGTATGGAGGAATCAGGAAGATCCTTTAGTGACTGAGATACAGATTTGTTAAAATGAGGTCAACCTGTCAAGAAATGGCAGTCTATGGGGAGTTAACACTTTTGTGTCCAATAAAATCATAGAAATACCAAATTCATTAAAACATCTACCTTGGAACCACCTGACTGATTGGTCTGACATACATGTATTGTGTTTTGGGTCCATGGATAATTGGGCTTCAAACATGTTTAAATGGTTTTAGAAAAAGGCGCTTGTGAGATTGGAAATTTCCAACAATTGAGAAAGTTTGAGGTGTCGGTTGTGAAATTCCAACCTAAGACTTGGGAGTCTGGATCCCGGTCGGGAGGGGACTTGTTGAGCTGGAGGAGGGGGGTGATCAGTAGTGTACAGTTGGCAATTTCAAGGTGGTTTTTTACCAAGCTACATACTTGAAGTCTCTCTAGCCACATATCCTGTTTAAATCTACTTCTTTTAAAGTGATTATGAAAAGTGCTCACTGTTTTGGTCTCCAGAGTCCCAGTCTTATCAGTCTTTGCAGTCTGGTGAGCGACCCCACAGTCATTGACTGTCTTGTTTTTTAAAAACTTGGCACATATATCAACCAGCATGGGAACCATATAGATTTTTGAAGTTTGTTAATTTTGAAGATCTGGCCCAAAACTTCTTCAGATCCTCGTGCTCAAATGGACAAATTGCGGTTGTAAGATTGATAACTCTAAAATCAAGTGGTTACTATTAACAATAATAACCACTTGATTTTAGAGTTATCCATCTTACAACCGCAATTTGTCCGTTTGAGCACGAGGATCTGAAGAAGTTTTGGGCCAGATCTCCAAAATTAACAAACTTCAAACATTGATATCTAATCACTCTGAGCTTTGATGGGTGGGTTCCTTGAATCGAATCAAATATTTGTTACCCCCGAAGCCAAAGAAATAGTAATTTAGGAGCGTCTGAATGGATTGAGTACATTTAAGAACATTATTACCGACGCATTTAAGATGTGCAACATATTTAGTGAATATGCACTTTGTATCATATTGGAATAATAACTCCTCCCTGCCACTTTCATCGGGGGGACATTTTGATCCGCGGCCTTTTATTGAACCTAATTTGCTTTGGATATAGATTCTAGTGTATCAAATAACATGTTTGAGCTGAGAAGTAGCATCTTAAAGATGCTCACTTCGTATAAATAATTTTCTACCCATTTATTTTATACATGTGTGATAATTCAGACGGACAATAATAGACTTAACTTTATTATAAAAATTGGCATATCTCCATCAGAAATAGTCGGCCGAACCCAAATTCGAACTTTTCCTGTATTTTCAAGTAATTAATCCACATACTAAATTTGAAAGCTATTGGATAATCATAACTTGACTCGAAAATGGGCATATTAAACTCTGATATCAGACCAGACCCAAATTCGAACATGACCAGTACTTTCTCATCTAAGGACCACATACCAAGTTTCATAAAATGCTGTCAAATATTTTTCATGTTATCACAGTTCATTTCTGTAGTCTCCCAAATGTTTGTTTTGTTTTCAGGGGACAAAATTGTCACTCTGATCTGCTCTGGTATATATTTATAAAGCCTCCATTGCTATGTAGTTTGCAAGTGGGACAAAAGTCGATAGCAATGTGGAGTTAGATTTTATAATATAAGAAGAAAACAATAAATACATGTTGTAGCTGATGATTTGGAACCCAGGATACTTCTTTAATATTTGTGTGTTCCTTGACGAGCCAAAACTCTTAAAGATTTTTTTAAACTACAGTAATGCTCTAATTAATCGACCTCTTAACCAAAGCAGAATTATGGGTAACTTTTCAGGATTTAGTCGGAAATATGGCTTGTTGCCATTCATCGGAAAGCTCTCGGCGAGAGCTTTCCGATGAATGGCAACAAGCCATATTTCCGACTAAATCCTGAAAAGTTACCCATAATTCTGCTTTGGTTAAGAGGTCGATTAATTAGAGCATTACTGTAGGTGCTATTTCAGTGAGGTTTTATAAGATGCTCTTATAGAAGGTAAAATGTTAATCCTCGTCTGGGTGATGCTGGTTCATGTTTATATGTGAATACTGTTTTGTGTTAATGTATTTGTAATATTTTAATTTACTGGTGTACTCATTTTTGTTGAGGATATATCAATAAAATTATGAAAACTTCTAGTGACATATGTTATTACCCACAGCACAGGGGCCTGTAACGCGCTCCACTGTCCGCCCCTTTTGCACTGCCCATATACGCCGCCTTCTTCACGTTAATAGTAACATTATATAGACAAGGGGTACTGTAGAAATTTAAAGTTTCACCATCGCTCGGGAGTAGCACAAATTTAGCCCATTCACCCCAGTAATGATAACGATATATGCACGGATAGATCGGCAAAGAATTCATCTTTCAATAAATACCACAAACTCCCATCAGAAACATTCATACACGTTGCATTTGATAAAATTTTAACCACCGAATATTGTCTCGGGAGAGTGTAAATTTTCAGGTTGATCCGGCTCAGTAGCAATGGCCGACATGTGTCTCTAAATTCACCACCCATACAGTTTACTATCATTAAAAATCGGTCAAACGATCAACTAAATATCTGGAACTTAGTGATTTCTTGTCGGCTAATAATTTATTTACTCATACAAAACAACACATCGTCAGTAAACAATTTCTATAGAGGAGAAATCTGTCGATAATTCCAACTTAAAAAAAAAAATTTGTTGAGTCACACAGTTCCTAATTTTAATATTCATTGTGACCTGACCTTTCCAAGACTGACATAGTAGAAACAGCCAATCACCGCTCAGTGTTAGAATCGAGCTCTAATTTTAATATTCATTATGACCTGACCTTGATTCTAATACTGAGCGGTGATTGGCTGTTTCTACTATGTCAGTCATGGAAGGGTAACTATCAGCTGATTGGCAGATGAAGCCCTGGGTCAAAGGTTGACACCCCCATCCAGATATATTGGCCCACACAACATTTCAGGATAATATACAGGACACAAAGTACTAGTAACAATAATAATCATATTATTACAACAGGTAAAACTCAGAATCTGTGAATATTTTGTCTTATAACCATCGGTTGTTAGTCTTTTACCTGAGACTGAGATAATTGTTTTCATCCATCCAAAGTTGTGGAAATTGACCAACAAAGGTTATATTTGATCTTTATATATATCAAATATGCTGAAAATATTCAAACACAAGACAGAAATTCTTCAGTACATAAATTTATTAGTTTTTAGCTCACCTGAGACAAAGTCTCCGGTGGAGCTATAGTCATCACTCCTTGTCCGTCTGTCCGTCCGTCCGTCAACTTTTTAAAAAACATCTTCTCCTCTGAAACCATCTTACCGAATTGGTTCATATTTGGTGTGGATGTTCCTTAGGTGACTCTCATTTAGATTTGTTCAAATGAGGTTACTGGGTCAAATAGTTGCAAAACCAGGGCCATAACTCTATTCCTCCATAGTAATTCTTACAACAACTTCTGGTCTAGAACCATTATGCCGATTTAGTTTATATTTGGTATGGGGGGGGGGGGGTCATTGAATGACTGGAGTTCATATTTGTTCAAATGGGGTCACTGGGTCAAATAGGGGTGGAGCCAGGGCCATAATTCCCAAAAAAAATCAGGAACTCCTTGATCAATTTAACATACAAAAAAACAAATATCACCCTCCCCCACATGACCCAGAACCCCACCCTGCCCCCAACCAACAGCATTCTACCCTATCTCATCTCCTAACTCACAGGATCTCTCCCACCAGCAGATTCTAAGGTCAATTGTATTAGCTACAGACAGAGAGAGAGAGTTAATATAAATACACACACAGTCATCAATTGAGATGTTTATCAGGCTGACAGGTGTGAACTAATGCTTAGCTAGCATTCATGCCAGTGTTTGTTATTAAAATAAAATAAAAACAAATTGTTGTTCTCTAACCTGAATTTAGTGTGTCTGGCATCACCAAATACACTAGCCAGGGTCCTCATTCTGCTTATGCCTCATCTTCTGGGAAGTGTATAGACACTTAAATTGACATTTTTACTTACTTTTTCCCTTCTGTTTAGTTTCTATATCCCCTAATTTGTGAATATAAAATGCATAATTGAGGTGCCCAATGGGTGCACATCACCAAATTTAACTGGAGAACTTCAATCTAATGCTATGTCTCCCATAGCAGTTGAGGCCTACACAGAATGAGGTCCCCAGAGGGTGAATTTTGTGATGCTAGCCCACATTGCAGGATTGTGTCATTAAATTCACCCTTTGCATCTTCTGGGAAGTATATAGACACTTAAATTGACATTTTTACTTACTTTTTCCCTTCTGTTTAGTTTCTATATCCCCTAATTTGTGAATATAAAATGCATAATTGAGGTGCCCCATGGGTGCACATCACCAACTTTAACTGGAGAACTTCAATCTAATGCTATGTCTCCCATAGCAGTTGAGGCCTACACAGAATGAGGTCTCCAGAGGGTGAATTTGGTGATGCTAGCCCACATTGCAGGATTGTGTCATTAAATTCACCCTTTGGGGACCTCATTCTGCAAATGTCAGACACTATGTTCAGGCTTGTCTGTTCGAATATTATGTTCTTAACCACCAGTATCCAGTTGAACTCATTATACCCTGATTTTGCAAAGAAAACTGGGGGGGGGGGGGGTATATTGGATTGAATTTGTCAGTCTCTATGTCAGACTGTTCTCCCATCCATCCATCTGTCATTATGTCTCTATCCGTCCATCAATTGTTTTCTTCTCCTGATACATATTAAAGACCAAATGGGTTTATATATTTAGGTGTGGATGTCTCCCAGGTGACTCACATTCAGATTTGTACAAATGAGTTCATCAGGCCAAATAGGTGAGAAGTCAGGGCCATAACTCTTTCCTTCCATAGTAATTCTTAAAACAATTTCTTCTCAAGAACCATCTGGACTATTTAGCTTATGTTTGGTATGGAAGGTCCTTCGGTGACTGGGGTTTAGATTTTTTTCAGATTTGGGGTCATTTTAGGAAAATCAGTTCAGTTCAACTCTTAAAATCTAATGTCTGAAATTACCAAATGAATGGATCTCATAGATGGGGATTCACGTTTGTTCAAATAGGGGCGGAGATAAGATATTTAATTATCAACCAGCCACCCTACCTGTGCTCCGGCGGAGCTATAGTCATCACTCCTCGGCCGTCCATCGTCTGTCCGTCCATCCGTTCGACAACATTTATTTGAACATCTTCTCCTCTGGAACCATAAGACCAAATGGGTTCATATTTGGTGTGGATGTTCCTTAGGTGATTCTCATTCAGATTTGTTCAAATGCGGTCACTGAGTCAAATAGTTGCGAAGCCAGGGCCATAACTCTTTCCCACCATAGTAATTCTTTTAAACATCTTCTTCAGAACAATAAGACCGAATGGTTTCATATTTGGTGTGGATGTTCCCTAGGTGACTCACATTCAGATTTGTTCAAATGAGTTCACTTGAAATAGTTGCGAAGCCAGTGCCATAAGTTATGGCCCATAACTCCTCCATAGTATTCTTAAAGTGACTTCTTCTCAAATACCATCAGGCTATATGGGTTCATATTTGGTATGAAGGATCCTTGGGTGACTGGGGTTCATATTTGTTAAAATCAGGTCACTGGGTCAAATGTGGGCGGGGCCAGGGGCATAACTCCAATTTTTTTTTTTAGATTTAACTCTTTAGATATCTACTTCTTTTAAAGTGATTATGAAAAGTTCTGACTGTTGTGGTCTCCAGAGTCCCAGTCTTATCAGTCTTTGCAGTCTGGTGAGCGACCCCACAGTCATTGACTGTCTTGTTCAATATTTTACCTGTTGATTACAGGTAAATTTGACAGGTGACAACAATGTTAGCTCAGGTGCAACATGTCACAATTTATAGAACTTTCATTTACCTTGAGATTGACATATGTTACTTCACTGTACCTTAATCCTTTGTTGTGTTGTATGAGCTATACTAATACCACCCTAGATTAGTCATTATATTGCTATATCTCCAGCCCTTTAAGGGTTAATAATATTATATGTGCCAGAAAAAACATTATTCTGTCTAAAATAAATTGCCAAAACGACTTGGAACAAATTCAAGATTCTCACTCTCATTGACATTCAGGTTAGGGAAACCTTACTCTCGGGCTGTTAACAGCACGATCTGGCTGTTGGGCTGTCATGGAGTATTAAGGGCTTTGTGAACCAACATTTGTGTGGTCTCAACAGGTCGAACCCAGATCAAAATTCAGCTACATTATACATTTCGGCTACTCATTTCGGCTTAGTAAGATGAAATGAGCCAACAAAAATGAATTTTTTTATTGGTTTTGGTATCGTTTTTCGTCGCGAATAATTAGCGCGAAAATGCGCAATACAATTGGGATTTTATTCGAAGCAATGACCATCGAGCAACACAACACCACCAAATCTACTAACGGCTTATAATATACTTTTAATCGCATTCACAAATTACGTTGATTATTTTATCTTGCAAAATATATTCTACGCACATCACATTTCTGGCAGAATGAAATGTCCGAATCACAGTCCGATGCTGGTATTTAGGCAAAAGAAAATAAATCGGCAGAAGTTTCTATCCAGATGTTCAAATTAGCTTAACAGAGTTGTTGACTAAAGGTATAAAAGCCGTTGTGAGCAGTTGTAATTTTGGCGGTTTTGTGTTGCCCAATGATCATTGCTTCGAATAAAATACAAAATTGCAAAGAATGAATATTGTAATACATTGGCAGTCAAGAGGGTGTATACTGTAATAGACAAACCCCATAAATATAGATGGAATCGGAATAAGTGGGCGGTCTGTTTAAACGCGAATATTAGCGCGCTTATTAAAAATATGTGCACGCAGTTAGCGAGCACAACACACATGTCCCACAGGCTATTTCTTGATAAACGTTCACAAATAATAATTTTTCTTGGAATTTCATGTTCGTTGTTAAATTCTGACTATAACTTGAAAAGTGAAAGAAAAAGATTTGGCTGACAAAATCCATGATGAACCTTTTTCCATAACAACAGTTCACATGGTGCATTCTGTGTGGTACATTTTTGGATGATCGCGCTTATGCGTGGCAATGTTCTCGCTTAGGGGTCACAAAAGAGGTTCTTCGCAAAATTCCATACTGCAACTTTAAAATGAATTTGTCATGCCACATACGGAACTGGGACAAACAGAATAGAACGTAGTTGTCAGTTAATTAACTAACACGTATAATAACCAAGTGAGTCACAGTTTGATACCTTGTCGGATAACGCAGATAATAATGTTCGGGATATATGTAAAAAATTAACTTTTTACAAATTTGGTTGCCATTTTGGAAGCCATCTTGAGCAATTTGGTCTATAAACACCGTAGTGTGACACATTTAAGATAGACCAAAATAATAAATACCTTTGATACCAATGATAGTTGCATTTTACTTTAAAAAATTGTCCAACCCTGAAAAGTGAATTTTTGCCGATATTTATGTCAAGTTTTCTGAGAGAAAAATCCAATATTTCTGGTGATGTCAGTGGTGACAATAGTAACAATGATCCATGGTGCATCAGACATGTTGGTATTCAATGTATATAATACAGATTAGCCAATTTTATATATCAACCACAACTTGTACGCCATTGCAGGACACCCTGGGGCAATATTTACCATTTTTCATATTTTCGGCGGCCATTTTGGAAATTTTCTACACCAATTTCATTCCCATTGAAGTAAAACATCCGTCCAATAAAATAAAGCACATAGTTGTTGACATTCTATTAACAGCCTGTGTGGTTTGTCGATAAAATGACTATCAAAATCGTCTTACAAAAAAAATCGAAAATTTCACCCCTCTTTTTCAACTCCTCTTTCTGTATCTATTACGGAACCCTCGTCAATGACAAATGTCTTAAACTGACGCTATAATATCATGCTTGATGACTGTCTCAAAAACATTGCCATTTACTAATGATTAATGTGAATAAAAATGGAAGATATGGTGAAATATTAATTAAATTTCCTATTTTCGTGCATATGACGTCATTTTTCGGCGTCCATTTTGAATTTTTTTCGAAATTATTTGCCGTCATTTTGAAGTAGGACATCATACCAACAAAATGGCATACATTTTGTCTGTGTATTTTGCTAACAACCGATCTATTACAACGATTAAATACAGCTGGTCGGAATTAGAGGAAATGGCGGCCATCTTGGATTCAAATGGCTCTAGCACCTAGTAGGGCCACCTTTATTTGTCGGTGAAATCCGGATTCTTTATCTGGATACCATAGGGAACAATAAAAATAAGGTTATTTGTAATCATCGGGGGGGGGGGGGGGTGCAGGTGGACCACATTGGCTCCCCGACTAGAGCCACACTATTTATTTGATAAAATCACTGTTCCGATGTTCCGAGGCGGGTTTTCGTGGTGTATCGACCTATTCCACTGCTTCGGTTTGTCAGTTACACGACATGGAAACCACTACGAGATAACTCGTAGTGGCAACCTGCGAATGTTGCGTATATAGGCCTACTACGAGATAACTCGTAGTGGCACTCAACGTGTTAAGAGATCCTGGGTGTCTTTTTGACAGTTTAAGAAATCCTGGGTGTCTTTTTGCCAGAAACCATGCGACAATGACCTATTCAGCCTTAGTAACAGTAACCGTGTAGCCTATTGGTGGGCGGTACGCACGGATCGGTCCATTAAAGTCCCATAATGATGGATGGTCGCATGATCTATAAATAAGTTCGTACAAACATCGTTTGAGTTGGACTAGATACTGGGTCTCCGACGTTCCGACGCTCTGCTCTGTTCGCTGTCATGACGGCATGCATAGTGTATATATATTCTGGACTCATCGACCTATGAGGCTATGACCTCTTTTCGTTGAGTATCAGTTGCTTTGGGTATCACTTGACCAGGGATGTGGCTAGAGGGTCTCCGTTGGGGGGGGGGGGTGTCCACCTTGGGAAATTCCAAATGCACCCCCCCCTCTTGAATCAGAATCAGACACCAAACACAACTTTTGCATAATTCCATTTGCACCCCCCCCCCCTATTGAATCAGAATCACAAACCAAACACAAGTTTTTTATAATTCCATTTGCACCCCCCTTGCACATCAGTCCTCAGGCCTAATATCATATGTATTCATAAACTATGTTGTTCTATATGCCCGGTATAAGAACATTCAGATACTTTAACCTGAGAATTGCAAAAATCCTAACATCTAGTACTTAGCCTACTCCAGACAAATGCACACGGCTACGGGTAAGAGACCAGGGCATTGTGTCCGTCCATGTTTGTTCAGCCCGGTGTGAGAAAATTTAGAAAACTATACAAGAAAATTGCAAATCCTAGCATCTAGACTGAAGCTTCCCTAGTGTTGGAAAGTTCAAACCTCATACTCCCTCTTAGGTTGGAAAATTCTCCAACTGATGACCATTTCAGTGCACAAGTTTGACCGAATGTACTAAACTATTGTTTTGTTAAACTAATTAGCAGTTTTGTATTGGTCACGGGGGAGGAACAGTGACACACCGGGCCGACCATGGTTCGGCCCGGTGTTCGAAAATTTTGAAATCTGAACAAGAAAATCGCAATCTAGACTAGCCTCATTAAGTCTTCTTAGAGTTGGAAATTTCAAACCTGACACCCCCCCCCCCCCCACTTAGGTTGGAAAATTTCCAAATGATGACAATTCCAATGACAATGTTGACCAAATGTATGACAATATTGTTTTCTTAAATTTAGTAGCAGTTTTGACTAGCCACGGGGGAGGACCAGGACACAAGCTTTCCAAGTATTGGAAATTTCCAACCTGTCACCCCCCTGAGGTTGGAAAATTTCCAACTGATGACCATTCCAACTAATGTTTTGGCAGGTATGAAATTTCCAAATGTTTAACAAAGTTGGGGGGGGGGTGAGACACCCCCCACACCCACAACACCCCCTCTAGCCACATCCCTGCACTTGACCTGTACACGTACCCCGGGCTGAGGCTGAATCGGTTAGGGGTACAACTCCAAGCCATTTCGCCTTCCAGCGCTGGCGATAAGGGTTCAAATCCACATGTTTCCATCGTGGACTTTGTAACTCGAAATCGTTATCTGGGAAAGTTGCCAGTTACTTGCCGATGGCCGGTGGTTTGCCGCACATGGTCGACGAGTTTATCAGCCATTGAAATCACTGTTAGATTAGCCGTAAGTGTGCGGATTTCCTCCACCATTAAAACTGGCAATGTCGTGATATGGCCTTAGTGGCTAAAGCGACATAAAACCCCAATCAATCAATCAATCAATCTGAGGCTGAAACCAGGAACGGTGACGGTATCTGACGAGGTTTGCCGAATGACATATTTATCGTAACGACGTTGCCTCATAGAGCCAGTGTCTAGTCCACGTTTGAGTTATCGTTCTAAAGCTGACCCCGATACGGTCGACCACTTTTCTTTTCCCACGGAATTATTATTTTTGAATCATCTGCGCAAATTTCTTAACGTGTACTAAAAAAATGTTAGTATGATCCAAGATTGTGTGATAATATTCGACTATTTTGCTTATTGATCAATTCCTGATCAATTCCAAAGCTTGCCATAGGTTGTTATTTGATTGTCAATCACGCAGGTGCGATCGAGTTGTACTTCACTGTGGATAAAGCACCGGTAATGCCATTACAAATAGGGCAGTTGTCGTAAAGTTTTATACATAAATGCACACCGTGTGCATAAAAACAGGGAACGGGAAGATTCTTTTATCACAATGACGAAACTGCAGTGTAAAATTGATCATTGGCTGCATATTCAGATTGTTCTTATTAATAAACAGGGATCAAAACATCTGTGCACATGGTTGTTTGATGATATTATTATCCCCAGCCAAATGAAATTTGCGGGGATATAGGAATGGGTTCCATCCGTCCATTCGTTCGTCTGTCTGTCCATCCTTCTGTCCGTCCCGAATTTGTAAGAGTCATAATTTGAACAAATGTCAACGGATTTCAAAGATTTTTGGTATATATGAGTTCACCTGACCATTACCGTGATTACGGTACCGTACCTAGAATGATTTCGCAAGCCAGGTCCGGCCAGATATTTTTACCAAAGTTATTGGACTTACCAAATAGCAAATAGACGACGTCACAGGGCTCATTTCCACAAATCTCAACGGATTTCAAAGATATTTGGTATATGAGTTCATTTGACCAGTATCTAGAACGAGTTCGCAAACCAGGTCCGGCCGGATATTTTAAGCAGACTTATTGGACTTTGTTTATTCTTAGCTCAACTTTACAAAGTTTGAGCTATTGCCATGGCTTGGTATCCGTTTTCCGTGTGTGCGTGATTCGTCAACAATTTCATTTATCACAGGCAACAGGTCGTACCTTTGGTCGGATCATTATGAAATTTGTCACGGCTATTGACATTGACATGTAGATGGGAACGAGTCATTTTGGGGATCATTCCGCAAAAATAAATGGCCGCCAGTGGCCATCTTGGATTTCAAAATTCAATCTATTAGCACGGGCCACAGGTCGTTGGCCTACTGTTCGTCTGATCATCATGAAATTTGTCATGGATGTTAATATTGACATATAGATGTGAACGAGTCATTTTGGGGTCATTCGGCATAAAAAACATGGCCGCCAGCAGCCATCTTGGATTTTACTCTTTGCATGACTAAATCCTTTGGCACAGGCTACAGGTCATAGCTTTGGTCGGATCATCATGAAATTTATCATGGATGTTAACAATGACATGTAGATTGGAAAGCGTCATTATGGGGTCATTCGGTCAAAAAACATGGCCGACAGCAGCCATCTTGGATTTTACTCTTTGCCTGACTAAATCCTTTGACACAGGCTACAGGTTGTATCCTTTGTCGGATCATCATGAAATTTGTGATGGATGTTAACAATGACATGTAAATGGGAACAAGTCATTTTGGGGTCATTCGGCCAAAAAACATAACCGCCAGCATCCATCTTGGAACGAGTTATTTTGGGGTCATTCGGCAAAAAAATATTGCCGCCAGCAGCCATCTTGGATTTTACTCTTTACATGACTAAATCCTTTGAAAAAGGCTACAGGTTTTATCCTTTGTCATTCGGCCAAAAAACATAACCGCCAGCATCCATCTTGGATTTTACTCTCTGCATGACTAAATCATTTGGCACAGGCTACATGTCCTACCTTTGGTCAGATCATTATGAAATTTGTCACAGCTGTCTGACATTGACACGTAGATTGGAACGAGTCATTTTGGGGTCATTCGGCAAAAAAACATGGCGGCCAGTGGCCATCTTGGATTTCAAAATTCAATCCATTGGCACGGGCTACAGGTCGTACTTTTCGTCTGATTATCATAAAAAATTTTCATGATTGTTAATATTGACATGTAGATGTGAACGATTAATTTTGGGGTCATTCGGCCAAAAAACATGTCCGCCAGCAGCCATCTTGGATTTTACTCTTTACATGACTAAATCCTTTAGCACGGGCTACATATCGTAGCTTTGGTCGGATCATCATGAAATTTGTCATGTATGTTAACAATGACATGGCCGCCAGCAGCTATCTTGGATTTTAACTCTTTACATGAGTAAATCCGTTTACACAGGCTACAGGTTGAGGCTACAGGTTGTATCTTTTGTCGGATCATCATGAAATTTGTGACGCATGTTAACAATGACATGTAAATGGGAACAAGTCTTTTTGGGGTCATTCGGCAAATAACATGGCTGCCAGTGGCCATCTTGGATTTTACTCTTTGCATAACTAGACCTTTCATCTTTCCACATTCTTAATCACTCCATTGACTGTAAAACATGAAATTATTCCCTTCCAAGTTGAGCTACAGTGTCATTGACACTTTCATTTTGTGTGCAAATGGATGACGTCACAGGGTTCATTTCCACAAATGTCAACGGATTTCAAAGATTTTTTGTATATGAGTTCACATGACCAGTATCTATAACGCGTTCGCAAACCAGGTCTGACCGGATATTTTCAGCAGAGTTATTGGACTTTGTTTATTATTTTTGGTTCAAATGGACGATGTCACATGGCTAATTTCCACAAATGTCAACAGATTTTACAGATTTATGGTATATAAGTTCACTTGACCAGTATCTAGAATGAGTTCGCAAACCAGGTCCGTCACAGGGCTCATTTCCACAAATGTCAACAGATTTTAAAGATTTCTGGTATATTCGTTCCCATGACCAGTACCTAAAATGTATTCGCAAGCCAGGCTTTTTGACAAAATCCCACCTCTTGTTTAGCACATACTGAGAACGCAAACATTATCGAGAATGCACTTCCCCAACTGCAATTCGGCGGGGGCCGGCATCTGCAACTGCTTGTTGTATGGGTTTCTAAATCCAATGACATGCTTTTTGTTGACTATTTTGTGTTTATCAGTTCATTAGTTTGGGTAAGATAAACCCTTTACTATCAGATTTGATAACTCAAATATTTCCATTGATTATGTTTATAGTTCTGGCACAGTTTATGATAACACACCCCTAACCTGCATAGTGAGGGTCATTTGGTTTATTTGCTTAAAAATATTACCATCCTTCACCAATCCTGTTAACACAAAGTGATAGCTAAATATTTTTCGCACGATCGCTCTATAAATAATCACATTTTTTTAGCTGGTGATTCGGCTGAGAAGATTCGGCTGGTTGTATCGGCGAATCTTCCTAGGTGTAGACCTATTTTGGTGAGGAATTTTGTATGTTTTTTTTGTTTTTTGTTTTTTTTGGACATATATTATGAAATTATTTTATGTTCATAATAAAGAATGTTTAATTGTATCTTTTATGAATTATGTTGACATATCTTTTGAATAGTTTTTACATGGATAAATTGTTATTGGTTACACATTGTGTGGTAAATCCAAATATCACGTTGGATCACTATATAAGAAAGAAATTATTAATAAGCATGCAAGGCGAAAATTATAATTATAAAAGAATGTTCACATTGGCACTATTAAAGTGTGTTTGCATAACTGATGACATAGTATATAGAATCGTCCTTCGGATGCCAATATGATATCCATAAGCATGCAAGGCAAAAATTCTAATTATAAAAGAATGTTCACGTTGGCACTAAGTAAGCGTGTTTGCATAACTGGCGACGGAATATACAGAATTGTCACCGATATGATATCCACTAGTGAGAAATACTCACTGTTTGTTTTTATGTGTCTCCGAATGGTGTATATCTGAACAATGTTCAAACGAACAACCACATCAGTAGAAGGTAAATACATTTTAATGGATCATAAAAACTATATTAAGAAACGCTCTTTATTCATGTCTTATCACATAAATAAAAAAAGATGATAAGAAACGCTCTTTATACATCGTAATTATTTTATTTGAAAAAAAAACAACTTCACAATGACAATTTTGTTGGAATTCCTTCAAGAGGTAGTAACGTAACCAAGATACACAGAATCGATAAGCAATTAAAGAAATAGAAATGCCATGCAATGACAGCAGGACAGCAAGAACAAACCACAATATTTTGTATAATAAAGTAATAAAATGTTTATTTTCCATTAATGTTATGATTTAAAATTATTTTTAATGTTTCTTAATAAAGTAAGGGTTCGTGATCATTTCTATAGATGTAGTCCACGATTTTAATGTTTAATTATGTGTTTTCAAATAAAGAATAAATGTCAATTTCGTTCAGTTAAAAATTTCAATATTGCTATGTTTGTATTGCCTGTTACACCTTCTACCAGCTTGTGTAAATATGTTTCATAATGTTTATTATATTATTCGTCTAATAAAGTGTGTTACTACTACAACTGAGTTAATCATGACCCTTGTAAATGATCCCACAATCCCTGCAATTAGTGTTATTGTTACATCCAAATGATCTTTCAGATCAAACTGCCAACAAGCCACAATCCCTGCACTAATTAAAAGGCATTATAAGGCTTATGCCAGTCCCCCATGACCTATGTCCTCCTGCCATTCTCTCCAATGCCTCTTGTGTATGAAATGAGATATGATCTTGTCTTGACAATGTTTGACAAACAAATAGCAGAAACTTCTGGATGTTTATGGCCGGGGCATGGTAATATGGCCGGGCCGAGATGTCTTCGGCCCGAGTCGTCTCCGGTATTGTCAGGTATTTCGGCCCGAGTCCTCAGGTTCCCTTCTCAAACTCAAACACATACTCAAACTCAAGTGATTTTATATGATGATCAATGTATATATTACAATATGGTAATGGGGCTCTAATTTTGGTCTATTATGCTGATGATTTCAAGGAACAATTATAAGATGTGCCATGTTGATAACACTTTCCTAAATTGTATAACTTATTTTAAGGAACTGAAAATGAACTCAACTTGAACTTCTATAATATACCGGTAGGCCTAGCTATCCTTTGAAATTACTGGATCAATGGATCTCGTAGATTGGGATTTACATTTTTTTTCAAACGGGGGCAGAGATATGAGTTGTAACACTCACGTACCCACCCTATCTATGCTGTTAATTCCTTTTTGGTACTTGTTTATTATTATTCCTATATTTACATGTAATAATTTTAATATACCGGTATTATCAGTAAGGTTTTGATACATTTCAAACAGTTGGAGAGCTTGAAGTGCCAGTTGTAATTTACGGTTTGGTCCAGATGGGAGGTAATGGACAATGATCTATTGGGGAGGGGTCGGGTGTGTAGTTAGAAATTTCAAGGTGGACACCCTCTATCTGTGTGTCCCTGTTTAGAACTACTTGTTTTAAAGTGATTTGACAAGTATTGACTATTGTAAATAGTCTTCAGAGTCCAAGTCTTCTCCATCTATACAGTCTGGTGAGTGGCGCCAGTCATTGACTGTCTTGTTTTTTTTATTTTGACCACATCCGCCGCCCTCCCCACCCAGTCATGTCAATAGTATTGTCGTAAAGTTTTATACATTAATGCACACCGTGTGCATAAAATTTACACACCAGTTTCAGGCGCAAGATTGAAATGTTGCCGTAAATAATTACGTCTGCTTCAGTTCATAACTATTTTTCTTCCGAAGTTCTGATAAAGGTATTCCTTTATCACAATGACAAAACTGCAGTAAAATTTATCACTGGGCCGTATATTCAGATTGTTCTTAATTTATTATTAAACAGGGATCAAAAGAACTGCATGGTTGTTTGATCGATGAACGGAAGAAAATGAAATTACAAAAAAATATCAACACATGTGCATTTATGTAGAAAACACTACGACAATGACGCTAATGGGGGTCGTTGTCGTAATGTTTTATATATAGATGCAGAGTGTGCATTTCTGTTTACATAAATGCACACCAGTCTCGCGTAGTGTCACATGACAGTGTCATATTGTCATTATGTTTTCTACATAAATGCATGTAATTGATATTTTTTGTAAGTTAATTTTCTTCCATTCATCGATCAAACAACCATGCATTTCTTTCGGTCCCGGTTTAATACCGGTACGGTGCTAAGATGAATATTGATGTAGCATAATAAATATTATCTCTATATAAAAGAATAGGATATGTCTTTCACGCACATAGGGACCACATACAGAAGGGAGTCTGTTTCAGCTAGTACCTTATTGTGTTAGAATTATAAGTGAGTCTCTGTTAGAAGTTATCTTACAAATGATATCTACATGTTATGCTTATTTGTTACATGACACAGACAAGTTAGGGACAACTGAAAGTTAATGAGATACAGCAGGTCCTGCTCCCTTAGATAGTTCACCCATGAACATAGTGCGCTACTTTATTACCATTCTAGCTTGTTTCACTGAAGTAGCTAACATCATTTTCTGAAAGTGAAATACATAGTCACTATGATGATAATCACAGAAGCTTTTTATCAGGCTCTTTAAAGTCTTTAATATCTACTACTGATATCATGTCCCCATACCGAAAGAATTAATATGAAATCAGTCATCACTGATATTAAAATAAAATAATGTGTTTGGCTAAATTGTCAAACAAGCCTTGAAATAGGGTGTCTGTCATTTGCAGAATGAGGTCCCCAGAGGGTGAATTTAGTGATGCTACCCTGCATAGCAGGCTAGCATCACCAAATTCACCCTCTGGGGACCTCATTCTGCTTACACCTCAGCAGATTGAAGTTCCCCGAGGGTGAATTTGGTGATGCTAGCCCGCTATGCGGGGTAGCATCACTAAATTCACCATCTGGGGACCTCATTCTGCAAATGACAGACACCCTATTTCAAGGCTTGTTGTCAAAGTTTAAATCCAAAAAGTTGAGTACCTGGTGTGAATGTATCTACCATGGAGTCTCAAGCACTTTACTCCTTCGCATGAAAAATACCAAAATAACATTGAATGTCTCAATAACATCAATAGCTTGAGGATGGGAATGACCCACCATATGGTAGATAGTCAACCAGACTCTGCTTAAACTTGAAACTAAATTCAACAAATTATATAAATATTACATTATCAGTTTTTGAATCATTGATGTCTGATGACAATGTCAACTAATACACGAATCAGTAGTTCGTCGTTTTATCACCATGTTTACCTTAGAAACCATAATGCTGAGTATATTAACTTAATTCCAACTGATTTCAAGATGAAAAATTTAATTACTTTAGATTTTGTCTTGGAGGTGGGGCAAACCTGATACTCATGATACATGCAATATGTTTTATTTACTAATTTTGCTAAGCCTACAGCTTGGTGATTAAAATAACGTGCATGTCAAATGCAGATAATTCGTTCAGAAATGGACCACATTATATTAGATTATACATATAAAAGTTTCTTATGCGGACTTTCAGTTGCATGAGCCCCGAATTTCCGACCCCCATGCACACAGGAGAAGGTCACTGAATAATAATAATCAGGTTTACAGTGTCTAATGAATGATTGCATGTTTTTGCTGCATGGCACAAAGCCGCCTGTCTGATTTCCAGACAGCCGAGAGAATGCTTCGGATAGCTCTCTATCCACAATTCTAAACTTGAAAAACTGTCGAAATAGGAATCCACTAGGGCGCCGTCAATGACATTGTGATGAACACATGCAATTGACGTTGACGTCATTCTAAGTACATGCATGCCAAGCAACGCATATATCTACGGCACTTTAGCAGTTCTGGATTGCTAATTTGTTGATGCAAAGAGTGGCTACATTTAAACGGGGAATTGAGTGTTAATTTTCAAGACAAGATTACTTAATATTTACAAACCATAGAATAATACTTCATGTCTTGTTGGAATGTTTGAGCATATATCTAGTGCAACACAAGGCGGATTGTTCATTTTATGTTTTGTTTTGTGACATTTGATGGAAATATTATAAAGAATGATAACAATGTCAATGGTGACCTACTTTTTAATAATGTCCAATAATATTCAACCTGGGATGAAAATAAAAATTCTGTTTCGCTTTGTCTTCAAACTTTTAAGAAAGGTATGATATGGTCACCTGCGCCTTAAAGGTTTGATCAATCTTTTCTTAAAAATTAACACTGAACTCCCTATTCAAATGTTGCCACTTTTAATACCTCCCTCTTTAGAAAAAGTGGTGGTAGGCCTTCAATTTTCTATCTATCTATCTTTATATACTCTCACGGCATATGGGCATTATGGTGAGGGATCGAGTAGATCCATATTTTGAATTTATCCAGGAATTTTTTCTGAACCCGTGACATTGTTGCACATGGGACAGCCATTAGCGTCGGCTCCCATCCGACAGTGTTCCAAGCATAGTGTCATCCCTGGTCATTTTTGCGGTATTTTACTATATTCTATAACAATTCAGCAGGACCCACCCAGTTACACTTTTTAGCTCACCTGAGGCAAAGTCTCCGGTGGAGCAATAATCATCACTCCCTGTCCATCCATCCATCTACAGGTCCATCTGTCCTTTTTAGCTCACCTGAGACGAAGTCTCCGGTGGAGCTATAGTCATCACTCCTTGTCCATCATCCGTCCGTCCGTCCGTCCGTCCATCCGTCCGTCAACAAATCTTTGAACATCTTCACCTCGGATTCCATTGGAACGAATGGGTTCATATTTGGTGTGGATGTTCCCTAGGTGACTCTCATTCAGATTTGTTCGAATGAGGTAACTGGGTCAAATAGTTGCGAAGCCAGGGCCATAACACTTTCCCACCATAGTAATTCTTACAGCGACTTCTCAAATTTCTTTGGGCCGAATGGGTTCATATTTGGTACAAAGGGTCCTTGGGGGACTGTTATTCAGAATTGTTTAAATGAGGTCACTGGGTCGAATGTGGGCGGAGCCAGTAACATAACTAAAAAAAAAATGGTTTTGGTTAAATTCAGATTTTTTGATTTTTCATCTTGCTCAATTTAACAAACAAATATTTTTTAAACATGTTAGAAAATTTGAAAAAAGTGACCCCATTATAACATCTGCAGAGTTATAAAACTTTAATATTTAATGAAATTATAGAAATATTCCATTACCCATCCCCCCTCCCACATGGCCCAGATTCCATGCCACCCCCTTCCCCCACACCCACCATGCAGTGGCCTGCACCCAACCAACATCCCTTCCAACAGATATCATCTCCAGCTTATAACTTTAATACATGTTCTATTAAAGTTGCAGATATATCTTTGTGGATAGATGGAGAGAAACACAGGTCATTAATCTAGATTAGAATAATATGTCATCTAGCAGCTTGTGTAAACATTGTAACTGCTAGCAATTTTAACCAAACTCCCTGAATTTAGTGTGTCTGACATTTGCAGAATGAGGTCCCCAGAGGGTGAATTTAGTGTTGCTACCATGTACTGCAGGCTAGCATCACCAAATACACCCTCCATGGACCTAATTCTGGGGTGGGGGGCATATTGGATTGAATTTGTCTTCTGTCTGTCAGGCGGTCCTTCCATCCGTTTGTCTGTTGGGATGTCTATCCATCCGTCTATCAACATTTGTTTTCTTCTCCACATTAACGACCAAATATGTTTATATATTTCAGTGTGCATGTTCCCTAGGTGACTCACAATCAGATTTGTTCAAATAAGTTCATCAGATCAAATAGGTGCAAAGCTAGGGCCATAACTCTTTCCCTCCATAGTAAATCTTAAAATAATTTCTTCTCAAGAACCATTAAGCCTATATTAGCTTATATTTGGTATGGATGGGCCTTGAGTGACCGGGTTCAGATTTGAAATGAGAAATGAGGTCCCCAGAGGGTGAATTCGTTGATGCTATTCCACCTTGGGGGAATAGTGTCATTAAATTCACCTTTTGGGGACCTCATTCTGCAAACATCAGACATACCAAATACAGACTTGGCTGTTCCAATATTATTTTCTTAACCACCACTTATCCAGGTGAAATCATATCCTATTGAATATTGGGGGGGGGGGGGGGTATATTGATAATACTAGATGAATGGATCTTATAGGTGGAGATTCACATTTGTTCTAATAGGGGCAGAGCTAAGAGATTTAACTCTCCTCTAATCATGTTTGGTACTGGTATAATAATATTGATTTCTAGGCAGCCTGGGTGGGGGCAATGTTTGAGGCAATGGGGAATGAGTGTAGAGGGGGTGGGGTTTCGACCCCCTACTTTGATCAAAATTTAAACAGTTGAAAATTTCACGCCTGGTATAACATTAGATGTAGATTAGATGTTCACAGCAAAAATAGGTTAGAATTGTTCTCATGGTTTTATTTTCCAACATGTTTTTATACCAACAGTCCATATGTTCCTACTTCAGGTTAAACTGTTGGACCAAATTGGCCACAAATTTTAGTTTTAGTCATTTTCAAATGTTTGAGAGCTTGAAGTACTGGTACCAGTTGTAAAATTCAACCTAAGAGGGCTGTGCAGAATGATTTTTGTGAACTTAGTACTGTGGTATGGTTGTCTTCTTTAAAAGGTAAGAGGTTGGAGATTTGTCAGTGGTGTGCAATTAGAAATTTCAAGTTGAAGAGCCCTTGCTCATCGGAGAACCTCCAGCTATGTCCATGTTTAGAACTACTTGTCATAAGTGATATTGTCACATACTGACCCTTGTAGTCTTCAGAGTCCCAGTCTTCTCAGTCTTAACAGTCTGGTGAGCGACCCACAGTCATTGACTGTCTTGTTATGAAATATGGACGTGTTCTGGGACTTTTTCTACCTCATGAGACTTTTTGAAAGTCCCACAGAATTAATGTATATTGACTTATTGTGCCATTATTGTTCCCCGACATTCCTTCGGAGGACTAGTAATACTGTATAGACTAAATGATGCTGAAGGTGTTGTCTTTGTAGGTTTTTCAAGCTCTAGTTATCTATCCTGGAAACAAGCTAAACCTACACAAGATAATGGTCTGCACCTTTCCGCGCATTTTGTTTAACTGTAAATCTATTTATTCCTTGCAATCCTAGCTCATCGTTGTTATTTGTATTATTTAAGTATGCAAAAATAATGGGAACTTTTAAACAAAACACTCGCGTAAAAGTGCTCATGATCATCTCATAGGTTTAGCACGTCTCCAGGATAGACAACTCTTGAAAAACATACAAAGACAACACTTTTCGCCTAAATGACCCTCGTCCGTGTGTGCGACCGTCCGTACGGAACTCAACTTTTAAAAAACTTGGCACATATATCAACCAGCATAGGAACCTTTTGAGTTTGGTCAGACTCATTTTGGTTGAGTTATTGCCATTTTTTGACATAGAATCGTATATCCTGGGACACATCTTTTGTCCTAGCCTTTATTCCGTCATTTTCCAGTCAATTTTTAACAATCTTGGCACAGATATCAACCATTATGGGAATCTGCACACCTGCAATTTTGAGTTCAGTCAGAGTCATTTTGGTGGAGTTATTGCCATTTTTATGTGTACCCATACCATAGTATGGTACACATAGTGTTGACGTCCGGAATGACCACTCATCGTTTGTCCGTCTGTCTGTCTGTCCATCCGTCTGTCCATCCGTAGATACTTTACGCATAATGCGATAACTCAAACATTTTCTATCCGATCAAACCAATTTTTTTTAGACAGTTATGGCCCTTTTTCGACTTAGAATTCACGCATTCTGCCATAACTCGAACATTATTTATCTGATTGGAACCAAATTTGGTATGTGAGTTTCTCAACCCAAAATACTAATAGAGTTCGAATATGGGTTTGATCCGATTTATTTTAAAGGAGTTTATGTTTACCCATACAATAGTATGGTAAACATAGTGTCGTTGTCCGGATTGACCACTCGTCATTCGTCCATCTGTCTGTCTGTAGACACTTCGCATGTAATGCGATAACTCAAACATTTTCTATCCAATCTGAACCAAATTTTGTATGCGGGTATATCAGGCCAAAATGCAGATCGAGTTTGAATTTGGGTTTGATCTGAGTTTTGTTACAGAGTTATGGCCATTTTTCGACTTAGAATTCACGCATTCTGCCATAACTCAACATTTTTTATCTTATTGGAACCAAATTTGGTATGTGAGTTTCACAACCCAAAATACAGATCGAGTTCGATTATGGGTTTGATCCGATTTATTTTAAAGGAGTTATGACCCTTTTTTCGAAAAAAAAACCCAAAAAAAAACGATGCTATAACCGAAGTATTTTTTGTCCGATTGTGTTCATATTTGATATGTAGGTTTATGATGACACACCCCTCACCTGCATATTTTTTCGTATTGATGGGTTGATCAGTTTAGAGAATAATTAACCCTTCACACACATGCTATCCAATGCAATAAGTTGAACATAGTTCTTCTGATCTGCCTCATATTTCTTTCCTTGGTTTTTCTTAGCATGTTCTTGATCTGTATGGTTTTCGGTATTGTTTAATTAACCCTTTTCACTCTTATGTTTACTTAGAATTCACCCAAGCTGCTATGACTCAAAACATTTTTCATCTGATCAACACCAAATTTGGTTTATGAATTTATCACCCCTAAATACAGATCGAGTTCGAATATGGGTTTGATCCGATATATTTTAACAGAGTTATTGTCCTTTATAATTCAAGTAAATTATAGCTCTTTGCTGCTGTGAATTTGAAGAGAACATATAACACAGACCAGGTGTGTTATTGAAATGAGTTATTTATTGCTATGGACATTAGATACTACATGCTAAGGTGGCTGGCAGGGTTTGTTTATCATATGTCAAACTGTGATTGATGACTCTGGTCCAGTTTTGTTTTCTGTTTGGGTAAGATTAACTCCATACTATCCGATTTGATAACTCAAATATTTCCATTGATTATGTTTATAGTTCTTGGCATAGTTTATGATAACACACCCCTATTAAACTTGCATAGTGAGAGTCATTTGGTTTATTTGCTTAAAAATATTAACATCCTCCACCAATCCTGTTGACACAATGTGATAACTAAATATTTTTCATACGATCACTATATAAAGTGTGAATTGTTGAAAGTTTTGCACTCATGAAAAGGTTGGTGTAAGGATTTATAAAAATAGCTAATCGCTATCGCCAAGGTATGGGTTAAACATCTGCCGATCGTGATCGGTCTCTCGTTCGACATAGATTCCCATAACTGTTATCGAAGGTCCCACACGCTGGAAGTCCCACAACTGCTGTTCTTTAAACATCTTCTCCAGAACTGTAAAACTGAATGGGTTCATATTATAGAATAGCTTAACAAGCCATTATGCTAACAGCATTATTTATTCCGCAAGCAACAGAATATGCCTTTTACAATGATATTTACTTTTTAGGTTTTTCAAATGAGCAATGATTGAACATCAGACGCATATAAAAAAGGACCAAAGAATAGAATTGGACGTATGTGAAGACATTAGCTGTTCATGTGAGAAGATACACTGTCCATTCTGTGATGTTCAGAATTTCAAGTCATCCTCAGATTCAGAGGTGACATCTCATATACAGGATGAGCACATCAATCACGGTGTTTGGATAGATGGTATGATATACTGGTATATATCTTACAGTATAATTATACAAGGAATAGTTTATTCATTTGTGTATTAATATAAGCACCTAAAACATGTTTCCCCTAACAGAGCCTAAAAAATAGGGTCGGTTTGGTAAGTATATGATTTGTTCTACCAGATGGTTGAATGAAAAGCTTTAATGCCCCTAGTTTATAAAATTTAACCCCACTATTGTGATGTTGGCAGAGTATACGTATCAGACCATGAGATATAGAATTTTCACAAAAGGGGGTCACTGTTTTGTAACACTTTATCCACCATGAAATTGACATGCATATGCATGAAATTGACATATGACAAACAAATTTGTTGGGGATGTAGAAATGGGCCCCATGAGTCTGTCCATCCATCCGTCCATGAGTCTGTCCACAGTCTCTACAAATGGTGTGTTCTTGGGCTTTTTTCTGGCTTATAAGATTTCTTCAAAGTCTCACAAATTTAATGTATATTATCTCATTATTCAGGGTTTCCATTAGTAGTCGGGGAATGGGGCCTGTAGCCGCTAAGTGGAAAATCCAGTAAATAATTTCATTGTAGGAACACCGATTTATATATGTACATGTTCTTTTGCCATATAGGTGTATAATCTAGAAGAGCAAGATTTTGTTATTGGCAGATCATTTACCTGCATATATTTTTTACCTAAGAGTCTATAAATAAATATTCCGCAGACGGTATATGTATACCCATTCAAATGATCATAACTTATTTATGGATGTGTTACAACTGGAAATTTCGGAATATACAGTCACAGGCAGTGAATAATGCCTTAATTTTAACACACCGGTATTATTAAACCCACCCTGAGATCTGAATTTAAAACTAAATCAGGGTTTCCGCTACTACAACAAGCCGGCCGTCCAGCTGCCTCGTTCCCCTCCCCAACCTTGACTTAATATTGGCCACAAAATAGTCACAGACCCAGCTCAGCCTCCTTTTACACAGGATGAGTGATCACCGACGCACGGCACAATAATTTTTACAATTCTGCGAACAATTTCACGATTTTGCGGCTTGATAGCCACGGTGCTACGGCAGTTTAATGATTCTGCGACCTTATTATACGTGATATTTTATGACAAACTTAGATAAAGGGGCTTTTTACCTAATTGGGACGACAAAAGTGGGGTTCTTCATTGTATAGAGTGGACTGTCAGGTCCACCAGGTTGACTCACGGAATACATACGGGATGAGATCGATACATAAAATGAGTCACAATCGGCTCGGTCAAATCAGGACCATCAGACCAAACCGCGAACCAATCCCAAAAAGCCATTTCTTGGGCTACAAGGGGACATTAACAGTGCTAAAATTAACATCCAACATAAGCTTTGATAAGAATAAATTTAGGATTTGTCAAATTCGTACCTCAGTTTACTCAATATTCGATTAAGCTCGACACAGAAATGCAGTAACAATGTCAACTATTTGGCAACGCCCATGTTCGACCATGCAACGATGATTGTGCGACTCGTTGAACAGTAATTTTCATTTGTATACGGCATATACACTGTTCGGGCAGCTTAGTTCTGCATGTAAGCCCATGTATGCTGCATCAATAATGTTAGGCACCGTGCCTTCGTTGTAATGAACAGATCATAGATTCATTGCAGTACTGTGTATATACTGATCTGCACATGTGATGCCATAGAGACCAAGTCACATAAGAGATGTCCACCTGTCGCTAACCGAGCATTTTGACATTTGAACGTGACCAAATGCCCAACTTACCTGAACATCTTCCCCCTTGGACTTGTTCATTCGAAAATGTCACCACTCACCATAAGCTATTTTAGTCATATTCTGATTAGCAGGTAGGCCCTACACATAAAGATATTGACCGTCGAGTTACTTTTATAAAGGTGTTTGTATGAAAGTATTAGCAAAAATTCTTCGAAAGTGGGGTTGGGTTTGGGTATCTGAAAATGAAAGTAATGAGCAACACTTTTTAAAAATAGAAATAAAAGGGATGGATACCTGAAAACATGCAGTAAAAATATATACAAAAAAATAAAACACTAGGTTGGTGGGTCCCGAAAGTGGCCAAAATAAAAAAAATAACCTATACGCATCTGTATGTATGACACCCCCCCCCCCCACCAGTTCGGACGCCAATTTGTTGAAGGTCTGAGGTCAATGTCTATGAGTATGTTTTAGTATAAAGAAGTGGTTAAATCCATTAAAATTCTTACGCAGCCCGTGTTTACAGAGTAAAAATCACCTTGGCTTGGATCGCATAATTATAAACTGGTAATTGGGCATCACCAGTATATATCACCGATAGTTTAGAATATCCATGGTGAATATGATTCATGATATACATGTAAACGAGGACAAGAACGACGGGGTAAAATTTTATAGTTTCAAATGATAATTGCCCCATTTGCAGGACCACATAGGATTTAATTTTTAGCTCACCTGAGACGAAGTCTCCGGTGGAGCTATAGTAATAACTCCTTGTCCATCCATCCGTCCGTCTGTCCATCCGTCCTTCAACAATTCTTTAAACATCTTCTTCGGAACCATATGACCATATTTGGTATGGATGTTCCCTAGGTGACTCATATTCAGATTTGTTCAAATGACGTCACCGGGTCAAATAGTTGCAAAAGCAGGGCCATAACTCTATAGCTCCATAGTAATTCTTAGAAAGACTTCTTCTCAAGAACCATTGGGCCAATTTAGCTAATATTTGGTATTGGGGTCCTTGGGTGACTGGGGTTCAGATTTTTTCAAATGGCATCATCGGGGCAGAGCCAGGGACACAATTCAGCAGATACTCAGAGCTCTATGAGATATGAGGAAGGTGCCTGTGATCACAGAATGTTTACTTAACACCATATATAAGTCACATTGATTATAAAGTAATAAATGAAATGGCGGTGTTAACAAAATCTGATTGGAGTGACAGTTCTTTGATTAATACCCTAAAACTCTCTGCCTGTTAGAAAGTTTGTATATATATGACCTATTGCTTATGATAACAAACTCTCAAGGCCAGTGAATGATGACTCTGACAGTTAGGCCAGTAAAACTAAATACATGTTTTCTCAGGCAATTACATATGGGAAACTGAATGAGAAAGAAGGAGGCTTTTTCTTAACTTACCTGAGATGAAGAATATGAGTCATATTTTGTGTGGATGGTTCCTAGGTGGCTGGGATTCAGTTCTGTTCAAATGGGGGTCACATGGTAAGAAAAGTGGCACAGCTAGGGACCTAACTCTTTCCATCCATAGTAATTCTTCAAACATCTTCTCAAGAATCATCAGGCTATTTAACTTATAATTGGTATGGAAGGTCCTTGGGTGACAGGGATACAGATGTGTTAAAATGAGGGTCAAACAAGGGCAGAGCCAGGGACATAACTTGTCCATTCATTGTAATTCTCAAAATGTCATGAGGCCTATTCAGCTTATATTTGGAATGGGTGACTAGGATTCAGATTTGATTCAGAATTGGATCACTGGGTCAAATAGGGTCGGAGCCAGGGACATAATTCGTTCCCTCAATAGTTATTCTTAAAACTTCTTCTCAAGAACCATTTGGCATATTTAGCATACATTTTGGTATAGAGAGTCCTTGGGTGACTGGGATTCAGATTTGTTCACATGGGTTCACCAGGTCAAATATGGGTGCAACCAGGGACATAACTCTTTCCCCATAGTAATTTTTAAAATGGCTTCTCCTCAACAGCCATCCGGCCTATTTAGCTTATATGTAGTAACTAGTATGGAGGGCCCTTGTGATACTTAGGACTGGGTTACAGATTTGTTAAAATGGGTTCGACCAATCAAGAAATGGCATTTGGTGTATATGGCCTATGGAGAGTTGGGATCATAATTTGTTTGAATGGGGTCCACCACTAAAAAAGGGGGGCATGTCAGGTTGGAACTTTATAACAGTTAGGAAAGCTTGAGGTATCAGTTGTAAAATTCCAACATGTGCAAAGGAATTTTACAAACTTGGGAGTGTGTTTGCTTCAGTTGGGAGGGAGCAGACTATGGACTATGTGGGGTGGGGGGAATCAGGACCAAATTTCAAGGTGGACACCCCACTACTCAACGGAGACCCTCTAACCCTAGTCCATCTTTAGGACTACTTGTTTTAAGTGAATTTGACAAGTACTAACTCTTATGGTCTTCCGAGTCAGTCTTTACAGTATGGTGAGCGTCTCCACAGTTATTGACTGTCTTGTTACAGATGATGATTGATTTAGGGTTATACAGCGCCGCTACAAGCCAGTGATATGGAGGAAACACCCCATTCCCCAATGATGAGTCATCTTCACAATAAACCAAGGAAGTTTATTGTAGAGAGCTGGCCACCGTGACACAGCTGAGCACAGATCAAAACAAAGAGCAATGCATGACACCAAGAGGCACCCAATTAAAGTGTTCTTTTTGTGACTTAAAACTTGTTTCAAAGTATACTTTCAAACTCGGAGGAAGATTTGTCAATTTCTTGGAGGAAGATCAATAAATATTTCAAAGACAAATAGACAAAACTATATGAAAAACTTGAAAAATAGGTGACTTAAGTTAGATGAAAGAAGTTTGTGGCAGTGCATGGGATGTACATTTATCGAGGTATTTGACTCAGAAAATAACATTTGAGTGTCAACACACTTGTTTTGATTCTGTATCGGTGTTTCCTCTTAGAGACTTCCCGTTGTCTCTCGGAGGATGACTATATCCGCTGAGAGGACAATTTTAGTTTATAGAGTGCGATCTTTTGACATGGACATTTTGGAAACTTCTGGACAGAGCTTATTGTTGTGAGCCTACTGTATGCCCAGATGAGGATTGCAGTAGTGGTACCAATGTTTGAGGATGTAGAGGTTGTGACTGGGTCAAGATAAAGATGCCAACATTGTGAAAGATATTCTGACACTTCTGCATGAGACCAAGCTGGAAGAATGGCCACTTTTCATTATTATTATTATTATTATTATTTACATTTGTATAGCGCCTAACCCACAACAGAATTGTGTTCGCAGGCGCTGTTACATAAAAGAATCGATAAAAGTATATATACAATAAAACAGATTGGATAAGAAATACGTGAGGGTTAAAATGACTGAATCAAAGAGATACGCGAATCCTAAAAAAAAAAAAAAAAGATGCTCAAAATACATCTGTAGTTAAAAGTCAGTTTGAGAAATAAAAATCATAAACATCCATTAACAATAATAATAATCATTGCATATGATTTGTCAAAACTATCTGCATTTGATTCTGACCACATCCGCACGTCTGCTCTTTCTCGAGAAATTTTCAACATTAAAATGCAAATGAAGAAATGCATGAGTTTTGGCTTACCACTTTTAGGTGTGAGTAAAGATCTGACTAAACTCAAAATTAATATTGTGGCGAAACAGCTAAAGTCAGGGAAATTGTGCACCAGAGTCGGCAGACTGTCTGATATGCGCCCAACAATTGAGGCATTCACACAGACCAGTCGAGATGGAAACATCATACTCAGCCTTCCTTTGCTAATGACCCACCAGACGGACTCAATCGGAACTAGTGTTGAAACGATTAGTCGACTCTCGACATCGACTAGATTTTGGCGATAATCGATTAGCAATCTACTAGTCGACTAATCGCCATATTTACCAGAAAGGTGCAAACGTGTGACTGGTAGCAATCATTGATGCATGAAGTTTACTTCCATATTTATCATCACCCATGGTATAAAGCACAAAAACAATTGCGATGGCGCACAAAATACGATCGCCTGGTCGCGGTTACGGTATATAAAAACATGTTTCTAATCTAGATATTCAGTCATCACATGAGGGATAGCGACTGGAACAATCATTGTTCGACTAAGTCGCAACAGCAGATTTACTGTACATGTTCCCATATTCAAAATGTGGCACCTTTGACCTACGGAATCCTACATCCGGCGTTGAAATAGAAATGTTGTTTTCATGACGTGGTGACTGATACAAGATCAAACCAATTCCTATGTGACTGGGTGCTGGTATAATTATGTTTATATTGTGCTGGATTATGCCAATATATCAGTCAGATTTCTAATCAAGTCATTGACTAATTGTCATACAACCACACACCCTTAAAGTAGACCAACGGTTACATGGTATAGCAGAATAGCTGACTGATCATTGCATAAAATGTTATAGTTGTGATATTATTGGGCGAAAAATAGACTGCATGTGCCAGAAGTTAGGAAGCTTGTTATATCCGGCTTTTTCAAAGTCTTACTATAGTATTTTAACCGCCACTTTGTCGGGATCGCACGCGAACATAACTTCAACGCTAAGTTTACCCCAATATTATATGATATGAGTGATGTTCATTATACTTATGTTATTATAGGCTGTCAACGTCGATAAATATGCATGTTTTAATAAATTTATGATGACAAACAGCTGTGAAATGGGTAGATCATCAATGTCTAAGAAAACACTTTGATAATCCCATGTGGGTTATTGATCATTCTATATATATAGTAGGTGTCGACTACGAAATACCCTAGTCATTTCAACACTAATCGGAACAATAATAAAGACATCCCTATGTGTGTGTGATACCGAAACTCGTCAATGAGCACTCACCAGAGGAACCGCGTAGTGTCAGTGACATGCAATTTACTATCAACAAACGGATGGCCACTCCTCTTTCTTGTCAGTGTTGAAATCGGAAACTAACAACATTTCTGATATTGTATCACGTCACAGTGGAAAATTTACTCTCATGATATGCAACAGAAGGAAGAAGGTCCCCATCATCGGGTCATTGAAGAGTAATGGCAGTTAAACCAAACACACCACGATTTGTGTTTGTTCTCTCCTCTCGCTGGGAATGCAGGAATGGGATATCGTGTCTTTCGTGAAAGATAACTTTGACATCTCAGTTGTTAATTGTGAGAAATTGAAAACCAGATATGAATGTTATGCTTCGTTTCATGTCAATATTTTTTACCTGGGAATAAGTTTGAGTTCATGATCCTTCACTGTGGACTACGGGTGTGCTAGTCAGGAAATTCTTTGGAGCTAACCACCAGAATAGAAACAGTGTTCATAATTATCCCTAATTAGTTACCATGTAATGCTATGCATTATCTACATGTGCCCACAATGTATTAATATGGACCATTTGAGTCTGAATTAAAGATATACATACAAAAAGTCCCATAAACCTGTAAAAGACACAGAACATGCTTGGTCAATTCAGAATTTTCCCCCAAAATATCAGGAGTTATGGTCCTTTTCTTTTGAGCCATTATGTATTTTGGTTTTGGTTTCTTGGTTATAGCATTAGTTTTGGATCTTCAGTTGCCTTGAAACTTGGTATTTTGTGGTTTAGTCCCAGAAGAGGCAGTTCGTACGAACACAATTTGGAAGTCCCATAACTCTTGTGGAAGGTCCCACAAACTGGAAGTACCACAACTACTATTTTGTTGGTCGTACCGTCCATAACAACTTTGAAGCATAATATCTTGTTCATCATTAGTCAGATTTTAATGATACTTCGATACACTGATGAAGCAACATGGTGGAAAGAGTATTTACAAATAGCAGGTTTTGTCCACTGATTTTTTCCAGAGTAATGGGTGTGAAAATTGATTTTACTATTTACATAGATACATAGATAATTGACTGTCAATACTCAGTCTCCAATATCAACATGCCCAAACCTGGTGTAACAAGTAAGAAATTTTCAAGTCAATATCTTCTCCTTACAGATATTTTAGTACTCAGCTGCCACCATGCCTGCAATGATGATGATCAGCCATACAGCAGCCATTATCACTGTCCATTCTGTGGTATTTCCATTCATGAACAGAGAGCATTCGCCAAACATCTTATCTCCCATAATACCCCAGTAAGTTAAAATTCCAAATTAATATATAACAAACCTGAATTCAATGTTATTTATGACATTGCCAGATTATTATATAAATGCACATGTTACCTAATAGTGATACATATTAAAGATTATTCTTACTCATAATGCTCTTAGGCATATATTCAATATACATGTATTTCGGGATAATTATCAAGTGAGAGGCCTAGTGCATTCTGTGCCAAATGCCGGATCATGAGGTAATCAACTATCTGACTAACACAGTTGTTGTCTCTGTTTTATCTCTCTGATAAAAACTATGCATTCTTAGGACAATAAATGTGCATTATTTGGGTAAAATCTGTGTATTATTTGGATAATAACTCTGCATTATTTGGTTAATAACTCTGCATTATTTGGATAATAACTCTGCATTATGAAAAAGAAGAGCCCTGCATTCGCACAAGAGTTTGGTGTTGTTGTATAATCTGCCTATTCCGAGAAATAGTGTGAGAGGGAGAAAAAGGAGCTGTATTTTAATTATGGTTAATATTTGTGAGATTTTTGTAATGCCTGTGTGCTCAGTATGATGCTGATCGCAAATAATTTTCAGTTTTTATTTGAAATTTTTATTAACTTGATCAATTCAGATAGAAAAAAGTCCATCCGTCGTTAACATTTTTGGTTTCCGACTGATAACTGCAGTTTGGATTATTTGATCTGAAACAAAGTTAGTATCTGTGTTTCCCAGCTAAAAATACAGGCCAAGTTCAAATGTGGGTTCCGTCCAATTATTTCTACATGAGTTATGGCCCTTTTTCAACATAGAATTTGCCTGATTTCATAACATTTTGGTTTCCGACCTTACAACTCCAGTTTGGATTATTTTATCTGAAACAAAGTTGGAATGTGTATATCTCCGTCAAAGATATCTTGGACACTGAATGAACTAATGGTTATATATTTCTTGCTTGCAAGATTCTAGAAGAAGTTTTTAAAAATCTGTACGAAATACCTACAGTACGCACACTGTCGAACCCCAATTAGGTTCAACTTCTGACAGATCATGTGACCGTCCTTTCGCTATAAAAGCGATTTACACATAAGTCTATGGTCCTTTTAATTTCTTCTACTTCGCAAGATAAGTCTCAATTTTCATCTGTTCATGAACATTATCTTTACGATATTGCGAATGACAATGCGCCGTTTCCTAATTTCGTGCAATAACGCGTGTTTCCAATTTTCGCAATTACGTTTTCACAATTGATTAACAATCCTTTATTCTACAATATTGTCTTGGTCAATGACAGTGCTCCGTGGATGGATAATTTCAATAACAAATGCACCAATTTTGTTTACGAGAACAAATGTCGTTTTTTGCATAAAAAAACAATGCCTTTTCTTGTTGGAGCTTCAATGCCTTCATGCTCATACGAGTAATTCGGGTTCTCGTCGGGAATGTTTTAACCCTGCACCAGGTGCAATATGGTGTTGGCTTCTACACTATGCTCCAGTTTGGAGTTTGTTCACTAAAAATTGGAAATTGGAAAGAATATTTTACAATATTATTACTCCCGGATGCCAGATAACCTAGCCAATGTGTGGCTTGCCTCTTCTCTATGTTTTTCCCTCTGACGGGTAGGGGTGCCACCGTTTACCAATTGCGGCGTCGATTAATCTGAGTTATTTATTTCGGACGTTGGAAAGTGCCTGGTACAATTCGATACCCTGTTTGTTTTACAGTTTAATCTACAACCGACGGGTTAACGACCTTTGATCGTGCATCAAATATATTCCGACAACATGAGTACTACTAATATCTGTTGCAAACAGTGGGCAGTTCATTTGATATGAAATGGTTACTCTTTGGGTCATTGTAAAACATTGTGCTCATTCGTCATTACCGGTAGTTTATGGTGTACATTATTCACATACAAAATTATCTCAGCCGAGTTTTTTAACGAACACCCAGCCAATAGGCCATATTATGGAATACTTACAATCAATAATCGTGGCACCTCTACTGACAGGACACCTTCTCCTGCTTCCTCCATCAACATGGAGTTAGAGTCGGTTACTGGACATGCCTCCTCCCTCTGGTTCACGTCCTCCTTAGCCTCCACAGAGAAGGGCAGCGATGGTCGTTCAGTCGCAGCTACCGCTGGTCCTGCCATCCGGTGCGTCCGGGTTCCTTCCATCGCTGCACAAGCCGGCCACTTGCCATAGCTACCACAACATCTGTGGTCCGAAAAGCTCGCAAGGTCTGGTGCTATCGACACATTGCCTGCCTCGCAGTTCAATGTGCCACCTACCACTGCTTCCATTCCAGGGGATTTCACCGCACGGGTTCCGACCTGTCCTCCATTCGTCAAGTCTTTTCCGGCATCCGTCCCTCCCGGTTTGGGGGCGGCCATATATCCCCATTCCGCACCTGTGTTCTTTCGTCCACCAGTGTGGCCTTGATTTGTACGGTTCCTGGCCTTTTTTCGGCTCCTAGGCCAAAACTTACAGACTTATAGTTTCCTTTCCGAGGCTCCGTAATTTGTGCCTCATCCAATCAGGTGACCTAGTCGGGATACTTGCCCCTTTTCTCCATCTCCTGGACGGACGGTGCTGTACGGAGACGAGGACGTGCTGTCACTAATTCCCCTGGATTCAGCAGCGTTTGATTCGAGTTCGCCTTGCCCATCCGAGAGTGCCTTCCAAGAGGGTAATTTCGGATGGGTCAGTCCTTGGATCTTAGGATAACAATTGCGCACCATTTTGCATGCATTACCAGCACAATACTAACAGCAAAGAAAAAGGATGAGAAATCGTGGCACCTCCTGCTTCCTCCATCAACATGGAGTTGAGTTTGTTAATGGACATGCCTCCTCCTTATTGGTCGTGGCCTCCTCAGCCTCCGCAGAGAAATAAGCCTGTTTTCCACTATCGAAGGACTGGATGGGGCCCCCATATCAATAAAAAATACCAACGTGTGGCGACTTTTTTTGCCTACTCGGTACAGCCTACGCTGTAGACTCGGAGTCTGTTAGTGGTCATGCCTCCTCTATTTGTAGTCGCGGCTTCCACAATCTTCGCAGAGAAGAGCAGCAATGGATGTTATGCAGCAGCTACCGCTGGTCCTGCCTCAGTCAATCCAGGTTCATTCTATCGCGGCACATACCGGTTTTTCAGCACCCTTTCTTGCCATGGCTACCTCATTGCTACTTGTCGCAGACAAGTCGCAATCATTTGACTGATTGTTGTGTACAATATTATCTCCGTTATTTGTACTAGCCTACCACTGAACCAGCTGCAGCCATTGCGGGCACTGCCCTAGTAGGATCCGATCCTGTGCTTCTCACAGATATGACAAAGCTGACTTGTGGTTACTTATGGGGGGCGCTTAGTGCATGCGACCTTGCTCAGGGGTTGGACCCTGGCGTGAGATTTCAATAGTGTACCACTCGCAATGGCACATCGTTAGAAGCATCAGCACGCCGCCGGCGGGGTGCGAACTCGCCTCACTGTGTTGTCTATAATGACCACTAATATAAGCTAACCACGGAGGTCCCCATGATTAGGTCATGTCACCCCATTTCCGTCTTTTCCCTGACATGACCAGGAGTCCAGTCAAGCTTTGCCTTCTTACCAGCTACCGATGGGTCAGCCTGCCCACCTATCATATCTCTCTCGGAAATTGGGATGTGATTTGTCCACCAGTCTTTTCTCCGACTTTGAGGTTTCCTCTGTCAGTCTGATTGTCTGCTATATCCAATTGCTCTGGCTATGTGCCACAATCAGGAACTGCTCATGACTCAGATTTAATTCGCCTCCATTCTCACCTCCCTTCATATCCCACCCTGGTATTCAAGGTGTTGTTGAGACCAGTCTTTAGAGTTTCGGGCCTTCAAATCTGATCGATTTTGTGGTGATCGCCATGGTGCACTTATTCAGCGATTAGGCCGCTTTTATGAGAATAACCTAGACATATTATGGACTTGTTTGTGTGCGTGAAACTGATATGCCTCACAGAGGAATTTAGCATTCTACTCACATGGCCGAAAATATCGCGCATATCGACCGTCCCGCTCCATAGAAAATATCGTCTGAACTACGCTCATTTTAAATTTTGACTTCTCGATTCGGGACGCATCTAGCAGCGACAGACTAACAAAATAGGATTTTGTCATTGAGAGTCTCTGCATTTAGTTGGTTTATCCGAGTGCCTGGCGGTAGTCAATTTTGATATAATATTTGTCACTATACCTACTTTGAACGAAATTATTCTCCAATTCTATTTGATCATCCTGCCAGAGTGTTTCGCGTCACTTTGAAATTCGAATCAGATTTCGCGATAACTGATTCTCACCTTAATTTGAGGCATTCCAAAATTATTGCTGCATGCCCATAGGTGATTAATAATACCAGTTGTCGTGATAATACCAGTTTGTGTAACTTTTCTGCTAACATACGGTATGGGTTACCTAAGCACCCATCAGACGAATGAAAATAAGTTCCACATAATTTTGAAACCATGCAGGCCTGTTTGTTGCATCACAGGTCGGCCGAATGTCCAGGCAGTTCCATTAGCTGTATCAGTTCATAATCTCCTTGGTTGACCGTACAATTCAATTTCCAGTTACTTGGCTTTGTGTGCCGGAGGCAAACACTCTCACTTTCTTGGTCACATCTCTATGTGTATGCTTTTTCCTTCCATAGACATTCTTCCCAGTGCCCTGGCCATAATCTGCACAACTCCCTGTAATATGTTCTCCTGGTGTATCCCTGGTCCCCCATTGGTCTGTGACCAACAGGCTTCTCATATCTCCCCTGGGTCGGGCTCAAAATACCGTCAAGTTCGTCATAACACACTGAAAATTGAATAATTTTGCGAGAACCATTACGAGAATTGATTCGGCGTTTCCGGGAGGGGGGGAGAGTAATTACCGTGTTTTCTCATCGGTTTGCTATGGTCTCCCTCTGTCGTGTCTTGTGGGCCTGTCAACATCTTCTGGATGTCATTCTAGTGCTGCTTCATCCTCTGAAGGGGCGGGGGGGGGGGGGGGGGGGGGGGGGGGTTGGTAGGTCTCTTTATCCTATTGGGAACATGAATGAATGAGTTATCTCCCTTGCCTATGACCAATGTTTATCCTGGACACCTTCACTCTGTGATCAATAGGGCACGTGAAGTACGTGTTGTTTCCTTTTAGGAGGCTCAGTTGCTTTTGGGTTTATCTGAGCTACTGCATATAGGACACAATGGTCTATTTTTGCACATGTCTACCAATTAGAGCTGAAACGGTTAGACGGTTAACCGGTTAGCATCCGGTTAGCGACGTAACCGGTTAGAAAAAAAATGAACCGGACGTAACCGCATCCCGTTGTCAGTTGAATGTGAACGTGAAAATCCTCAAAATATTAGGTTAAATGTTGCAAAACTAATACTAAATCCCGTGTCACCGATAGTAGAGTGCAATGCAAACATTAATTGGTACACGCGGTAGTATCAGATACTTAGTAGCAATTCTCGAACTGTCTGGAAGTGTCGGCGACCTTTAATCAATTCCGACCCTTTGAAGTTTTCTTCCGACAAAAGCACGTGTGCAGTCACTGTGTATCAAGTCTGAATGCACACAAGGAAGTGACAACGTAAAAGTGGCGTTGTGTAGCAATGCGTGCTTTCGTAACTTAATAGTTAATACTGCACGAAGCAACATGGATTCAAATCGGAATCACACCACGACATACTATATATAAAACTGTTTTACAGTGGGGTTTATAAAAACTATGTGAGTCGACAAAGTTTGAAGATTGAGATCAGCTGCACAATGTCTTCACTCTTCCCGTTCTACCTCCCTGTTGTGATTTAATATGATCAATTCAATTGAGTGACCAAACAGACATCGTAGTTGAAGCAACCCAAAACTTCTTCAATAATCTTCCATTTTATCAAGGACATTGATGCTCCATGCTACTCTGTAACTGGTTGTGTCTGTGGGACTAATTAACACTCAATTTGGCAGTAATTGCTATATGTTAAGTGATTGCATACTAAAACCGAAACCGAAACGTAAATTATATAACCTCCCAACACTAGTGTCCGCTATCATGATACCGACGAATAGCTCGAATACTGAATAGGACTGCGAGTCTGACCTAACTGACCTTCCTTTTTGTTCTCTAGTTATTACTTTCTTGTCTTTATATATAATGCATTGGAGGATATACCAATGCTGATAATGATATATTACAGATCTTTAATATATAGTTTTGTTACTCGTTTTACCAATACCCATACTATTTTACTCGTTTTACAAATGCCCAAACATATGCTGATCACGGCAAATAAGCGATCTCCCCTGCCATTCACAAATTTCATTTGCTCATTCCCCATCACGACTCACGAGAGCCAGCAAAAGAACAGTGAATTCGTGTTTTTGAATATCGTTAAATGCCGTGAATAGGGTCTTTATTTCAGCTACTACTTCTCACCTAGGTTTGTCCCTGGAGCATGGCATAATGTCGACATAATTAGTGTGAGAGAAGTCCGCTAGAAATTTAGCGGTTAACCGGTTGAAATCCGGTTAACCCCGATGGTTAACCGGTTAGAAGAATGGGTCAACCGTTTCAGCTCTACTACCAATAAATCTTTTTGGTAGAGGATGCAAATCTTTTCTGCTTCAGCAGGTGGGTTTCATGGGCATAGTCTGATTATCTGCCTCGTGGTCTCCTCCTATTCAAGAATTTGAATTATAACCATTAGTTCATTCAGTGTCCAAGATATCTTTGACGGAGATATAATATTTTGTACCCAAAATATGTATCTCCTAATAAGTATCTTGGACACTGAACTCATAGGGCCCTGCGCACTCTGTAAAAATGCATCGAACACACAGAAGGGAGAGATTAAAAAGACCATAGACTTTAATACGTGTCAATTGGTTTTATAGCGAAAGGACGGTCACATGATCTGTCAGAAGTTGAACCTAATTGGGGTTTGACCGTGCGCGTACTGTAGGTATTTCGTACCGATTTAAAAAAACTTCTTCTAGAATCTTGCAAGCAAGAAATATATAACCATTAGTTCATTCAGTGTCCCAGATACTTATCAGGAGATACATATTTTGGGTAAAAAATATTATTTCTCAGCTAAAAATACAGGCCAAGTTCAAATGTGGGTTCCGTCCAATTATTTTTACATGATTTACTGCCCTTTTTCAACATAGAATTTGCCTAATTTCATAACATTTTGGTTTCCTGCCGATAACTCCAGTTTAGATTATTTTATCTGAAACAAAGTTGGTATGTGTGTTTCCCAGCTAAAAATACAGGCGAAGTTCGAATATGGGTTCCATCCAATTATCTTTATACGCCGGTTTTGAAGAAAACAAACGGAACGTATTATGTTATTGCTTCTATCATCTGCATGTTAACTCGCCATGACTTGTACCCTGTTAATATATGCAGTTATGGTATTGAATTATAGTAATTAGAGTTGTAGTGTTTGTAAGCTGAGCACAATGTGAGTTATTAGTCATACATGTAGTTGTATTTCCGGTCCCAGAACATGTATTCAAATTGTTCTTTGAACGTCTTCACAGAATCTTCCACTACAACATGTTCAGGGTAGCATTCCATTCAGTAATAACTCTTTGGCTGAAGATGTGTTCACATACACCTTTAGTTGCTTGGTGCTTTTGCAATTTATGACTGTGGCTGCGAGTTCCTTTGTACAATGCATCCTCAAAGAAGACATGTCTCTTTATGTTATAGCGGTCATATGTGATCTTGACCTCGATCATGTCCCCCTCGAGTTTACCTGTTTTTAGCTCACCTGAGACGAAGTCTACGGTGGAGCTATAGTCATCACTCGTCGTCCGTCCGTCCGTCCGTCTGTCCGTCCGTCCGTCCGTCAAGAATCATCTTCTCGTCCCGAACCGTAAGACGGAATGTGTTCATATTTGGAGTGGATGTTCCCTAGGTGAATCACATTCAGATTTGTTCAAAAGAGGTCAATTAGTTGAGAAAGCAGGGCCACAACTCTATTCCTCCATAGTAATTCTTATAACGACTTCTTTTCCAGAACTATAAGGCCCAATGGGTTCAAATATGGTGTGGATATTCCCTAGGTGACTCACATTCAGATTTGTTCAAATGAGGTAACCAAGTTGATTAGTTGAGAAACCAGGGCCATAACTCTATTCCTCCATAGTAATTCTTAAAATGACTTCTTTTCAGAAAACATTGGGTCGATTTAGCTTATATTTGGTACGGAGGGACAGTGGGTGACTGGGGTTCAGATTTGTTCAAATTGGGTCACTGGGTCAAATAGGGGCAGAGCCAGGTACATAACTCTAAAAACAAAAATCCACACATAGGCATGAGCTATCCAATGCTGTAACCTAAGTATTTTTGTTTGATTGTGTTCATATTTGATATGTAGGTTTATAATGACACACCCCCTCACCTGTATAGTTTTTGGTATCGATTGGTTGATCAGTTTAGAAAATAATTAACCCTGCACACAAATGCTATCTGATGCATCTAAGTCAAAAAAATTTCTTCTGATCTGCCTCCTATTTCTTTCCTAGGTCTTTCTTAGCACGTTCTCCATCTGTATGGATTTTGGTATTGTTTATTTAACCCTTTCCACTCTTGTTTTTAAATATAATTCATCCAAGCCAGGATGACTCAAACATTTTTCATCTGATCGACACCAATTTTGGTATATGAATTTCTGACCCCTAAATACAGATCAAGTTCGAATATGGGTTTGATCCGATATATTTTAACAGAGTTAAGACCCTTTATAACTCATCTGTTTGTCATGCCCTATGAACAGAAGATGACTCCACTGAGCACCCACTGTGTTATTGAATGAGATGATATAGCTGCCTGACACCTGATACAGTTGGTGCCTTGCAGATGTGTCTATGTATGTGTCAAACTGTCATTGATTTACTCTGTATTCCAGTTGAGAAATTAACTCTTTGCATCTGCACATGAACTATCCCATGCTAGCTGTAACCCTTGCACCCATTGTAGTCCGGTCACTGTCATTAAATTATATTGACTACATGGCAGCATTATACTTGACATTTCTGTGTGAATAGCACAACATCTCTGAGCTGTGGTCATTAAAAAGTAATTAGTGTCCACATCCCCAGGTTTACCCAGAGCCACAATTACTGGGGTCCATATTTGTTTGAAAGTCACAAAACAAAACAGGTGTATTCAGGGATGTAGTGGCACACCCCCCCCCCCCCCCCCCCCCCCCCCCAATGTTAATACTTGTTTTAAACAAACAATTTTTTTGTTTTTTTCGATTTAACTTATTGCCTCAATTTAACCAAAAAAAAATTATATATATTTTATTTTTATTATGTGATCACTCAGATCCAAGAGACACTACCCCCACCAGTGACAGCCCTGCCACTACTGCACGGAATATTTAAACGACAACACATGAGTGGGGTATGATCTCAGCTTTAATGCAACATTATAAGCTTGTCCTGCAGATAGCCCATACGCATGGAAAACCAATTAAGCAGAGCCTTCGCTCTGACGAGAAGCCGAAGCAGAGAACGCTGAAGAAATACTGCTGTACAGCGCAGGCATGAGCATGGCCCGACGAGCTAAGGTACGATTCGGAGCCGGCGCCCAAGAAATGCTATGAGGCGCCCTAAGCAATAAGCACACACGGCCAACAGGGAGAAGCCCAACGAGTGCGACGCAGGAATGGCAGTAGAGACCACTGGACAGCCCAACTCCCTATGGCTAAGCACCGTGGTATGGGCAGGTAACACCAAAGTTACCCCTGCAGGACGCACCAAGGCTGGATCAATGGCACTGATGACACAGCACCTGAAAGGGAAAACAAACAGCAGCAACGAGATGCAAACACACAGGGCCCTAGGCCCAAAACAAAACAGGCATCACAGAACAATGAATATGGCGTGCCACTCGGGACGCCGAACAAAGCGGGGCATGGAGCTCCAAGGGGGGAGGGAGGGAGCGCGATGCGTATAATTCAAGAGTGAATTGCTTTTTTCAGTTACCGGAAGGAGGCAGCATTCCGGGCGGATGTAAAATGCGGACTTTTAAGTTCGGCCGATACGGAACGGATCGTACCGAAAATCCGGAATGTCTGCCGGATGACAGGATCAAAGAACCACATAAATCACCCCGAACCTTATCGGCCCTGGGTGCAATAAATAATTTTGTTTTATTAAATAAAATATTTAAAAAAATATTTTTAAATAAAATAATAAAAAAATCATTAAAATTTTGAAGAACCTATGACATTACATTTTTGGGAGGGGGAGGGGAGGTACCTCTAGTCACTCCACTATATTTGGTTGAAATCAGGGGTTTTGGAGAGAGCAGGAACAGACAGATATGTTCAGTACATTACTTTAATATCCATGTATTCTCACTACAGCAAGCCACCCATGTGCTCATGTTTATAAAACAGTGCCAGATGGATAGATAACAACTTCTATGCCATAGTGCTCTCCATCCCCAGAGAGTGTAATTCATGTCATTCATAATTTAAATGAGATTAATGGTGTTATCAATGAAGCACCCTCATTGTTTACATTATCACTCAGTTGTCATTAAAATCAGATTAAATTAATTTTCTCCAATCTATTAAGTGTCTGGCATTTGTAGAATGAGGTCCACACAGCAAGTTAGCATCACCAAATGCACCCTCTGGGGACCTCATTCTGCTTAGGCCTCATCTTCTGGGAAGTATCTAGAGTCTCAAATTAACATTTTTAGCTGCTTTTTTTCCTTCTGTTCAGATTCTATATACCCTAATTTGCAGAAGATAAAATTCATGTCGCCAACTTCAGCTTCTATATGTCCCTAGGTCTCCCATAGCAGTTGGGGATTAAGTGAAATTAGGTTCCCAGATTGTGAATTTGGTAATGCTATCCCACCTTACAGAGTAGCATCACTACTTTCACCCTTGGGGGACCTCAGACACACTAAATTCAGGCTTGCTGCTTTTTTTTCCTTCTGTTCAGATTCTATATCCCCTAATTTGCAGAAGATAAAATGCATAATTGAGGTGCCCAATGAGTGTGCATTCATCGCCAACTTCAGCTGGAGAATTTCTATCTGTCCCTAGGTCTCCCATAGCAGTAAAATTAGGTTCCCAGATTGTGAATTTGGTGATGCTATCCCACCTTACGGAATAGCATCACTACTTTCACCCTTTGGCGACTTCAGACAAATTCAGGCTTGGCTGTTCCAATATTTTCTTTACAACCACTTATCTATGTGAACTCATTATACCTAATTATGAACAAACAATGGAGGTATATTGCTGTTGTTGGATTGAAACTGTCGGTCTGTCAGAGTGTCCTTCCATCCATTGGTCTGTCCATCCAATCCATCAACAATTGTTTTCTTCTTGAGATCCATATGAAATCCCTACCTGTAGGCGACTCACATTCAGATTTGTTCAAATAAGTTCATCGGGTCAAATGGGAGGGATGCCAGGGCCATAACTTTCTCCCTCCATAGTAATTCTAACAACTATTACTTCTCAAGAACCTTCAAGTCTATTTAGCTTATATTTGGTATGAAGGGTCCTTGGGCGGCATGTTCAGATCTGTTCCAATGGGGTCATTTATTGGAAAATCAATTAACTTCAACTCTTAAAAGCCACTGTTTAAAATTACTAGATGAATAGATCTCATACATGGGGATTCATGTTTGTTCAACTAGAGGCAGAGGTAAGAGTTATAGCTCCCCACCCACATTACCTGTATCTATGTTGTATGTTACTGTTATAATAATATATAGATTCCTCTTGAAAATTTCATTTCTGATACAACATTAGTTGTAGATTAGATTTTCACACCAAAAATAAGACATCATTAAACCACACTTAGACTCACTATATGAATAGTTCTCATAATTTGATTTTAATTTCCAACTAGTATGTTTTTAAACCAACCATCCATATTTGCCGACTTCATGTTAAACTGTTGTAATGGGGCACAAATTTTGACTTTATGGGAGATGTCAGGCTGGAAATTCCCAAAAGTTTGAGAGCTTGAAGCACCCATTCCTGTTATAAAATTTGAACATAAGAGGTGTGTGCAAAATTAATTTTGTGAACTTAGGACTATGGTATGGTTAAGATTATATTGTTTAAAAGGGGGTTGGATATTTGACAGTAGTGTGCACTTTCAAATTTCAAGGTGAAGAGCTCCGCTCATCAGCAAATCCCTAGCTACATGTATGTCCCTGTTTAGAACTACTTGTCTTAACTTATTTTGACAAGTACTGACTGTGTTAGTCTTAAAATTCCCTTTCTTCTCAGTCTTTACAGTAGGTGAGCGTCTCCACAGTCATTGACTGTCTTGTTAAGGGACATGAGACCTGTTTTAACAAGGCTGCCTCGGTAGGTCATGTTCCAGAATGTCGAGCAGTTGAACATGCGCAGTTGCTACTGGCTACATTTAATTATACCCCCACTTTCGAAGAAAATGGGGGGTATACTGGATTGACTGCGTCTGTCCGTCACACTTTCTCCCTCCGTGTGTCCATCGAGCCGTCAGTACGTCCGTCCGTACGTCCGTCCAATTCCCTGTAGAACTCCACTTTTTATGCACAAAAGGGTGGAACAAGCACAACACATGAATCCAATCCAATATTCCATCTGATATATGCTTGGAGTTTGTATTCCAGATGAATGTGGGGAACTGTATCGAAGGCCTTGCGGAAATCTAGATAAATGGAATCAATGGGGTTATTGGCTTATAATTGCTTGGTTATGTCTTCAAGGTATTACAACAGTTGTGTATGACAGTTACGCTCTGATCTAAAACTGTGCTGACACTGGCTGAAGAGATTGTAATCCTTCATAAATTTCACTATGGCATCTCTTGTGAAGGAGTCTAAGACCTTACAGAGAAATCACTTTAAGCTGATCGGTATATAGTTCCCGGATCTGTTGTCAAGCCTTTCTTGTGTATGGGAGCGATATTGGCTAATTTACAAATGAACTTCTCTTTTCAACAAAATCTTTATCCATACCGATTCTCATGAGCTATGAGTTATGGCCTTTTTTACTTGGAAAATTAATTTTACATCATTATATTGGTTTCCAGATGAAAACTTGGGTTTGGATTATTTGATCACAAACTTGGCTCAGTCGTACTAAAATACAGGTCAAGTTTGAATTTGGTTATGGCCCGATGATTTTTGCCAGAGTTATGCGGCATTTTCATCTTAGAAAATTCAATTTTTACTTCAACATTTTGTTTCCGGTTGATAACTTGAGTTTGGATTATTTATCTCAACTAAACTTAGTATGTGGCTCAGTCGTACTAAAATACAGACCCAGTTCAAATTTGGGTGCGGCCCGATGACATTTGCCGGAGTTATGCACCTTTTTCAACTTGGAAAATTCAAATTTTATACCCTCGTTTTTGGATGATAACTTTAGTTTGGTTTATTTTAATGCAACCAAATTTGGTATTTGAGTTTCCAGACCAAAATAGAGGTCAAGTGACTTATGGCTCGTTTCGAATTAGAATTTTCGATACTTGAGGTTACTACAATTTAGTGTCACTGCCATTGTTTGTTGTGTTCACTGCATAAAATCACACCATGCATATTTTGCCACGCCCAGCTTAGCTCTTGCTCTTTTTATTGCCAACACCGGCACTTTTTTCATCCTTTTTGATGAAAAAGTTTGATCATTTTGTAAAAGCTAAATTGGGAATTCCCAGTTAACTACAATTCTGCATTATTATGCCACCTGGAATGAAATTACTATTGTGTGTCCATTTACATATATTTTATATATATATATATGTCAGAGTTATGGAGGCACGGACTCAGTATGAGTGTTCATTGCTTCATATTTGCGTGAACAAATTCTCATTTCTTATCGAAATGGCCATGTGTCGATCGGAATGGTACATTGAGATGTTCCTCAAACCAAATCAAGCTTGAAAACCGGTCCCGATTTTCATCCATGCCGGGGTTCGAACCCGTGCCAACCTCGTCTAGCCCAGACTGTGATGATCGTATCCATGACCTAACCACCTCGGCTACGGGGACATCCTTAGAAAGGAAGCCCTTTCACCGAGAGTTAGGAAGCGTATCAGTCTGAACATGGGTTCGAACCCACTGCCTTCGAAATTCTTGATCTGCCATTCTGGAAACATGGCAATGCACTCCTCCGAAATTGCATCTGTGACCATACGATTACTGATACTGGCGTATATATATATGTCAGAGTTATGGAGGCATGGACTCAGTATGAGTGTTCATTGCTTCATATCTGCGTGAACAAATTCTCATTTCTTATCGAAATGGCCATGTGTCGATCGGAATGGTACATTGAGATGTTCCTCAAACCAAATCAAGCTTGAAAACCGGTCCCGATTTTCATCCATGCCGGGGTTCGAACCCGCGCCAACCTCGTCTAGCCCAGACTGTGATGATCGTATCCACGACCGAACTACCTCGGCTACGGGGACATCCTTAGAAAGGAAGCCCTTTCACCGAGAGTTAGGAAGCGTATCAGTCTGAACATGGGTTCGAACCCACTGCCTTCAAAATTCTTGATCTGCCATTCTGGAAACATGGCAATGCACTTCCTCAGAAATTGCATCTGTAAGATAGAGGTCAAACATTGTGTGCTGTTTATTTGTTATTGGGAGTGGAGAAAATGTAATCTCTCACGTTGGCTGTCAACCAGTGGTTCAACAATAATTTTTTCTCAATAATATATGTTCATTCGGCACAACTAAATCGTCCTCGGTAGGCTCAGAGTTTTGATGAGTGCAGTATGCAATGGCGCCACGTGACTCACATTCGGTGGTAGATACAGCAGGATTAGAATGAGCAGTTGAGCATGCGCAGCTGCTACTGGCTACATTTAATTATACCCCCACTTTCGAAGAAAATGGGGGGTATACTGGATTGACTGCGTCTGTCCGTCACACTTTCTCCCTCTGTGTGTCCGTCCATCCATCTGTCCATCGGTACGTCCATCCGTCCGTCCGTCCGACCTCATAACTTGAACAACTATGAATTGATTTCAATAATTTTTTGTATGCAGACGGTCCTTAGGACCGTCTCTCCACATTAGGGCCCGACGAAGCTTCGAGATTCGATTCGATTTCGAATCTTACGTTCCGATTCGATTCGATTCGAAAGCGGTCGGGTGATTCGGGATATTTTGAATCGTTATATACAAGTTCTTTATCACTGGGAATAGACTGCATTATCTATAAAAATTATTCAAATTATCCTCAATACTTAACACAAGTCTCCTTCCACGACCATGTGTGACCACCATGCTCCAATGTGTATAGGGTAAGTTGCCCAAAAGCTCACTGCTCGTATATATTACCCCACCAGTCCCAGTGCTGGTTACTCGTGGAAGGTCGGTGCAACTCGTGCAGCATGCAGGTATAGGTCTGTGATGGTTTGCGTGTTCATCGCGGTTGTACCATAATCGTAACGCACACGGTTTCCTCCACCATATAAAACCAGAAATGTCGCGATACTGAAGTTAGTGAATTTCTTGTGGGACATATTTGTATGTCGGTATCTGACATTCTTACCAGAAAACCCTATATTGCGTTACTCAGATCAATCAAATAATATCATATTTTTTTTAACTCAAAATTAAAACGATATAAATATATTAAATAAACATTTTGGGCTCCATCATGCCATCTCCAAATCCGACCAACATCTTTATTCGGGCAGACAGGCCCAAGTTGGGATACTATATATATAGTTCTCTGTAATCCCGTTTGCGTATGCGCTATTCCCAATTAAGTCACAATGCGCAATTTTGATATCACGCGTGCCTGCTGTGCGCGACAGGGTGAAGCGTACATGCGCAGAAGAGTTCCCGTTTGCAATGACTCGAATCAGACTCCATTAACTCCGAAGTTCCAAACTGCTTTCTTTCGCGAACTTCACGCATACTCGCAGTGGCACACAATATGAAATGGTGTCGTGCCATTCTCATATATTAAACTGTTTTAAACTGTGATTAAATATTGTATTTATATATATCATGTCATAGAAATTAAGTTCAATGAACCTTCTTCGTAATCTGAGTTATCTCACTGACGTTATAAAATCATCTGACATTTGCACCCATTTTTGCTCGTACCTTCCACCGATCGGTACCGCGAATCTACTAAAGTGTTTGAAAAAGATTCGATTCGAGATTCGATTCGATTTCGAATCATTATCCTGATTCAATTCGAGATTCGATTCGATGTTGAAATTGCCGATTCGTCGGGTCCTACTACGCATGATGCTAATTGCGGTGCGGTCCGACTTTCTTTTTTTAAGTTACGCCTTACTTTTCGACTTATTTTGACTTAGAAAATTCTGTCCGACTTAATAACTTTAACAAACATGAACCAATTTCAATAATTTTTGGTATACATGCTTCTAACAACACCCTCTCTACATGATGCAGCTCAGGGTTGGCTCGGACTGTTTTTTCCTAACATTACACTTCATTTTCGACTTATTTTGACTTAGAAAATTTTGTGATTTTTTTTTGTGGATGCTATATTGATATTATTAATCCAAATCTTTCTTTAAAGTTAAAAATCTTTTTTGTTGGGTTTACAGATAATGCGGGTTGAATTTGCCACGGTTGGGGTATGCTAGCACACCTCTTGTTAATTATTAAAATAAACAAACACACTTGGGTTAATAGTTTGAAAACATGCACGATTTGAAAATTAGCTCGTCACACAAACACTGCCAGTCAAGATGACAGGCTAAATGGATTTGTCCGGACATTCAGGTGTTTTGCGTCGGTCAATGACAGTATCCGACCCGTTGTTTGCAGGCTTAGATAACTCCAATTTGGATTATTATCCCCCGCCAAACTTCATTTGGCTCTGTCCATGTGTCCATCCTTGAGTTCGTCCTTCTTTCCATGCATGCATCCATCCATCCTTAACAACGTTGAAGCTCTATATCTTGGTCATTGTCAGTCGGTCTTCGATATGTTGATGAAGCAACATAGGGTAAAGAGTATTTACAAACAGCGGGTTTTGTCCATTGATTTTTTCCAGAGTTACAGCCCTTATTATGTAAATAGTACTGTGTAAATGTGAAAATGGATTATGCTTAGCATCACTAAATTCTTCTGGATAACCAACTGGCTACATCCCTCATCCAATCATCACCAAACTTCATATGGATCTTTGGGGTGGTCTCTAGATCTGTCAATTTTTTTTCTAAAAATTTGTTTTTAAAAAATGGCAGCCAACAGCCATATTTTTTAGCTGGAATTGTGTTTTTGTTTTGTCCATCCATGCATATATCTCAACAAATGATTATAGGATTTAAATGAAATTTTTCATGGTACTTCATCATCATGATTTCTTAGAAAATAGGAGCAAATGATGTCGTTCACTTTTCCATTTTAGAGTTATCCTTCTTTATCTGGAAATCATTTCTTTTTGTCTGTTCAAGCAGGATCCCAGCATGAGTTGTCAGATTTGAATGAAATCTGGTATGGATGTTTGCCATAATGCAATTTGTCTCAGTTATCGACTTTAGTTTGTCAATTTTTCGCAATTTTTGTTTGTCCGGCTAGATAACTCAAACATATATGAACCATTTTCAGTTTTCACAGGCCACAGGTCGAATTAAGCCACATCATAAAATTAATATACCTCAGCGGAAAGCCACCTTGGCATGGGATACTCTGGGTGGTGCACTTGTTTGATCTGAACCAATGTTGGTATATGTGTTTATAAGCCACAAATACAGGCCAAGTTCGAATATAGTTTTGTCCAATAATTTTACATTAGTTACTGTCCTTTTTCGATTTCATAACATTTTGGTTTCCGACTGCAAACCCAGTTTGGATTTTTTATCAGAACCAAAGTTGATATGTGTGTTTCTCAGCCAAAGATATAAACCAAGTTCACATATTGGTTTTATGCAATTATCTTTACATGAGTTATGGCCATTTTTCAACTTAATTCACTTGATTTAATAACAATTTACAAAACTAACTGGCGTATTTAGCCACGCCCCAGCTATGCTCTTGTAAAGTTTAGTCAGAACCCAGAAATAAACGACTTGTGACCATTTCTAATGCATCTTTTACCAGTTTGGTTAATCAATCGATTGTGGAGACATAAAAGTCTTGTACATTCAGCTTGTACGTTCCTATAATTTTGGCAGCATGCCCTAGGCTTGTCTAAATTTATTAACATTTGTTGAGAATTTTCTTCAATTTTTAATATGTAACAGCAATTCAAGGAACATATAATTATTTTTATGGCTGTATTTTCAGACTAAACTGTCAAAATCTCCATCACCACAAAAGAACAACTGTGTGGGATCACAAGAAGGTAATATATCAATTGCTCACTGTCGTTTGACCAGTCATACTGTAGCATTGATATTATACTGCTTAACATAAATTAGATATGCATTCAGAATCTTTTTTGTTGGATTTATCGGTGTATAAAGTTATAAGTGGCCGAACAACATAATGTATAATTTGAGAAGCGAAAATATACCAAGTATGTTGTTCGACCACGTACAACTTTATCTTCCCATAAATGCAACAAAACAGATGTTGATTGTTTATAATTATGCCCCCAGAACATTAATTTCAACACATTAGAAAGAATTATCTCAAATCTTTTTTGTTGTAAAAGTTAACAATTTTCATTAGACGGTTATCAAGTTTGAACAATTGGACGAAATTTGAAGAAAAGGTGTGATTAAAGAATTCAAGGCCGCTCAAGTAAAGATCGACTTGAACATAAACAAAATTTCTTGATGAAAACAATCTATTATCATTTTACCAAGCTGGTTTCATGCGCAATGACTCAACAGTTTTCCAACTTACCGAAATATATGACAATATATGTCGATCACTAGACGACGGAAAAGAGGTCCGGTGTGTATTCTGCGACATAAGTAAAGCGTTCGATAAAGTCTGGCACCGTGGCCTTTTGAACAAACTGACGAAAATGGGTGTAAATGGAAACCTGCATAACTTATTGAAATCGTATCTTGAATGTAGGCAGCAACAAGTTGTCATAGACGGCACACACTCGGAATTACAAGATGTAACAGCCGGTGTCCCACAAGGCTCAGTATTAGGCCCTCTTTTGTTCTTGATTTATATTAATGATATAACCGAAAATATACGGTGTAACATTCGTTTATTTGCTGATGATACCTCACTATTTCTCACTATCGAAGATCCCACCATGGCCGCAAAACTAATAAATGATGACCTCGAAACTCTCATGTGTTGGGCATCAGAATGGCTTGTAAAATTCAATCCCCTAAATACGGAAGCTCTCTTAATCTCCAGGAAAGAAACACCAGTATATCACCCACGCCTGACCATGGGAGCCGGGACAATTATCGAGGTTGACAGCCATAAACATCTGGGACTTACTTTCGATAACATGGGCTCATGGGGTATCCACATAAGATCTATGCTCGATAAAGCATGGGGTCATGTAAATTTAGTACGAAAACATAGATATAAACTAAGTAGAGAAACGCTTGAAAAAATACACTACACATTTATCCGACCAATACTGGAATATGCCTCCCCTGTGTGGGATAACTGCCCCGATTATCTTAGTGATGACATTGAAAAGGTACAGTACGAAATGGCCCGAATAGTAACAGGTGCAACCATCAGTACGAGTAATGCGCGCCTTTTATCAGAAACTGGCTGGGAACTCCTTTCTTCACGTCGTAGAAAACACAAGCTATGCCAATTTTTTAAGATGATACGTGGAACTGCTCCATCAATCCTGAGAAACTATGTACGACCAATCCAGGCAAACAATTCCAGATATAATTTCAGATTTGAACATATAAGACTACCCTCGAATATTAACTATGACTATTATATGGATTCATTCTTACCATCTACAATTACCGAATGGAACAAACTACCTGAAACTATAAAAAGCTGCAGTACAATCGAAGACTTCAAATAAGAACTGAACAGTGACAATATACGTCCACCTGCCTATTTTTATCATAGTAAATCCCGTAAATCTCATATCCTTCACACCCGGTTAAGATTGAACTGCAGCCACCTGAGTGGTGACCTGACAGATAACCATGTAAAAATTTCCCCCTTCTGTTTATGTGGGGAATTTGAGACAACTTACCACTATCTCTTTGAATGTACATTTTATCAAGAGCCCAGAAGAGAACTATATGACTCCCTACCAAATGTTGCCTTATCTGAGAATACACTAATGCAGGGGTCAAGGGAGCTTAGTCTTCGCGAAAACAAACAAATATTTAATGCAGTACAGACATATATTATGAACACAAAAAGATTTCAATGATCTGTATGGGTAACAAATTGCTTTGGATTCCGGCCGCGTTATGCGGCAGCACGATGTTCCCCATTATATATGTAGTACTAAATGTCTTCCGATAACGATTATTTTGTAAGTTACTTACTTGTCACTATCCTGTATATACGTGAAATGATTCTACATGAAGAATGCAGCGATATTCACAGTGAACCCCATTGAAATAGGAATTGGTCATTGCGATTGACCCCCTCCCATGGAGCCTGATGCATGCATATTACTACGAGCATAATTTTCATCACGCAGCAACTAAATTATTGAAAACTCTGCCCCTCCACTTTCTCACTCTCTCTCTCATTCTCTCTCTCTCTCTTTCTCTCTCTCTCTCTCTATCTCTCTCTGCCTCCTGCTATCCCTAACACTATATTCCCGCTGTTTCCATCCCCAACTCAAACTTAGTTACTTCTCCTTTAAAAAACATTATTTATATCCTTTCCCGTCTGATCGATACCCCTCCCTCACTTATTGAGGAAGGGGCATGTCGCCAAAGAGGAAAAGACTTCATATAAGCCCTCGGGCTTGTTGTCTGATCCTCATTTCCATACATTTATCTCTTATATGTTATATATTTATGTCACTTGTGTATTATGTGTATTATGTTTGGATTTGGAAATAAAAATATGTTTACACTAAACAAAATGAAACTGACACAGATAAAAAGCAAACAATTATGTATTTAAAAATCACTTTCCTAATTGGAAAATAAAAATAAAATACCATATTTTTTACCTGAATCTGCTTGATGTATTGACATTCTGCAATTTACATCAAAGTATGACTTTGAAAAATGAATTTGATTTTTGAAGTTTGCCAATTTAATAGCAGTAGGCTGTTAACCACTTGATTATTACATGTGAAGCCAGTTATTATCAGAGATATGTTATTTTGCCAACAATTGGGAGAGAAATTATTGTTTGGCATCTTTTAATGTTAAAAAATTCAACAAAGCGACCACTTTTACTTTTTACCGTTCACTGAGAAAGGATCGGTAACCCAGGACACACGTACAGTAAACACTTTAGGTAAATTTGCCCCAGGGACAATCAGCGCAAATGAATTCCCAAATTCCTACACTGGTGACTTGGCCCCTTACATCTTTATACAGAAATACAAATAACTAAGGAGTTGCTAGGACTTGTTCAATCAGGTTTGAGGAGAAGAAGAGAGAAAAATATAGGTGTAATTATAATGTAATATATTTTTATCTCATGTTTTCTGATTTGGGTTATTATGGCAATGGTGAGAAATTGAAACATGCTCACTGTGAAGATGATTATTTCCTGACTGTTAGTAGATACATGTACTCAATTTTTGATGCAATAAATATGAAAATATCTTCTAAGGAGGGTATTAGTATGCCTACATTCTGACTAATGTGACAATGACTTTGACCCCCATTATAATGACAGTTCATAAATTTCAATTAATATGACAATGCAAATGTTCATACTAATGCAATATTGCCTTAAACTTTTCACTGCTGAATGACGTCGTGTTCTGGGCTGTTGAGTATCGCAGTGGAAAATTATAATGGGAATGTTGCAAACATCCCACAACTGACTTCATGCAAAGGTTATTATGATTTTCAATCCATTCCTGGAACATGATACACTGTTTGAAATGTTGAGATACACTATTTAAATTGTATTAATTTCTGAGTTCCACTTATGAATGATGGCCACCTGTTTGTGTGCTGAAGTAGGTCCATTCTGAATACAGTCGTAATGCCAGGGTTTCTACTATGGGGGCAGATGGTCTCTTTTAAGGTCCCTTAATTTCCCTCACCCAAATTTCCCCTCCCAACATATCTTCCTACCTGATCCACGGATTATTGCCTACAACACATGTGTATATCTGCCACTAAATAAACCCAACAGGGAGTAATAAACAAAGATAATTTTATTTGTCCATGCATTAACGCTGACCACTAGTGAACCATTTTGCAGGAAATGAATGTTTTTCAGGGTTACACACATTGACAATTATCATTTCCATATTCTGAAAAATATCGGACATCACTAAAAGCGACATGGTTGATTCTGTCTAGATACATCGCAATTATGTTCTCAACTAGCACTCTGTTCTGAATGGTTCTCATTAGTGATTATTTTGATGAGGTCCAGATGTTAGCCACTGAAGAATGATCAGGAATATTTCATGGTATATCAGGGACCAGCCTAGACCTGATTTTCAGGGCGAAGTGACTTCTCCCTGTCACAAAAATAAGGCGAAGTGGGCAATCGATAGGGCGAAGTCGGTTTTACAAAATTGAAATCGACCAGTGCAGTAGTCGTCTATATAACGAAAATAGGAGATATGTAATATCTAAATTAAAATGATGAAACAATGGTTCATATATGGAATAATTTTGTTCAAATCATCACTCTAATATCAATGAATAATGTCCAAATATAATTGTGAGAGAATGGTAGCATTTTATATAATAACGGCATTTTTACAACCGCTTATGAATACAAAAAAAAAATTAAAAAATTAAAAAATGCTTATGATACGAAAAAATTGCTAAACGAAACGAAATCTTTAATATTCTCACTCATTAAAAGTGCCTGAGCTGGGTACAGATATTAATTAACATGTTACACAAATGAATTTGATTTCAAAGTTGTCTGGCCTTTTCAAACTTGAACAAAGGGGGTGATAAACTGACACATGACAAGGTTTATGAGTTGTAATCTCTAGGTGTGATAATCTCAAAATAACAAGTCACTGTAGACACCTTACAATGTATTCACGGCTGTCTGCAATCAACTCTCAGGTGTGAATATGCTCCCACATCGGATTAATACAGATGTTAATAACAATTATGGTGTGTTAGAAGACCCTGTCAATGGATGACTGGGTTCAATCAATGTTGGCACTAAATTAGGATGAATATTTTGCCGATTTTCGTCGGTCAACTTAGGAAATTTCAGGGCGACTTAAACTTCGCCAGGCTGCAAAAGTCGGACATCAAAATAAATTATGATTTTTTAAAACAGCTACAAACCGGACCCTCTATAAACTGAATCCCTCTCCATACCGAACAATTTGTCCGGTCGCGAATTCACATTCTCACTTAAAATTCCCTTTGTAAACCGGAAGCTCTCTATTCGGAACATTTTCTTTTCTAGTCCATAAGTGAACGAATACATTAATTTTTACCTTCAAAATCTGACTACGGAAATCGACACCAACCGAATATATTACTGTAGATTTGACATACTTGATGCTGAGCTCTTATTGGCTTTGGTGAAAACTGGGGATCCTTTATAAGTTTAAATCTCTGGTCTACATTAAACTCTGAGCGGTTGTTTTCGTGATGGCTCATTCATTGTGACAGGTTGAATAAAACTGTATTGGTGACAATACACTGCCATCTTGTACTTTTAGCAAGCTTCTTTAGTGTTTAGTTTGGACAATGGTTGTAAAAATAAGAGTCCACTTCAGCGCGATGATTGATGTAAATACATAGTGTCAGTGCGCTATTCTCCATGAAGTCACCATTGTTCACTCAATGTGTGAAATAAGCACATATATCAAATCAGACACCTGCTCATATAATACAGTTCAAAGTGTTCGCCAAACAAAGACCGCTAATTAAATATCTATGCATATACAAGAGTACAAAACTACAATACATGTGCTACATTAATATTGTCAGCGACATTTTCAAATCACCATAAAATTTATCGTTTCCATGTTTCCTGTCTTATCTATATACATGTATTATGTCTTAGTATCACACCGACTATTCTAAAACATGCATCTATGTTGTCAATGTGCTTCTTCAATGACACAACCACGCATCTCCTAGTTTTATGTTGCAATTTTTACAAAGAATAAAAAAAAATAGATGATGTTAATTTATTTGGACAAAATGGAATGGTTGGGATAGCAGCAGTTACATTCGCTCAATACCTCGACATTTGTCTGGTTGATTGTTGTACATTTAATTAAAGCATTGGGGTAGAAATAGGCTGTAGAAACAGCCCGGGTCCTGCCTTTGAAACATATTTTTTCACATATTTATCTAAATTTAGCAACACGCTTGAGCATTTCCTCGTCACTTTTGTTGGATTCCTATAGTCAAATATTCCTGCAACCTTCCTGCATTGAAATGAATATTCACCCTTTCGCCATTTCCGTCAATTGCGTCGAGTTCGGAACGGGTATATCAAAAAATATATGACCATGCCTCTTTGTGCCCAATAACCGACTATCGATTTTGCAGAATTCCCGTCTTATTATAACTAAAGTAAATATCGTCTTGTTATTCAATTTTGTAGCATGATATACTTGATGAGGGTGCTGGTTTTGGGGTTGCATGTCTGTAGAAACGTTTTATCAAGGGCTCTGATATTATTGAACAGCTTTTAACAGCCGAATTGATTCACTTTAAATAATTAGCATTTTAACAAATAACCTAGCTAATCCTGTCTCCAATTTCATTATGAAAGTTCCCTTTGCTCAGAGCTTTTTCTGCTCCAGGAGGTATTCACAACCTACGTGTTGTTTTCTCCATACATGTTCCACCGAAAATAGTCTTCTCTTTTAGTGAAAACTGTGGTACTTCACAACTGGTTTATATGGTGCTTGCAACATAATGTTATCTCTGGCTTGACCAGAAAAGGTGGGGAGTGTGAGTTCCATTGCTTCCAATGCGAACTTCTGTCAAGAGTCATTTCCGGTTTTTTGACCAGGCGCCACACATGACCTAGCTTTCTCTTTCCATAAAAACAAAACAATGTAAGACATCGTGTATATCAATAATATGTTACTTCACAAAAACGTCACAGTTAACTGTATGTTTAATATTTTGTGGTAGAGATATCTCATAATAATCTCACACGTATAAAATGGCTTCAGCTTAAAGAGTCACCCATCAATAATGTCAGCAAACCAATCTGATATGCCAACCTAAGAGCTGGTGAGTAAGCGCGCAGCAGTATTTATATAGTCTCGACTGAACTTGGCATCCTTTATTAGCTCAACTTACTTTTGTAAGTTTGAGCTATTGCCATGGCTTGGCGTCCATCGTCCGTGTGTGCGTGTGTCCGTCAACAATTTCCTTTGGCGCGGGCTACAGGTCGTACCTTTGGTCTGATCTTTATGAAATTTTGCATGAATGTTGACATTGACATGTAGATGGGAACGAGTCATTTTGGGGTCATTCGGCCAAAAAACATGGCCGCTGGTGGCCATCTTGGATTTCAAAATTCAATCCATTGGCGTGGGCTACAGGTCGTACTGTTCGTTTGATCATCATGAAATTTGTCATTGATGTTAATATTGACATGTAGATGGGAACGAGTCATTTTGGGGTCGTTCGGCCAAAAAACATGGCCGTCAGCAGCCATCTTGGATTTTACTCTTTGCCTGACTAAATCATTTGGCGCAGGCTACAGGTCGTAGTTTTGATCGGAACTTCATGAAATTTGTCATGGATGTTAACAATGACATGTAGATGGGAACGAGTAAATTTGGGGTTGTTCGGCCAAAAAACATGGCCGCCAGCAGCCATCATGGATTTTACTCTTTGCATGACTAAATCCTTTGGTGCGGGCTACAGGTCATACCTATGGTCTGATCTTTATGAATTTTGTCATGAATGTTGACATTGACATGTAGATAGGAACGAGTCATTTTGGGGTCATTCGGCCAAAAAACATGGCCGCTGGTGGCCATTTTGGATTTCAAAATTCAATCCATTGGCGCGGGCTACAGGTCGTGCTGTTCGTCTGATCATTATGTAATTTGTCATGGATGTTAATATTGACATGTAGATGGGAACGAGTCATTTTGGGGTCGTTCGGCCAAAAAACATGGCCGCTGGCAGCCATCTTGGATTTTACTCTTTGCATGACTAAATTCTTTGGCGCGGGCTACAGGTTGTAGCTTTGGTCAGAACTTCATGAAATTTGTCATGGTTCTTAACAATGACATGTAGATGGGAACGAGTGATTTTGGGGTCGTTTGGCGAAAAAACATGGCCGCCAGCAGCCATCTTGGATTTTACTCTTTCAATGACTAAATCCTTTGGCGCGGGTTACAGGTCATACCTTTGGTCTGACCTTTATGAAATTTGTCATGAATATTGATATTGACATGTATATGGGAACGAGTCATTTTGGGGTCATACGGCCAAAAAACATGGCCGCTGGCAGCCATCTTGGATTTAAAAATTCAATCCATTGGCACGGGCTACAGGTCGTACTGTTTGTCTGATCATCATGATATTTATCATGGTTGTTAATATTAACATGTAGATGGGAACGAGTCATTTTTGGGTCGTTTGGCTAAAAAACATGTCCGCCAGCAGCCATATTGTATTTTACTCTTTGCATGAATAAATCCTTTGGTGCGGGCTACAGGTCGTAGCTTTGGTCAGAACTTCAAGAAATTTGTCATGTATGTTAACAATGACATGTAGATGGGAAACGAGTCATTTTGGGGTCGTTCAGCCGAAAAACATGGCCGCCAGCAGCCATCTTGGATTTTACTCTTTGCATGATTAAATCCATTGGCACAGGCTACAGGTCATACCTTTGATCAGATCATTATGAGATTTGTAAAGGCTGTAGATGGGAACAAGTCATTTTGGGGTAATTCGGAAAAAAACATGGCTGCCAGTGGCCATTTTAGAATTTACTCTTTGCATCAATAAATCCTTTGGCACACCATAATCACCACATCCCTGATCCGATCATTATGAAACCTGTTATGAATGTTGATATTGACATGTACATCTAGTCTTACTTAGATATTTCAATTAGCACTTTTCCTATTCCTCCATTTACTGTCGACCATTAAATTATTCCCCTACCTAAGTTGAGCTACAGTGTCATTGACACTTTCATAGTTGTATGACACTGCTGCATATGTTCCAAAATCATGCCCATTCTTGTGAGATATCGATACCACAACTTCATTGTGGAAGCATGCAATAATTAATATTGCAACGTGCAATGGCTTAGAGCATGATTAGACTCACTAAGCGAATTTTGTTATAAACCGAACACCTCTCTAAAGGGCCGATCGGAAGGGTGTTCGTTTGGAGAGGTTTTATTGTATCTAGATGCTAAAATGTATGACAACTAGCCAAGTGTAAATTAAATTGATGAAAACACATTTATTAAGCACCAACACACATACCTATGCTAAATACCAATATGTCCTTGATGTGTCAACGAAAATAAAAGTCTAGTATTCTGTAGTATTAGTATAAAAATATTAAATTCTTTTCAGAAGGGATTTTTAAAAATCACGGGGAATCAGAAGACGGTGTGGATAACACTGATGTATCAAATGGAAATGACAATGGAGAACAACATGAAAGTATGCCTGAGGTTTGTTTAAATAATAACATGCACAAATTTTACATCTCACCATATCTCACAAATGCAGATATGCTTATTCTTGAAATCTTAACTTTAATAGACTGTATACATTAACTAGTTAGCTCAAATTACTTTTATAAGTTTGAGCTATTGCCATGGTTTGGCGTCCGTCATCCGTGTGTCCGTGTGTCCGTCAACAATTTCCTTTGGCGCGGGCTACAGGTCGTACCTTTGGTCTGATCTTTATGAAATTTGTCATGAATGTTGACATTGGCATGTAGATGGGAACGAGTCATTTTGGGGTCATTCGGCCAAAAAACATGGCCGCTGGCAGCCATCTTGGATTTCAAGATTCAATCCATTGGCGCGGGCTACAGGTCGTACTGTTCGTCTGATCATCATGAAATTTGTCATTGATGTTAATAATGACATGTAGATGGGAACGAGTGATTTTGGGGTCGTTCGGCCAAAAAACATGGCTGCCAGCAGCCATTTTGGATTTTACTCTTTGCATGACTAAATCCTTTGGCGCGGGCTACAGGTCGTTGCGTTGGTCGGAAATTTATGAAATTTGTCATGGATGTTAACACTGACATATAGATGGGAACGAGTCATTTTGGGGTCGTCCAGCCGAAAAACATGGCTGCCAACAGCCATCTTGGATTTTACTCTTTGCATGACTAAATTCTTTGGCGCGGGCTACAGATCGTTGCGTTGGTCGGAAGTTTATGAAATTTGACATGGATGTTAACACTGACATGTAGATGGGAACAAGTGATTTGGAGTCGTTCGGCCAAAAAACATGGCCGCCAGCAGCCATCTTGGATTTTACTCTTTGCATGACTAAATCATTTGGCGCGGGCTACAGGTTGTACCTTTGGTCTAATCTTTATGAAATTTGTCATGAATGTTGACATTGACTTATAGATGGGAACGAATCATTCTGGGGTCATTCGGCCAAAAAACATGGCCACTGGCGGCCATCTTAGATTTCAAAATTCAATCCATTGGCGCGGGCTACAGGTTGTACTGTTCGTCTGATCATCATGAAATTTGTCATGGATGTTAATATTGACATGTAGATGGGAACGAGTCATTTTGGGGTCGTTCGGCCAAAAAACATGGCCGCCAGCAGCCATCTTGGATTTTACTCTTTGCATGACTAAATCCTTTGGCACGGGCTACAGGTCGTAGCTTTGATCAGAACATCATGAAATTTGTCATGGATGTTAACAATGACATATAGATGGGAACGAGTCATTTTGGGGTCGTCCAGCCGAAAAACATGGCTGCCAACAGCCATCTTGGATTTTACTCTTTGCATGACTAAATTCTTTGGCGCGGGCTACAGATCGTTGCGTTGGTCGGAAGTTTATGAAATTTGACATGGATGTTAACACTGACATGTAGATGGGAACAAGTGATTTGGAGTCGTTCGGCCAAAAAACATGGCCACCAGCAGCCATCTTGGATTTTACTCTTTGCATGACTAAATCCTTTGGCGCGGGCTACAGGTTGTACCTTTGGTCTATTCTTTATGAAATTTGTCATGAATGTTGACATTGACATGTAGATGGGAACGAGTCATTTTGGGGTCGTTCGACCGAAAAACATGGCCGCCTGCAGCCATCTTGGATTTTACTCTTTGCATGACTAAATCCTTTGGCGCGGGCTACAGGTCGTACCTTGGTCTAATCTTTATGAAATTTGTCATGAATGTTGACATTGACATGTAGATGGGAATGAGTCATTTTGGGGTCATTCGGCCAAAAAACATGGCCGCTGGCAGCCATCTTGGATTTCAAGATTCAATCCATTGGCGCGGGCTACAGGTCGTAATGTTCGTCTGATCATCATGAAATTTGTCATGGATGTTAATAATGACATGTAGATGGGAACGAGTGATTTTGGGGTCGTTCGGCCAAAAAACATGGGTGCCAGCAGCTATCTTGGATTTTACTCTTTGCATGACTAAATCCTTTATTGCGGGCTACAGGTCGTAGCTTTGGTCAGATGGTCATGAAATTTGTCATGGATGATAACAATGACATGTAGATGGGAACGAGTCGTTTTGGGGTCATTCGGTCGAAAAACATGGCCGCCAGCAGGCATCTTGGATTTTACTCTTTGCATGACTAAATCCTTTTGCACGGGCTACAGGTCATTCCTTTGGTCTGATCTTTATTAAATTTGTCATGAATGTTGACATTGACATGTAGATGTGAACGAGTAATTTTGGGGTCATTCGGCAAAAAAACATGGCTGCCAGCGGCCATCTCGGATTTCAAAATTCAATCCATTGGCGCGGTCTACAGGTCGTACTGTTTGTCTGATAATCATGAAATTTGTAGGTCGTAGCTTTGGTCAGATCTTCATAAAATTTGTCATGGATGTTAACAATGACACGTAGATGGGAACGAGTCCTTTTGGGGTCAATTGGCCAAAAAACATGGCCGCCAGCAGCTATCTTGTATTTTACTCTTTGCATCACTAAATCCTTTGGCGCAGGTTAGACATTTCAATTAGCACCTTTCCTATTCCTCCATTTACTGTCAACCATTAAATTATTCCCCTGCCTAAGTTGAGCTACAGTGTCATTGACACTTTCATTAGTTAATTAATAGATCAAACTCATCAGATGGCTTATAGCAGCCTTATTATGCCCCCGATCTACGAACGTTTCAACTCATAACTTTGGTTTCGCTAATTCAATTCAGTTGATCTTTGGTATGCCAATAGACCAGCCGGGGGGACAAGATTTCCTCATAGTCGTGGTTTCGTCCACCCATTTTTTCCAGAGTTACGCCCCTTTTTGGACTTAGAAAATTCAGGTTTTTTTGGTTTCCAGATGATAACTTGATTTTGGATTGTTTATTTGCAAAACCCGTTTTTTTGTGAATTACCAATATCGCAGTACAGGTCAAGGTAAAATTTCGGTTCAATCGGATAATTTTTGTGAGAGTTATGACCCTTTTTCGACTTAAAAAATTCATATTTTTTTTTTAGAAAATTCAGTTTTCCTTCTATTTTTGTGGCACCAGACCAAATTTGAAGCTAATATAGAACAACATGTGGCATTTTTATAGCACTTAACCAGAAAGTTTCTCTGATTGTACAGTCGGGGGCGTTACCTCCGCCCAGCAGTGCACTTGTTCCTATCAATATCAGGATAAAGATAATCTCCTGGTTGCAGACTACATTGAGGCTAATGAACAAGATCTCCTTTTACTTAATACAGGCGTTTGAACATTTATTTGTGGGCAAAGTTTAGTTAAACATTTATTTATTCTTCTCGAAAAAATAATAATTTTACACAGTTTTTAGGACAAATTCAAGTTTGAGCTATTACAATTACCTTTAGCACACCCTACAGGTAACATCTCTCATCAGATCGTCGCCAAACTTCATATGGATCTTCGGAGTGCCTCTAGATGGAACCATCAATATTTTTTCCGAAATTCATTAAAAACATGGCCAACAGCAGCCATCTTGGATTTCAAATTTGAATCCATCAGCATACCCTGCAGCCTGCATTACTGGAGAATTGTTTTGAAAAATTACAGACATGTTCAGGATAACCTCTAGATGGGAGTTATCGAATTTAACAATTTTTGGCTCAACACCACTTTGTGCCATCAAAATTCAATCCATTAGCACGGGCTACAGGCCAAATGTCTGATCATCATGAAATTTGTCATGAATGTTAATTTTGTAGATGGGAAACGAGTCATTTTGGAGTCATTTGGCTATAAAACATGGCTGCTGGCAGCCATCTTGGATTTATTCTTTGCGTGACTAAATCCTTTGGCACACACCCTAGTCCATTTACCTCATCCGATCATCACCAAACTTCATATTGATCTATTGATATTGATCTACTCTATAGGAGCTATCAATTGTTTTTTAATTTTATTGGAAAACATAGCCTCGAGTGGCCATCTTGGATTTTACTTTATATATATATATCTCTTCATGTTGATATCTAGTATTACAGACATTTCAACTTTCCGTTTGACTGATACACTTGAAATTATTCCCTTTCCAAGTTGAGCTTCAGTGTCATTGACACTTTCATTTCGTTTCCTGACAGTTCTATGCGCATGACCATTTTATGCTGTGCCTGCGATAAATTATTCCACAACATAGCCATGAAACACTTAAGAAGTAAGAAATCTCTTAAGAATACTTTGCCATATTGTTCCGTGGAGTACGAGATGTTTTCTCACTAGATCCCTTGAGATTACGTTACATAACAAACTGTGAATGGGACGGAATGCGGGATTGAATGACAAACTGCGCAGAACAGAATTTGCTATTATGTGTGACAGCAGATATCTCAAAAATTATAGCATGCATAGGGCTTATTTTGGCATCTAACGAAAGCCCATAATCGCCCCAATTAAATATATGAATTCTGCCAATCAGAGCTCACCATGTTTCATTATTCGGCCAACAATTTATCTACGCAAATTTTTTTTAATCAAGGCTGCGGGACATCTCAGCACATGCTCTCTGTGGGATTTCAAATTACAAATTATCCAAATTAACAAACCATTAACTTAATAAAACTAATAATTATGGTTTTGTATTAACACAAATTAGCATCAAGTCTGGTTGGGTCACATTTCGAATCCGCCCTAAACGGGCTCAATTTACTGTTCTGTACCCACCACTCGACTTGATACAAATACACTGAGTCTGTTTTGATTTATTAGTATTTATAACACTTTATAGACATTCTAAAATTGCATCATTTTTCATTGTCGATTTGTGGATTGGCATATGTATGTACAATGTATTCGTTAAAATACTACATGTATAATACATTATTTTATGAATAAAAACGAGAACAGTTCGGAAAATTTTAAACTGAAGTAAATCCCAGCGTTCAAGAATGTCATCTAAGGATCCCCCAGAAACAATGGTTGTTGTTCACATGCGGCGGGTGTTATTCCGTCCTTGCAACAATGGCAGCTACATAGAGTGAAAGAACTGACATGTACACCCGTTCCTCAACAATTGTCTGTTCCATGTGGTGACAAGATCGAGCCTAGAAAACATCTATAAAACTTACATATTACCACTTTATGATTATGGTGATGTAGTATGGCCAAGTGCACCTAAATATCAAATGGATAAACTTGAATGGTTACAGCCAGAATAGTCAGTGGACTCACACGATCAGTCTCTGATATAAACACAATGAAAGAAGTAGGCTGGTCCCCACTGAGGAGAACGCGTATTACACAAATTACAAACTATGTATTACATTATTAACTGGAATGCACCCATTTATCTCACTAATATATTACCACCCAGAGTAGCTGACATATCACATTATGAATTCAGACATCCTGAAAAAATTTACACATATTTCAGTAACACTGAGAATTACAAAAAGTCATTTTTCCCTTCAACCATAAAAGCGTGGAATGCCATGCCAACCGCAATAATAGAGGCACCCACGATTTCAGATTTCAAAACTTATCTTAGAATAATTGACCCCATCACTAGACCGCCGAGGTATTTCTACACAGGATGTAGGCACTATAATGTACTACACACAAAATTACAGAATTATTGTAGTGATCTAATGCCTGATAAATTCCAAAACTATATATCGGACAGTCCATGTTGAGCATGCAGCAATCAATGTGAAGATCCTTATCATTACCTTTCATGTGTTCCCTCTACCAAGCAGAACGAATAGAAATGTATCATTCCCTACATAGAGAAGGACTTGAATTAACATATATGAATGATTTACTTTATGGCATCCATAACATAAATATAAAACAAAATGTGAAATTGTTCAAATTAATAAGTAGGACATCAATATGTTTTTTGTTGTTCTTTTTCATCCTGGTATTTTCTCCGCCTTAACATTGTTTTCAATAAGCACAATCGACGTTGGCACCTCCCACCACCTTATATCATATTGATCCGCTACAATCATCCTTTACCAGTCACCATTCCACACAGCTGAAAATAAGTTACTTATTGGTGCCACTTTGCCTAGTATGTAATTTTGTAAACAATGTATACAATACAAGAGGGGCACAATAAGTTATGTGCCCCATTCCACTTTATATTATTACATATAAAATATGTTTAAAGTAAAAAAGACAAGATCAAGCCTGTATGTGGCGATCACCAATTAATGTGTAACAAAAGACAAGCTTCCAACTAATCGACAAAGAAAGAAGCCAAGTGCGATCAGCCTTGTTGATTCTAGGTATAAATGTCATTAAGACATCATATGAGCTGTCTACTCCCATTTTATATTAATCAGATGAATAAGAACACAATAACTATTCAATTGGAATAACATATATTTTTAATCAAAAGTCACAATCTGGCATAAACAAAACATAATTTTTTAAACATCAATATTTCACCAAATGATAAGGAGATGCACAGATCCTTTATATGAAATTTAATAATCTTGCTAATTACCAACAATGCTGTTTAATTTGAACAAAGAAAGATCCACCATTTTCCAATTGCTGAAGACGGTTCCTTTTTATGTTTACCCATACCATGTATGGTAAACATAGTGTCGTTGTCCGGATTGACCACTCGTCGTTCGTCCGTCCGTCCGTAGACACTTCACGAGTAATGCGATAACTCAAACATTTTCTATCCGATCGGAACCAAATTTTCGACTTAGAATTCATACATTCTACCATAACTCAATCATTTTTTATCTGATTGGAACCAAATTTGGTATGTGAGTTTCACAGCCAAAAATACAGATCTAGTTCGAATATGGGTTAGATCCGATTTATGGAGTTATGACCATTTTTCGAGAGAAAAAAAAAAATTACCACACCAAATTTTATTAAATCGGTCCAAAATCTTGTGTTATGTACTGGTAAATCTGTTTGGAGCAACATTAAATCTAATTCACCAATTGCCTTTGGACTACTTAGCTATTGATAAGGCTATATTATTTTCTGATGTCTCTTATGCCAATGTGCAAATAATCTGATAAAGAAGGCTATGGTATCTAATTTAAAATAAAGATTCAACAATAAACATCACATGATATTAACAGTAGACTTGGACATCTGTGCTGCAGAGTTATATCTTCAGATGGTCTTATATCATTATAATTGTTATTGGTTTAACCCTTTCAGTGCCAGGGGCCGATCTCATCGGCCCTAATTTACGGTCTGTAAAATCGGCCCTAAAAAAATAAAAAAAATGTTTTTTTGTTTTGTTTTTTTAGATTTTAAAAAAATTATTAAAATTGTAAAAAATAATAACAAATGATGAAAAATTGTTAGGCCAATGCATTCTCTTATATATGCGAGGCGACCTATGGTCCTATATAAGAGAATGCATTGGCACAGGGTATATGGGTTGATACAAAAATCGGACCTGGCACTCAAAGGGTTAATAGAGAGGTCAGTGTTCAACATAAACAATTCCTGTGATTTTTTGACAGCTCTGCTATATAATTGATATTAATGGGTCAGTGGTGAGGTTGCTTATGTGTATACTAGGACACATTATTATTGTAAACTTAAATTGGACTCTCTTAACCGCTGTGGCGGTTTAGCATTACAGATCCTGTACCAGTGCATTCTCTTATATAAATGCCAGTGACCCATAAATTCCAATAATTTGTGTTATGTACATTTGTCTGTAATAGTACATAACAGTATACTCTATAATTCAACACCAAAACTCTCATTTATCCGATCATATTAAATTTTTATCGCCAAGTGATGGGTTAACATCTGCCGATTGTGATCGGCCTCTCGTTTTGTGATACCTTCGCATGAGTGGGTTAATCAGTCTCTAGGTAGCAATACACGATTTCCAGCAATTTTGCCAACCTGGGAGGGAGTACTGTACTTCAAATCAATGCTAAGCCATTATCGTTGGCATATATCCCATCAAGCATGTTTTAATTTCGACAGAAATTTTAGGTGTAATCATTTAAATGTACTTTTGGTTCTTCGTACAATTTGTCATTGAGTTTATATGCCCCTTGGTTTGCACACACGAACCGCTCAATTTTACCCATTTTTTTACTCAAATTGGCCATTTTCAACCCAAAAACAGACCATGATTGAGCGAATGTCAGTAAATAAGATTCTTCCACCTGATAGAGCTATGCTAGTGCTGAGATATATTTGAAATAGAAAAAAAGTTATGGTATAAATTTGAAAAAAAAGTCTTTCGAGCCCAGATGACAGAATTCAGGGGAGAGAAATCGGGCTATTTTCCTGTAATCAATAACACAGAGTTGGCCTTCACTGAATACGAAAACCCTGTTACGTATCCAAATTTTTCACTTTTTTGAGAACTTTCCCAGAATAATGAAATATCCGGTGATTGGCGGACTTAATATATTTGCTTGGGGTGAATATCGAGCTTTCATTCTACATGAAAATGAGCCCTCTTCATACTATGTTCTTCGAGATATCCGCTATCCCAGGCATTTACATATAATGTCCCGCAGTTTTTAATCTCAAATGTCATTTTTCTGGCCATTTCAGGATCAAACAATTAAATGTGTGATACAAAAATTTTGTCATTAAAAAATTTACTTCTGACTAAAGCTGTTTATGAACAACAAATGCGCAAGGTCAAATCACTATCCATCTTTAAATATCTCCGAAATATCGGACAAAACATTCAAACAGGTGGGAAGCTTTATCACTCAAATATTGTAGACAAACTTAAAGCTTCCTTGAAATGTAAACATGAGAAAGAATTCAAACGTTCGATATTCGACGATGCTCGGAAAAACGGTGATAATAAACTAAGAACATATCGACTATTTAAATCTGAATATGTCATAGAACCATACCTTTATGGTACTCATAACGCGGAAGACAGAATGCGTTTCACAAAACTTAGAATTAGTGACCACCAACTGTCCATTGAAAAAGGCCGCCACCATCAACCGACAATAGATGTAAATGATAGGAAATGCATATATTGCCCTCCACTCCCAATAAAGGTTGAAAATGAACTACATGTAATTATGGAATGCCCATTATACTCAGACTTAAGGGATAAATTATTTTTGCTAATGAAACAATATTGTGACAACTTCGATTCATTGGATGAAAACAGTAAATTTATTAAAATTATGACAAACGAGAACGAAAACTTACCAGTACTCTCATATGCCTAATAATAATGTCCACACGACAATATAATAATAGTGTCAACACTGTTATTAATTTTGGAGAACATTTCCCATGATCACTATAAAGAGACATAGAGTGAAATTGCCATGGTTACTATTATTAATTTTTATAGGTAAAAAATCCCACCTATCACTATTATTAGGCGCCTTAGAGGATCTTGTCTGAATGAACTATCATCATTATAAGTACTTGATGTTCCCTAAAAAATTAAATTGGACAATAAACAAATGTTTAACAGTACTGTTGGTGTCAAGTCTGCTTATTGACTGTTTTAATTTTTTCCGGTGCATTAAAATCCATCAAATTTTATGGGAATAAAAACATTTCTACAGGGAATCAAGACTTTTTACGAGAATCAAAATGAGAATCATGATTCTGATTCTCATCGGAATTTTAAGGTCTGAAGATAATTTGTACACTGGATTACATACATCTGTCTGTCTGTCCACTCATATATCTCAACCATGGGTGATCGGATCTCAATGAAATGCAGGTATGGCATTAGGAAGGCTTTCAAAAGAGGGTTCATTGATGTTGTTCACATTTTCCATTCAAGAGTTATCCCTCTTTGTTTATCTGAAAATGTTGGAATTCCATCCGTCCGCTCTTATAATCTCAACCATGGGTTATCGGATCTCAATGAAATTTGGTATGCAGGTTTGGCATCATGAGCGCTTTCAAAGGAGGTTCATTGACGTTGTTCACATTTTCCGTTCAAGAGTTATCCCTTTTTCTTTATCTGAAAATGTTGGATTTCCGTCCATCATTCGTTAGAATTGTCAAATAATTTGTTCGTTCATCACATTTTTTTTCACAATTTGGTTTCTGACCTGCCCAATTTTTACCATGGGGGTATCCCAGCACCCAAGGTTCAACCTCTTGTTTAGTACCAGCAAATGAAAGTAATTCATCGAATGATTGTGTACTGAAATTAAAACGAGTTAAAGTATTAATTTAAAATGAGCATGCCACTTTAGCAAATATATCACCATTGTATTATGTCAATAATTAGTTTGTTAAAGTAGCAAACTCATTTATATTTTTTAAATTGATATTTTACTCATTTTCAATGACATGCCACTGTGGTACTGAATATGGAAAATATAGCAATACATATGGGCCCAATATGTGTGCATTTTTACCGGTACATGCAGAGCTGAGTGTCAGATTACAATTATGGCTTTCAGTATACTTGAGGGATGTTTTTTTTCATTCAGGCTTAAAATATATTTTTTGCATGCCATGCACTGTAAATGTTTCTGTATTTCAGGATATCTATTTCACATTTCTAGTAAACCCAATGAAATGTGTTTTGGAGAAACATCAAAGAATGTTCTATCTCCAGAATGATTGAACGATTGAATGTTCTCGTAGTTTTATTTTACGCCGATTATTAGTGGGGAATCTTTTTACACCCAAATTTTCCTTATTAGTATAATTTCAGTACAAATTTTGCTCTCAATTAACCATGAGTAAGGTCTGATGAGGTTGGAAATTTGCAACACTATGAAAACTTAAGGCTACATTATAAAACTAGGATTATTTTAATTTCAATTTACAGATTGACAAATTTTGGAACACCCATTGGGTTGGTCGGATTATTTTTACCTTAGTTAACAGAAAAACTCTTATAGGCAAAAAAACGCAGCCATTTTTTATGCACAACCTTTGATTTCTGAATTTCGTTGAAATACAAGGACCCCAGCAGCCATCTTGTATTTTATTTTATTGCGTGACTAAATATTTTCTATATCATCAATACCAAACTTCATATGAATTTTCGGGGTGTGGTGATCTGTATGTATAAAATTTTGATAAATAATGTTTAGGCTAACCTATAGATAAGGAATGCGGACCAGACTCCCCTGGACAGCCACACAGCTGGAAAGCTCCAACCCAACACCCCCCCCCCCCCATATTGTATTGATGTTGGTGACATGTTGGTGATATCAAACTTGTTGGGATATCTTCAAACCAGTGGAAAAACAGGGTTCGTACGCGGGTCTGGAATCCTGGAAAAGTTATGGAATTCGAAAATTTCGATTCAATACCCTTGAAAATTTGGAAAATGGGACCTTTTTTCACCCTACTATGGGAAAAGTCTTGAAAATAAGCTACCCCGAGATTCAAGGTCTTGAAAAGTCATGGAATATCCCAAGGCCGAGTTCTTGGGTAAATAAACGCTGTTACTTACCGATCTTATCGTGTAAGCTTGCGATACCATCTCCGTAGTCATAGTTGAACTACACGTTTTACGGTATGCTGAAACATGAATTGTCTCCCTTACCGGAACTCCTGTTTGACCGCTAAATATATCAGAATTTGACCTAAATAATAATAGTAAACAAATATGCCTGGAAACTGTGTCTTCTGTGACAAATGGGTCATTGACCAAGTACATGGTATGGTATGAACACGATATTGGTACTTTCTTATGCTTAGGGTTTTATACTCAAGCATGATGTGCTTGAACATTAAACTCTGGGTATATCTATTTATGATTTATTGTTCATATCAGCTTAATTAGTTAAATGCATCTTTGCAGATAAAGGGCTCATTCGCGAAATTATACAAAGTATGTAGTTCGGCATCCGACACTTCTATACTCCGACAGATGCATCGAAAATGACGTTGATTGCTTATAATTACGACAATCTGCATATTAATTGGTGATTACTTAAACAAGTTCTTTTTAAAAAAAAACTATATTAAAAACACTAAAATAGTAAAACTACCCAAGTGATATTTGTGTCTGGACTCAGCAGCTCTTTTAACCGAAATGGGAAATTGGGTCGAGAATAAATTGGGCGACCAACCGGAAGTTCGAGATGAACACACACAATTCGATCGCTGTTTCCGACATTCAAAACTACCCATAAACTGTTAAACTGTACTTGCTGGTGTAAATTTCACTTATTTAAAACGATTCTAGAACATCTATTGGCATAAAGACAATCCGATTCGATAGCAATTCCGAAGCGGGGTTCCCAAACATCCCCACCAAATTTGTGGTCTCCGGTGACTCGAAAAGTAAACAATCGCTACAAAGGTGCATTCTATGCTTTTATGACCACTGCCATGTCATATTAGTATTGACACGAAGCTGGATAAATGCTAATACTAATGGTGGAATAGTTATGTAATACATTCCTTTATCCCCAAATATATTAATGTACTATTTTGCTGTTTAATCGGCGAGAGTTTTTCACTGAGATTTGGCGTCTTGCGTTACAACTAGAAACGGAAGTGATTTCTTGCGATTTGATTGGTGGACTAAATAAAATTCCAGGTAAATTCGCCCCATGGATATTCGACTTGGTTTGCAAACTTTTTAAAGTATCACTACCCCCAGTGATGCAGGAAACGACACTTCCCTCGACTGATAGATATTGTCGCTACCAAGCAACCAAGGGCCTTGACCAATGAAATGCATGCATTTTAGTCAAAGTGGAAGTAGTTGTAATTATATATTGGTCTTCCTCATTGTTTAGCTAGGTACGAGGTATGGAAATGTTATGGAATTTTTTCACTGAAAGTCTTGGAATTTTTTTCCGAAAGTCTTGAAAAAGTATGGAAAAGTTATGGAATTTTACTCTCAGCTAGGTGTATGAACCCTGAAAAATACATATACATGTATCAAATTACCTGTTAAAACACAACCCATATATATATATATATCACTAAATATATTTTATACTTTGAGATTTAAACTTTCTGAGTTCCTAATGACTCCAAGACATAAATTTTACCCTCAACAAGTTACAAGTCATTGACACATTCATTAATGAAAAACATTGCGGGTGGCAGCCATCTTGGATTTTACTCTTTGCATCACTAAATCCTTTGGCACACCCTACAGACCACATCCCTTATCCAATCATCGCCAAACTTCATATTGATCATCTGAGTGACCACTAGATGGGAGCTATCAAATTTTTCCGAATTTCCTTTAAAAAAACATGGCCACCAGTGGCCATCTTGGATTATACTCTTTACATGACAAAATCAGTCCACATCCTTCATCCGATCATCACCAGACTTAATATGAATCTTCAGAGTGACCTCTAGATGGGAGCCATAATTTGCAAAAAAAACATGGTTGCAAGCTGCCATCTTGGATTTCAAATTTGAATCCATCAGCGCACCCTGAGGTAGATCAAGTCTTCTCGGTCCACAACAGCTCGTTTGGGATGATGCTGATTTTGGACAGTCCCACCCCATTGCTCTTCTATAATGGACATTACACCCAGAATCGTGGGTGGGAGTCATATTGCTTGTATGTCTTCAGATTATGTCAAATGGATGCTTTGCGTATATGAACATAGAGGGCAGCCTTTCCCAAGCATGATGATATCAAACATGCATATCAGATGTCCATTAAATGTTGAAGAAACGAGATAGAATTACGTCACTTGTCAATTAGGAATTTATGATGATATTTAGTTGTATCTCGTAAGTTGTAGGATGCGCATGCATATTCTTAATAACATACACACCAAATAAGGAATAATTTTACAATCATCTGGCTAGAGTAATATGCGCGCGGGCATCTAAATAAGGAGATTATGCATTGTATGCCATGCTATTAAAGCAGATGGATATGATCATTATTAGCTCAACTTACTTTGTAAGTTTGAGCTATTGCCATGGGTTGGCGTCCGTCGTCCGTGTGTGCGTATGTCTGTGTGTCCGTCAACAATTTCCTTTGGCGCGGGCTACAGGCCGTATCTTTGGTCTGATCTTTATGAAATTTGTCATGTAAATTGACATGTAAATGGGAACGAGTCATTTTGGGGTCATTCGGCCAAAAAACATGGCCGCTGGTGGCCATCTTTGATTTCAAAATTAAATCCATTGGCGCGGGCTACAGGCCGTACTGTTTGCGTGATTTGTCAAAGAATGTTGACATTTACATGTAGATGGGAACGAGTCATTTTAGGATCATTCGGCCAAAAAACATGGCCGCTGGTGGCCAACTTGGATGTTTCTCTTTGCATCACTAAATCCTTTGACACTTCCTACAGACCACATCCCTGATCCCGATCATCACCAAACTACATATGGATCATCGGTGTGACCTCTAGATGGGAACGAGTCATTTTGGGGTCATTTGGCCATTTTACTCTGCATCACTAAATACTTTTACACACCCTACATACCACATCCCTGATCTGACATTGTCATTCCATTTCTATTCCACCAATATAAATTTTTTGGTCTCTCTTCACATTTACATCTTGTCTTACTTAGACATTTCAATTATCTCCTTTCCTAATTCCTCCATTTACTTCAACCATTAAATTATTCCCCTACCTAAGTTGAGCTACAGTGTCATTGACACTTTCATATAATTTCTTTCTTGTTTATTCATGTTTATTATACATTTTTGTCACTACGTGGCGATTGCCTTTTGGGTCTATGATAAATCCTGTGAAGGAGAAATGTATATAGCGAATTTTGCACCTCAAACCAGATTGCCGTGGGTTATGTTATGTGAACACATGGTTGTTGTTTAATATGTGGAAGTTTTGCGACAATATCCGACTATTTCCGGAAATCTACAGGTAACTGTGTGACTCTCTGATGATAAACCAAACAATGTGCTTTTCGCGGAAACTTAACATAATCAAACTGAATTTTTTCGCACACGATGTGTATTCATATATTATGAAGGAAATTGTCATAATTTTATTACTTTTATTTCTTAATTATAACCTACAACGAAGGCCATCCCTGCCTTTAATCTACCAGAGTATAAATATAAGTAATGGATCTTGATTTTTTTTTTGCATTCCATAGAGTATGGATGTAAGTTGCTCAAGTTGTCAGACCAAGTTTCATCCATAGTCTATGGAATAAGTCAACATCCTTTCTTTTAACTACTCTGGATTTATTTGTTTTCAGAAAGAGTTACAAAGATCACCATCAAAGAATGTCCCCGAAATTGGGGTATTGCCTGTTTGCAAAGGTAAGGTGACAACTTATTTTGGCCATGAAATACCTAAGTTCAATTTATCTTAATGCCTAGGTTTCTGGATATAGAATATGCCCTCTAACAAGATGACTACTAGTAATAGTTATCTATTAAATACTAGTAGTCAAATTCTTCCTCATATATTTCTGTGCTACATCCTTTGCAAAGATTCTCCCAAACTAGTTAACTTGTTGCTTTAGTTCATCAGTGTTAAATTGTGAAAATTACATCATTAATGTGTTGTAAAACACTCTGCTGCGAATGGAATAAGACATACTCATACTGATAAACGAATTATACGCAGTAACTATTATTGACACAATAATTGCTGTAATATTTATGCCAAATAAAGTGCCCCGAACAGACCTTTTAAGTTTTGAAAATGGCAATTTTTGCGGAGTCATTTGTCATGTTGGGATTTTAGACAAAAACTTTTTAATTTTTTCAATTTTAATTGTTTACTTGATCAACTGATTGGAATTTAAAATTTTATAAACATAAAGAAGAAATCTATTGGAATGGTTATTCATTTCAGATATCGCCTCTCTTATACTTTCTATTTTATAATATAACAGATTACCTAAACATATCACGAAAATAGGAAATGTGACTACCTAGAAATCATAATATTTTTATTGTCTAAATGATGGCTTGACTTCTACTTGAACAATCTTCAAAAGAATCTCTTGATATTTTGTGTGTGTCACCTTTGAGAACACACAAGTCATCATCAAATGCAGTCATATTTTTGCCAGAATTTGACTTATTTGTTCCAGAAACAAGCTAACGTCCTAAAAGCTACTTCATTACAAGGGACTTGGGGTCTCCAACCTTATTTTCTAATTCTGTTTCATGTTCAATCCCTTGAAAAAAAAAAAAAATCATTCTCTTCTGACATAAATATAACTGATATCATTGGCCTCAATTTGAAGCCATACTCTTGTGGTGGATTTTAAAAGCGAACAGTTGAATGTTATTTAAAAAATTGCTCCAGAAGTAACATTTAAATGATTATTCTTAATTGCTTCCAGTTGCATTTTCAAAACAGCACAACAAACCAGATGATAACATGGATTTATATACATCAAAAGGAGAACAAGATGACATTATACTGAAGGACAAAATATCCAACACTGTGACTGCCAAAGTATTACTTGAAGAAAGAGATTTATACGTTGAGAATTCTAGGGACAAGATGAGTAACGAGAAACCTAAAATCGATATTCTGAACAATGCGGCTGAAAATACTATTGATAAGAAGGGAGTTAGTGTGGAAGAAGAGACCGCAAAGGAACAGCCTGAATGCCCAGCAGAGTTACGGAAGGTTGGTATGAATTTAATTATGCCTGTAGCAAAGCAATATTTACTTGCCTGGTGAAGATATCACTTTAGTCTCATTTAGTGCTCATAAGACTGCTGAACTACAATTTAGCCAGAAAGCTTGACTGCTTCTTCAGGACGTCATTTACATTAAATGATGTTACAAAGCGACATATTTTGCTGATCATTCTCCCAGAGAAAAAATGCTAAATGGTCATTGATGACCAGAACTGTCGGTGGAAAATGCACATTAATTATTGTAGTTGATTGATATGGTAACATTGATGCGATATGGATGGCTTGGAGCTTATATTCAACTTGTCACTTCACGAGTCAGTTGAACAGAAACATCAATCCTTCAGTGTTACACCATTTTACTGCCAATCTGCCATAGTAACTTATGTTTCAGTTTGACAGAATGAAGGTGGACAGTGGATAGGGAATCTTCATCATGACCATCATAAGTTTTTCGAAACAAGTCATTTGACTTTTTGTTATGACAATGAATATATTTAAGGAATAATCTTGGTTTCCCAATGTAATTACACAGTCTAAAGGCATATGCCGAATCACAAACCTATAAATCGCGAAGCGATTTATAAGAGTTTGTGATTCGGCATATGCCTTTAGACTGTGTAATTACATTGGGAAACCGAGATTATTCCTTATAATTATACCATTAATTGTTAAATGTTGATTTTAAAAACATTTTCGCCCTTCAAAGACGGTTGAAGCAAGGAACTATATGTTCTCAAATAAAGGGCCGAAACAGACTCACTGTCCGGTTAGGAACTGTGACGAGTCGGGCCGAAGCCAACTCGCCCCATTTGCGTCCGTAATCTCCGTATAATATTGATCAATCGATCGAGTTGGTTTTTCCCCGAAGCGTATGTCAAGGACGGAGCACAAACATGGCCGAGAATATTGGAAGAGGAACACACATTTTAGTTTCCATGTTTACTGGGACTCATTAACGTGCGATAATCAGTAAGTTTAGTGAACATTTTCTTACAGGAATTAACCGATATCTGTCGGCATTCAGTCAATGTTGTTTCCAGATTGAGATATTTTCACTCACGAAAATCACTTCAGATTTTACCGAGAAAAATAAGTTTTCAGAAGAATAAACCATCATGGTATTTATGGAATATTATTAAGATTATAAATTTTTCCAAAACTTATTCTTAATCATTTGTCAAATTTCAAGTGATTGTTCAAAAACTAGTTTACATTCATCTTAGGATATTTTGTAAATGTACAGATTCCAGATTTGTGCTGAGTCAGTAAAGCTCAAGTTTTTTTGTCCCCCGAATTTTTTTTCTTCGAGGGACTATTAAAATAGCCGGTGTCCGTCCGTCCGTGCATCCGTCTGTCCGGAAATGGTTTCCTGATGATAACTTCAGTTTGTGAGATCATATCTGAACCAAATTTGGTATGTGAGTTTATCAGCCCTATAAACAGGTCAAATTCGAATATGGGTTTGCTCCACCCATTTTTGCGAGAGTTATGGCCCTGTTTCAACTTAGAATCGTGTCAATTTCTGGTTTCCGGACGTTACATGGACTTGTGACGGTCTTGCCAATACCATGTCCATTGGAGTTTGGATCTTGATCAATAACTTCCTTAATTAAATTAGCAAATTTTGGCCCAGCATTGTGACCAAAACATTGCTAATTAGCCTCATTAAGGCAGTTGTTGATTAATTTGATCAAGTTCCAAGCTCCCGTGACCTTTCAACAATCATAATGCATATGGTCTACCCGGCCCTATGCGGTGTGAAAATGTAAATAAATGAAACGAAAAAAAAAAAGTTGTGTAAGTTTAGCCATGCATTTCGAAACGAAACGTCGCAAATACGACAAAATTTATACTATGCAAACAGCTTGGGAATGTTTATTTAATTGGGGCATTGTCTTTATTTGGATATTTATTTATTACTCTTTTATTGGCTTTCACACCGTTCGTGGGGAAAAAATGTGTACTGCGAAGCGAGTGCGAAGAAAGCGGCGTCCTTAGTTACTATGCAACGGACTACAAAAATCATTGCGCGCAAGTACTTTTGGGTCGTTTTTGTTGCACTGATAAAATCTTGACCTAATGTAATTATCCGATATAATTACATTAGCTTTGATAAACTCAACGGCAAATTACTATAGAGAATGAAGTGTGTGTAATTATAAGTACATAAACATAGCATAAATAACATGTTTCACAATAACGTAGTCAACGAAAATGTATTTCATTCCATACAGCTGACCATCTATCCAACTTTTGAACTCCTCCATTAACATGACATTGATAATGTGTTCAGGGAAATCTTTCCAATGTGCGACATTGCGTTGCGAAAAGAAATATTTGCCAACATTCTTGTTTGCGCATTTCATTAGCAACTTCATATCATGCCCCCTCATTCTGGTAGTGCAGATATTTGTATGTCTCTAATATATCTCTGCACAATCGTCTACTTTACTGACATTATATTAAATTTGATCATTCTGTCCTTGTAACTCAGATGTCTGAGCTGAGGAACCATTTTTATTGCTTGTTGCTGAACTTTCACTAAAGCGGTGCAATGATATTGCAGGTGTGAATTCCAAGCAGTATTACAGTACTCTAGTAGAGGTCTGACCATACTTATGTATAGCTGTCGGAAGGTTTTGGGATCCAATGTGGTAAATGTTCTGACTATTATGCCAACAACCCGATATGCGTTTTTACAAACCGAGCTAATGTGTATGTCGAATTTCAGTTTATAATCTATATTGACTCCCAGATCCTTTTCACATGCACTTTTCAAGATCTGTGGATGTTCTGGGACATCAGTCATGGAGTATACTTTTTGTGGATTATTGTATAGAACTTCAACTGCCAATCATTAGAGCATTTGCAGACAGCATCAAATTCGTTCTGTAAATCATCTACAATTGGGATACCTATTAACTTTGTATTATCTGCGAAAATTTCACATATCCCATTTAAACAGTTTGGAAGATCTTTTATAAACAGAATAAACAGGATAGGTACAAGAACACTTTCTTGGGGTACTCCACTTGTTACTTCTGTCCATTGTGAGTATGCGGAATTTACTCACACTCTTTGAAGAAGTTTGATGTTAATTCCATAGGTTTCAATTTTTTTGTAGCAGTCTGGTGAGAGAGACGGAATGAAATGCCTTTTGGAAGTTCAGATAGATGGTTTGTTTTCATCTAAACTGAATGTTATATGTGATAGACATTCAATTAATTGTGTCTTGCATGAGTGTTTCTGTCTGAGTCCATGCTGTAAGAAGACTATTTTGTTCCATGTCATCACAGATTCAATAACATATGATTCCAGAATATCGCATAAGACACATGTGAGGCTGACAGGGCGATAATTTCCTGGTTCACACTTATTGCCCTTTTTAAACAGGCACGTTACTGGAGCTTTCTTCCATAGTTTTTCCTTCAGATTGGGATCTGTTGAATAACATAAACATTGGTATGCTGACCTCGCTGGCAATTTCTTTGAGAGGCCTCAGTGGATGTTGTCTGGACCTCCACATTTTCACAGATTTATTTGGTTTAGTTTATCTCCAATAGCACGTGGTGTTACTACTAGATCAGAAATAAACTATCTCTGCCAAAGATATCTTGCCCACTGAACTATATATATGAAAATTCTATGCTTTGTTTACCATGGTTCATGTAATCCCTGATAGATAATGTATTTCCATGAACCACATGATCTCCACTTTGACAAAACAGGAATGCCAAGGTTAGGTGACTTAATTTCGACCGACGTTTTCATTAAAATGATCCTCAGTCCTTGTCTTGAGTAAAATTGACAAGAGCAATATTTAGCTCTTGTGACTTAATACACCAGTGTAAATTGCACTTGTTAAAAGTTATCAACTTGCATACATGTGTATTTGCGATTTTTAGCAACTGTAAACAGAAATGACGGGAGTTGACAGCGCAATCACTCTCAATCCCGTCTCAGGACAAGGACTGCTATACCAATGTGAGACCAGGTTCAGAATATCTCCTTCCCCATAGCTCCCCTTGAAGCTTCTTCCCTCGTTTTGAGGTTTCCGCTATTGAGTTAAGGGCACTAGAGAATAGTGTTCCCCTCTCTGGCTTAGCAACTCGGGGTGATAGTTATAATAAACAAGAATCAGGAGGGGCACCCCATCCATTCTTTGGATTATCGAATGGGACATCAATCTGCTCCCTCTGTTCAACTGTTGGCAGTTTGGCGACCAAGTGACTGCTGTGCTTATCTCAACTAACACCCAAGCCACACTGTCCATAGCTACTAGTTGACATCCCAGGGTCAGCATGGTGGGGAACCACCCTGTCCCTAATTTAATCCCTACATGCCTTCTGTTCCTGCTGGGTTTGGGCCGGGGGCTGCAATTCCCAAGCATGCTTCCTCCTTGTTATCCCCCTCCACCTAAAAACAGTGGACTTGGAATACAGGTTACTGGCCATCTTCAGATCAACAGCAGGCAATACCTTCTTTGGGTTTGAATCCTATAAATGCAAAAGAATTTGTTCCCACGATGCGGTTCTAGTAGGAGGCATTCTTCGGACCCTGCTCCTACTAACAACCCATCGCCAGTTCGGACAGATGGAGATTGGGATCAGGAAGAGCTGTTGCGCCATTCCTTTATGAGAGGGTTTGGACATTCCTTTGGGTGTCACCCATTACAAGCAATAAAGAGGGAGTCTCAGGTAGTTGTTTGGGGGACCCTGATGAGCAGGACATTGTATCGAGATTTTGCGGAATCTAGCTCCTTGCTTTGTAAGATGTTGACTCTTTCGAGTGTTGTTGCCTCCTGAGAGGTCATAGTCATTGATGGAATAGAGTGTCTCTATCATAGTCTTCGTGAATAATCTACGGATGATCAGTTAGTCAAATCACTAAGGGCTCGGTCACAAAATGATTCGCTAACAATAGTGTTCTTGAATTAATATAATACCACCTAACATGGTTGACAAATACCTGTATATAGGTATAAAAATATGTTATATATATTGTATTTTATATATTTTACGAGGGTGAATCCACATATTTTTATCTGAAAGTAGCATTCAATTCTAATTACAATTCAGTCTAATAGTTAGCTATATGAGTCCAAGAAATATAATAGACACGTAATCTTGAGCTACCATTGGATGATTGCAGGTTTGAGGGTTTACACATACTCATCTTCAGAAAGTAACGGATTTCCTCTCATCACGATGCACATTACGCAATTAAATATACATCCTCATAATCAGGAATTTATCGTTGATCATACCACTGAGTTTAATGACATGATTTTGTGACATGGTCTCGGTAGATGAAGAGCTGTACAGACATCGACCATCCCGCTCGGGCTTAACCCTTTGAACCTGGCTGGCCGGTATTCCGGCCAGAACTTAATTGCATATATACGCGACTGGCTGGTTTTCCGGCCATGACGTAATCTCGTTCTACCGTCGGCGTCGCAGTGTTGCACTATATTTTTTATATTTCGATAAATACTCAACGTTAAGAAAAATAAAATAGTGTTGCATAAAATTCATATTATAACTGTTTTAGCTGCCCAAAAATTATCGAGGTTGTGTTTGGCATAACGAAGTATAAGCCGACTAATAACCGGATACAGTCTCCATTTCATCACATTTCTGCAATACGGCGTCGCCATATTGCTTCTCGCGACCTCTCGTTTCGCGTTAGGTCATATCGCCTTATATGGCTCATAAGAGATCTAAAAATATATATTTATAGGTAGAAACTTTAGTGAATTATTCTTGTGGTATTTAACTCCTAATGTGTGAAGAAATTCCCGCTAAATTATATAATTCGCGCTAACGATTGTCGGATGTAAATACATGTCATACGAGTTTTGTTCAAGAATAAACAAACTTCTGAGTTTATTAAATCATAATTTTTTTGCGCAAAGGTACACACTATATATATTTACATGAGAATAAAGTTCAGAATCTTGTCTTTAAGATGGCATAAGCCAATAGACCGCAAAATGCCGCACATTTTAGTTATTGGTGGGGTATTCAGAGAACACCCAGAGTTTGTTTTGGCTAAAGCCCGTATGACGTCATGTATTTACATTGGGATTGTGACATTACTTAACATTTTTTGGCAGTTTCTATAATAAATCTAATAACTTTTCAATTTGTTATAACTTTTTCTGGATTTAAGATATTTAAATAGATTGTGATGTGCTGAATTCAGAATTTAATAATCTTTCCAATGGTTTAAACAATATGGTAGAATAGAATGCATACAATACAGCACCATAAGCCTGAACACAGTCTACAATAAGTGAAAATACCCCTGGGAGCCCAGGGTCAGGGCGTCGATCGTTGTGGGGAACCAGGGTTCAAAGGGTTAATGGGTCACACAGCGAATCGTTTGAGTAAGAATTCTACGATATCGGTCTTTGTTAATAATAAGTAACAGGTGGTTTCTGTTGTCGGTACATGAAGGCTTTTGCGTGATTGTGATTGATTCGCATAGTTGACTCATCCAATATACAACACAAAGCCCATTGCTGATCTTTGAGATCACCACAAATAGGGCAATGTTAGCCCTATGGGGCCACAGGTTAATGACATTGTGAACTCTTCATACAGACAGAGAAAAGATCCCTGGAAGCTGCTTCCCCTCGTTACGGGATTCCAACTAATATTGGGTGTAGGACGCTAGGTAACGGATGTTTGCACATTTCATTAGCAACTTCATATCATGCCCCCTCATTCTGGTAGTGCAGATATTTGTATGTCTCTAATATATCTCTGCACAATCGTCTACTTTACTGACATTATATTAAATTTGATCATTCTGTCCTTGTAACTCAGATGTCTGAGCTGAGGAACCATTTTTATTGCTTGTTGCTGAACTTTCACTAAAGCGGTGCAATGATATTGCAGGTGTGAATTCCAAGCAGTATTACAGTACTCTAGTAGAGGTCTGACCATACTTATGTATAGCTGTCTTTTTTTGTTTTTTGGATCCAAGGTGGTAAATGTTCTGACTGTTATGCCAACAACCTGATATAGTCGGATTCCTTATGTCATTTTGCATTTTTGGTTTGTTAAAAGCGATCTGAAAACGGATTATGTATGCCTAGTAGATGTGTTTTCAGGATTCACTTGTTTCCATTCTTGAATTTTGGCGGGTCGATCTAAATCGGGGTTAACATAACTTAGAGAGCGTTTCGTATTTACAGAAAACGATAGATGGTGCCGTCTGGCGTATGGTGATCGGTGCGATTTGAAACTTCTCCTAACTACTAGATATGACCGTTACATGTATTTTTGAAATTTTTTATGTGATTGGTTCATTCTTGATGGCTACAGTTGTGATCAAAATTTAACACTGAGCCCTATGGAGATTCTAGTACTTTGGATAAATGGCGCCATTTTGCGTATTATGATACGCGCATACTGATATTCCTAAAAAATACTAAGTATGAAACACAGACGTAGTTTTAAAAAGAAATGATATGATCAGATGATTCTTGCTGGGTACAGTTGCGATCAAAAACATTCGTGATTTAATAGATGCAATATATGATATAGTTATGCATCAGGATACAGTAATTGGCAAAAGTAAGTGTCGAATGGTTTTGTAATTTCGATAATATCCAGCCTGTTGAATCAAACGAAAATATTCACAACAAGACTGTTCACGATGTGATTACATATTATATTATTGTTTTATTTGATACTTATCTGTCTTTCTGTCTTTTGTCCACTGACTAGTTTTTAAAACCACATCGTTGATCATAAAGGGATGTAGTGTCACACATAAACAGGTATAGATGGTAGTTGTTCGTTGTCATTAACTCAATCGTTGTCATCAGAGTCTATCCCACATGCACTGAGAGAATCTGTGTTTTCGCAGGATTTGTGCTTCTGATAAATGGACATTTCGGTGCAGCTGAGATCTTTACTATAGCGGTATAGGCTTTCCTTTCACACTTCCCACGCCAGTTACATTTGGCCAACTTCAGTACAGCGACTGAAACCCAACATTCACCATCAATATTCTGACCACAGTTAATCTCCACGCTTCGTGTATAGCTGTGAAAATCAAGTAAATTCGATTTTCAACTAAAGTAGAGCTTAATGAGTAAAATAGATATCAACCATAGTTGCATTTTCCTGCAAGTTCCGAGTAGGTGCTTAGTAACCGTTACTAAGGAGCTATCGGGACCGATGGCAAAGTCTTATAATGATCAGTGGCCTATGCAGAGCATGGCTGCATAGATTTAGACATACGTGTGCCCAACTTTGAACAAACCAGCACCATGTGATTAGACACTGACTAAATTAAGGCAATACCAATGAATGATATGTACACCATAGTGACATTTGACAGCAACCGTTGCTAACCTTAAATATGACATATGGTTCACTTTGACGGCCAGGTATATCTCAAATTTCACATTTGGGTATTAACTGCATCGGAAACGCAAACGTTGAATTACGACCCTATCAGCTACAATTGCAAGGTAATTTCCTAGACTAAGTTTCTCAATCTTATAATGATCAATGGCCCATGGGGCACTAAAATGTACAGTTTCATATATGTGTCACCATTTGAACATAACCAATACCATCCGACTATAGACACTATCTAATTTACGGGAAAATACCACGGCCCGGAGTGTTGAGTGTTGAGTATATTGAGCCAAGTATATTATTGGAGAACGATCCATTAAGCCTAAGTCGATGGTTTGTTCACAACAGATGGAGTCATGATACATTATGAAGGATGATAGAAGGGTCCCCTCAACTATGTTCTTCGACACAGTATTGTCCCCGCACTGTGTCACTTGCATCTTACTATGTTGTACTATAATATAAGACCAAGCACATAATGCACATATATATCTTATAAATAAATTATCTCTTAGAAAGTGTCCAGAGATGTCTTGCCTATTTATACTGACAATTTATTTTTATTCTTGTGGCAAAGGATTTGAGGGAGTGATTTCTTATGTTGACTATAAGGTGTTAATTTAGAAAATGTGAAACATGTATCCCGAGGGATGTATCGAGTGGACGGAGAAAGTTTTTTCTTTATCATCAGATTAACATAATTTAAACTCCCAATTTTGGTAAACTCGACCAGGAATTATAGAACAACCATCTATATATGCCCTGCAATATTTAGCAATACATATGGACATGATAACATTTTTAAACAATACCACCCTATCCAAATGGCTAATCATATCATTGGCATAGATGAGTTGTTGTAATTGTTACATTGATGCTGGTCGGGTTTCTCCAAATTTAATACTAAAACAGAATGATCCATAAGCTACGGTGGCTGGTTTAGGACATGGGAAATTGTTTTTGTTTATTTCGTGGCCACGAAATACTAATTCGTGGCCACGAAATTACTAATTCGTGGCAACGAAATGCTATTCGTAGCGAATTATAACTGATTGACCTTTGCATATATCCAGATACCTTTACGGTATGGTTACACTTGATGATGTTTTAGAAATAATGCATACGATCGCAGAGAAGCTACTATAAACCCCTTATGGCATGGGACCAGGGCTCTATGGTGATATGAACGTCCGATATAAACTAGCCCAGAGAGAACAGGGAAACACGGGTCAGGTGGCTCCAAGACAAACTGAATATTCATTAGTTTTTACCTCAAGGCATCGAATGGGAATGACATTTCACTCGGTGTATGGGCCGATTTAAGTCAAATAAGGGTTTTGTAGGGTGGGCCCAAAACAAACTTGTAAATATTCACCCTTTCAACCATACGCGATCCAAAATGGTCGCCGCTCAGAAGGGGTCAAATAGGGTACACATTATTTCTCGGTCACTTGACCGATATAGATAAAATAAAGGGTGCTGTACGGTGGGATCGCAAAGCAAGCTAAATTTTCACACCTTCAGCCATTCGAGCGAAAATGATAACTGATCAGCGGGGTCCATTTATGGTACCAAACAATTGCCCCCCGCCCCATTTTAGGTCGAATACAGTGTGTTGTAGAGTGACTCCTGATGAGACAAACTAAATATTCACCCGCTTTCACCATCCCCAATCCAAAATGGCCACCCCAGATTGGTTCAAATATGGCACCTATACAATTTCTTATATTCAAATATGGCACCGTATTATGCGGTACTTCGTCCTGGCAATAAACATTAATTTTGTCAATTGATGAAATAACAACATCAATCAATTTTACAACGACATCCTGAAACTTTAGTCATGATAAACATTACACTTGTAGGATAGTGGACATTATCACTGAAGCACGTGATTGTGATGTATATGATTGATGTGAACGACCCCCATAAGCTTTATGCTTGATATCGGGTCCCCTCCATAAACCAATATTCATAATTCACATTTTGTAATATATATTTTATTGAATTAATTGGAATAAATACTGTTTACATCAACCACATTTTTATCAACTATTGTATCTGGTGTCCTGACTATATTGCAAGTTAATTTGGTAAAATCACATGTAGTTACGATATATTACATGCAAGAGCCATCCATATATGATAGCCATTAAGTTCCACCACTGTGAACATTTGAGTAAATTGTCAAACTCTATGTAGGGTCCAAAGTTAGTTTTGTTCGCAACTGTAGTACACTACCCGCGGAGACTTATCTGACGACACCATTCTCAAAAATACATTTCAGAGTCATACTTTGACATATGTGCATAATTTCAACTCGCACAATTCATGAAAAAGCTAATCGTGTTAGTTAATATCTGTATATTATAAATCAAGAAATGCTCTTTAAATTTTTTAAACCGTCCAAACAATTTGTTTCCACTAAAATGACAGACTGGAAACAAGTAGAGTCTGAAAGTAGACCGCCATATTTGATACTTTTGTTAATTTCAACTCGCACATCCACCAGAAGGTTAGTTATGAGGATTAATATATGTATAATAAGCAAACACTCTTTAAATTCTTAAAACAGTCCAAAAACACTTTTTTCCAATAAAATTTCAACTGGACACAGATAAACTCTGAAAGTAGACACGCTATTGATAAATAAACCGTTCGCATGTCGTTTTAGACAATCCAAAATTGAGCGACTGTTGTTTTCGACCAAAGGAATCTGACTTGTGGAATCAGTGAGGGTGGGGGTAGGGTTAGCTTTTCTGCGATATCTTTACCAAAAATCGATGTATTGACGTTTTGTTTGTGGCATATGATCCAGATATCCTTGTAGATTGTTCATGTTCGTAGATAAGTGATGTAGCTGATTTTAAGAATATACAATACCTTAATATTTGGGAAAGAAAATTGAAAATGCAGTCATAAATACAATTCATCTGATGATTTTATGATAAAATTCCACATTAAGATATGTAATTAAGTAATTTGTGGCAAGATCTCTCCATGTTTTTCGATTTCTAAGAACAAAGAAAGCCACTTACCGAACTTGCTATGCGTAATAGCATGTTTTTATTACCAGGTGGACGGGAAAAAAATTGAGGGGTACACAAACAAAAGCCTCACACAAACCTGTTTCCACTAAAATATCAAGCTGGAAACAGGTAGATTCTGAAAATAGACACACTGGTGGCATAGAAACTGTTCTCATATCGCTTTTAACATTCCGAAAACGCTCAACCATTATTTTCGACATAAGGAATCCGACTAATATGCTTTATTACAAACCGAGCTAATGTGTATGTCAAATTTCAGTTTATAATTTATATTGACTCCCAGATCCTTTTCACATGCACTTTTCAAGATCTGTGGATGTTCTGGGACATCAGTCATGGAGTATACTTTTTGTGGATTATTGTATAGAACTTCAACTGCCAATCATTAGAGCATTTGCAGACAGCATCAAATTCGTTCTGTAAATCATATACAATTGGGATACCTATTAACTTTGTATTATCTGCGAAAATTTCACATATCCCATTTAAACAGTTTGGAAGATCTTTTATAAACAGAATAAACAGGATAGGTACAAGAAAACTTTCTTGGGGTACTCCACTTGTTACTTCCGTCCACTAGTTAGCACTTTGGGGCGATGGTTATCCAGCATAATGTTGCAATTAGAGGGGCACCCCATCCGTCCTAGAAGCGGTACCTTGGTCTATCGAACGGGACATCAATCTGCTCCCTCGGGTCGACCGTTGGCAGGTTGACTTACCCAATGTGCGCTTCTGAACTAACACCTGAGCCACTTCGTCCATAACTACTAGTCTATATCCCGGGGTCAGCGAGAAGAGCAAGAGCGTCTGGGTGTGCAGTGCGCCTTATCCTCAGTATTTCACTTCCTACATGTCCTCTGCTGGGTTTAAGCTGGAGTCACATAACAGCCCATTGCCAGTATGGTCAGATGGAGAATTGGATCAGGATGTGCTCATGGGAACAGGCTTTGGACAATGTCCACCAAATGGGTTTCACACATGATGGGGTCTTCTTGACCAAAAAAGGTCTTCCAGACACCGGCCCAAGAGTGGTTTCATATCGGTATGGAAATTCATACATTTCACCCGAGTCCAGAAACGTAAAAACTATTACTCATAAAGTTCTGCATCTTGTGGCAGACATTCCATGGCTCATGTCGTGAACATCATTTGAACCTCCTTTACCGCACCTCTCTGGCTACAGATTCCAGGGCGACCGGTTGTCAGGTGTCCTTCCATTTGAAGACAGTGGCTGACCACAGTCAATTCTATAGTCACATATCATATCTGGTGCTTTACGACCACAGCATTGTAGTGAGTTCTGTTATGAAAGGGGCTCTCCGTATCATTAAATAAAATCTTATTGTCCCAAATTACATGTAGGGTTCAGTGTATGTAAGAAGTAGTACTGTTCATTAGACTTATTTCCGGCTATCTTAAAGGGTTGGCTAATAAAATATTTTGCCAAGAATCTCTCTCCGGTCACCATTAAATGTTATCGGGTAATGCTATCTAAAAACCTTTATTAAAAAGGGCATATCATGGATTAGTGGCTGTTGGGGGCCCTCATTGATCTTGGGGCTGTTTTTTAGAATGGCTATACGATGTACCAGGACACTGGCCCCCCTGAATTGAATCTGGGATTGGTTCTATCATATTTATAGGGGTCTTCTTTATAATTTGAGACCCGTTGATTATATTTGTTTCTCCATGTCCCTTATATGACTGTTTTTCCTTGTGGTATTTGTATCTGCATTCTACTTGGCCTGGGATTTCTCTCCAAACATTAATTTTCATGTTCTATTACATCATGATACAGAAATTTCCGCTCTTCCAGGGCTGGGGGTGTACACATTCCATACCCAGTGAGTACTCAGCCAATACAATGATAGTTCCGATATCCGCTGGAGAGGTCGTCTCTTCTCTTTCTGCAACTCTACTTTATTTGCATGATCTTCAATCCAAATTGAAACTATTTGTTTCATTTGGGTCCACTGACCAACAAGTTGAGTTGGTCTTATGATATAGTTAAGTACATAATCTTATTGTGGTATTGTATATATTGTATGTTATCAGGTCAATCCAGTTCTTTGATTGAGGTGCATAGGGGTTTTAATATATTCTCGTGGCCTCCGCCTGCCAGAAAATTCTATATTATACCATATAGTTCAGTGGGCGAGATATCTTTGACGGAGATACAATATTTTTTTCTAAATGAGTAAAATACATGTATATATCTCCAAGAAGTATCTTGCCCACTGAACTCTGAGCTCCTTCCCAGGGTTCAGAACCCACCCCGCTCACGAGGAATATCCTAGTGGGGGGATCAATCTAACCTTGGCATTCCTGTTTTATCAAAGTGGAGATAATGAGGTCCATGGAAATACACCATCTATCAGGGATTACATAGACCATGATAAACATACCATAGAATTTTCATACCATTTTCAACTCTTGGTTTGTTAACCCTTTCTACTTAGAATGGGATGTACCATACTGTTCAGTGGGCAAGATACTTCTAGGAGGTATATATTTTACATTGTTCCAGAAGGCTTTTGGATCGTTCTTGCCTTCCAACGATAGCTTCTGCCAGAATGATGATTTGCATCTTTTACTGCTGCGTTAGCCCTTTCTCTGCAACTTTTATAATGGTGATAATCCTGATTCGATCGAGTATTCCGATATTTCTTATAAACCCTTCTTTTCAGAACAAATATAATGTTTCTGTGGAATAAACCGGGTTACTTTCACAATTGTGACATCTTATTACTGTCATTAGTGATTTTAGATGAGCAGGTGATTTACACTTAAAGTCAGCTATAGAATAGTAAGGCAACCTTACTTCGACATAAACCAGTATTATCCCTACCAATTTCACTAGTTGGTTTGCATGGAAGGAAACTTGGACTATTGGAGGGAATGACAACAAATGGCCTTTGTTTGACATATTATCGCAGCATTCCCTCAATGAACTCCTTATCAGCGAGTATATAAAGGGACCCACGGTCTTCAAAGTGGGTTCATGCGAAATAACCTAAAAGTATGTAAAACAACTATCGTCAACAATTACATGTAAAAATAGATCAGCATTGTTCTTATTGTCATCACCATCAATACTCCCCATTATTTCACATGTCAAATCCATTGTCATGTAAACATTACTGTTACAGTGAGATTACTAATTAATCTGAGCGTGAACCTCCAAATACCCCAGCGGCCGGTATATCGGCCGCTGAACAGACCAGTATACCGACCACCACGTGTGTATTGTTTAAAAACATCGTCGCGGTCGACTGATTCTCCAATAAGTATGTTTTTGTTTGTGTCTTGTTGCTATTGCGTTTAAGCACACAATGTCATTAGTTATGAAGCCTAAATATTTTCGGTAGAGGAGGTGGTCCGGCAAATTTTGGAATCGGACGTGGAAAATTTAGATGATGATGACTACGACAGTTGTGAGTTAGAATGGGAGAATGAAAGCACATTGACACTGGGAGAGATTCAGACATCAGTCGGTACAGCAGCGGGTGGCGTTGTTTTAAGTAGAGATACGACAAGTGCTCAATGTTTGGGGAAGTTGAGGTGTTGTGGAAATGGGCGGAGCTTATGTCGAGGTAGGGGCGTGGCAGGGGGCGTGGCTTCATACCTGCAATTAGTCACTGTGATCATAATTTCCATACCTGGAAAAGGGACACAAATTCGTTTGTTGAATGTACCTTTACACCGAAAGAGAAGCCGCGGTTTGCAAAGAATGTACCAACTTCAATAAGTGTGGACAGTACACCCCAAGGTTGATTACTTAAATTTATTTTGGGATGATGCACTCTGGCAGTTGATTGTCGACGAGACCAACCGAAACGCTCGTCACGTACCAACTTCAATAAGTGTGGACAGTACACCCCAAGGTTGATTACTTAAATTTATTTTGGGATGATGCACTCTGGCAGTTGATTGTCGACGAGACCAACCGAAACGCTCGTCACTTGATTTCGGAAAAACCTAACGTGGGCCTATAAAAATGTCTAAACTGGAGGCAATTGTGTCATTGGATCATTTGTGGTATTTGCTTTTCAACCGTTGCTACCCTTAACAAAAGTTAGATTCACTCATCTGACCAGATATATATCAAATTTCACAATGGGGCATTGGCTGCATCGAAAACACCGTTTTCTAGGGCTGAAATACGTCGATAAAGCTATAATTGCATTTTACTTTCAATTTCGGGTAGTTGCATAGCAACCGTTGCCAGGGAGTAATCGTGTAGTAATGTATCCCGATCTTAAAATACTCAATGGTCCATGGGGAAAATACATGTAAAGTTTCAGACCTGCGACACCATTTAAACATAACCAACACATTGCGCCTAAACCAGTCTACAATAAATCAAAAATAACACTGGGAGCCCAGGATCATGGTGTCGATCGTTGTGGGGAGCCAGGGTTCAAAAGGTTAATGTCCAATTAGTCAAATAAGATACTAAAGTTTAATCAAAAGTTAACAGTAAACATTGAAAAGGTCAAAGCATTGAAAAATATTTTGAAAATCATATTCACACTTAAATCTTTGAACTTTCAACATGATTTGCAATGTGTGTTGACATTTACATAATAATGGTTTCAACACAAACAATTTCATGATTGGAGAACTATCAATAATAAATATAAGAACTCATTTTCTTCTATTCATGTTCTGAATGTTGATGTTTTACAAACTTTAATATTTTTTTGCACATTTACCCACTTCGAGTGCCTTGGGTCTATTTAATAATCGGAGGGTTGATATTCCTAGAAATCTTCTGCCTGTTCATTGTGTTCACTACTTTCTCTCTTTACAGGTGTTTAGCATTACAGCAATCATAACTGATGAGTTTTTCGGCCAGCTGAAAGTTTCATGCCTAGAGAAGGCAAACCTTGTTCAAATGGTTGCCACAAAATGTGGAGTTCATCTCTCAATTTTGGGACCAGAAGAAAGCCAGTCTTATGTACTTAAAGGAGGGCTAAAGGAGCTCTCTATGGCTGAATCATTACTGGCTGAGGTAGGAAAACAAATTGCAATTGCTTGCTTCCTACATATTTTTATATTTTCTTTTAGTTCAACTTGACAAAGTCAAGTTTGAGCTATTGCATTGCCATGAGTTGGCATCCGTCATCTGTCAGTCCATGCATGCATCTGTGCGTCCATCAACAATTTCCTTTTCCACACCCTACAGGCCACATTCCTCATCCAATCATCACCAAATTTCATATGGATTGTGACCTCTAGATAGGAACTTGCCATTTTTTCCTAATTTTGCTGAAAAATAATGGCCACCAGTGGCCATATTTGATTTCACATTTAAAGCCATTGGCAGCCCACAATTATTTGGAAAATGTTTTGAAAATTTACAGGCATGTTTTGGGATCACCTCTAGATGGGAGTTATTGAATATGAACGATTTTTGATGAAAAACATGGCCACTGGCAGCCATCTTTGATTTTACTCTTTGCATGACTAAATCCTTTGGCACACCTCATCCAAACGTCACCAAACTTCATATGGATCCTTGGAGTGACCTTTAGATGAGAGCTTACCATTTTTCCCAATTTTTTTTTAAAACATTCACATTTGAATCATTGGTGAAATGTTTTTTGACTACATTTTGGGATCACCTCTAGATGAGAGCTATTGAATTGAATGATTTTATATGAAACAAATGGCTGCCGTTAGCCATTTTGGATTTTACTTATTGCATGACTAAATACTTTGGCACTCCCTTCAGGCCACATTCCTCATCCGATCATTCCCAAACTTCATTTCGATCCTTGGGGTGACCTCCAGATCGGAACCATCAAATTGTTCTGAATTTTATTTAAAAACATGGCCTTCGGCAGCCATCTTGGATTTTACACTTTGCATGACTAAATAATTTGGCCCACCCTACGGACCACATCACTCATCCGATCATCACCAAATTTAGATGGGAGCTTACCATTTTTTTCCTTTTTATAATTGGGCTCTGTGTTTGTTACATGGCTTCCAGTGACTTTCTTGGATTTTACATTTGAATCCATTGGCATCCCCTGCAGCCCGCGTTTTTCAGAGAAATATTCTGAAAATTTACAGGCATTTTTCGGATCACCTCTAGATGGGAGCTATCGAATTTGAACAATTTTTTTATGAAAAAACATGGCTGCCAGCAGCCATCTTGTATATTACTAAACCTTTGGCATGCCCCAAAACTAATATATATTGATCCCAAACTTCAGAGAGATCTTCAAGGTGACCTTTAAATTATAGATTTCAAATTTGAACAACTTTTGATCAAAAATATACCCGCAGCCATTTTGTATTTCACTCTTTGCATGACTAAATTAACTGGCACGCCCTACAAACAACATTTTTTATCTGATTCACACACTTTCAACGACTTACCGTAATGCCACAAATCACAAACCAGTTTTTTTGCATTTCTTGGCTCTACGGTTGATTATTTTACTCATTCTAATGTCTGGAAATGTGAAACTGAACCCAGGACCTAATTCGTACCAGTCTGAAATATCTACGGTGTCCATATTTCATTACAACATTAGAATTATTAGGAATAAACTAGATTCCATTATAGAAGATGTTGAGGATCATGATATTGTCTGTTTTAGTGAGACACATTTAGACGCTAATTTTCCAAATGATAAATTATTAATACCCAACTTCTTTTCACCAATAAGGCCATTTTAGCAGCCATGGGGAAGGTATATGTGTATACTTCGAAAGAAATCTGTATCATAAGCAATTACGCGACTTTAATTCAGATGATGATATACTATGGTTTGAGGTAGGAGTAAAGGAAAAATTTGTCCTTTGTGTGACATATAGATCGCAGCGAGAGAGTAGTGATGGTTTCTGGATCTGTTTGGATGAATCATTGAAAAAGCATTAGATATAAATCCATCTTTAGTAATAGTTGACGACCTCAATTGTAACCTTCTAAAAAATGGCACCCTTAAGTAATTAATGAGCAAATATTCACCAAGGAACATTATAGAAGAACCAACTAGAGTAACTAGAACAACTGTGACCCTGATAGACCCAATTATAGTTAGCGATACTGTGAGTGTAGCTAATTGGTCAACCCATGATCTTGGTGTTTCGGATCATCTCAGTACCTCAGCAGAAATAACTTTGAGACGTAGTCCAAATTCAAATGACAAGCACCAAGTTTGGAATTACAACAAAGCTGATTTCAATAGAATGAATTGGGAATTACTTCAACTGGATTGGGATCATTTACTTGGGGAGGCGACTGATATTAACGAGGCAGTCGAAATATTTACACCAAAGTTCATGCTCATCGCTAGATCATCTATTCCAAATCATAACATAACTGTAAGAAATAGTGACAAACCATGGTTTAATAGCGAGCTCAGAAGACACTGTAGGATTAGAAATCGACTGAGAACAAAAGCTCTCAAACAAAAAACACCCCATGCTTGGGCCAGATTCAAAACTGCCAGAAATAAGGTCAACAATATGAAATAAACAGCGAAAACGTGCCGTCATGAAATCAATTGACACAAATTTGACATTGAATCATAATCCCAACAATTTTTGGAAGGTCACTAAGCAACTACTGAACAATTTCATGACAGTTTGGAGCATACCAAACTTAGAATATAACGGAACCATTGCAGAGAGTGATGGGGGGAAAAGGCCGAAATAATAAATAAAGTATTTGTTCAAGACAGTTTTCTTGACGACTCTGGACACTCTCTGCCTCTTTTTCAATAAAAAACATCAAATTACATAGGATCGTTAACCACCAACGAGGATGAGGTCATCTTAATCTTGAAAAAATTACTGACTAATAAAACATGTGGACATGATGGAATTACAAATTGGATGATCAAAGAGACGAGTTCTGGCATATGTAAACCTCTTTGTAAAATTATTATAATGTCACTAAAATTACCCATGGAAGAAGGCCGATGTAAATACCAATTTTTAAGAAAGGTAGCCCATATGAAGTGAACATTTATAGACCCGTATCACTTTTATGTTGTCTCAGTAAGGTACTGGAGAAAATAGTATTTAAAGAAGTATATTCCCATTTTAACAATAATAACCTTATTTATGGATACCAGTCGGGGTTCCTGCCTAATCATAGCACGGAATCTCAACTCATTGAACTAGTACATGATATTACCCAGTCCTTCGACAAAGGTCTTACCACATGTGGTATCTTTTGTAATATATCAAAGGCATTTGATAAAGTTTGGCACAAAGGTCTTCTTTTTAAATTAGAACGCTATGGTATAGTTGAAAACTTACATGAGTGGTTTAGAAGCTATATTCAGCAACGCCAACAAATAGTATAGCCGGAGAAGGGTTGTCATTCCACGCGGGAACATCTCCAGAACAGCATATCCAAAATCCGCTAAAATCCGCTTTGAGCAATTTTTTCTACATCACTTTGAAATATTGTCACCTTTGTGTTGATTTTGAAATTAACAATAAATTGTAAAATAGTGGGTACCAAGATGACATTGACAGATAACTATAATTGTTACTAGTATTACCTCCAGTCTATATTACCCTTTATATATTAGTCAATATTGACGAAAATTTCGGTCCTATTTTTATTTTTTTTACGAAAATATCATTCACTTGCCCAAAAAAGTGTTTCTTTTTCAAAATTATCTCCCAGTAATTTGCATATTTTTTGGAAATTGGATAATCGAATGTATCGCAAATGGTATTAAAATGTGCACATACATATCCTCAATACAACAGTATGAAACATGTATAATTTAATTAATAATAGAGCAAGAATATCTGAAAATATTAACCCTACCCCCAAAAAATGAAATTTCAGGTAAAAAAAATGGAAAATATAAAAACACTTAAAATATAACACTAACTATGTATTGATTAACTATGAGGTATGCGTAATACTTTTAAGTCATTATAGTTACATGTTTATAGAAAAGTATTGGTTATGTTGTGTATATGACAGAGAAACCCCAATATTATAATATAATATACAATGTATATAGTCGGAAAATATAAAACATTATCAACTCGACAATTGAACCTGGTATAACTACTCATAGAATAATATCTGATGTATTTTGCTAAAAAGAACAACAGTTCATACACACATATGTGTTACAACGTGACCTTCATACTCCAAGATGGGTGTCATAATAGGGACCAAAATTTAAAGAAAGTAATGTTTTGTCATATTGGTGTTCCACTTTCAGCTCTCAGTCTCGCCTTCATCAATGAGAATTTCCTCCGAATTTTTTCAGCCATCACCACGACAGTCACCGCAGGCTACAACACAATGGAGTCCCCATTTTCTACATGCACATGAGTTATTCCCACTAGAAGTCCTACTCATGCACTAGCCTGCACTTGCAACGGACACATTTTAGCAATGAATCGGGTGCAGCTTCTAGGTCTGTCATGACTGGAACTAATTGTGTCCCTTAGGTTTTCCACCCCCACTCTGCTGGGTCCATATGTGTGTCCCACAGAGATTTCCATATCATAACCTGCATGTGAACTCTTTAATAGGCTATGGAAATATGCTGCCCGTTCCGTCGGTGGTAATTTCTGCGGATCCAATAATCCTCTGGCCAAGGAAATCATTTCCAAGAATTTCCTCAAACCATTCCGAGTGTCATCCTTTTTGCCAGCATAAATCATCTTGAACAATTTCACACCAACATTGCCAACGAGTTTTTCGTCAGCTGTATGTTGCTTATGACACTCGCCATTTGTTGTATTTCGGGCGACTCTATTTTCTTTAGCATGCTTGTTTTACCTTGCCCGTATGTCGCTGATGTTGTGCCGCACCCAGTCCAGGTATGAATAAAGATAATGTTGGTTGTCCTTCTGCACAATATCTTGGATTTTCCAGATAGCTCCACCAACCCTTGACTGTCTTCCCTGCACTTGAAAGGAAGTATATATCTGCCATGTCTTCATTCCAATGGTACACGAGCAGGACTAACAAATCAGTGCCACCGGCCGCCACAATTACCTCTTTCCCATCTGGTGTCTGATATTGTCAGTTTTGATATCTGTCCAACATGTGGAACAAGTGTTTCCAAAACGTTGTCAGTGTCAGACAGAAGACCAGTTTGGTTATCTACAGCGTTGACAATTTTGCCCGCTGATTCTGTATCCGTTATGTCAGGCAGTACTCTAACGGGTTATTCGACGACAGCCGATGTTAACTTGTTACAAAGAGCTACCTCTACTAGTATGTGGCCACGAATAGATGTTGAGATTGCCTTTCCACTTATCATATGTTCATTAGGACCATATATTGTTTCCATTGCCTCTTCCATACCAGATCCCTTCATCATGGAACCAATGCTTCCAAGACAGCACATCATGACGTTGAATCCCCCGAGTCCACAAACGACATTCTACTGCATTTAACCACAGTAGCTGATCAAATGTCAAGCATGAGGTTGAAATGCTTTGTTTGATAGTCTGATTTTGTATGAAAAGCAACAGGACTCGTCAGACGGATTCAAATCAATGATAGGCAAAAACACTTCTGATTTATTGGACGGGCCATTTGGGCACTCGGAGAATATATGTTCCATATAGACCCGACCAATTGGGTATAGGTGTGCTCGCTTACTGGAAAGCCTCCCTGCATGCAAGAGCAAATCTGAATTGATATATATGGGGCAATGTATGTACGAACTGTAGTTGGAGCAGAGGCTTGTGTGTGACTATTGAAAGGCAATTTTTCGGGACAACTCTTGTATTGGTGAATATAAGGCACTCCTTTGCCTTTTACAATATCATCAACCTTGGATCTTTGTTGTCTAATGACTAACTGTGTGTGTGTTGTCTTGGCTGTAGTGGGAAATAATCGCGTGGAGTACATACAGCAATTATTTCCATTCCATGAAATGTCCCGTGACCATCTAGTGTTGCAACATTATGGTCCACGTTATCTGCAACCCACTGTGTAAACGTCCCTGGGAAATATGAAGCAAGAACACTGTCGTCATCTTCGGCCTGGATTACTGACTGCTTGTACAACTCAACTTCATAGTAATTAATTGAGAAGCCTAATCGCGATAGTTCCGTTACAAGCCAATTTGACCCAAATATATGGTCCAGCTCGACACCAAGGCCGATTAAAATCGGTAATACCACTGATCGTGGTCGTGCTGCTTGAATAATAGACTGACCAATACTGATTTGCTTCAATTCTAAAGGAACCAGAACTTTCAACAGAGTTAGCAGATGGGCTGTAATCAAGCGTTTACCTCGCTCAACATCAGAAATGTCATCCATGCTAGGGTAAGGATGTACACTGTACTCCATCTCACTCAATTGAGCTCTGATAATCTTGGCAGCTGCCATTACTATCCTCTCGGCTTCTTCCTCAATGTCATTTTTTTCTCGGCGTACCACTTATCATTGATTATGAAATTGGCCATATTTCTGAAACAAATAACGTTGATTCTACCATCCACCTCAGCAAAAACTATGAAGGTCCCATAGTGGTCAAGTAACTTCTCCTTTAGCCATTTTATGGAATATACTTCGGACCCACCAGAGAATTCTACCATCTTACTATGAAGTTCATAGAGAGTGTATAATTCGGCACCAGATTCTGACTCAATCCACTCACAGACAATTTGAAACCATTGCTGCATTTCATAGTCTATTTTCCGACCGGACTGTGGCTTTCGATCCCTTGGTACTGTGATATATTTTTTCAACATGAAACGATTGAGACAACTGTCATGGTAAACAGCTTCAGCCGCAACCAGATCAATACAACCATGATGTTTTGTTTGGACAAAAAGATAAACGAATCCCCCCTTTTCGCGCAACACTCTAATAACTTGTTGCGCAGTGGAAGTGTGGTGACACTTCGAACTTGTGTTTTAAGAGGATTGTTTTTATCGAAATGGGCATGTTGTCCACATATCAATCAGTCATCTTTGTAATTGAAAGGTAACAGGCTAGATCTGAGTTTTTTTGTCGATGACATCTCAACATTGCCACTAGCACTGCACAACCCTCTCTTAGAATCTGTAAAATCACGTCTGCATTTTCTATGTACCAACACATTTCTAATAGGACTTGCACTAATGCGACTATTTAAGTAACGCACGAGGTCTAGCCGACCACATTTCTCGCCGAAACTAATGAGGGTTAATATGCCTTTCTCCAAAACAGCAACTGACTGCTCTCCATCAAACCCAATACTACATATACCACATAAGTCAGCCGATAAATGACTAGTGTCCCCTGATGCCAATTCCTCAGACATATCTATAATAATACACCTATTAATATGACACTCAAATAAACTATGATTAAACTCAAATGATAGAAAATGTGATTCTAATAAAACAATTAATTACAACACTCTCACCAAGATAGCCTCACCAGTGATAATTACAATCAAATTGTCTCTAGCGTATGTTGACACCGTTATGTTTCAGCAGGAGACGAAGTTTGACAAACCAATTTAATATAGAAATATTAATACACGTGTATCGATATGATAATAGTGCTGCGAAGTAGCTATGCGATGTGAGCGAGAGTTTGACTTGCATAGTGACAAATGTGTCGATGCTTTGTGGGTGGTGGATGCCTGGTAAATTAACAAAGGGCATTTGGATACGAATAGTTCAGTACACAATGCTACATTGTTTGGTGTGGCATTAATATAGTATATGACGCATGAAGATCATATATGACGCTCTTTACTAACTCCATGTGTAATAGCCATTCATTGTGATTGCATGGGAGAATCAAAACAAAATGGGTTAAATGTGACCCCCTTGCACAGTTCTCAGGTTCATTATTTCCCAGTCGGATTTAGGTTGATTTTGGAATATTCATGAGATATCCACCACATACCTGCCCCAAACTCGGTTCTGAAAATATTTATATCAAGTTCAGCAGTTGAGTTAACAATTTCTCGCCTTTTATTGGGTCAATGTACATATACTATACGGGTGTTCTCTGTTATATTCATAAAATAATATTTTTCAGATATTTGTACTCTATGTTTAATTAAATTATCAACGTTTCATATTGACGTATTCAGGACATGCTTGTGCACATTTAAATATCATTTGCGACACATTCGATGAACAAATCTCCAAACAATATACAATTTACTCGGATATATTTTTGAAAACGCGACACATTTTTGCGAAACTGAATGATATTTTCGTTAAAAAAATTAAAATTTCGCGGAAACTGTGGCCAATATTGACTTATGTACAAAGTTAAATACATACTGGATGTAATATATATCACAGTTACAATAATATATCAATGTTATGTTGGTACCCAATGTTTGCCAATGAATCGCTCATTAGAAAATCAGCACAAATATTTGAAAGAGGACCCCTATTTTAAAGTGATGTAGAAAAAATTGCTCAAAGCGGATTTTAGCGGATTTTGGATATATTATTCAAGAGATATTCCCGCGTCCAATGACATAAAAACCGCTTCTCTACCAATTTCTTCTAGGTTCACCATTTTTTTCGCCTTCTCCGACTATACTAAAAGGACTCGAGTCGGATCTTCTAACTCTTAGTATAAATATGTTGAATCTGGGGTGCCTCAAGGATATGTCCTTGGACCCATTATGTTTCTTTTATACATAAATGATATTGCAGATGTTATATCATCAGCTACAAGATTATTTGCAGATGATACCTGTTTGACCTTTAGTGATAAAAATATCTGATATTGAAAATGTAATGAATGATGACTTAAGTAGGATTGATGATTGGGCAAAAAAAATGGTTAGTGACCTTTAATAGTAGTAAGACTGAAACAATGCTCTATGCTCACTCCAAGAGTCCATCGAAGCCATCACTGATCTTTGGTAATGACACTCTTGATTTTTCTAAGTCTCTTAGACATTTAGGTCTTGAAACTTGATGATGTGCAATTTGATGCGGCCAGGATTGTAACAGGCTGCACCAGGTCAACATCGAAAGATAAACTTTTGTTTGAACTGGGTTGGGATTTACTTTCGGACAGAAGATACGTGAGAAGAATGTGCTTATTCCACAAGATCTATAATGATAAAAAACAAAAGTTCTTATATGATACATTTCCCCCTCGAATTGAAAAAATAACAGATCATGATGTTTGGAACAAGAGGTATTTGGTCACATTAGGGGGATTCACATCGACATTTAAGGCTATCTTCTTTCCTCGATGTGTCGCTGATTGGAATAAAATAAAGGATGATATTCGCTCAAAGCCATTGCCAGCCTTTAGAGATAGTATAAAACCTAATGTTTATAAGCCACCCGGATATTTTTATTATGGGAACAGGAAACTTAATATATTACACTGTCGAATATGCTATGGATGTAGTGAATTGCGCAGTGATATGCATCATAACAATTATCTCCTCAACCCCAACTTGTGACTGTGGATATGCCAAAGAAGATGCCTTTCATTACTTTTTAGCTCAACTTTACTTTGTAAATTTTGAGCTATTGCCATGGCTTGGTATCCGTCGTGCGTGTGTGTGTGCGTGATTCGTCAACAATTTCCTTTAGCACGGGCTACAGTTCGTACCTTTGGTCTGATTATTTTGAAATTTGTCATGGATGTTGACATTAACATGCAGATGGGAACGAGTCATTTTGGGGTCTTTCGGAAAAAAAACATGGCCGCCAGTGGCCATCTTGGATTTCAAAATTCAATGCATTAGCACAGGCTACAGGCCGTACTGTTCGTCTTATTGTCATGGATGTTAATATTGACATGTAGATGGGAACGAGTAATTTTGGGGTCATTCGGCCAAAAAACATGGCCACCGGCAGCCATCTTAGATTTTACTCTTTGCATGACTAAATTCTTTGACACGGGTTACAGGTCGTACCTTTGCTCGGATCATCATAAAATTTGTCGTGGATGTTAACAATGACATGTAGATGGGAACGAGTGATTTTTGGGTCAATCGACCAAAAAATATGACCGCCAGCAGCCATCTTGGATTTTACTCTTTGTATGACTAAATTCTTTAGCATGGGCTACAGGTCGTACCTTTAGTCTGATCGTCATAAAATTTGTCATGGATGTTAACGATGACATGTAGATGGGAACAACTCATTTTGGGGTCATTCAGCCGAAAACATGGCCACCAGCAGCCATCTTGGATTTTACTTTTCTCTTCATGTCTATAAACTAGTATTAGACATTCAACTTTCCACATTCCTAATCGCTCCATTGACTGTAATACATTAAATTATTCCCTTTCCAAGTTGAGCTACAGTGTCATTGACACTTTCATTTGTATGTCAGCTATATCAGCAAGCTAGGATAAAACTATCCGAAGCCCTGTCAAAGTATGAAAATGTTTCCGTTTTCACATTGCATTTTGGCAATCCTAACTTACCATATGACGAAAATGCTAATATATACATGAGAGCTCAAGATTTCATACGTACCTCAGGAAGGTTCGACTAAGTATATATGTATAAACAAACAAATAATTCGCTCCTATTATCAAGTTGTTGGCATATTTCAGCAATCATGTGAAACAAGGATAGATGTAATGGTCTTCTTCTTTCTACTCTCTCCATCTGTCTACTACCCCCTTCTCTTTCATTTTCTGTCTCATCATCTCTCGTACACTCAATCTATCTTGCGGCTCCATTTATAGTTTAGTTATTTTATTTCTGTTACTTTATAAAATAGAACAACTAATTATTTTGTATGCTTATGTTATGTCACCATTTGTTATGTTACTTTATGTTTGGAGAGGAGGAAAGATTAAGTGCGACGAGCACTTGTCCCCCAATCCAATTGCTATGTATATGAGCAATAAAATATGTTAAACTAAAACACTTTGTATGAATCTTTCGGGTAACCCATAGATGGGAGCTATCAGATTGTTCCTAATTTCGTTGAAAAACATGGCCGGCTTGTATTTCACATTTAAATCCATTGGCATGTTTGAAAATTTCTGGACATGTTTAGGATCTCCTCTAGATGGGAGCTGTCAAATTTTAATGATTTTCGATTAAAAACAAGGGTGTTGGCAGTCATCTGGATTTTGCTCTTTGCTATGACTAAATCCTTTGTCACACCCTATAATCACTTCCCATCCGATTGATCCCAAAATTCATATGGCTCTACAGATTGGCCTCTAGTATTACGTAAACATATAAACGTTCCGCATTCCTTATACCTCCATTGACTCTAATGTATGACATTATCCCCTCTCCAAGTTGATCTACAGCACTACTTTTCATTGACACTTTCATTTAATATTTGATTTTGAATTAGAATACACCCAGTCGGACCAAACATAATATCGGGCATGCATCACACAAAGTAATGTTTCACCACACAGTGTGTGGTAGTTTCATTCGGCATGATTCATTCATTATGGAATGTAATGCAAAAACTGAAGCACATAGCCTCATGGTATACATACTAGTTAAATCCCCGAATGTTTCAGCACTCTATGTGATAATAAACCATTCACAACCATATGTCACAAGGGATATTTAGACTGTAAAGAAACACTCATCTCTTCACTAGATTAGCTCCCGTCTCACCATGTCAAAGAGACGGTACATCGTAAATTGAGATAAATCACTTCTACCTCTTTGTTTATTAACCCTTTCTATACTATATTCTCATTGATGAGTTGTTATCCTTTAGGAAATTGTCAGATAATAAGTTAGGTCATCTGTTGAACTTATTGTCTGAACATTTCCCTACAATAAATAAGACTCCTTCTGCACTGCATGTGCATGTTATTAGCTGTCACCTGCTTATTTTACCAGAACACGTGTACCCCTCCAGAGGAATAAGTTTTACAAATGACCAAACTGTTTTTATTAACCTGAACAGAACATTCCCTTTAAATGACTGAATAGAAATCACGACATGTAGTATCAGAACACAAATCTAAATGAATAATAGACCATTCCAATATATACTTTTATAACTGAGTGGGAGAATCCATTTTGTATAGAAATGGTTTATGGAGAACTGGACTGTTGTTAAGGACAAGCCATAAAGCATGAGGTTTGATTTTTTTCCCCAACATCAGCCTTTTTGTGATCCAAAAATATCATGCGATACCATTTATAATATCATTGCACATTTTCATGCTGGAATAGCAATGAGAGAGAGAGAGAGAGAGAGGTTCTTTCTCCATATACCAAAAAGAATAAGTGAATTATTTAGGAAGATTATATCACGTATGTCCCTCTACGCTTGTCCCTGTTGAGGTTTCACATTCATTTGTGGCAACTTTCTTGTTTTCCCAGGAGATTCAGACTTTCAATAAGCAGACATCTGGAGTAGAAAAAACATTAAGTACATTGGCAATTCCAACAGATAACAAGGACCAAAAGTCAACTTTTCAAGAAACAGTCGGTAAGAAATAGGTTATGCTTTTATATTTCACTATTCTGTTACATTGTCACATCCTGTTGTCACACTGGGTGAATGGCATCAAAACAAACCAGGTTCTTGTCTAAAACACCCAGATCTTTTACATGAGAAGTCTGGAAGAAAATAAGAATCATGGAGCATATGTTAATATAAACCCAATGAATGCTTATCTGCTTCCAGGTTTCATGTAGACACGATCTGGGTTTTCTGGATGTCTCTGGATGCTATCAGTTAGCGAATGAATGCTATTTATTCAGTGCACGCTAGTTTAAATAAATTATTAATTAAATGCTAAAAATATCGGTAAAATAACTGCAAAGGTTTATGATTCACAAAGAAATTATACAATAGTAAATACTCTTTATTGCAGACACCAGTGTTGATGATGGCATACACATATAAATATAGGTTAGCTAGTACTGGGACACTCTTTAAAGACCAGCTGAATAATACAATTAATTTAGCTGTAAACATATCTAGATATGTCTTAACTTATGCTAAATAAGTACTATTTCTAGACATTTGAAGAAAACAGCTTCTTTGTTTACAATATTTATTTTTGAATCGGCTGTTTCCGTCGCGACTCGGAAATGACGTCATCGAGGGTACAAAGACGGAAGAGATTTTATGCACCGTTTTTAAAATTACGTATTTTGAAATCGCTTTTTTAATTGTTGTTTATTTGCGTGGCTGCAAACTGTAGCCATAAATATAATTATATGTTAAAGTGGCCTGAGGATGCAGCCATTCGACGACAGTGGACGGCGTTTGTCCGCAACAAGAGAGTTTGGAATGGACTGTCACAGCTGCTTGTGTTCCAACTTCCAAGCACTTTGAAGAAGGATCTTTCACAGATATTGTGAAACTCAAGCTGGGACATACAAAAGTGTGATTCACAATGTCAAACAAAATGTTACCTGTACGTGAATATAAACCATGCCGGTACCAATAAACACCCACTCATGGGCCTTGTCGGGGTTTCAATACAGGGGTGGGGTATATCTATTAGTAATGTAGCCCTACATTGTAGTAAATTGGTCATACATGTGGATTTACTTTAGGCGATGTTGGAATCGTGACTTGTTCTACTCAAGCGTAAATGCATAAATCATTAAATGGGCACATTTACAATACAAAAATGTCAGTTATGCATGACCATTTGCAATATTAGGCGTGATTTACAAGGCTACCAATTAACAATCTGTGTAAATATAAGTGATTGCTCTACGTTAGTTCTAGTCTAACTAGAGGTAAACATCGATTAGAACCTAAACTTGAAATTGAATGAAAATCATTAGTAAATCTACTCACCAGATAGAACTTTTCAAGTTCGAATAATTAAAATCCAATACGAATCACCCATGTATTAATCCATTTGTGAAAGCATATATACACCAACCAGAGATGTATATAACCAAGAATACCGCACTGCATCATCACCATGCATGCACGTGTGAATTGTGTCACGATTTTTCGTCAATATTTCCATCAACAAAGCATAAATTCCTTGTATTCCAATCGAATTGTTCAGAGAAATTCTTTACGGTAGTTCGAATTATATACATGACTACGAAGTTATATGACTACACCAGTCATTAAGCAGTAACCGAGCATAACAAACTGGTATTTGAACTATGAACACAAACAAATTTCATGCAGGTGATGTGACCTACATATGACCTAGCGTCAACGTCATGTGCGTGTGCATATCTATACTCGACAATATTGCGTCTAAAGTTGACTATGAGACTCCTACAATCATAAAATATTGATCAAATATGGAATTATGTTACCTTTTAACATGCCTTCAGTCCACTGTATCAGTATTATTTTTAAAATAACAGCAATCGCGAGGGACTATTTTGTTATTGCGAATGTAGCATGCGTAAAAAATCGTTCGATTTGTGATCAAAGCAGTACGTACGGTACCGTATGCTATACGTACGTCATAATATGCACAGGAACGCCCACATTTCCACCGAGTGTGGTAGATATAGGTCTATATAGTTGATGCCTTGTGGAGATTGTGTGATACAGATCTCGATTCATTTGAAACAATAAACATAATACATACTGAAAATAATTTATATACTCCTTTTGCGGTTTTTGTTTTGTTGACAGACTGTAAAAAAAAAATTCTTTATGATAATTCTAAAGGCCATGTATGATACTGCATGTAAAATTCAGGTCAGTACCAGTAGGCCTACTAGTGCGTAGAGAGCAGTTTGGAAATTCTTGATAGTATAAAATGTTTGATGCTTCACACCACCCTTCCATTATAATGACTAGGGCTGGACGATATTAAAGAAAATAAAAACCACGATTTTTGGAAATTAAAACCGCGGTTAACGATATAATCGCGTTTTTTTTTAAACAGATACAAGAAACTGAAAACAATTTCTCACTGTTCGCTAGAATCACATCATAAATTGTCATTAATATTGACAAGTTGACGTCGGGAATAACATACCCGGTACACAACCACTCAACCAGTGACAACCTCATGCTCGATCGATATTAATGACTATAGTGACCATAAATTTGGGTGTCTAAAGCCAGTTGAAAAATTTAAACATAAAGAGCATTTGAAGCATAGGCTTTCTAGTAATGAAATATAGGTCAAGCTTTTGCGGATTTCAGCCCACTACGTTCATGACTGAACTAGATTAAATAATATTACATACCAACAGAAATTTAATACCCAGTATCGTGAATATCAAGTTAAAACATACCGCAATTGTATATCTCCGTCAAAGGTATCTTGCCCACTGAACTATATGGTATATTATCCCAAGTAGGAGGGGTTAACTCTCCGAGTTGAAAAAATGGTACGAAATTCTATGGTACATATCCTCTGTCATGTTCATGACCCGTGTAATCACGTGATTTCTGACACGTAGTGAAGTAATCGCCATATTTTTTTCCCTCCTCACCAGGACGGGTGCAAAAAGAATCTCTCACAAAGAATACGAAGCTAAGTTGCAGTTTGTATAGCAAAAACAGTTTTGTTTTTGTTTTATACAAACAACATTATTTCTTTGCTTATAGTTGAAAATTATGTAACGATTCACATAAAGATTACGACGGTTTGTTCCGAATATAATAATATCGGAATCGGATGACTCGTTTCGTTTTAACCGACTTTGTCTTCCATAATTTTAATCGGTCAATGATTTAATATCCGTTGTCTGTGCAGACAATATGCAACGTTTCTGGCCTATTAAAGGCAGAACATTCGAGGCACCATTGGATATGACTAAAGACGCTGATCGTTTTCTTTATAACAAATCTATGGCATACAGGTGACGTGTTATTTAAGTTACCACGTGCGTTGACGGTGGTTAAAGGTATCACAAAATTAGGTGACTTATTTTCGAGTTCATTTTTTCGTTTGACGGCTTTCTTTATACGTTGACAATCATCGTCTGGTGTACAACTGACGGAAAAAGCAGTGTTTAAATGCTTGTGAAATAGGCTGATAGGATTGTAAAATCCCGAATGTCACTTTGAACCTTTTTCACCCTGGATGATTAACAATGGGGCCGTTACTGCCTTGGTTGCCACATGGTAACATAACACAACAGGTGTATTTGTGATTGTTCGCAATCACATTAATTACTTTCACAGGACTGCTAATCGAGGTAAGACCAGGTTCATGAATCGCCTTCCCCGTAGCTCCCCTTGAAGTCGCTTCCCTTGTTTCGAGGTCCCAAGAGTAGAGAACGAAAGTCGATATATAGGGTTCCTCTAATTGGCGTAATTAGCACTCGGAGCGATAGTCACACCACACAGGACGCGGGTTGGGGCTACCCATCAAACCCGTAGCTCACACGAGTTGCTTCCCCTAGGACACGGACAAACTCGCGGGGAAGGATCCAGAGAATTTTTGTTTGGGGACACCTGTTCTGTATTTGAGTATGTGCCCATATAAATTTGGATGTTAAAATATTCAGTACTGGATACTTGATTGTGCAAATAAAGGCTCCATATTATAGACTATATATCATCTGCGGGCTGATGATTTGCATTACTAGGACATTTTGTTGAATTGTAGAAAAATTCCTTGAAAATATGGAAGATCCAACTGGAATAAATACTATCTACATGGAATTTGGGGACATTTGGGTCTCTATAGTTTGGGCACCCAAACCTGTAACAGGTATCAAAACATCCCTGTATCCTTCTCTGACTTGCCGATATATTGTGTTCCTCTAATTGGCGTAATTAGCACTCGGGGCGATAGTCACACCAAACAGGGCGCGGGTTGGGGCTACCCATTGAACCCATTAGTCACATTGGTGCGTTCCCTGGACTATCGAATGGGATGTCAATCTGCTTCTGCGGGTCGACCGTTGGCTGTTGACGTGCCCCGGACGGCTGTGACCACTGAGCTCTACTAAAACACTTGACACACGCCGTCCATCGCTACAAGTCGTCATCTCGGAGTCAGCGCGGCTGGGGGATACACCCTCGGTGATCCCTGACCATGCTCTCCGGTGCCTTATGATCATAGTGTGTGGAAATTTGGGCTAAAATTACTAGTCGAATGGCCATTTTACTTTGTCTCAATTCAAATTAGGAGACTTTTTCTCAAATTATTACATTTACGCAATTATTTGGCACCTGAAAGTTTATCCTCCATGCCTTCTGCCCCAGCTGGGCTTGGAATGGGATCACAGTTCACAGGCTTGTTTCCTCCTTATTATAAGTCACCACTTCCGGGGGCTTGGCAGACAGGTTACTGGCCGCATTCTGGCCAACAGCTGCCAGTAACTTCGGGTTTGATTTTAAATTAAAACAAAAGATCTTATTCCCTGACGCCATTATAGCAGGAAGCTTGCTTGGGAACTGGTACCTACTAACCTCCCATCGCCAGTTCGGTCGGTTGGATATCGGGATCGGTCCTGCTGCTGCTCCACCCTGAGAAGTACAGGCTCTGGACATTCCTCCGGGGTCCCCAATGACCAGACCTCACATGCAATTAGAAATGAAGCTTGTCGTGGTGTATTGTGCTGTTAACACTCCATCGACGGATGGAGATCAGGATCAGATCGAGCAGTCGCTCCAGCACGAGGTGAAAGGGCTTTCGACATTCCTTTCGGGTCACCTTTACATGCGCTTACGAGGGAGCTCAGTTAGTTGTTCAGTGTTCTCTGATGCAGCCAAGCGCAGGAAGAAAATTAATGTCGAATTTTGATTAGCAAATAACCTCAGATTGACATGATTTGATAGCATTGTTCTACAATCATTTACAATTTAACAGAACATCAGAGTGCTTTCCCTTGTTTCGAGGGTTCCAAGGAAGAGATAGAAACCTTTACGACCAGGACACTGTCACTTGTCGATGTATAGTGTTCCCTTCATTGGCGTAATTAGCACTCAGGATGATAGTCCCACCAAACAGGTCGCGGGTTGGGGCTACCCATCGAACCCATTGGCCGCATTTGGTGGGCTTTCTGGGACTATCGACAGGGACTCCAAGTCGGATACTACGGGACGGACTGTTGGCATACCCTGGGACAGTCAAATGAGGAAATAGGATACAAGTTGCATGGCTTTTGTTAGCATTTGGGTAGCAACTTGCCCTGTGATGCCGGTCAGTTTGTACCCTGCCTAACGTCGTCAGAGATGGGTGGTTATGCCATCGGACTGCACACTTGGCGACCTGGGTTCGACCATCCTGAGAGGTATTCAACCATTTTACTATTCTCGGGTTGGGATGTGTTCAACTTCTTGCTTTATAAGTGGTTGCTTCTTTCCATGTTCCATCCAGCTCTTTCATGGTCATGGGCTTTGCTGGAGAATGTCTATAGTCATTCATATCACTAGATTAGTATATGACTCTCGCCCTTTCATTTTCCTGACTTTTTAAGACGTGTTCTGGACTGGTTCGGGTGCTCGATAGGGTAAATATTTACATCTCGATTTGGGACGCAAGAATCAGAGTTAAACAAGCATACATGCTTTATCTCCGACCTCGCTGTGTTTCCGTAATAGATACGAATGACATATATTTTGTCTTCAGGTTGCTTTCAGTGCTAACTCAACATGGATTTCACTTTTGTTGTCCAGTCATACATAGATGAGTCCATTATCCATGGTTCGACATATGCTCAATTTCAGAACACTGTTGACACTTGTTCAGCACCCCACTCGGTCCTTTGCTGACCTCAGCGATTGCCAATGCAGGATAATGTTGGACCTGTGGGGCAGCATATGAATCGTGTTGGGCACATTTCATAAAGCCGGATGAAAATTCTTGCCAGATGCTTCTCCTCATGCGAGATTCATTAGCATTGGGTGTCGGATGCCAGATCATATGATCCGCCCTCTCGATTCGCACTTCGGGCGATGGTTGTCTCCGGAACAGGGTCCCATTGGAGGGGCACCCCATCCTTACCAGAAGGGATATCTTGCGCCATCGACTCGTCTGGGACCAGTCAGCAGAGCTCGAACAGTTGGGGCGCGGTGGCCCTTGGTCTGCTTTTCATTACATACCTGCCGTCGGTTTCTGCTGGTTTTGGGCTTGTGCCACAATCCTGATGCATCGTTAGTCCAATTTTTGTTTTTGTGGATTTCCACCTTAACGACATTGGAATTTCGGTTCCTGGCTGCCTTTCTGTCATGGATTCAGTAGCCTGTGATTGGTCAGTTGGGTTTAACTGTGTTGGTGGGCATTTCCACATTTGGGAACGTCATCGGGGAAAAATTTCATGGCTTATTACATCTTAGTCGGTCATATCTCGAACTCCAGGCTTCAAACTAAGTTTTCTGCTGTGAAACTCCAATTCGAGCCCTGTTCTTCATACGGCCTGAGCCTTGCAACGTATGTCTGGGTAATACCCATTCGCTTCCCGGTCAGACTATTGGTCAATGATACCTCCTCCTTATCGACAATGGCATGTCTCCAAGTAGTTGGTGTCGGGCCCTTTCTTGGGAGCTTGCAGCTGGTTTTTCATCGGGCTCTCATCGTGTACTGGGACACGGCCCAACCCACTCAAGATTTGGTTCGGGGGTTGGTTCTATTGTTTTTAAGGGGGGTCTTCGTTATTATTACTTGCGGCTTTTGCTGTCTGGGTTAGCCTGTTTAGGTGCGGTATTAGTATTTAGCCATCCCTGGGTTTATAATACCCGGCTGGGGATTTCTTGTCAACGGGTATTTTTTTTCTATTTCCATTTCCTGAGAACATGGATGCTTCTCCCCTTTCGGGGGGGGGGGGGGGGGGGGGGGGGGGGGGGTTGTTACCCGTACCTTTCCCGGCAAGTACTCGGCTGATACATTATTAGCCCTAAGTTCCGATGCGAATGTCGTATCTATCTCCAGGTCTTCTGAAGCTATTTACTTTACTTGCAGGGGTCTTAAACTCTTAAGTGTCCACTTTTTGTTCGTTTGAGCTTGCTGACAGGTATTAGTTTTAGGATGGAATATTACATTGGCTTATGGTCCTATTGTGCATGTGTGTATATATATATATATGTATATACATATATATCTATATGTCTGTGTATGTATATATTGTAGGTTATCAGGTCAATCCAGTTCTTTGATTCAGATGCATAGCGGTGTTTTTGTTTCCTCGTGGCCTCCACCTGTTAGAAAATTCTATGCTTTACCATATAGTTCAGTGGGAAAGATACCTTTGACGGAGATACAATATTTTCCTAAAAAAGTAAAATATATATCTCCTAGAAGTATCTTGCCCACTGAACACTGAGCTCCCTCCCAGGGTTTCGCACCCGCCCCGCTCACGAGGAATGTCCTACTGGGGATAAAAAATATGGCGATTACTTCACTACGTGTCAGAAATCACGTGATTACACGGGTCATGAACATGACAGAGGATATGTACCATAGAATTTCGTACCATTTTATCAACTCGGAGAGTTAACCCCTCCTACTTGGGATAATATACCATATAGTTCAGGCAAGATACTTCTAGGAGATATATATTTAACTTTTTTAGGAAAATATTGTATTTCGTCATCATCATCATCATGGAGTCTACAAGGATATACATTAGGTTTCTGACAGCCCACACAGAGGCATTAAATGGTGGAAGGATATGTCCCGCCCCCCCCCCCCCCCCCCCCAACTGCTTGTCACAACATAAGTTGAAAATTATACACCACATATATAGGCTGAACTGTCTAACTGTTTGAATTTCAATTTCAAATGGTCCATGGATGCGACGATTTTCACGTAATGACAATAAATCTCAAGGAAACCCGGAACAAAAATCACATTTATTTTTTTTCAATGTTTTCTGTTCTTTCCTTCATAAAAAGAGTCTTCGTGATAAAGGACCCTCTCAAAGCTTTAGAATACAGAATTAACCTTTAAAATAACAAAACATTCGGAATAGCGAACCTTCGGAATAGAGAACCTTCGGAATAGAGAACCTTCGGAATAGCGAACCTTCGGAATAGCGAACCATCGGAATAGCGAACTATCGGAATAGCGAACGTTCGGAATAGAGACATGTCCCCTATACATACTGTACCAAGTTAGAAAAGGATACTATAGTATAGAACACTTTTAGTTTTGACATAGACGAGATAATGGTTTTATTAATCGCCGGTATATACCGGTACCAGAATTTGTCAAGTCACCGGAACGAAATTGTCGGATCGTCTGTCACCGGTCTCTCGCCGATCTGTGGAGGATCTTTGTCACCAGGCTATAAAGAAGCAAGATCAAAATCATCTTCAACGTTAGCGCAGACCTGCCATCGCTATTGTCGCAGCACGTTGTCAATGACGCAAAGCAGATTAACTGTGCAGATGTGATCCCTCGATGACGTCATGTCACGTGCTTCTCCAGTAGCCATGTGCGCGCAGTGCAAAATGAAAACAAAACTTCGGCGACAATTTTGTTCTCAAGTTATTAAAAATAATTCGAGATATTTTGACGGGATTTCTTTGCGGATTTGTGTTAAGGGGACTTTAAAAGATAGACACGACATGATACATGAATACTCAAATTAGATTACAGTTCAGCTTGTCTTTAACCATTTGAACCCTGGCTCCCCACAACGATCGACACCATGACCCTGGGCTCCCAGTGTTATTTTTGATTTATTGTAGACTTTGTTTAGGTGCAATGTGTGGGTTCTGTTTAAGTGGCGCCATAGATCTGAAACTTTACATGTATGTTCCCCATGGACCACTGAGTATTTTAAGACCGGGATACATTGCTACACGATCACTCCCTGGCAACGGTTGCTATGCAGCTACCCGAAATTGAATATAAAATGCAATTATAGCTTTTATCGACGTATTTCAGCCCTAGGAAATGGCGTTTTCGATGCAGCCCATGCCCCATTGTGAAATTTGTTATATATCTGGCGGGATGAGTGAACCAATCTTTTGTTTAATGGTAGCAACGGTTGCTAACCCAAAATGACACAATGACACCATTGCCCTGAGCATTCAATCGTATTATTCCCCCATTTTAGACATTTCCTAGGCGCGTGTTACGTTTTTCCGAAATCACGTGACGAGCGTTTCGGTCGGTCTCGTCGAAAATCAAATGCCAGAGTGCATCATCCCAAAATAAATTGAAGTAATGCACCTTGGGGTGTACTGTTCATACTTATTGAAGTTGGTACATTCTTTGGTCCCGGCTTCTCTTTCGGTGTAAGGTACGAATAACAAACGAATTTGCGTCCATTTTCAACGTATGGACATTATGATCACCGTGACTAATTGCAGGTATGAAGCCACGCCCCTGCCACGTCCCTACCTCGACATAAGCTCTGCCCACCTCCACAACACATCATCTACCCCATACATTGATCTCTTGTCGTATCTCTACTTGAAACAACGCCACCCGCTCCTGGAGCCACTGACGTCTGAATCTCTCCCAGTGTCACTGTGCTTTCGTTCTCCCATTCTAACTCACAAATGGCGTAGTCATCATCATCGAAATCTTCCGCGTCCGATTCCAAAATTTGCCGGACCACCTCGTCTACCGAAAATGTTTTAGGCTTCATAATTCATTATGTTGTGTGCTTAAAGGTACTCAATCTGATAAAACTCCTCTCAATTACTATTTCAATGGCTTCGGGGGTAAAAAATATTTGATTCGAGTCGAGGAAGTCACCCATCAAAGCTCAGATTTGTTAGATATCGATTTTAGAAATCTATTATTTTTCATTATCGGGAATACTTTCTGGCCCAGAACTCAGTCAAAATTGCGTTATTATTACCACTTGATTTTAGAGTTATCCATCCTTGTCTGTTTGAATAGATTTTGGTGTACACATCCCGAGCAGATTACGGCAGTTGAAGGCAATTTATTAGTACTCATCTCGAGTAAATAACAAATTTCAAAAATCAATATCTAATAACTCTGAGCTTTGTTTGATGGGTTCCTCGACTCGAATCAAATATTTTTTACCCCCAAAGCCAAAGAAATAGTAATATAGGACCATCTGATCGGATTGTTGTTGTTGGAATCTGTTGAGATGGGGACCCTCTGTTCGGATTGAGTACCTTTAAGAGTTTTTTTAAGATTTGGTTATTTGTATGCATGTCAGTAATGAGACAATGCACAAGTGTCTTATCCGTATACTATACTTCTACAAAGCCTCCGCTCCAAATGAAGCCACCGGTTCGGGGGAAACTGTGGCCGAGCGGCCTTTTATTGTCCGCCGACCCAACGGGTTCGGAGGACTATTATAATCAGCCTGTGCGTGCGTCCGTGTGTGCGTCCGTGTGTGCATCCGTGCGTCCGAGGTTTCCGGATGATAACTTTAGTTAGAGTGAACCAAATTAAATTAAATTTGGTTTGTGGGTTTACTAGCAGAAAAGACAGGTCAAGTTCGAATTCTGGTTCCGAATTTTTCACCAGAGTTATGCCCCTTTTTCGACTAAGAATTTTACCGTCTGTTAACATTTTTGGTTTCCGACCGATAACTCCAGTTTGGATTATTTGATCTGAACCAAAGTTGGTATGTGTATTTCCCAGCTAAAGATACAGGCCAAGTTCGAATATGGGTTCCGTCCAATTATTTGGCATGAGTTACGGCCCTTTTTCAACTTAGAATTTGACAGTCTGTTAACATTTTTGGTTTCCGACCGATAACTCCATTTTGGATTATTTGATCTGAACCAAAGTTGGTATGTGTCTTTCTCCCAGCAAAACACAGGTCAAGTTCATATTCGGGTTCCGCCCGCCAATTTTCACCAGAGTTATGTCCCTTTTTTACTTAGAATTTTTGCCAATTTGAGGTTTCCGGATGATAACTTTAGTAAATGTGTACTGAATGAAATTAAATTTGGTATGTAGGTTTACTAGCACTAAAGACAGGTTTTTATGCGCAAACAACGGTCGTATCAAGCCGACACTTAGAGGCAGACATGAGGTCTACCGACCTTTTATTTCCTTTATAATACTGTAATTTCTTGTGGTCTTTGTATCTATGTGGGGGGTTAGCACATAAAATGCATTATTCGCAATCCCCTCAATTCCTCCAGTGTACTGTACAACAGCGGAGTTTCTACCCAGCCTGGGGTTTCTCTCCAAACATTATTTTTCATTTTCTATTGCATCATGGAATAGATAGTTCCTATCTTCCAGAGTTGGGGGGGGGGGGGGGTTACACATTCCTTATCAGCAAGTACTCAGCTGATACATTGATAGTTCTAAGCTCTGCCGGAGAGATCGTCTCTATCTCTCTGCAACTCTCTTCTTTATTTGCAGGATCTTCAGTCCAAATCAAGACTATTTGTTTCGTTTGGGCCCTCTGGTAGCTGGCCAACATGTTATTTTAGTCTCATGGGGTACTAGTAGTTAAGTAAATAGTCTTATGGTGATATTGTTATTGTTATCAGGTCAATCCAGTTCTTTGATTGAGGTGCATAGGGGTTTTTATCTTTCCTCAGGGCCTCCACCCTCCAGAAAATTCTATATTATACCATATAGTTCAGTGGGCAAGAAATTTTTTCCCAGGGTTTCGCACCCACCCCACTCATGAGGAATGTCCTTGGCAATGAGTTTTATCAAAGTGGAGATCACATGGTCGTCATATATTGGATATTACAAGAGGTCTTGAACCATGATAAAACATACCATAGAATTTTTGTACCCTTTTCAACTCAGGGGTTTGTTAACCCTTCGTAGTTAGAATGGGAATATACCATATAGTTCAGTGGGCAAGATACTTCAAGTAGTTAAATATTTTACTTAAATAGATATTCTCCTTATAGGACTTTTGACTGTTTGCAAAAATAAATACATCAAATTTGACAATATATTTCAAATTGGTCACTCCTTTACATATTTCTACACATTCCAGCTCATATAATCATAGCCAATTGAATTGAGAGCGAAAAACAGGGCGATTAAAATGTATTGATCAAGTTAGAGTCCGAATTTAAATAGCTGGTTGGATCCTGATCTGAACCATGAAATCGGAAAAGAGTTGGAATAATTACTACAGAGTTTCTGGCCCAGTAACCAAAATATGGTAATTATTGTGGTCTGCGAGAAACAATCACGCATCCAATACACCCACCTTTCTATCAATAAATTTCTTTTTTTCCCCTAAAAAGCTATGCAAACATTTTTTAAATCAGAATAGAGTCGGAGCCTGATCAAACAAGAGCTGGAGTCAAAATCGGTTAGATCCAAAACTGCAGGAATCATTGAAGTCCATTGATACTGCCCTTGAAATTGTGGCAGGGTATCACCATTTAGAACAACTTGCTGAGCCTTCGCAAACTCCAAGGTTGATTTTGAATAATTAATGTATACAGTAAATTGTCTCTATCTGTGTTTTTCAAGTTCTATTTTTTTGCTTGTTTCTGCTTGTTTGTCAAAATGTTTTATGAGATTAACGCTTGACAATTAATTATACCCCCATCCCAAAATATGGGTGGTGTAGTGGATTACATGCGTCCGTCTGTCTGTGTGTCTGTCCATCCATCCGTCTGCTCATATATCTCAACTATGGTTGATCGGATCTCAATGAAATTGGCTATGCAGTTTTGTCATCAGGAGGGCTTTCAAAAGAGGCTTCATTGATGTTGTTCACATTTTCCTTTCAAGAGTAATCCATTTTTCTTTATCTGAAAATGTTGGATTTCCGTCCGCACGTCGTTTGTTAGAATTGTCAAGTATAATTCGTTCATATGATTTGTTTTCACAATTTGGTTTCTGACCTGTTTCCACCATATCTTGTCATCAGAGACATTAGAACATAGATATTTAGATACAATATGCAAACAACAAGCAGAGAAGCAATTTCAGAAACAATTTGAGATTTGCTATCATTGACACTTTATATTGAATTTACCTTTGTTTTTTGTTGGCTAATTCACATGAATTTAATCTATGATCATACTCTCAATTGCTTCATGAAGATGCATATTATTTGGATTATCTAATTCAGTGCTTATGCAGATTTTTACCAGATCATTTTTATTCCAGATGAAGAGTTAACTCAACTAAGTATGGGAGCAAATCTGCATGCCACAACAGAACAAAGTAATTCATCTGATGCACCAGTAGAATGGAATTCACCTGTAATATCAGAACAAAGGAGTCCATGTGCAATGCTGAAAGAAAGGAGTTCACCAGTATCCGTAGAGAAAATCTGTTTACATGCAACACCAGAACGAAGGATCTCATCTCCCACAACTGAAAAAAGTTGTTCGCCTGTAACTCCAGAAGAAAAGAGTTCACCTGTAACTCCAGAAGAAAGGAGTTCACCTGTAAAACTAGAAGAAAGGAGTCCACCTGTAAAACCAGAAGAAAGGAGTTCGCCTCTAACTCCAGAAGAAAGGTGTTCACCTGTATCTCCAGAAGAAAGGAGTTCACCTGTATCTCCAGAAGAAAGGAGTTCACCTGTAAAACCAGAAGAAAGGAGTTCACCAGAAGAAATGAGTTCACCTGTAACACTAGAAGGAAGGAGTTCACCTGTAATTCCAGAAGAAAGGAGTTCACCTGTAACTCCAGAAGAAAGGAGTTCACCTGTAACACTAGAAGAAATGAGTTCACCTGTAACACTAGAAGAAAGGAGTTCACCTGTAACACTAGAAGAAAGGAGTTCACCTGTAACTCCAGAAGAAAGGAGTTCACCTGTAACACTAGAAGAAAGGAGTTCACCTGTAACTCCAGAAGAAAGGAGTTCACCTGTAACTCCAGAAGAAAGGAGTTCACCTGTAACACTAGAAGAAAGGAGTCCACCTGTAAAACCAGAAGAAATGAGTCCACCTGTAACTCCAGAAGAAATGAGTTCACCTGTAACTCCAGAAGAAAGGAGTTCGCCTCTAACTCCAGAAGAAAGGTGTTCACCTGTAACTCCAGAAGAAATGAGTTCACCTGTATCTCCAGAAGAAAGGAGTTCACATGTAACTCCAGAAGATATTAGTTCACCTGTAATTCCAGAAGAGAGGTGTTCACCTGTAACTCCAGAAGAAATTAGGAGTTCACCTGTAACTCCAGAAGAGAGGTGTTCACCTGTAACTCCAGAAGAAATTAGGAGTTCACCTGTAACTCCAGAAGAGAGGACTTCACCTGTAACTCCAGAAGAAAGGAGTTCCCATTCAACACCTGAAAAAAAGTATTCACCCACAACCTCAGAACAAAGGAGTTCACCTGTAAGAGCAGAACAAGAGATTTCACCTGCAACACCAGAACAAAGGAATTCACCTGTAATAGCGCAACAAAGGAATTCACTTGTTACTTCAGAACAAAGGAATTCACCGGTAACAGCAGAACAAAGGAACTGTCCTACATCTATCAGTGAAAAAGTTACCTGTAACCTGTCAACTTCTCTGCCAGCCAATAATACAGACGAAGATCTTCTGTGGAATTCTTGCATGCCTGCTGTAGTAAGGGAGGTTATTATTACTGAGATAAAACCCCATGGAACATCTACATGCAATGTTAGGGATTGGGCATTAGATACGACCCAATCTCATGAAGTTAAACAAGATAGACATAGAAAAAAGAGAAGTCAGTCTGATAGTATGATGAAAGAAGGCCACGCAACTCCTTCAAGTACAACACGGAGAACCAGAGGCAAACGTCTTGATTTTCTTGCTCTTTCCAAAGGAAAAGGCAGAATACATTGCAGTTCTGATTCAAATGTAAAAGATAAAATGGAGAGAGATTCCTTTGTGAAATATGGTCAAGTTGCTTCGCCTTCCAAAGAAGATAATAGTTTGGCAGGGGTAACCAAATTAGATGACCTACCAGAAAAATCTGACTGCATTCAACGGCAGTCAGAGAAGAGTCCTCTATCGGGGAATGTCATTGACAAATTCAAATTAAGGAGGTGTTCGGTGACCTTGACCGACTGTTCTTTGAGCGACTGCTACCCATCTCCCAAGGTTCCCAGGTTATTGATGGACTCAGATAACAGCTCTGACTCAGATTCTGATGCCGATATATTTTGGAGAAAGACAAAAGGTTGTTATCAGCCAAGAAAAGCTAAAAAACGCTCGTGCAATAATGTGGTTTCATTGAAAGTGAGATCAGCTTCATGTGACTCGCCAAAAAAGAAAAGCCGTAGAAGAAAACTGGTTTATCCTGATGATCCTATTAATGGTCAAAGCACTGAAGTCAATAACATGAAAATAAGCCCAAGTGATGATGGTTTCCATGACGATAGCCTCAGCCTGTTTATTCCCGAAAGTGAAGATGATTTTCGCTTGTTCTATAACTCGGATATTTCATTTGAGGAAGTCTTTAAAGCAGATGAGGGTTATTCTGAACATCTAAATGTGCTAACTGATTTGCATGTTGCATCTGATCACAATTCACTATTTACAGACAATTCTAATTCAGTATTTGCAGACACTGGAGCCCCAACATATGATTGCCCATATTGTTGTGATTATAAACATTGTGACTTCATCATGGTTTCCTTTCACATCAGAACACTTCACAGAATTCCTACCGCGACACGATGTGATGTCTGCTTCTTACACTTTGACAATGTTCGATATTTGCAAAATCACTTGAATCTGACACATGGACCACAAAACCGAAAAGATCACGAACAAATTGTGCAAGAATTGTCGCCAGATCAGTGCATTCTGTGCTCAAAAACTTTTGCGAACAGAGTCTCATTGAGGTTGCACAAGAAATCAGTTCATGGAATGAATTCCACAATATCTATGGAAAACAGTTCCTTAACAAACAACGTTTCTGAGATATTAGCAGCAGTTGGAGATGGAGCTATTCAGCCCGTTATTGTTTCCGTTACTTCTTTGAAGAAAAGTAAAAACCCTGAGTCTGAGAGTTCATCGTCCGAGAGGGATGAAAACTCTGAGCAAGAGTTTTCATGCTCTGTTTGTGGAGGTTGGTTTCATAGTGCTAATACTTTAGTTGAGCATGTGAAATGTCACAAGGCTGGAAAATCAAAACTTCATTGCTACAAGTGCAGCTCCTGTGGCAAATTTTTTTCGCGGGAGATCGACTACAAGGAGCATCTTCTCTCATACCGACGACAGGTGTTCTTCTCTTGTCATCACTGTGATTGGAAGTTTGGAAGTAGGGCTGAGCTAGAGAAACATAAACAAGAACATTTACGCATCAAGAAATTTGTGTGTAGTCAGTGCTGCAAAGGATTTCATCGTCAAGTCGAACTTGATGCTCATATCTTAAATCATGATGTGGCAAAAGAGGGTGAATTCATTTGTCATGAGTGTGATCATGCATTTTTTGATGATGCAGATCTTACTGAGCATATTCTACTCAATCATCCTGTTATAGGAAATTTTGAAAATTCTTCAAAAGATATTGAGAAAACTCCTGAATTTGACAGCTTAGACATCGCTCACACATCAACACCTTTAAGCTCCGATATAGCAAAACCAAACTATCAGTGGCCATTGGGATCAAAATTTCCTGTGTTAAGCTGCAAATTATTGACTGCAGAAAAATACAAAAAAAATACTCAATCCAACACGATAGCACCTAGTTATGAAATGAATAGGAAGCCAGAACCTGGGAGGAATTTACAATTTGGAGAGGAATATGAGGACTCTATTGCAGCTCTTATGATAAGTGATGGCTATTCAGTACCTAAATTGGAATCTGGCATGCTAATATGTAAGCAGTGTGGATTTAAATGCCATGGTGAGAGTATATTACTGCAGCACACCATTATTGAACATGAAGATCCATGCACAATGGGAACGCCTAGTGCCCCCCACTCTGGAACATGTCAGAATGATTGTGGAAAAAGTCCTGCATTATCACAAAACAATATTCATCCATCGGTCACACCTTACTCTTGTCCAAAATGTGAAAAGATCTATAAATGTGGGTATTCACTCAAAAAACATGTTACACAATCTCATCAGAATCTTGCAAGCCATGCGTGTTCTAAGTGTAAGATTGTTTTACATATAGATGCTTCAAAGTTCAGAAGACTTCCAGAGAAATGTGATTCGCAAGTAGAATCGGAAATGTCGGAGATGGACGAGGTAGCTGCGCAAAGGCGGATCTCTCTCAGATCATTTGACAAACAGATGAAGCTATCTGTAAATAAAGGTAAAGCTATCTCGAAAAAGAAAACTAAGGCAAAATCGGAAGCACATGTCACAAAAAAGAGAGTTTTACTGCATAATCAAAAGGCAGATATTCAAAAGAGAGGTAGACCTCCAAAGAAGAAGAAATCTAATGTTTCATCCCAGTCTCAATCATCCATTGACTCCGAGTTCAAAGAAAATAATACACCATGTACAAACTCTTCCAAAGACACTGATCAATTTATGTGTACTGACTGTCAATCTATTTTTCAACACATAAGTGATGCTTTAAAGCATAGTAAGATATGCTCACAGGTAACAAAATAGTATAGAACTGCATCAATGCAATGCTGATAAACCCTATTACTTCCATCGCCTCAAATTACTGTCATAAACATTTTTTATTTTTGCTGTTCTTTCTGAAATGATGTACCACTATTTCATTTCACCTAATTTCTGTGTCCATCTCAGTAAACCAATTGGTAAAGAGACCTAACTTAAATTGTTAGACCTCCAGTTACAACAACAACAACTTAAAACTCTAATTTTACATCGTTTTCTGCTTTGTTCTGATGAAAAAGTGTTCAAGACCAATTATGACATACAAGCTAGATCTATAATTACAATTGATTGTCATTTTGTTGTTGAAAATTAACAAAATAATTTTTGGTGTCCCTCCAAAACATCAAAATGATATGAAAGAAATAAATAGAAAATAGCACTAACTTCTGAATAAAGACAAAATAGATTTATTTTTAATTTATTCTGGAACCCTAAATACATCTTTAAGATGGTGTATCTCTTCCCTGAACTTTCTGTATTGATTCAGAAGTACCAAATGATAATTTTGAGTCAGTCACTAGACAAATGGAGATTCTGTGACCAACAAATCATTTTTTCCCCATGAACTGCGGTAGGAATGTTACTATTTTTAGAACTTTACAACATAATTAGTTGCAAATCTATTTTAAAGCAGATTGAGTTAAATGTCTGTATGTTTCTCCATTTTTAGTCATAGCTCTTGGCATTGACATGTAGATGGGAACGAGTCATTTTGGCTTCATTTGTTAAAAAAAACATGGCGGTTAGTGGCCATCTTGGATTTCAAAATTCAATCAATTAGCATGGACTACAGGCCAGAATTTTTGTCTGATCATCCAGCTGGATCATCATGAATTTTGTCATGGATGTTAATATTGACATGCAAATGGGAACGAGTCATTTTGGGGTCATCGGCCAAAAAACATCAGCCATCTTGGATTTTACTCTTTCCATGACTAAATCCTTTGGCATGGGCTACAAGTCGTAGCTTTGGTCCGATCATTATGAAATTTGTCATGGCTGTTAGCATTGACATGTAGATGGGAACGAGTCATTTTGGGGTCATTTGGCCATAAAACATGTCCGCTGGCAGTCATCTTAGATTTTACTCTAGATATTGATCTACTCGATGGAAGCTATCAAATGTTTTTGAATTTCATTTGAAAACATAGCCGCCAGCAACCATCTTTGATTTTACTTTATATATATCTCTTCATGTCGATAATCTAGTATTACTTAGACATTTCAACTTTCCGCATTCCTAATGATAATCTAGTATTACTTAGACATTTCAACTTTCCGCATTCCTAATCGCTCCATTGACTGTAACACATGAAATTATTCCCTTTTGAAGTTGAGTTACAGTGTCATTGACACTTTCATTTTTTGGGGCAATAATAATGAAATGTGTCTTCAAAGAGCCTTTCATAGAACATTTTGTTGTTGGAAGCATGTTAGAAGAGTTCTAAGGAAGAGATGGAGAACCCTTAACCATTTCATATTCACCATCTTGATAGAGATATTTTTTAATTTAAATTTAAATAATTTAAGAATTTCGTCACTCAGTAGTTTACACCCAGTCTCCATAGCTTTTGATAATCACTCTAAAATAAATACACCATTAAAGAAGCTCATAAGTCTTAAATTAAACCTAATATTCTCATCTTATTTATACACTCATATTGTGTAGTGTTGAAACGATTTGTCGAAGAATTGTTCACCAAAAGTCGACTCCAGAATCCCAAATTGATTAGTTGCATCTGTATATTAAATTGAGCTCGAACTATGACAACAATGACACAATACAATATACCAACTAGAGTGCACTCAGAGAGATGCCAAAGTGCGCAAAAATGTAATAAACAATAATTTAAAAAATAATTTCACTGTATTTTACTTAATTTATTTAATTTAATTTAATGTTAGCAAAAAAAGACAATTACCATTTCTCATTTCATCGCAGATAAAAGGCAAATTACTATATTAATCATTTAAGTAATTAAAACCAATTCCATGTTGCCGAAAGGATGAGACTTTAATATCGATTACATTTTTTTCAGCGGCATATTTTCATTTTCCGATAGTCAAAGTTGACCAAAGGAGCAATTATAAGAAATAATTAATACTATTTGTGTAAATATTGATAGCAGCCAATATGCAACAATAAATATCAATAATTAATCAATAATTAATCAATAACGATCATTTTATGTAATAATAAACTCTTCAATCGGTGTTTATGTCAACAAATGCGTTTTGTTTTGTGTTACGTCATTCGTCGTATTTGACCCGGAACTCGGCTGAAGGTTAGGCTATTCAGCCTATTGCGTCGAATTACGAAATCGCGTTTTGAATGACTCTCTTTTCCCGCACGATAAAAAGAGGTCTTCGCACGAACCAAAAATGATAAAACTTCCCAATTATAAGTAAAAATACCCAAATGAAGGAGTCTATGTAGGTCCCGAAGGAGTCTATAGACTCTTTGATGTAGAGTTCTGATGGAGAAAATGTAGGTCGATCTATTTTTGTCATAACTCTGACGTATTTTGACCTGGGAGAAAAAATCAAAATCGAGGCTCACTACGAGCATGCCAGTTTTAAATATAGAAACAGGGAATCCTGACAAATGGCGATATCGGCGACAAACAAATAATCGAAAACAACACATAAAATAAACATAGCAAAAACGCCAGAAGGCCACGAGGTTTTACGTCGTTTTTGGTGACGGTCATGGAGTGTGACACCAACCTACGAATCTGTCTGATCGCCATACTGTTGCGCGAGCGCACGTAATAATGGCAAGGACAATAACCGCGCTATTTAATAGAATTACTTACACAAACAAATGTTATGAAATCAACAGTGTCGCTAATAAATAAACATCATTGCTCGATGGCCGATCAAAGATAACCGTATCGGCAGCCGTGCTTGGAATCCTTTGATGTTCTTTCAATTTGTGTCTCGTCACGTCAGTTTAATTGTATACAGTAATTATACCAATATGTTTATTGCATATTCTCTGTCACTATGTGTGTAATTAATTCAGTATGAGTAATGTGTCCGCATATGGTTTGATGAATGTCTCATAATACAACATGAAAAGAGAAACCTATACACAATGAAACCCATTGAAGCCAACTTAGCCAAGACACCCGGTATTAATTATCTGGATGGATATAAATTTAGTAGCACCGGCCACCGGTTTGTAGCACCGGTTTCCGTCTTCCAATCGAAATACCCACGAAAAATGGGAACTGTCCATCCTTTCGTTTTTGGATGATAACTTTAGAAAGTAGCAACTGCATGGAATAATATTCGGTTTGTGGGTTTTCTAGCACAAAATACAGGTCAAGTTCGAATTTGGGTTCTGCCTGCCAATATTCACCCTTTTTGTTGTAATTTTCACTAAATTTTTGTTTCCAGATGATAACTTTAGTAAGTTTGAACTGAATGGAATGAAATTTGGTAAATGAGTTTACTAGCCCAAAATACAAGTTAAGTTCGAACATGGGTTCCGCCCGCCAATTTTCACCAGAGTTATGGCCCTTGATGGAATTAGAATGTTTAAGCTATTGCCATCAGTTGGTGTCCATTGTCCGTCAACAATTTCCTTTGGTACACCCTACAGGCCATGTCCATCATCCAATGGTCTCCAACTTCATACAGATCTTCATGGTGACCTCTGGATGGCAGTTATAATTTTTTTTTTTAATTTGTCAAAAAATGTGGCCCCCAGAAACCATCTTGGATTTCAGAATTTAATTTATCAGCACACATTGCAGTCCACATTTATTATGCCCCCGACTTGAAGTCGGCGGGTATATAGTTGACGTCTCCGTCCGTACGTACGTACGTCCGTCTGTCCGTACAAACATTTTGCATTATTGTTCAGCAATCGCTGGGCAGATTTAGCTGATATTTGGTATGGTGATAGAGTAGCCTGGAGGAACAGCTACATGCATAGCGCGGGTTTCGTCCACCCATTTCACCAGAGTTATGGCCCTTTTTTTACTTAGAAAATTCAATTTTGTCCGTCCTTACAAACATTTAGCATTATTGTTCAGCAACCACTGGGCAGATTTAGCTGATATTTGTATGGTGATAGAGCAGCATGGGGGAACAGCTACATGCGTAGTGCAGGTTTCGTCACATTTTCACCAGAGTTATGGCCATTTTTTTACTTAGAAAATAAAATTTTGTCCTTCCTTACAAACATTTTGCATTATTGTTCAGCAACCGCTGGGCAGATTTAGCTGATATTTTGTATGATGATACCGTCCATGCTTAATCCGAATTGCTACGGTTGGGGGCAAATGCCACGCGACAGCGTACCTCTTGTTGGAGAATTGTTTTGAAAATTTACAGGTATGTTTAGGATCACCTCTCGATGGGAGCTATGAAATTTGATTTGACAAATTTTTTTTATAAAAAACATGTCCGCCCGCAGCCATTTTGGATTTTACTCTTTGCATGACTAATTCCTTTGGCACACCATAGAGACGACATTCCTCATCCGATCGTCACCATATGGATCATTCACTTCATATTGATCTTCGTGGTACCACTAGATGGGAGCCATCAAATTTGTCCAAATTTCATTAAAAGCTGCTACCAGTACTCTTTGCATGACCTTTACAATTATCACCAAACTTCAAACGAATCTTTGTGATGACCTCCAGTATTACTTAAACATTTCAACTTTCTGCATTCCTTATTGCTCCATTGACTGTAATGTATGATTTTATTCCCTATCCAAGTTGAGGTACAGTGTCATTGGCACTGTCATTTGTATTCCTTGTATCAAAATAATCCTATAATTACATAAAATATCGTCAAATGTATACCAATATATATAATTTTTGTGAAGCTAAGATATAATGCCAGATTTTTAGGGCAAATTTGATCTCCCAGTCCAAAATGGCCACCAAAATTTCACTCATATCTTCTGTATAAGTTTCTACTGTTTGGAACTGGTTGAGAATTGTGACTTTGTTTTGTATTTTTCATGTTTACTGACCACTGGAACAATGACATATGCCATTCATGGGGTACCAGCCCCTTCCAATCCCTCAAAGCTTTAATTTTACAGAATGCAGTATAAACTTTCACCAAAAATCTATTGGGATTCTCAGGGATTCTAGTTAACAAGAAATGAGCGCGAATATTCTAACTCAATGGAACGACAATTGTGACTTTGGCTCAAAATGGTAGATATTGTAGGGACCAGCGAATATTCAAGATTCTGAATCGGTCAGCTTATTCGGATACTTTCGAATCGATGTTACTTAGGTGTAGTTTCGTTTTTTGCGTCTGAATAACAAATGCCAGATAACCTGAACTCTCAAATATTGAAGCACAAGGTTGCCAAGTTAGCCAACTTAGGTCATTTTTAATGTATGCCGTTCAGAATAGCCCTGCATTATGCAAATTATGTGCTTCGATCGCAACCCGTGACGGTGATCAATCGCCGCATATATTTGTAGTCTGTATCGACGTTATGTAAGTTGAAAATTGTCTACACGGTGCGGGATCGCTAGATGCGGAACTCAATTGATTACCTTATGTTTAGAACTTCAGATATCTAATTTAGGTTACATGAATAAAATTCAATGTCAGTCGCCGTTATGAGCGACAAAACATAAATTGGAATGAACAGAAACGGTGAGAAACCTTAGAACAATCGGTATATTATGTTCTTAAACGGACAGCATCATGTGCGACACTGCCGGCAGAATTCCTATACATTTCCTACTTTCAGTTTCTGTTTCCCGGGAAATCGAGCGCGTTGCACCAAGTTTCGATCCGTTGAATATTGTTGATTACATTTGACACTTGCAATTTGTGTCTGTTTTCTGGGACCCCCACCGTGAAGACAACTACTGTGAATATGTGTGGAGTGAACAGTTTAACAGATAAATACCATTGGTATCGGACTACAACAATTATATAGCGGAACGGTGTACCCATGTCCACTTGTGTCAAATCTTTATTTATATCTGTATAAAATAATGCAGACAAGTAACTTCCATTCCATGGGGATTGTGATACGTTGATTGAACTGTCTTTATATGTCTTACTGTCACTTCTTGTGTCATGTTTTCCATGACACAGCTAGATAGAAATTCAATACAACATATCCCAAACCCTCCATGAGCCTGAGAGTGCATGACTTCCCTATGAAATGATTTTCCTAAAAAAAAAATACAAGTTCCAACGGATGTTTAAGGAGATTAACATTGTTATATAGCATCTAGTGAATTTTGCAGTTTTTTATTGTCATGAGACACCAAAATACATACTGGTAAACAATGTCAATCACTATTTGATTCGATTCGATGTTGATATCAGGAAGGAGATTTGATATCGAGATTCGATTCAATGCAAAATCCCCGATTCGCAGATCCCTAAGATATTTCCCCAGCGTGCCCTGCAATCGCTTACAAGCTGTGGTTGCTGAATAAAGTTGACTAATACATTGAATACTATTAAACATTGCTGATGCATCTTTATAAACTGTTATTACTGTAACCACTGACATTACCAGAAATATTGGATTTTTCTATCACAAACTTGACATTAAAATCTGCAAAAATTCACTTTTCAGATTTGGAAATTTTGTTCAAGTAAAATATAACTAAACTATCCTTGGAATCAAAGGTGCTTATTATTTTGATCTGTCTTAAATATTTCACACGTTGTGTTGTTAGACATAATTACTCAAGATGGCTTGCAAAATGGCAAACAAATTTGGTAAACATATATTCCGAACAGAATTTGCTGCTGTTCCGAAAAGACTCACTTGGTTATTAACATGTTACTAATAAACTGACAACTAAATATTATATTCTGTTTGTCCCAGTATCTTATGAGGCATGACATATTCAGTTTAAGGGTATGGGATTTTGCCAAAAACTTCTTTTGGGATTCTGCCAATTTTTTTTTAACAGAAATGGGCAGCATTTCTGAAATGGAGAGGGATCATATTATGTGACCCATTAACATGAAAATTTATCAACATATAAACTATTGTCAGGAAGACTGTTTCCTCCATTGTACATATCATCAAGATGGAGAACACATTGACATTACCTCTCTATCAATTAACATATCATTGAGTTATTGTGGAAAGCGATACTCACCCACATGTACACATGTGTAACCCACCCATGACCATACAGTCACTCCATATATACATCAACACCACTTAAATGACCATGTGTTACTCGCTTCATTCATGACCATACAGTCACTTCTTGTATACCTATTCGCCTCACAATTGGCCATACAGTCACTCAATTTATATATATTTGCCACAACCATGGCCATATAACCACTCAAGATATACATATACACCCCACCATGACCATGTAGTCACTCCTTCTTGTATACCTATTCGCCACATTCATGAGCACACTGTCACTTCTTGTATATATAATAGTCACTATAACCATAGTTACTCCAGGTATATATAGTACCAGGGTTTCCTTTACAACGGTTCTTGGGTCCGTGGAACGGCCTCATTCCCCTCGCTGATGATCTGTTTGAGACATACATGTAACTATAGCCAATAGCTATCTATCATAAAAAAAAATCTGACTGCAACAGGAGTTTGAGGGCTAACCAGAATACTGGTGAAAAAGCAGGTAAATTAGCATAGTATGTTACTGGTATAAGGTAACCCTTTAAAATAAAAGCACCAAAACTACAACACGATGTTTGGTGTGCAGTCAAATAGTGACCTTGTATACAGCGTAATACACATGAAAATGTTGTGGTAACATCAAAGAATGCCAGACTGCTGAGTATGGAAATTTTTTGCTCAGGATTTCTGTAGATGAAATCAAAGTACAGTCAATAATAGTTTCGTTATCCCACATGCGGCCCCAAGCACAAATGCATAAACAATGCTGCACGTGTTCACATTTCCCACCAAAACTCAATTATATTTCATAACATGGCTAAAACTCTGTTCATAGCAGTGGCTCCAACTATAGATGTTGGACTAATGCAGACTATTGAACAAGCTACTGTTCCAAGTTTGAACGATTTTGCTACCATTCATATTACACCGCTATAAATATATTTTGCAGTATGATGTCACAGCGCATTAATTATATTTATGATTGACAGAAATGTTCTTTAGGTTTCATATTCACAGAAGCTACCTGTTGAAATTCTTGGAAATACTTGCTAGCTATTATTGGTCAATGCAATAAGTGTTTTTAATTATACCTGTCGTAATCTTATCAATTTGTAAACACTTTAACGCGTAGCTTGTTCATTTATTTAGTCTTCAATCATACAGCAGTCTCATGGGTGTAATTACATGATTAATACTCTTGAGTATCATCAACAGAATTAATGCACCCACGGAAATGATCAAATTGCGTAATATTCGTAGCTTTGGATTGCTTTGTGAGTATCTCAGGTACAAGGAAATGACTAGTTTTCAGTGACATATACCAAAATTATACGTCGCATTATTTGTTTCCCCAATATGGCTGAATACGGACTCATTTATTTTTCCCTGGCGGAAACACTGATAGTAAATATATAGACCTCACCAATGGACATTTAGCCCTTCTATATCTACCAATACCCCGCACCATGCACATGACCATTCATACACTGCAGACTTGCATTTTCACCTCATCCATGACAATTCAGCCAATTCGCTGTATACTCATAAACCGCACTCCTTGTATACCAATTCACATCACTGTTGTCCAAACTGACACTCCCTGTATACATATATGCTACACCTATGGTCATATAGCCACTCAAGATATACAATATACACACCCCATCCATGATCATACAGCTATTCCATGTATAGCAATACACAACCAATGACAATACAGCCACAACAGCGATGCATATACATCCCACACATGACCATAGAGCACTCCCTATATACCCACAAGCCTGCCATTGACCATCCAACTACTCCAGGTATGCATATACATTTCAACAACCATGACTATACAGTCATTCCATGTACACCCAAACACATTACCCATAACTACACAACCACATACTGTTTAACCATACACCCCTTCCATTACCATACAGCCAACACATGTATATGTATACACCCACCCATGACAATACAGCCACCAAGGTACAACTGTATATCCCACCATGACCACACAGTCACTCCATGTATACATAAACAGCACACAGATGACCATGTAGCGACTCTCGTTATACCCACGCACCATGTCAATGACCTGACAGCCACTCCTTGTTTACATAATCACCTCACACATGACCATAGAGTTACTCCTTATATGCCTACACATCTCACCATGAACAACTCATCCATGACCATATAGCCACTGATTGTATCACTATTCTCATCATTCATTATCATACCTAACTCCCTGTATACCTATACTCACTTATGACCATACACCTCTCCCTGGCTGTCATTTTAACATACACCCTGCAAGTTTATCAATGTTATTACCGGTACCGTATGCTAACGGGCGAGATTAGCCACATAATATGGTCCCTCTCATTCCATTCCAACGTTCTGCCCATTTCCAATCAAAAACATGGCTGGAGATGCAATAGCGCAAAAATGGCATGCATTGTTTGTTGCAATGAACAAAAAAAGCTGGCGGACATGGCGGCAATGCAGGCTTGTGAAACAGAAAGTCAGTAGCTTACTACCCATATATATGCATACAATAGAGCAGCCATATTTAAAAACTGTAAATAGCTAATGAGCTATCTTTCTCTATAATGTGGCAACTGTCACTATCTATGTAACCAAAGTAGTAGCTGCCGGAATTGCCATTTTTATTCGAATATTAATGAAGTTATAGCCAAATATATGGAAAAAACTGAAATTTTGGTGGCCATCTTGAATTCTGTTGAATTTTAGGAAGGCCAAATCCTTTCAGGCTACATAATGAGTATCCCTTGTGATTACAATATCTCCTGGTGTAGGAATAATCACCTCTATTCATATATTCTGACCATTATATTCGAGTATAGGGTTTTTTTTGGTGGCCATCTTGGATTTGTCGAAAATCTGAAAATCCTCAATCCTGTCAGGTGTCCAGTAAAGATATTCTGTTTATGGGAACCCTAAGCTATAATAACCCATTGAGAGAAAAACTTTATACACAAAAACTAGGTTCAGTGCCTCGGTGGCTGGACTAAGATAATGATGATTATGATTCTTGTATGATTTGAATTTAAAAGTTCATGGAGCTTGTAAATTTCTAAATCTTCCTACCTTTACTCTTATTTAAAGATGCATAATCTGAATTAATGCTCCCTAATTACTATTTCTTTGGCTTCGGGGATAAAAAATATTTGATTGGAGTTGAGGACATCAAAGCTCAGCGTGATCAGATATCGATTTTTGAAATTTGTTATTTCTCAAGATATATACTTATTTGTGACCTGGACAAAATTTGTCAAGGCAACGGTCAGACAAAATTACGGACGAAGATGGATAACTCTAAAATTAAGTGGTAATATGGCCAAATTTCATGATAATCAAGTGATAATACGGCCATATATTTCATTGAACAACATGTTGATAAATAGCATGTTTTAGGTTATTTTATACCATAGTTGATAGTGGTTTGCATTATTTTGTTGTAATTAATCGATTCTGATAACTAAAGCGTATTTTGAAGAAATGTTGTAATTTGACCGTCTTATCAGATTGAGTACCATTAAACCCTTGCAGTACTATTGTTCTTTGTGCATGAATGAAAAAACAATATCTGATTTAAAGAGTTTAGCAAATCAATCCACATGGGAAATAAGAGGGTTTTAAAATTTTAAAGGTACTCAATCCGATTAAGCACCCCTCAATTACTATTTCTTTGGCTTCGGGGGTAAAAAATATTTGATTCGAGTCAAGGAACCCACCCTTTAAAGCTCAGAGTGATCAGATATCAATTTTTTAAATTTGTTAATTTATGGAGATGTGGTACACTTCCACGTGTTCAAAGGACAAATTACGGAAAAATTTCAGTTGTAAGATGGATAACTCGAAAATCAAGTGGTTACTATTAACAATACTAACCACTTTATTTTAGAGTTATCCATCTTACACCCGCAATTTGTCTGTATTAAATTTGTCCGTTTGAGCACATGGAAGTGGACCACATCTCCAAAAATTAACAAATTAAACAAAATTGATATCTGATCACTCTGAGCTTTGAAGGGTGGGTTCCTCAACTCGAATCAAATATTTTTTACCCCCGAAGCCAAAGAAATAGTAATTTAGGAGCGTCTAATCAGATTGAGTACCTTTAAACTCAGCAAAAAATAATACTGCATGAATCTAAATAAAAGTACTGGTATTAAAATATACACTGAAAGTACATGTATAAATCAACAATCCTATTTTGAAATCACCTAATTTATCATCATGTCCAGTCATATTTCTTGTTATTGCAGCTTGCTATCTGTTGAACAGATCAGACTGATGTTATGACCAAATGTTATTTCTTTTTGAAGTTTTTCATTTTGATAGTTTATTTTTTCTTTAGATATGTATACCTCTAAAATTGTTGATGCTGATTACAATTGTTGTTTGATTATCTATTTGTTTCAATATTTTGAATGTGTCCAGGAAGGCATTTTTTTTTATTGTATGTTTCGGAGAATTATAGTTTTTAATGAGTTAGGAGTTGACTGTTGGTCCAAAGCAATAAACAATAATGTACATGCAGACAGAAAGGAAATACTGGGGGTTTTTTATTTTTAGTTCATTGAGACATTAGGTCAAACATTTTTATTTTACATCTTTACGGATCCGCCGACCCAGTTTTCTGTGGCCCGACAAGGAAATAAAAATCAATTATAATTTGTTTTATTATTTTCACTACGGACCTTAGCTCAGATTTGTTAGATATCGATTTTAGAAATCTATTATTTTTCATTATCGGGAATACTATCTGGCCCAGAACTCAGTCAAAATTGCGTTAAAATTACCACTTGATTTTAGAGTTATTCATCCTTGTCTGTTTGAATAGATTTGGAGTACACATCCAGAGCAGATTACGGCAGTTATTAGTACTCATCTCGAGTTAATAACAAATTTCAAAAATCAATATCTAATAACTCTGAGCTTTGTTTGATGGGTTCCTCGACTCGAATCAAATATTTTTTACCCCCAAAGCCAAAGAAATAGTAATATAGGACCCTCTGATCGGATTGTTGTTGTTGGAATCTGTTGAGATGGGGACCCTCTTTACGGATTGAGTACCTTTAAATCTTGACATTTTATGAACTTGATACATTCACATACCTCTTTAAAACTTTAAATGGACTTTAGAAATACATTTTATATAAGCAAGATCACCGAGTCGCTATCATATTGAATCCATCCAGCCCCGTTCTGCACATTAAAATGCAATCATTTAGCGCGGGATACAGGCCATACTGTTTGCCTGATCATTATGAAATTTGTCATGAATGTTAACATTGACATGTAGATGGGAATGAGTCATTTTGGGGTCAGTCGGCCAGAAAACATGACTGCCAGCAGCCATCTTGGATTTTACTGTTTGCATGACTAAATCCTTTGGCATGGGCTACAGGGCGTACATTTGCTTGGATCATCATGAAATTTGTCATGTATGTTAATATTAACATGTAGATGGGAATGAGTCATTTTGGGGTCATTTGGCCAAAAAACATGGCTACCGGCAGCCATCTTGGATTTTACTCTTTGCATGTCTAAATCATTTGGCATGGGCTACAAGTCGTACCTTTGGTCGGATCGTTATGAAATTTGTCATGGCTATTGACATTGACATGTAGATAGGAACGAGTCATTGGGGCCATTCGGAAAACAAAACATGGCCATCTTGCATTTCAAAATCAATCCATTAGCACAGGCTATAGGTCGGAGTGTTCATCTGATCATCATGAAATTTGTTGTGGATGTTAATATTGACATGTAGATGGGAACGAGTCATTTTGGGGTCATTCGGCTAAAAAACATGGCCGTCGGCAGCCACCTTGGATTTTACTCGTTGCATGACTATATCATTTGGCATGGGCTACATGTCATAGCTTTGGTCGGATCATCATGATATTTGTCATGAATGTTAACATTGACATGTAGATGGGAACTAGTCATTTTGGGCTCACATTATGGCAGCCATCTTGAATTTTACTCTTTGCATGACTAAATCGTTTGGCATGGGTTCCTAGTCATACCTTTGGTCGGATAGTTATGAAATTTATCATAGCTGTTGACATTGATATGTAGATGGGGCACGATTCATTTTGGGGTCATTCGGCCATAAAACATGGCTGCCGACAGCCATCTTGGATTTTACTCTTTGCATGACTGAATCCTTTGGCACGGGCTACAGGTCATACCTTTGTCAGATCATGGATGTTAACATTGACATGTAGATGGGAACGAGTCTTTTTGGGGTTAATCGCCAAAAAAAACATGGCTGCCAGCAGCCATCTTGGATTTCAAAATTCAATTTATCATTCCAGTTATTGCTCATCAAAAAATTTAACTTCTTTGCAAAGTTGAGCTACACTTTCATTTAACATGTTATCTGAACATTTCCCACCAATTAATAGTAATCCTTCTGCACATGTATTATCTATCAGCCGCTTATATTTCCATGACATCCATCCAGATGAATAATAGACCTTTTCAATATATACTTTATAACTCAATGGGGGAGGGAGTCCGTTTAGTAAAGAAAGGGTTAAAAAAAAAAGTCTTTATTTCTGGATTTTTCCCCCCAATATTATTCAATAATCTGAGCTAGGTTACAAATAATAGTACTTGATGTGAATGTTGTGATATACAACCAGAAACTGTTCTCTGTAATTGACTTGACAGATGCAATTACCATCCACCTTTTAATAGGGAATGTCCACACACAAAAATTTGATTGAAGCATTTTTTTCTCCTAAAGACCCTACCCAAACCAGATTAAAAAAAATCCTTAAAGCAGAAAAATAAAAAGGTTTGGCCTAACTGCCAAATATTTTGCCAACACATTTTTCAATAATCACTTTGCTGGTTATGAGAGGGCTGTGTCCGCAGATATATCAGTTATTTCTTGTTGAACTAAGAAGCTATTTTTTTCTATTGATTCACCCTTGTTATTGTTCTCAATTGACCCCAGTTGAATAGGTTCCTATTAATAAATTACTAGTCAAGTTAGTTTATTTGTTATTATTTCCTTGATTTAAATACTTTTCATAGACACCATACGCTTATTTAAATGTTCACACTTATGTCATGTTGCACCAGAGTTACCAGAACACTTCTTTCACTGTCGCCCATCATGAGTTGGAGACAATTTCAATTTAGTACTTAACAGATCGATAAATATGGAGGCATCACTAATTTATGGACATGGTACATTGGATTACCACTAATTTGGTAATATGTATCTCAAAACATACATACGTGGAAGATTTCCCAAACAAATTTGTCAATATAGCACCGAAAATTCTTATTTTGTTTCATATATTTTTTAATAAATTTGAGATCTTTTTGTTTGTTTTGGTTCAAATTATTTAATCAGTGGTTGCACAAAATTACACATTTAGACCATGGAAGAACTTCTACAGCTGTCTTTGCCCTGAAATGTTTATGGTGTTACATAATTGTAATGATTAAAACAAAGAGAAAGCAGTGCGTGATGTTTTTTAATTGTTCCATGTTAAGATAATGCAATATAACTTTTCATGAAGTTGCACGCTATTCTGTTTCTGATTTCGGAATTGCAATGAATACAAATTTGATTGGGACCCCAATGTATTTTTTATGAAATCAATCCGTATTTCTTTATGCTCATAGAAAGATAGTTCAGGTTTATTGATACTGAGACAAATTCAGAAGTGAATGTTATAAGGTGTATTTTGGAGCGAAACTGCCATATGACTTTAATTATTATGCCGAGGGCTCTGTCCGTCCGCACATATCACCTTGTAACCCGGGTGTTAATTATTGGATTATGTTGTCCTTTGGCATGTTGATAGCACAAGTTTGGGGAAAGGATATCCACATTCCACGGGTTTCGTCCATTACTTTTTAGCTCACCTGAGACTCAGGTGGAGGTATAGTCATCACTCCTCGTCTGTCCATCCATTGATCCATCTGTCTGTCCATCCATCCGTCAACAATTCCTTAAACATCTTCTTCTCCAGAACCATAAGACCAAATGGGTTCATATTAGGTGTGGATGTTCCCTAGGTGACTCGCATTCAGATTTGTTCAAATGAGGTCACTGGGTCAATTAGTTGCGAAGCCTGGTTCCTCCGTAGCAATTCTTAAAACAACTTCTCAAGAACAATTGGGCCTATTTATCTTATATTATAGTATGGAGGGTCCTTCAATGACTGGGATTTAGATCTGTTCAAATGTGTTAAATAGGGTGGAGCTCTGAAAACTCTTGAACTACTTGCTCAATTTAACCAAAAAGAAAACAATGGAAATAATTACGTTAGCACACCCTGAGGTCACATCTTGGATTTTACTCTTTGCATGACTAAAATCCTTTGGCACACCCTGCAGACCACATCCCTCATCCGATCATCACCAAACTTCATATAGATCTTTTGGATGACCACTAGATGGACTCATAAAAAATTTCCATGGCCACCATGGATTTTACTCAGGCCACTGGCTAAATCCTTTAGCACACCCTACAGACCACATCCCTCATGCGATTGTCACTAAACTTCATATTGATCTTTGGATCTTCGGTCGCCAAAAAAAAACAGTGGAAATCATTACGTTTAATAGCACAACCTAAGGTCACATCTTTCATATCTGCCAGCAGCCATCTTGGATTTTACTCTTTGCATGACTAAAATACTTTGGCACAACCTGCTAAGGTCAGGTGTTCATCTATATGGATACCTAAGAATTTGGTAGAAGATTTGTGTCACAGGTTTCCTATGTATGGTGATAGCCCAGCATGAGGGGAACGGATATCCACTTACCTTACTTGTATAATATTCGCGCAGTACAATTTTTCGCAAATTTAAAACTGAATGAAAAATAGTATGACTCTGAATAAAAAAATATACCACATTGAATATAAGAGTGTTATGTTGCTGAGTACATACATTACAAAACATTTGACACTGAATAGACAGATACGCCTATATATATACATGAAGGCCTATATTTACATTCGTTCAACCAATATCAAACCCATTACTCATTACCAAGCGATGTACAAATCGAGCAATTTGGAATAGCCTTGATAATATAGCCAAAAATTTTGCCTCTATATAGACTTTTTATTACCTCACAAATCATATAGGCAGATAATTCTAAAACCGCCTCGTTTATAATGTAATGGTCGCAGAAAAAGCAACTTTTTATTATACAGGCTTCGGAATATTTGTAGCGACTTAAACAGCAACAAATTTAAAAATCATTTGATAATTAATCCAAATTGTGCTTATGGTTCCTTGATGAGAATGCCAAACACTATTTTTAGGGAAAAAAAACAATACCAAGAACTAGACTGCATGTAGTACACATTGAACAGCTACCATGCGGGTCACTCTTATAGTTACCAACGTTATTTTATATTCAGCTGTTCAAGACTATATCATAATTATTGAAACAATTCGGCGATGATATAGGTTGGATCAATGCAAATGAACTGACATGATATCACAAAGTAACCCTTACACCTGCACACAATATTTTTTCTGTGATTCCCTGCTTCTTCATCTATACCTCCGAACCAACCTAACTTTTACAAACATTATTATTCGAGTTGTATCCGCCTTGACATATCCCTTGGGTTATTTTGTGTAATCCTTTCACTTAGGTCTCAGTACTGACCCGTATTTGCTAATTTGGTCATCAATTGTGGGAGAGGAGCTTTCTAAGTTGACATAATTTGTGCTCCCACCCCCTTTGTTCATCCTATACTGTCTATCTATCACTTAATTATAAACAATTATGTACGTATTCATCATCATTTGGGATTTAGAATAAAATATTGCATCAATCATTGTAACTTCGACGATGTTGAAATATGTAATACACATATTCTAGGTTGCATGTGCATGAAAGCACGTCCCCATAAACCATCCTGGAGTGGCCCTGTGACCAAATAATATGAGTTTGATATGTCATCACAAACGCAGCCAAGTGTAAATTTTTCTGAAGTCCGCTGCATTCGCGCGGTTGTGTTTTTCTGCTTTCGAGTTCATTTCATTGATGTCCAGTCAGTAACTATTTCCATATTAGAATAATTACTTGGAGCAAACACACATCCATACTCTGAACATAATGCTGATGCAGTTATGGTCTACAGTATGCATATCTGCTGTGATCATGTTTAATATACACATGTGTCTTCGGAAATGACTATAAAAGAACTGAAACAGTCCTCTGATCCAAGACTTTTACGAAAATATTTCTGTCAGTTTTGAAGTGCGCGAAATTTAAACTGAGTAAAAAATAGTACCTCGCGAATTTAAATACGAGTATTAAGGTACTGCAGGATTCATATATTCATTTTCACTGGAGTTATGGCCCTTGTTGGACTTAGTGAATTGTGTTCCTACAAACATTATACATTATAACTCGGGTGTGGATTGGTGTTGGTTGTGCATTGGTATGGTGATAGCCCAGCTTGAGGGAAATTACCCCCACTTACTATTGGGTTCATTGTTGCCAGAGTTACAGCCCTTGTTGTACTTAGCAATATATTGAATTGTTAGCACTGATGACAACCATGGAATGGTGCGCCTCTTAATTTGGCTATTCATGATAACAATTTAAACCAATAGCAGGTTCTCTTCTTGGGTCTGTGCCTTAACCTTGATTAATATTTTAAATTGTGTGTCTGGCGATCTTTGGTTATATTCATGACCTCTGTGTTTAATGGAAAATAACCGCATTATGGTTACTTGTTCGCTGGGTAATGCAATAGTAATGCTGTAGGGAAAACAGAACAAATATTCAAAAATACTGAGTCTTGCTTTGTGACTAGACTAGTTTTACGGGCAATCTGATTAGCCCTGGAACTGAAGAGCTAACCATTTCTATACTACATGGACTCTCCCACCAGTTATAACAGTGTAGAAAGGTATATTATGAATTTGGAGGTGTGTTCATGATAAATAAGCAGATGACAGAAAATACAAGAGCAGAAGGATTCATAGTTGGTGGTGGAAAATGTTCAGATAGAGGGGTGACCTCTAGATGGGAGCCTATTTTTACCAAAAAAAAATCAAAAACATGGCCGCCAGCAGCCATCTTGGAATTTACTCTTTCTATGACTAAATCCTTTGGCGCACCCTACAGACCACATCCCTCATCCTATCATCACCAAACTTCATATTGATCTTCTTGTGACCTCTAGTTTACTTTCCTTCTTCTTTATCATTCTATTCATTGCTCAGCAAAAAATGAGGTCAGCCAGCATGGGAACCTGCACACCTGCAATTTTGAGTCGGAGTCATTTTGGCGGAGTTATTGCCATTTTTCGACATAGAAATGTTTGTGTATGTTTTTATTTTAGAGTTATTGACCCTTTCTTGACACATTGAAGATGCATCATATTGTTATAATCAAATCCTCCTACAATTTGTAGTAGGCCTATAGGGATCTGAATACCATAAATTTTGACATTTTGGTCAGCGACAATTTATTCATATTTGGTATATGCCTATATGGATCATTCACAACAATATCTGAAACAAGTTCGAAAAACCAGATTTGTCTGTTCTTTTTCACCTGAGTCAGAACCCTTAGTTTGTCTATTTTTAGCAATTTTATGACAGTTAGCGTGAAAACTTGTTGAGTTCGAAAACCAGGTTTGTCTGATTTTTTTTAGTTATGGCCCTTAGTTCTGAGTTCTGGTTATTTAGTTTGTCCACTCCTTTGATTCTTGTTCAGACAGATTCCCTCTTATGGGCAAAACTTGACCAGAGCCATCTTTGATGCGCAACCCTTATTTCCAGTTCTAATTAAAATTGGACTCTCGAACAAGCTACATATTACAGAGTTTAAAGAAAATAGACCTCCACAAAAAATTAGGTCAATGACAACTAATCACAATATTTAACGATAAAGCGATGAAAAGCCAATCAGGTGATTGTCGGAAATCCTATACAGTGGTCGATTCGCGCCACATAGCTATGCTACAATATTAGAGATTACGACAACTATAATTAAACAATTACAGCATCTGCGAAGATGCTGTAAGTACCTATAATACCTAGCAAGGAGAATAGAGTTACTTATTTTCAACAGTCTACACCAGTATGAAAAACGAAACCATGGCAGATGTCCATGCTCTGACTAACATGATTTGTGATGCTGTCTGTAAAGACCTTGAGGGTACATATCACTGTAGCTTCTACTTTTAGCCAAAGTCAATGACGATGCTTCATATTTTAGGATTACCTTTTATTGAGGCATTGCAATTAGTCTGCGTGGTAATATTTTACAGGCACAAAAAGCACAAGAGGACATGATAAATAAAAAAACATCATTAATAAATTTGATGAACAGCGCACCTAAATCATCCAAGTCTGGCATTAGTGACTGCTTGTCTTTTAGTATAATAGAAGTTACTCCAGTAGACAAACAATAGTGGGATGGAATAATGCTAGATAATGGACTGGTTGACAGACTAGTCAGGATATCACTAGATATGCTGGGCAATTAAAACAGTTCATTTGCAGGTTTGGGGGTGGTGGGTCCCCGATAATGCCAGATGCAAAAAATTGTCATGTATACCTTCTTGCAAATTTTATGCTTCCCCCCCCCCCCCCCCCCCCCCCCCCCCTTGTGGCCTGTGGAAATTTGATATTTCTTTCCAGACGCTCAAGAGTCATTTTGGTATTCCAAAAACAGCTGTACATGTAGGTATTCTCTATATTTTTTTATCTTTCACATGAACTTGTCATGCACCACATTGTTCAAGTTCCCATTGTCTCCAGATTTGTATAATCATAAAGCCAATCTTTAAATTCCCACCCCACGGCTATATATATAAAGCAATTGTGTTAGGACAACAATGGCTCTCCTCATATTGGAAGATAATTCTACGTTATTAGATAATGGGTTCTTGTGGATTAATTCAGGTTGAATCTTATGTTATGTCCAAACGTGAAACAACTTCTGAACTCAAACATGAAAGGCTGATGATCAGATCTATTTCGACACTATATAAAGTTACATTTTCTATTGATATTTCAGTATTTTTCTGTTCTGGTGGGGGGGGGGGGGGGGGCATGTTGGAGCCTCCCAATCACCCGCCCCAACTCTACATCACCCTTGCCCAAGGAATATTTAGGGTCATGGAAAATAATGTATGCCATGTTTCACCCTTGCTGCCATTATATAATTTCCATGCAGGGACATGGCCAGAGGGTCTCCATTGGGGAAATTCCAACTGCACCCACCCACAATTAATTCCCCCCAATAAATTGTTTGAAAATCGAACTACAAGAACATTTTCATGCAGTTGTTGCTGTGAAACTAATGTTTTGGCAGGTATGAATTTCCAACTGTTGAAAATTTTGACCAAAGTTGGGGTGGGGGGTGAGACCCCACCCCCCCCCCCCCTTGTCGCCACATTTATGTTTCTATGCCATCAATTTTATCCTTGATCGAACTGTGTCATAGACTAGGGGCAATATATTCCAACAGCTGTTCTGCCCAGATACAAAACAGCTGTGGCCTGTGAAAGAAACTGTTCATATTTGGATTTATATTCAATTCTTACTTGGTGCAGCTGCTTGGTGCCAAAGAAAATTTAATTTCTGATTGGAGTTACAATTAAGTCAGAAAAAATTAGGATTGGTAGGTAGGCTCAAAATTTTATTATGTTAATTTGTTTATAGCTTTTCATATTTGTGTGCAAGATTCCGGTAAGATTGATATTGAGTGTCTTTATATAAGGCCAAAGAAAATTAAATGTCTGGTTTGGGTTACCAGCTGGAAAAAAATAGGGTCGGTAGGTAGGCTTGAAGTTTAATTTTTTTAATTATTTTTTTTTATTTTGACATTTTCATGTGCGTATTTTACTCTGCAAAATTTCCAAAACAACTTGAGTATTTTTGTATAAATTTTAATATTACATAATACTTTTACTAAGAAATCAACCTATTCTGAGATGTTGAAATGTGTTTTTTGGGCTTTAATATGATTTTTTTTTAGAAAAAATTCAATAGATTTTCTTGAAAACCATGAAAACAACTTTAGGGTAGGGGGCTTAAAATAGGGTCGGTATGGAAACCCAAACCTCAAATGTTCGTTTCTTTGGCCTAAACTAAAATGAGTACATGTGTTTGACTGAGAAACCAACCCACTCTTGAGATATTTAACATTTCTATGCTAAATACTCATTGACAAGTAGTTACCTTAGGAAATGTTCAGAAACTTATTATCTCTCCAATAAAAATTATGGGAATAACAATGAAACCATGATATATCAACGGAAATATACGAGTAACCACAGAAACGCTGTTGCCGCAATTCAGATCGAAGTGTGTTGTTTTTTTATGAATAAATTTTACCAAAAAAAATCAAAAGATTTTCTTGAAAATCATGAAAAAATACTGAAGGTTACTGGGTATTGGTGTCAAATGGGAACCCCAACCACATAGTACAGCGGCCAAACGCCAAAAGTGGTCGGGTACCCCTACCCACGGTAGAACAAGTTAAAACCAACTTTTTTTGAAGAAGACATATATACTGTAGACGAAAATGATAGTGAAAAATAACGGAATTGGTGGTGGCTATTCTCAAATCGACGATGAACGATACCCACCAGTGACTTTTCCCAGAAATTAACGATTTTGGTAAAGTGAGCACTGCGACTATGTCCTAAGTTATTAGCCCACATTGTAGGCGTCAAAATGACTACATCACACCATATCTGTACCTGATATGCAAGAAGTGTTGGTTAATTTGGATTTTCGTGCCATTTGGGGCCGAGACATTTATTTTTTGTTGAAAAATCGCTCTTTTTCAAAAAATTATATTTTTCGAACATTATCATTCAAACGTATATTGGAATAATATTGAAATATTTAGGTCATATGGTGTAGTAGTTATCTAACAAGCATATGAAGAAAGAAGTTAACAAAAATTTTGAACGGTTTGCTAGATATTGGATTTTAGCTACCCCTCCCCCAAACACGTTTTTGGTCGAAAAAAATACATATTTTTGATAATGACATTACAAACATTTTCGAATTGATCTGAATATGAATCTTGTACTGAAAGTGTTGTCCAGATATGCCGTTTAATCGATTACAGATGTATTCAGGCTTTCAGACCCCCAGTTACAACAACAACAATTATTTTATTGATAACAGTTAATTTTGCATGCATTAACATCGATGTTAAGTACTAAAACCTTTGTTATAAACAATACGTGACGAACTATATAATTCATATGGCTCAGTAGTTATCTGGACATCACAAGTAGAAAGAATTTGACAGAAATTGTCAACGGTTTTCAAGATATTGGAATTAGGTACCGCTCCCCCGGACGCGATTTGGTAGAAAAACTACATATTTATGATAACAAGACAGACCTTTCTAAATTATTCTAATGAGCATCTAATCATTATTCGTGTGATGAAAACCTGATCCGTAGACACCGCGAGTCTGGTTTTAGATGACCTCAGGTTTCCAATTAAACTCCCAGTTACAACAACAACAACACAATATTTTATTTATGACATGTAATTTTATATTAACACATATCGATTTGAGCAACTGAAGTATTTGTTCTAAACGACACATAATATAGACTAACATAATCATACAGAACAAAATCATTGTTGCTCCCCGCCCTATTAGACGTCCTGAACACACCACGAACTGAACAAAATATTATCTCAGTATTAAGAATCATGCAATTATAAAGGACAATTACATAAGGAAATATACAATGTTTATGGATGGGTTTGTTCCCGAAACAGTGTGGCACTTTGCTTGGCAAATATGAAGGGCGAATTTGCTATATTTTTCAAGAACACTCTACCCAACTTAAAGACTTCAACGCAATACGAAATTAAGCTATATGATCTCTAATTCTCTATATTAACCGAGAGTGTGACGGGAATGTAGTTCTATCAGAGAATACATAATTTGTATGGATCGGTTGTGCATGTGTCGCTTTACACAAAGTGGCTGATAAATAAGAAAGACGAATTTGACGTTTTAGGCCCCCCTACACAATTGAAGTGTTAAAGTTGAACAACTCACGAACTGAAATTATTGCTGTAAATATTAACTGAGGATGTGGGCAAAAATAGTAATATCGGGGCGCATACACGGTGTTGATGGATGGGTTGGTTGGATCCCGAAAGCCTTTAGCACTTTACGAAAATCGGAGGGCAAACTCCAAAGGCGAATATTTTTTTGTTTTGTGGGACCCCTTTATATGCCCATTTAAACTCTTGAACACACCATGCGCCGAATATTCATGCTTTTATTAATAAATCACAGTGTGAACGAAAGGTAGTGCTATCAGGGAATATACATATGGGTAGTTTGTTTCCCAAAATCCTAGGTTACTTTACAAAAGGCGGCTGGCAAAAACCAAAGCTGAATATTTTCTTTGAGCATCCTACCCCATTTAAAGTCTTAAACACACTAATGGATGGACATGTTCTCAATATTAACTGGGGTGTGGACAAATGGTATGTAATTCAGGAAATATGCCCCTTCATTGCACGATGGGTGGGTTGGTTGGCTTCCCAATGTCTGGGGCACTTTACAAAAAGTGGCTAGCAAAGAGAAGGCGAAATCTCACTGTTTTGGGTACCCATAACCCTTCTAAACTCTTTAGCACACACTGAACCGAATCTATATGCTCTCATGTATTATTTACAATTTGTATGGGTGGTTTTGTTCTCGAAATCCTGGAACACTTTACAAAAGGCGGCTGGCAAATACGAAATGTAATGTGTTAGGCCACACTACCCCATTTGCAGTCTTGGGACACACAATGAACCGAAAGGATTTGCTCCCATTATTAACTGCGTGTGTGGAGAAATGGACGCTATATAATGAGTATAGTATACCAGGGTCTTGAATGTCTGGGTCACTTTACAAAAAGTTGTTGACGAAAGAGAAAGGCGAATACTCACTGTTTGGGGGGGGGGGGGGGCCCATTAACCCATTTAATATCTTGATCAGAGCATGAACTGAAGTTATATTCTCTCACTTAGCTGAGTGTGTGATCGAAAGGTATTGCTGTCATGGAATTATTAATTGATATATGGGTGATTTGGTTCCCTCGAAATCCTGGAACACTTTACAAAAAGCGGCTGGCAAACAAGAAGGCGAATTTTCTATGTCTTGAGGACCCCACTATCCAACTTGAAGTCTTAAAAAAATTATATGCTCTCAATGTTAACTGAAGTTGTGGACACATGGGATTATTATCTGGCAATACGAATCTGTTATGGATGAGATGGTTCCCGATAGCCTATGGCACTTTACAACAAATGGTCAGCAAATGAAAGGGCTAAATTTTACTCTCAGGGGAGTCCATCCCTATCTGAAGTCTTGAACACAACACTAGCTCAAGGCATAAGCTATCCATATTACCCGAGATTGTGGCCGAATGGCAATGGTCTCGCGAGCCCGCCGTTCGCGAGAACACCGTGGCACCTTACACAAAGCAGATGGCAAACGATGAAGGCGAATTTTAAGGGACCCCTACCCCATGTAAACAATTGAACCTACCACGAACTGAATGGATGTGCCCTCATGGTCAAACGACGATATGGACAAATGGCTATTCTATAAAGAAATACACAATTGTTGTAGATGGGTTAATACCCGACAGTCAGGGACACTTTACAAAAAGCGACTGAAAAATAAATAATGCGATTTTTCAATGTTTGTATTACCCCCTTCCCAATTTGAAGACTAGAACACACCACGGATTGGAACGATATCATCATTGACTGCGTGTATGGACAATTGCGAGTTAATTGTACAAGGACGTAAACAATGTAAATAGATGGATTTGGGTTCTGAAAGAATGAGCACTTAACGAAAAGTGACTGGAAAATATGAAAGGCAAAATTTTTAGGACCCCAACTTTATTTGAAGTCTTGGAAGACACCACATGGTGAAATGATATGACCCCAATATTAATTGAGGGCTTGACCAAAGGTTAGTTTTTATCAGAATATACATATGTGTTGGTTCCCGAAAGTCTGCATCATGTGGCACTCCACAACAAGCGGCTGGCAAATGTTCACTGTTGTATGTACCCCTACCCTATTTGAGGTCTTGAACACATCATGTACTGAAGGGATTATGAATTCAATATCAACATATATTGTGGCCGAAACTATACGATATATAAGTATGTAGTAGTTCTATCCGGAGGTAAACAATTTATCTGGGAGGGAGATTGGATGGGGAAAATTAGAATGTAATCCAGTTGGAACTGATTGGATACAATGATATACACATAGTTTCGTTAGAGCTGATTGGACGCAATGCTACACAGATAATGTTGTTTTCGTCATTGATACACCCGTCGCCGTGAGATTGTAGACGATCTGGAGGTGGTAAATTTCGCGCTCAGCAGGGTTTCAATGTTTTTCACGAAGTTTTAACAAATGGCAGCATTATGGAAATCGCTTTGTCTTCGAGATAAATGTCTGAACCCCGTCAACTATTTTAATATTTTCGCGCTGACTGAGTTGCTGTACATAACAAGAGTATTTCTGATAATATTACATTCAGTATGGCGCATATAAGTTCTGTCTTAGGACCACTGTATTCCAAAAAGTAATGATATGCTTTTTCTATTTGCCACAATGACAGGGAGGGGACGTTTTAATGTGATTACTCAATTGGCCATAGTTCAAACTACTGCATTACAATCTTAAACGCGAATGGAGTACTTGTGCATCTATACGTCGGACATGCTGGATTCTCAAGCTGTCCAATTATTGTAATCTCTGTATACCATTATTGTTTTTTTTTAGAATAAACTATTGATTGGTTGATATGCGACACTTATTGCATGTAATAGCAAATAAAATGCGTTGTTGTTGTAATTTGGGGTCTGGAAGCCTGAACACGTCTTTAATCACTTAAGCAATGTCCCCGGGCTCAATTTTCAGCAAAAGAATTATGTTGGGTCCCAGTATGATCAATTGGGAAGTTTGGTAAAGTTATATGTAATATTTCGACCAAAAACGTTTTTGGGGGAGGTGTAGCTAAAATCCATTATTTCGCAAATTGTTCTAAATTTCTGTTAAATATTTGGGCATTATAACAATATCCATTTGAATGATAATGTTCGAAATATAACATTTTTGTGATAAAGTGCGATTTTTCAGCAAAAAATAAATATTTTGGCTCCAAATGGCAGGAAAATCTAAATTAACCAACATTTTTTTTCATATCCGGTAGAAGTATGGTATGATGTAGTAATTTTAACCCCAACAATATGGGCAAATAGGCTAGGACATAGCCACAGGACTCGCTTTACCAAAATCGTTAATTTCTGGAAAAAGTCACTGGAGGGTATCGCTCATCGTCGATTTGACAATAGCCACCACCTATTCCGTTATTATTCAATTTCTGTCAAATTCTTTCTACCTGTGTTGTCCAGATAACTACTGAGCCATATGTTATATAGTTGGTCACGTTGTTTATAACAAAGGTTTTAGTACTTAACATCGATGTTAATGCATGCAAAATGAACTGTTATCAATAAAATAATTGTTGTTGTTGTAACTGGGGGTCTGAAAGTCTGAACACATCTGTAATCGATTAAACGGCATCTCTTGACAACACTTTCAGTACAATATTCATATTGGGTCCCATTCAGATCAATTCAAAAATGTTTGTAATGACATCAAAAATATGTATTTTTTTCGACCAAAAACGTGTTTGGGGGAGGGGTAGCTAAAATCCAATATCTCGCAAACCGTTAAAAATTGTTGTTAACTTCTTTCTTCATATGCTTGTTAGATAACTACTACACCATATGACCTAAATATTTCAATATTATTGCAATATACGTTTGAATGATAATGTTCGAAAAATATATTTGTTTTTTAAAGAGCGATTTTTCAACAAAAAATAAATGTTTCGGCTCCAAATGGCACGAAAATCAAAATTAACCAACACTTCTTGCATATCAGGTACAAATATGGTATGCTGTAGTCATTTTAACACCAACAATGCGGGCAAATAACTTAGGACATAGCCGCAGGGCTCACTTTACCAAAATCGTTAATTTCTGGGAAAAGTCACTGGTGGGTATCGTTCATCGTCAATTTGAGAATAGCCACCACCAATTCCGTTATTTTTCACTATCATTTTCGTAAAGAGTATATATTTCTCCTTTAAAAAAAGTTAGTTTTAACTTGTTCTACCGTGGGTAGGGGTATCTCGAAAACTAGAGCTCTTTTTCGATTTGGCCGCTGCACTAACACACACATGTATATATTTGTTTTGTATGGAACGCCATAGCTGCCTTATATTGGCGATTGTCATTATATGTAGATACTTTGCCATTATATGCAGATACTTTGTCACTATATGCAGATAGTATGTCACTATATGTAGATACGTTGTCATTATATGCAGATATTTCGTCTTTATATGCAGATAATGTGTCATTATATGTAGATACTTTGTCATTATATGCACATACTTTGTCATTATATGCAGATATTTTGTCATTATATGTAGATACTTTGTCTTTATATGCAGATACTTTGTTAATATATGCAGATACTTTGTCTTTATATGCAGATACTTTGTTAATATATGCACATACTTTGTCTTTATATGTGGATATTTTGTCATTATATGTAGATACTTTGTCTTTATATACAGATACTTGGTCTTTATATGCAGATACTTTGTTAATATATGCAGATACTTTGTCTTCATATGCCGATACTTTGTCGTTATATGCAGATATTTTGTCATTATATGTAGATACTTTGTCATTATATGCAGATATTTCGTCTTTATAGGCAGATACTGTGTCATTATATGCAGATACTGTGTCATTATATGCACATACTTTGTCATTATATGCACATACTTTGCGAAGAACCAACATTATTTCCGAAGAACCCTTTTGGTTCCACACTGGTGAACCCAGGGTTCGGAAGGATTTGGTTCTGAGATTTTTATGCTGAAAAACCCTTTCTTCGCAAAGAACCCTTTTGGTTGCGCTTCACACCCTGAAGAACCCTTTTGCTTCTTCGTGGGTTCCACCCTGGGGACAAATGTCATTTGTAGAGTAAAAGACATTGCTACTCTCTGAACTATTCCGTTAATCACTAAACTAATATGCAGTAAAGTTGCACTGACTGTACATGTATGTGATTATTGCAGGCCACAGTAATTATTAAGGAACGCATAATCAAAGTAGGAGAACAACTTCTCTTCATCAGGCATCAGTACTTCATGACTTGGTCTCGGAAGACTGAGACGGTTTATACAGGTACTAGCTGTAGGGATGAAATTGTTATCGGAATCAGCTGGGGAAAACACTATGCTTGGTTTTAAAGTGAAGCCTAGAGGTGGCTCATCTTCGCAGCCAGTAACGAATCGCAGGATGTCATTCAATGCAACACCTCTTCTTCGGCCACCTGAAACAAAAAGTAATATTATTGTACTTTGTCTCACAAATTATAGTATGATTATGAATTTTACAATTACATGTATTACCAAATTGTACCACAGGTTAGAAAAACAAAATGCCGGTATTCTAAGGCAAAAATGGCCATAACTATATTCAAAATTGTCTGACCACACCCAAATTCGAACTTGGCCTTCATTTCCAGCTATGTGACCGTTTTATACGTCGAGCCAGACACGGGTCGCGCCAGCCTAATTAGTGTGAAAATGACAAAGTCCAAGATAGCGCGACTGGAGCACGACGTATCAAACCAACTGGCACGTCAGAATTTCTCTGGCACGACCCGACGTGCTACACGTCTGGTACCGACGTGCTACACACCTGGGACTCGATGCTGTGTTATGCATAAATCAATCAATCAATCAATCTAGTTTATCATATCTTCACGAAGATAGATGTTTTAAAGATATGTCCAGGTGCTCCTCTTCTGTTCTGGTGCTATAATTATACTGGCTAATCATTTTCAGTTTAAAAGAATTGATGTTATGATGTATATCAGCTATATATGTGCCCGACACAGCGATATTTTGAGTTGTTTGTGTTAGGCGATGAGTCTGTTCTAAAAAATGAAAGAAACCCTCTGTATCGGGCAGATATACTCTTGTCAGATGTCAATATTGGAGGATCCTGCAAAGTCATGTGCTACGGACTGCGTTTTCCATTATCTCAGAAGTAACCATATTTTACTGCACACTGTGACCATTATTTTTGAACAGGCCTGCTTTACATTTCCATATCTCTTGGCAATTGTAACTGTTTTGTGGAAACTATATTGGATGGGACAGACTCAATCGTGTTATAATATATACATGAGCCATTATAATATGAAATCCTCTGACGATTCAAGGTCCCTCAGTTTGAATGAATATATGTATCTCTTAAATAGATTGATATAAATATATGTTAATGCTTTCTTCTATGTATCTGTGTTGCTAGATCATTATAGGAATGCCCTGATTTCCATCCCCATATAAATGACAATTTATATATAGAAAACAGACAGATATTCGCAAAATTTCGATTCATTGTATCATTTGAGACGAAATTGTATATATGAGTTTGATGGTAATTGGCACTAAACATATTTTCATAAGTTTTTGGTGACCCTCCCGTCCCTATTTCGGCTGAAGCGGCGCCACTTTTGACATAATTAAACCACACACTTAGACTTATTATAGAGATTAATATATATATATATAATTTATGGCGAGTATACAAATTCGTGTCAAATTTAGGGCTACCATTGCTTATATCTCACCCAAAAGGCACCAATTTGGCGCATTTAAACCACACGATTAGATTATTCGTATCACGGGGAAGAATATGTATCAATCAGGTGGAAATCGGCGCTAAACATATTGTTTATCAATGTTTGTCACCCTCTCATCCTCTAGGCACCCCTGACTCGAATGGCCCCACTTTTGACATCTTTAAACCACACGCTTAGACTCCTGATATCATGGAGATTATTATTTGTAAGATTGGTGCTAATCCGCGACTAAACAAATTTTTATCAAATTTAGTGCCCACCCCACCCCCATCTCTCACCAAAACAGCACCAATATGACGTCTTTAAAATCACACGATTAGATTCCTCATATAATGTATAAGAATGTGTATCAATTTGGTGGAAATTGGCGCTAAAAATATTGTGTATCAATTTTGGTGCCCCTCTCCCTTTCAGTGCACCCCTGACTCGAATAATGACACGTTTGACACGTTTAATCCACACCATTAGACACCTCATACCATGGGGATGAATTTGTATAAGTTTCATGGCAATCAGGGACTAAACCAAATCTTATCAGAGTTAGTACCCACCCAAAGCCCCCCCCACCAAATATCTCATCCCAACGACACTAATTTGGCGTCTTTAAATCACACAATAAGATTCCTTGTATCATGGAGAAGATCTGAGAAGAATGTGCATCAATTTGGTGGAATTCGGCGCTTAAATTATTTTTGATCAATTTTGGTGCCCCTCTCCCTTTCCGGGCATCCCTGACGCGAACGGCGCGACTTTTGACATATTTACATCACACCATTAGATTCTTTGTATTTCTATAGAATGCAGACAGACAGACAGACATGGTCAAATATAGATATAGATGCTTTAAAGGGGTACTGTACCCAAGATGTTGTTGTTGGTTTCTATAATCCCCGAGTCGGAGAATAATGTAACAACTTTTCAATTTTTTGAAAGTTTGTTGAGTACGAAGTATTGTTACGGATGGAAAATTTACCGGAATGCAAAAATACAAATTGTCGTTGTTGAGTAATTTTTGTAAAGTTTTCAACCAAATGAATCAAATAAACATTATATTATATGGTTAGTAGTCCCATATACTCATTTAAGTTAGTGTACCGTCACTAGTCAATGAATGGCTTGGGTTTTCTCCCCGTATAAGCATAATGTTTCAAACGATCGTGTGTGCAATTGTTTTCCTAATCCGGTATCCCTCAATTATAATTTGATTACGTTTTGTACACGGAAATTCGAATTTTAAGAGACGCCATTTTATGGCTGGAGCCATAAAATCAATTTATATTAAATTATTAACTTTTAAATTATTAAATTTTAAGATAGCCTATTAACCTGAGCGTTTACAGAATACATCTTCGACTCAAATTACTTATATTTCTATATAGTATCGATAATAGATCGTTGTTATCACCGGGAATTTATTGAAAATGGCGTACAGTACCCCTTTAATATCTCAAATTATAACATTGCATTATATACGGGTTTCTCCCCCCTCTCTCTCTCTCTCTCTCTCTCTCTGGTGCCCGGCTGTTCCCTGATTACAACATGGTGTCAGAAGTGGGGTGGACTATCACCTGCAGACAAATTCCTAAATGGGAGCATTAGAACGAGACTGCCTAACAATCAAACAAATGTGACATTTGGCTCCAAAGCCACATCAGACTCCGAGTCAAAGGGTCAACGTACACTGTCGGAACTACCAATAAATCACAGTGTGCGATTGAGGTGACAGTACGCCACGTTCTTATCAAATTCTCACAGAAAATGGTAATGTTGTTCACAGAAACAGGAAACATATGTTAAAAACTTACGAACATTTCGAACGTGAGATACGAAGACACATGTGAACCATCAACTCCACCATCGAGGATGGTGTAACAACAACTAGGTCGGGCAGGCCAATTAGACCGCCTGTCAGGTTCAATGACTATGTCAAATAAAAAGAAAAAGGGAGATGTTACGATCAGAACTGTACCTCCGCACATGTTATCTGCTCTACATAAAGCAGTGACCCAGAGACCTGATTTTATATAATATCATGGAACGAACGTATAATGAAAAGTATCCGCATATAATGACAAAGTATCTGCATATAATGCCAAAGTATCTGCATATAAACACACAATAGCTGCATATAATGACAAAATATCTACATATAATGACCAACTATCTGCATAGAATGCCAACGTATCTACATATAATGACAAAGTGTCTACATATAATGACAAAGTGTCTGCAAATAAAGACAAAATATCTACATATAATGACAGGGTACGGTATCTGCATATAATGACAAAATATCTGCATATAATGACAAAGTATCTGCATATAATGACAAAGTATCTACATATAATGACGAAGTGTCTGCATATAATGACAAAATATCTGCATACAATGACAAAGTATCTGCATATAATGACAAAGTATCTACATATAATGACAAAGTATCTGCATATAATGACGAAGTGTCTGCATATAAAGACAAAATATCTACATATAATGACAGGGTACGGCATCTGCATATAAAGACGAAGTATCTACATATAATGACAAACTATCTGCATATAACGCCAAAGTATCTACATATAATGACAAAGTATCTGCATATAATGCCAAAATATCTACATATACTGACAAAGTATCTGCATATAATGCCAAAGTGTCTGCATATAAAGACAAAACATCTACATATAATGCCAGGGTACGGTATCTGCATATAAAGACAAAGTATCTACATATAATGACAAAGTATCTGCATATAATGACAAACTATCTGCATATAATGACAAAGTGTCTGCATATAATGATACAGTATCTGCATATAAAGACGAAATATCTCCATATAATGACAAAGTATATACATATAATGACATACTATCTGCATATAATGACAAAGTATCTGCATATAATGACAAAGTGTCTGCAAATAAAGACAAAGTATCTACATATAGTGACAAACTATCTGCATATAATGACAAAGTATCTGCATATAATGGCAAAGTATCTACATATAATGACAATCGCCAATATAAGGCAGCTATGGCGTTCCATAGTTTTGCCTATCTATCTATCTACTTGATACTCCATCGCCCTCAATGTGCTGAGGATGATGTGGAGGTCCAGGTGCTACCACGGCCGAGTAACTTTATAACCATGTGGTGACTCCAGTAGCGTACGTTCTTTAATAGGGTGAAGGAGAAGATCTCTCGATCTTTTCGACCATCCTGGGCGCTTCGCGCCCTCCTACTACCACGAGTAGCGTTCTTTAACGTGCACACACCGAGGCGTGTACACGGGTCAGCCATTAATGTCCGCGCCCGATCGGACACCGTACTGCACCCACGACAACATACCTGGACAAGTGTTGTAATGGGGGGGGGGGGGTCGGCATTTTGCATTCGGATCTTTATTCAGTTATCTCGAATGAGACTTTTCAGCCTGACAAACTTGGTATCTGACCGAGTTCTGATTTTTGTCAGAATACCCTGACCAGGTTGGGATCCCCGGTCCGATAGCACGATAGACCAGTACGCTGCTTCTCGGCCACCGACTTCCCGTTTGCCTAGTAGAGCAGAGAGATCTTGGCTATATACAATGTATCCAATGAAGTAATACTGAGTGATAATCCATCGTACATGTATACTGATATCCAACTCCGATCCTGAAGAAATTGGTCCACAGCCGCCAAAAGAACAAAAATGGGATACATTTAAAATCGAAATACCCACAGATTCGTTCCAATGGCGGCCTTTTGGGTCATCTGGACTGCCTTGCTTAGCACATCCCATGCGAAACGGGTGTGGTGGCGCAGCCGCTATGGCAGTCCGTCGAACCCGCAGACCAAAAGGACAAACACAACACACAAAAACTGGCATAGTTTTGGTGACGGGTCCGAGTGACATGAAAGTCCCCCAGACCCGCAAATGTTATGTCCAACAGTTAGACGCTTGAAGGTTTATGACGAAGTAAGCGGCTAGCACACCACCGCCCCAACCGTAGTGGTCGACACGGAGTGCAGTAGTGAGGTGGCAATGTTGTTCTATGTATTTATAGTCGGGCGGAGGTCGATAATGTTGCACAACGCTTTATCAGCATTATACTTTGCTATAAAAAGATATGACAACCTATAGCTTGGTTCCCTGCGGACAAAGCTGATAAACTTCACAATGCCAGTCGCATTCTGGACTCCTCGACCTATGACCTCTGGGGCCTATATCAGTATTATCACAAGGTTACACTGGTGTAAATGTTTTCCATAGGCCTCAGTGCTAACGTTTTAGCGTATAGTGTTGGCAATATAAATGTTGGGTCCAAAATTTTCTTTAAATCTGAAAAATTGACATTTTGGGAAACTTTTTACACAAAAAAATCATGTCTGTCTAGCAGGGAATTCGCCTTTAAATCTTATGTTTTCGTAACTAGTGTCAGAACCGCATAAAAAAATAGTCATATTTTAAAATTAGACCACACCAAAAAATTCAAACTTCACTACAAAGGGTTAATTCCTGTGCCAATTGTTATTTTACCTATGGGAAATCATAGGGAAGAGGTGTGATGATTTTTTTATGTGAAAAGCACACAAGGCTATTGACCAATCAGGGCCCAGTGTCTATTTTATTCTCTCCTATATTCCTCCCGCATCCGCTAGATGTCGCTCGGAACCTTATTTACACCAGTGTAACCACAAATAACTCGCGGTGAATCCGCCATTCGGTTCGGAGTTCAAAGTTAAGAAGTAGCATCTATTTTTAGCATACGGCTCCAGTCTGGGAATTCCCAAAATAAAATGGCAACAGTTCGTTTCACAATCGCATGTGCGACAACTTCATGAAACAAATTAAACACTCACCCTGGTTACATACAATATACGGAGGTTTCGCGCAGTAGATGGATTGAGTATATAGTAGGCCTATATGCTTTTTGCGTTTTTTTTTGGCAAATACTCTCTATTTATCAGTAAATTATGAGAAGTTCCTTGACAAAAGGGGGCGTGACATTCACGAGTTATGTTGTCTTCAGTTCGATTCGACCAGTGTCATGGAAACAAGAGCAATACACATGCCTAGTTTGGATAATAAACATGCACTTATCGATACTAATAACTCTGTAGATGACATGGCCACAAAACAATTATTAAACCACTGAAATTATGTCGTCAAATGTTAATAAAAATGCTCGCGCTGTCGAATGTTTACAAAAGGATGCTACTTCTCAACTTTGACCTTTTACCGGCTTTTACCGGTGGGTTGGATAAAAAGCTAGGAATCGGACCATATGGAACCATCGGCCATCTTGAAAATCGCGAACCAGTAATAAGGCTTATTATCCAAAATCTAAGTTAACTCGTACCCTGAGTCACTTTGAGTTTATCATATTATTTTATGGGTATTAACATAGTCAACTCGATGAGTGATGTGACTACAGTTTACCAAGACTAAGTCAACTCGTACCCCGATTTTACAATGTCATACACAAAGTCATTTATTTGATATACTGAGTCGTCTCGAACCCTGCGCTCTTGATGTACAATTGTCCAAAAACTATGTCAACCCGTAGGCTACCCTAGCTAGTCACTACGCGATTTCTATATATTGAATCAACTCGTACAAATGTCGCCGATGTTATTGCAAAGTGTTCATTGACATAGTCAACTCGTGGAGTGGTGTGACTACAGTTTACCAAGACTAAGTCAACACGTACCCTGATTTTATAATGTCATATACATGTAGGCCTACACAGACATTTCACAGACTTTGATATACTGAGTCATCTCATACCATAGCTGCACTCTTGATGTGCTTTGGAAGGTCTCATGCCATTCTGAGGTGGAAATATGGGTCTGTATCCTAAATAAAATAAGAGGGTACGAAATGACTCAGGAGGGTACGAGTTGAATCAGCTGGAGGGTAAGAATTGACTCAGAATTGGGTACGAGTTAACTTTTTTCGGAGGGTATATAGGAGCTGGTCAGGGAACGAAATGACCTGTTCCCAGCGCATGTGACATATAACATCCACAACAACATTAGATAGATAGATAGATAGATAATATTTAATGGCTAAAAGATGCAAAATTTGCAGACATATGAACATAAGCATATATACAAAAGAGTAAACACAAGAGTGTATCTGTATCTGTAGTTGTTACGTCCTAGTGACCAAAGCTGGCTTTTACAGGACGGTGTGAGGAGCGCTATTTTTGTTCTCCCAGAGCCGCCTTGAATGTTTCTAGGTCGGCGGCATTGACTGTGCTGTTGTCCAGTTTGTTCCAGTCAAGTACAGTCCTCGGGAAGAAGGAATATCTGTATTGGTCTGTGTTTGTATGAATTGGTTCGTAGGCACTTTCGTTATTTGTGGTTAGTTTCTCCACGATGTTGTCACTAACAAAGTCCTTGAATTTTGTGGGTTTCTTTTTCCTCTTTGGGCGGTAGTTTCTTAGGTAGTGTTCGGAGTTGATACCCGGGGCTGATCCCTTTACCACTTTGTAAAATAGTGTCAGTCTCTGTTCCTTTCTTCTTGCTTCTAGGGATGGTAGTTGAAGTTCACTTAGCATTGATGTTACACAGCCTTTCTCTCTCGTTCGGTAGTCCTGTTTTATAAATCTTGCTCCTTTGCGTTGCACCTTCTCCAGCTTTGTCTTGTCCTTTTCATAGTGAGGATCCCAGATTGTTGCTGCATACTCTAGCTGAGGGCGGACTAATGCTATGTATGCCGTTTTTCTAAGATCCATTTGGCAGTACCTGAGATTACGCCGAAGGAAGCCGAGGGTGGAGTTTGCCTTCTTCGTGGTGGACTCGATGTGATGATGCCACTGCATGTCATTGGAGAATTGGACGCCAAGGTACGGGTTGTTTGTGACTTCTTGGAGTATCTGCCCTGCCAGTTGGTAAAATCGTTGTGTCTTCTGCTTTAGGCTCAAAATGTAGCACTTAGTTGGATTAAAGCGCATCCCCCATGTGGTGGCCCATTGTTCCAGTTTGCGTAGGTCTTGTTGCAATATTTCGTGGTCTTTGTAGGTGTTTATCTGGCGGTACAGGAGGCAGTCATCTGCGAATAGGCGGACTTGTGATGTTACTGTGTCCGGTAGGTCATTTATGTGACAGAGAAAGAGCAGCGGTCCCAATACTGTTCCCTGTGGTACTCCTGATAACACGTCAACTTCTTCTGAGTAGTATCCCTCGAGTGCAACTCTCATCTTTCTTTCTTTCAGAAAGGATGCTAGCCATCTGTTGACCGGGCCTGTGATACCGTAGTGATTTAGTTTGGTCAATAGGCTGTCGTGTGGCACAGTGTCGAAAGCTTTGGAGAAATCAAGGATGGCCACGTCGATCTGCTTCTTGTTGTCAAATGATTGTAGGATGTCTTGTGTTGTCACTGCTAGTTGTGTTTCGCAGGAATATCCCCTTCTAAAGCCATGGTTTAGCTTTGTTAGTATGTTGTGCTTCTCCAGATGTTCATGGATATGGCGGCATATGAGGTGTTCTAGTAGCTTGCACGGTACTGATGTTAGGGACACAGGACGATAGTTTTCCGCTTGATGTCGATCTCCTTTTTTGTAGACTGAGGCTATGTTGGCGCTGCGCCAGTCCCTTGGCAATGTGCCTGTGTCTAATGATAGTTGGAATATGAGCCTGAAGGCAGGTGCCAGTTGTTTTGCGTACTTCTTTAGGATGGAGTTTGGGATACCGTCTGGGCCAGAGGCTTTGGTTGGGTTTAACCTCTTCAGCAGGGCTTCGACGCCATTCGCTGTCACTGTCAGTTTGCCGATGTTTTCGCATTTGGGTGGAAGGTCAGGAAGTGGTGGTTGGTTCTTGGTGAATACTGACTGGAACTGCTTTACCAGGATTTCTGCTTTGCCTTTTGGGTCGTCAATCAGCTTGCCTTGCGATTTCAACGGCGACACTCCGATGTTATCTTGTTTTCTGCTCTTGATGTATCTCCAGAATGGTTTCGTCGACTTTTGTTCTAAACCTTCTTTAATCTTAGCGTTGATGTAATCCCACTCAGCCTTCCTCATTTCCCTTTTACATTCTTTCTGCATGGCTCGATAGTTGGTCCAGTTGTTGTTCTTTTTTGCCTGTGTATATAGGCGCTGTTTCTTTCGTAGCAATTTCTTGATCTTATAGTTTACCCATGGAGTGTTCTGCTTTGGTGATATCAGCTTAGAGGGTATGTGTGACATTCATATAGTATAAATATAAAAAGTATAGATATATAAATATAACAAGAATGCAGCTTGACAGTTCTGTAGAGGGAGCAGATAGTGAATAAACCTATAGCTTAGTAATGACTACTAAATAGATACTCATACCTGTATACATATATATACAACATGAAAAATCAACCCGTGCTATCCCACCCTCCTCCCTCAACAGGACTGTCATGTTGCTTAAGAGATACTAGTAATAGAACCAACAGCTCTTCGCCACCTGCATAATTATATACACACTGCTGCCATGTATGGCCGGCTTTAGACTGGCATGTCCATGACCGAAATATGGAATCCCTAAATACAGGCAGCAGTGACAATATATATGCAGCTGGCCAAGTACTGTCATCGTACATAGAAAGGTAGAGAGGAAAATAGAGTAGTAGAAGAGAAATATACATATGAATACGCTCGTCTGACAAGTCATGCCATCGATTGCCATCAAGGAGCGCACATGAAAGCAAGCCAAAGCTTGCTTATTTCCACTGTGGTCCTTAATGGTAACCGACCACATGACTGACCAGGCAACAGCACAAGTTCTCATAAGGTCGTACGGTATTATTAATAGCATGATTCACACCATTAATAATATACAAAGTCAGATTCCTCAGTACCTAAAATGTTATCGAATAATTCCTGTTTTATTAGGTGATTATTAAATCGTCCAACGGTGCACTTACAGCCAAATCAAGTTTCTACACCGAACAACATAGGCCTACATATACAGATACTATATGTCCACATAACTTATAAAAACATCGTATTAAGTATAAATATGAAACAAACAAACTTCCTTTATTGTCAAATATATGAGATAGGTACTAACATCGTATTAAGTATAAATACAAACAAACTTCCTTTATTGTCAAATATATATGAGATAGACCTGTAGCCTACCAACTACATGTAATGACTGATTATGACTCACTTTGTAAACTATATACGGGATCGTCCCTAAAAACCGTGAAACAGCTCAAAAATAGGTCTAAACCAAGGTAGATTCGGCCAAAAAAAATTCCAAATCTTCCCAGTCGAAACTTCCCTTCTCAGCAGATTCAGCTGCAGACTCAATACGATACGTTGGAGTCTGGCCTCCGTGTTCCGATGATTTGAGAAGAAGTACGGACAGTAGACTAACCGGAATTCCCTGTCGAATTAACGTGACGTCACGCGCGCTTTTCATGTCAGGATTTCGTGCCGTGTTTTGCAACGAAACTTTCCACATGGAATACATTTCTGATTACGCTGGCATCAAATTCCCAGAAAAAGAAGAACAGCCCATCGTTTTCCAAGGATGGGTGAAGACTGCAGTTGAAGCCGAAGCATTGAAAGTAGATCACGAAGTCGCGACAAGCTCAAAATTTGTGTTTTACGTTCGCGACAAAGGTTTTCGAGACGATGCAAAATTCGAAGCAAACGACCAGGACACGCCGTCCGATTCGGATGACGAGGACGAGATTGACATTAACGGCTTTAACGATGCAGAAAGTAATATATATTTATACAAACTGAGTTATTTGACATATAACTTATTATAATGTCCACACTAACTTTTTATTTGAGATTTGGCGATATAAAATTATAATTATGACTTATGTTTAGAGTCTACACGGGATATTAGTTATTACTATATTAGTAATATTACTTGCATGGCTTGTTTGATATTACTATTAGGCTATATATACTTATTTATTAAGTCCGATATCAGCCCGAGGTAACCAAGTATTATACTATTTATTAATTAGATCGCCTAGAGTAACTGACAACACATTCATAATCATATGAGTTATGACACAATTTTTTTTATCTACACATCGTTATTTAGCAGTGAAGACTGAAGTAGAATTATATGGCTAGGGTTAAATTGCCACAATTTTAAAATCGACTAATCTTCTACAGGTGCTTTAATCGCATTTATTTACTTTTCGTTGACAAATCGCCCAAGGGGGTGGGTTAGTCCAACAAATTAGACGAATCGGATTATTAAAGATATATTTTAATGTTTGGACATTAATTCCTCATCGTTTAATACTGGATATGAAAATGTTACTCGCTACGAACCCACAAAGTGAATGCGGGTAGGACATATGCCCCTTTAAATTACATTGCTCGCGTCTAATGACACAAATAAAACTATAAATAAAAAACGCATACCTTTTGTTTAGGGCCCAACGAATCGGCAAATTCAACATCGAATCGAATCTCGAATCGAATCATGGTTATGATTCAAAATCGAATCTCAAATCAAATCTATTTCAAACACTCGCGGTAGATTTGCGGTATATATTCCCAGATTCCGGATACCATATCCGTATTTAAGTATGCTTCAAAAGCGTCGGTATATTGACGGAAAGTAAATATTATAATTAAAAAAAATGTCAATATTAAAATTTTATAAAATACATGTCTATTTTGTGTGTTTATCGCCAAAAACTCCCTAAAAGAAACCATTTGTAGACATGCAGAATTGCAGATTGCAGAAATAAGTGTTAATTGTAAGAATATCGCAAGCAATCCACCATCTTGGTAAATCCTGTGTCTATAGTATATATCTTATATCTGACATTATTATGATGTGAATTCTATGTTTCCTGAATCTGAATTTCATTTACTGAATAAAAACAACAACAATGATTAAATGAAACAAATTATTTGTATTCAGAATAATAACATGAACGTTTATAATTAATTAAACTGTTACTGAGTGTCTGTTGCCCACTGTCATATACCGTATATCCACTCATTTGGAATGAGATTATTATTATTATCCTCAATAGGTGGTGGTGTATCTATCGGATGGGGAATGTTACCCGAGGGGAAAGATATTTGAGCCAGACACGAGGTTTGCCGAGTGTCTGGGACAAAAATATTGTCCCAAGGGTGAGATTTTACCATCCCATGCACACCAGTCACTCATGCACCCAGGATGATGTTGCATATCGCCATTCTAACATTATCAAAATGTTTGTGACAAAAACTAACAACTTGCAAAAACTTGGTAAAAAGTACAAATTTGGTACCGGTATGTAACAAAGGTATATATTTGAAAACAAACTAACTGATACAGCGTATAGAGATAATAAATAATTGAGTCCGTCAGAACATTTAGATATTCGGATTCAAGGCAAAGATTCAAGTCTGCTCGTTAAATTCGAGCGAAGAAATATTGGATGAGAAATATATGTTGCTATGACAACCTATAAATTTCAATTATCGAGTTACTTTTATGTTATACATTTGCAATACAATACAATTAATGTTAATGTATATATGATGGACACATGCATATTGCAGAAACGCCGAACTATATACATTGCATATATCAACAGCAATCGTGTGGTTTGGTTATAGGTAACGCGTAGAATTGGATCAAATCATATATATTTCCAGATGAAGTTGTTTTGTGTGGAATACCCAGTTAGACATGCAATTAACAAGCTGAAACTTATTACATGTACATTCATTTAATGTTCGTCACACATATTTCAGTTCAATTCAGGGTTGTCAAACTGATGTTCTGTACCGCAAACCGCGTCGGTATCGGTACTCATTGAGTGGTCTTTTATACTGCAAATAACTTTGGTTTCGTGGGTTCCATCATCAATTATTTACAATTAAGTTGTTGTCTGCGGCAGTTTTCGGCAAGTCGCAAAGGGAGGATTTAAAAAAAGATGGAATACAGAGTGGACTACTGGGCCGGCTAACGTTGTAGACTTGTCTCATATTGTATGGATACATGGTAGTAACGGTCACACGGTGTCACAGACTCACGGTACACTATATTATTTGTGTGGAATTAATTAGAGAACTCACTAATCGGCCATAAATTCATAATGCCGCCCTATTACTAGCATGTTGTAACTTGTAAATTTGTAATTTCATAAATAATGTCACCCAAATTCTGTCTACAGTGGCCAGTTTTCCTAAAAGTTCCGGTAAACTTTCCCTTTTAGTTTGGATAAATGGGGTCAATGGCATCTGCTTAAATTTTGGAGTTGAATGTCGAACCTTGACCGCTTGTCTGAACTTCCGAATCCACTGATATTTTGTATTTTGTCGACAATTGTTTTTTCATTCCCGTTGTACTTCCCGTCGATCTGGCTATCACAGTATTGCATTCGGCGCATCTGACTTTCTGCGAGTCATTTTCGTGTGGGATAAAATAATCCCAGACGTTACTAGATATCCTGGACGCCATCGTATTAAATTCGTAAAAGGTTAAACATAACTTGACAGAGTAACAGACTCCTCTCAAATGATGCCTCGAAACGGCACGTGCAGAACACTGCAGACTTGCATCCGGTGGCATTCCGGCCGCATCAGAGAAATACAATCATCACAAGCTCCCACACAATGTTGCATTCTGTCAAATTCGTGACAAGTTGTCATAGTGCGGCACACTGTGCCTTTGATGTTTGAATGTGCTGACGATATCACGTTAACCCATTGCAGTTGGGTTGGGCCTATGTTGAGCTGCTTAATCAACCCTTTACATTCGTTAAGAGGTATATTAATAGAAATCAACAATCAATACCGAGAACCGTCAGTACTCGACGTCAGAACCGGTACCGATTTAATTCCTGATTACCGCCGGTTCCGATACCGGTACCAGTACCTATTGACAACCCTGGTTCGATTACATTTTAACATTTTATTTGAAAAAGGACACCTTCGATGTGTGCTTTCATCAATCGAGTATGCAAATGTGACAAGTCACGTGTCTCATGTGAGACAGACACCACATGCTTATCCGAGGTAGGAAATTCCACTTAGCTATCTCACATGACTTCATATAGGCAAGCTGGATTAGTGGGGGAGAAAGAACGATCTATTTGGCAACTTACCCTACACGTTGGACACGGCGGTCGCGAATTATTGTTAACTATTTGAGGAGAATGTGGGCGATTTGATATATCCCGAATCACACGACCTCTTTCGAATCGAATCGGGTAGCAAGATTAGAAATCAAATCGAAACTCGAAGCTTCGTCGGGCCCAATACTTTTGTTGGAATGTTAAATATCATGACTGAACTAACTAGCATAAATTGGTGTCACTATTAATCCAAAAACAGTTCTTAGAACGACAACCGACGAAAACACGCGAAATTAACATAATTTATTTAGGCCACACCAAACTGATTTTGCAGTTTCATAGTTCCAGACCACAAAGGAACAGGCTGATATTTATGGACATTATGGGAACTATATACCATACTCTCAGGTGCCTAATAATAGTGTCAGCACGATTATTAATTTTGGAGAAAATTCCCAATGATCACTATTATTTGGCATTGAGACATAGAGTGAAATTGCCATCACTATCTGTCACTATTATTAATTTCAGCCTAAATCCCCACCCATCACTATTATTAATTTCAGCCTAAATCCCCACCCATCACTATTATTAATTTCAGCCTAAATCCCCACCCATCACTATTATTAGGCCATCATGATTATTAGGCACCTGAGAGTACTTATCATTTTACGGAGTGAATGATTTTTGTTGACATATATATTGTAAGTATATAGGTAGTTTCAACAATTGGAAAGTTTATGCCTAACAGGTTGAATTTGTTCTGATATGCGAGTATTACAAGTGTAGTCCTATTTAATGTGAAATTTGTAGTGATGAATCGATTTGGGAAAATATATATATATTTGGCATCGGTCGTCAAAATTGCTAGATGTTTCATAGCAGACGGCTAAATACGATTTTGGGCGCAATTTATTACCGGATGGGAATATATTCACCGCCACATGGTCTTGTATTCTATGCATATAAAAACGAGCTTCGATTTGACAATTGAGAATGATACAGCTACAAAAATGCATACATGTATACGGGTTCAATTCTTCTACATGATTTGTCGTTAAGGCAGGTTTTGGTTTTCCGTATCAATAATATGTCGGCCGGTCTATTGCCAATTATGTAATTTCCAATTTTACTGAACACAGTCAACTATTTTTGGTACGGTACCGTACGTACATATTTAATTTATCTCCAAGTCTTCCAATGTACGTTTTAACACATATTCACCGTATTTAATAACGACCATATATTCTTTTAAATATAATAGGCTGACCAGACTTACCGTAGAAGACATTAACACAACTGTTTATTTGAACGTTGATTTACTGTTTTCTCACTTTACTGGAAAAAGCAGAAATAATTGGGACCACCACCGGAACCGCAGGATTTTTTTCCGATGCTGATTATAAACAGACAAATGAAAATATAGGCCAAGTGCCGTTTCAGTTAATCTGTTCATATAAACTAGAAATGTGTTATTTTTATGCCAAAATATCGAACATATGTTCCATATTGGTCATAGTTTTCGACTAGTGGTGGAGTCCTTAGCCTTTGATGTCGGCATCGATGCAAATTTGTATTGAAAATGTCTAGGTTATACATAGCAGTAATTCTGACTGCATCCCCATCACCCCACAAAAGCTTAAATATCTCCACTGTCTAAATGTACCTACATTCTCGTTAACTTTATTGCAAGTGCATGTCTTTCGGCGCAGTTTCGCGCCTTTAGCCGACATAACATGAAGCATGTGAGCACTCTCCAAAATATGTATCGAATTACTTCATGCAATTTTGCACAGTTACTGTGTCAAGCTCCATGCAGACCCCTACGCCGGACATATGCCTACCGCTGCCAGCATCTACACATAATGTGAAAAAATCCTATGGGAGGCCAAATTCACATTTAATAATTAAATGCGCTTAAGTGCAATCATTGCGCTTAAGCGTAATTATTTGCGCTTGCAATTATTTCGCTTGAGCGCAATTCATGGTTATATGTAACTAAACACACCTGGTGAATTAATAGGTTTATCCATAACTTAACCTTAACTCCTATCACCTCTTGTTTTCATTGATTTGGATGGGTAGGGAGCTAGCCCAACTTCTTTATCAAAATGGCTGACTCGCAATAGTATCACCTTCTGTTTTAGTTGGAGCGACTCGTGATAGCATTATATTATCTTCGGTATATAATATGATCATACGCAAGCGTAATTAACGAACCAAAGCTAAAAACAATCACATAGGCCGGGGGTTCTGTATGTAGCGTTTTAAAAAATTCTTGTCAAAATCACTTTACAGATTCCCCACCAAATAATATTCACATGCAGACATATGTTTGGTGGGGTAATTATAAATAGTTATATATGTTGTCGAGAGTGCATGGAACTGAAACTAACCATTAGGCCTATATTACTTGGCGTGCTGGGGAGGATGTTCATTTCCAATCATAACATGTCGTCATGTTAATTTCTACCATAGTCGACAAACGTCATAGTGTAACTTTCACCATTGACCGAATTCGCGTGGAACTGAACGTGTCTTCTGCTTTGTTCATAAGTATGTGTTTTCATTCTATTCAAGAAAATAGGATATATATATGGATTTTCAAATGCATGTAAGTATGCAGACTTGTGATAACAATCAAATCCAAACTAAATATTATCTTATTTCCTTTCGCATAGTCTCTACAGAACCCTGCATTATTGATCCACTGCTGTGTACCAATCGAAAATAAATCTTTGAGATACAGGTATATAGCGTTGTGTTGTGGTTGTTTTAGTTTATTTATTATTTGATCCAGTAGAGTGCCGGAGTATACCCGTTAGAAATGCATTACTTTCCCTTATAAATAAAAACAAATAAATGAATTTATGATGTTTATATAAATAGGATAATGTTATACATCGACTGATTTGTGTTGGCCTCTTGCCAGCCGATTACGACAATAATGCTTTAGGCCCACCGATCCTATGTGCGACATTCGTGCTCCCCAAAAATCAAAATTCCAGCGTCGTATTACTTAATAATTGGTGACGTCACAAAATCAGATATAGCCTATATACGACCCAAAGCGTCCGGCTTTGGTTCGTTATTAGTTGGGGCTACTCGCAATAGCATTACTTTCTGTATTAGTCGGGGCGACTTTGATTTTCTTCAATTTTCGAGTATACAGGAACACCATATGAGGAAGCAAGCCATCAGTGACACCACATTCACACTATATGACCATGGAAATTCTATAGATTTGTGCAAGAGATGCTGATTTAATAAAAAAAACTAAGAGCTCGAGGACTGAGACACCAAAGCTCCAGGAACGAGACACCAATATTTTGGGACAGGGATGCTGATAATATGAAAATAGGGTTTTTTCCCTGATTAAAGTCAATAAGTAAACCATGAGGTAAGCAAGCCCTCATGCAGTGACACCACATGCATGCTATAGTATATGACCACAGTAATGGCCCAAATCTGTTCAAAAATACATTAAAAACATCATATAAAAAATTACTAGAGTTCCGGGAAGGAGACATCAATTCTTTGGATATACTAGTAGGGATGCTGATAATTAGGGATTATCATTGTTGAACACATACTCACAGTTGACTGTTGAGTACTCATGCTAATTAAAACAGGTTAAAATTAGCCCAATGCTCCTCTTGTGTTGCTAGGTGATACACCAGGTCATGCCAATAGTTTATGGGTAGGTTAGTTAGTAGTCACTATTACGCTTAAGTGCAATTAATTGCTTAAAGCGTAAATGCCCTATGTGGGCTTAAGCACAATATGTGGTATTTGCGCTTAAGCGCAATTCATTATTAAATGTGAATTTGGCCTCCCATACTGTCCATATATTCATTTGAAAATTGTCTTGATCAAGCCAGAATGAATCTTAACTGACAAAACACTTTGAACAATAAAAAATGCTAGATTTAATTAAGAAAATACACATGCCGGCATGTAGCGTATCAAGCGGACTTTTATGCCAGCATAGTATGGAATTTCTTTTCGCAAAGATTTGATTTTAACTCTTTTCAGTTTTCCATTATACCAAGTCTCTTCTCGGTCTACAACAGCTTGGGATATCGGTTGTGTTGATGCTGTTTATGGACCGAGTCCCACCCCATTTCTCTTCTATAATGGACGTTCATTCAAAAGACGTTCTACATTTACACATGGAGCCCGGGCATTCATGTAAACCCCTGAATGTGAATCATATGATATGTCTGCGATTAATCTGTCTTCAAAATAATGTATCATTTACCTCGATAGAAAAAGGTAAAGTGATGATATGATCGTTTAATGTATTGTTTACTTGCATTTTCTTGTAGCGCTTCAAATCGAAATTCTCTGGAAAACAATGTTTTTTTTTCTCGAAAAATCCAATCGACCCTGCACTTCCGAGCCCCCGAGATTTCTTGCTATTTTCGTTTGCAGTGACCTCTGGGACACATTGCACAGGTGTGCAATTACTGGCACGTTCCTTTAAAATAGTTTACGTATTTTTTACATAATTTGATAAATCGACCATAGATTCGACCCAGAACTTTCCCTGGAGATCATGAGATTATTTTCGTGACCGAAATAAATTGTTGGAATGAAACAAGTCAATGTTTGTGCCATATAATCAAGACGGTGGCCCTAAAATTTAATTTATTGATTTCCTCTTCGAAATTTCAGGCGTTCTTTTCAGAAATATGACGACGAAATAGGTCGATAACTGCATATTTGGTGGGGGAATATATATAGATATATATTGGTGGGGGAATATAGATATATAGCATGCAATCCATGTGAATCGGTAACAGGAGCTTAAAACTTAACCCTCCCCCTAAAAGACCAAAAAACGATAATGCATAAGTTGTGCCAATGACGTCTCGTTTTCGCTAGCACATAGATGCTAGTTTCCGCATACTAATACCAAAATGCTCTCTAGGAACCAATACTGAGCAAAAGGGAGCATGAAAATTAAAAGAGTTTTGGTTCTCGGGCAATTGTTTTTTCAAATCAATGAGGGAGGGAGGGAGGGTTTTATTTTTATTTTTTATTTTTTTTCTGCACATAGTAAGCATGGACAAAGATACCTTCCTCTGTCTAGTAATAACCAGAAATGTAGAGGGGACTGTTATGCATATAAACTCATTTAATCTTACATAAAAATGAATCGAGTCACAATAGTCCAAATGGGCGACTGTGTTGGCAGCTCTGACTGGACTGGTGTTCAAGTATATCGAAATGGATAATATAATTTTGACGATTCTAAAATAGATGCAACCTCGAACTCAATACCTGGGATACATGTGCACGAGGTCAGTAATTTCAAGGAAACGAACGGGATGACACTACAAACTGTCCATTGCTACACAGCTTCAGTAAGAGACACTGACGTTTACATTTGTATCATTTCGTGGTTCGTCCTCCGATGTGTAGGCCATAATCGCATGTGTGCGGGTTATGTTATATAATATGTGAATTAACAATGCGTTAACAATTAATGCGAACAGTCTTTTCCGGAGAGTTTAAAACTATATTATTTTCCTAGTTCAAATGGTAAACATCACTGACCATGGATTATACGTGAATCTGGATATTTCCATTTGGGATAACTCTCATGTGTTACTCGCTCTCTCCCATTCCAAACTGTTTTCGATGACACAGTGATTCTGTGGTATTTACAATTACCCAATCGACGAACAAATCTTCACTCATAAAGTGGCTTTGTGACTATGGATAATAACTGGATTAACAATGAAATTGAAGCTTTTCTCTTTTGGATTAGGCCAAAAAAATATATACCTGTGTTTGCGGTGACCCGCCTGCCCCTATTTCGGAGCTCTCAACGGTTTTCATTTTATTCATTTTGCAAAATTCGTACGCATCCCGTTTTATTTTTGTGCCTCCTGGAAAAATTCCATGTACAAATATGCAAAATCATCTCCCATTTTCTATTAGTTGCAGTCGTTAATTTAATTCAATGAGTCATTAGCATAATTAAGTTAATTAACTGTGTAAATCATGCTCACAAAACACATCCAAAAACGGGAATTTCATTGCAATATAACGGACTACTGCCGTAGTACCGGTACCTCGAAAATAGGGAACATGAAACAAGAATAAAACGATGTCTTTTAGGCTTATGGTTCATGATTGAGCCTATATATTTTTATTAACTCAATGTGTTATGTGAAGGGGTTGTGGTTAATATAATTTAAATGAGTTTGGACATATATTTTCTCAACATTCTGTAGTTATAGGTAGGCATTAAAAGGTGTACTCTACCCGGCCTGGCTTTGGAAACCCCCCTATCTTTTTATTGTGCTGTGTATTTTACAATGTATTATACCGGTAGCGCCCTTGAATTCCTCGCGGAATTGGCGACAAACCATGCTTGAAAGACAACTCTGTTCGCGACAAAATTAAGCAGAAAAGTTGATTCAGTAATTTGACTAATCCATTTAAGTTTGATAACGACGCAAGCGAGGATTCGCCCATGCCACTCGTCAATATCGCTACAGGCATGGTACTTCCCAAACAAGCCTCACTCCAAAGAACTCTTGTCGTCCTTTGAAACTGGGAAGGAAAGAATGAAAACATTCGTTGCAGATAGGCTAGACAGTGATACGGTGGACATTATGGAACCGATTCGCAAATCTAAAATGAAAACATTTGCATCATTGCGGAAACAAATCAAGATGACATCCGTGAAGAAACAGGTGACCATTCTTGAGAGAATCCTGGTCCTTGCAAACGACAGGCAGATTCATCTAGATAAATGTTTCTGTTATGAACTATCCCCTGTCCCACTTTTGCTATTCAACATCGATGGAACTGCGCGTTCTGGAACAAAAAGTGATCTTCTCCGTCTTCTAGAAGACAAGGTCAGTGACAGTTCGCATCTGGAACGTGGGTGTTTGATTTCATGGCAATTGTCCAGATGATATGCGGCAGTGCAAGTTCAAAATCGGACACTGTTTGAGACCTATTTAACACTGTGCTCTCAAAACTCTCAAAGACGTGCAAGGTTGTTGCTGTAGTCACAGACCTTTATGACAATGCTGATTCCATCAAGTCTTCTGAACGATCAAAGAGGTCAGCACGAGGTAACCTCTCTGAGTGAGCGAGTGTTCAAGACAGGTGACACCTGTCTGCCCTCGAACTTGACAACAATGCTTGCCAACTGGAAGACGAAGGGCAATTTAGTGGACTATATCTACGTTCAACTCGAATCAGACCTGGCTGATAGATTACTGAATGTCAAAAAGTTTATTTGGCAGGTGGCTTCACAGAAGGAAGAAGATGTGATGGTAGATGTCGTCGGACGAAACAGCTGTCCTGATTTTAATCCTGATCACAAAGAGGCCTTGTTTGTCCATGTCGCCTATTCTATTGAACGAGATGGAATTAAGTCGGTGGCTGTCTGGAGCCATGATAGTGATGTTGTTGTGCTAGGTTTGCACCACTTCCAATTTTTACGTCTCAATGAACTGTTCTTCCACACTGGTGTAAAACGGAAGACACGATTTGTAGCTCTGCATGACATCACGAGAGAAATCGGATCAGACATGACATGTGTAAAGAACTTTCAGCTTTACATGCGTTGACTAGCTGCGATACCACCAGTTACTTAGTACAGCACGGAAAGAAATGGCGAAAATCACAACTGATCATATCAGTTCACATTGGTGAAGATCCTGCGCACCTGTCTGACTTAGGAAAAGAAGCATGCAAATCGTTTGTTTGTGCCATGTATACGGGCTCTGACAAGGCAAGATTCAGGCTATTCACAAAGAAGCAGTCATCAAGCGACCAACAAAGAATAGTCTCAAACACTATATTCAACGAGTTAATTATCGATCCTATGCAACGAGTCCTGTCTTGAGTCTTCCATCTCCTGGTGGCTGTGGTTGGAAGGTGGGAGAACAGACCCTGTGATGTCGCTCATGGACCCGGCTCCAAAAGAATTGGTTGAGTTTGCTCGATGCACATGCAAATTTAATTGTTCCACTAAAAGATGTGGCTGCAAAAAACACAATCTCACATGTGCGGTTGTGATGACGACACTTGCGAAAACCGAGATAACGGGAATAGCGTTTCGGATGATGAGAATACAGATGAGGAAGACATGGTTGCCGAATAGTACGCAGCCAACTGATGGACAACTCTTTTTCTGGGTTGAATAATGTCTTGTCTAACGAAAAAGAACATAATGCAGTGGCTTGCACCCATCCCTCAAAAAATGGGGTGTATAATAAGTTTTTCCGCCTTGACAAGCACCATCTTCCGATGCACACCCCTTGTTTTTACCTTAGTTTGTCAAATTTTTAGCAATTTTATGAACATTAGCATTATAACTTGAATAAACGTCAACCGATTCCATTCATATTTGGTGTATGGATCTTTCAACAATATCTTGTTGAGTTCAAAAACTGGGTTTGTTTGATTTGACCTGAGTTATGACCCTTATGGTTCCTTAGTTAATTTTTAGTGCTTTCTCATGGACAAATTCACTCTTATGGCAAAAAAAAAACTCTATAGAGCCATCTTTGATGCGCAACCCTTGTTATCATAGATATGCTCACTTGATGGGGCCCGAGGAAAGCTGTTAATTCTAAGAAATGAAAATTTGTGGAGTGGAAGTGCAGGAGTGACAGCTCGTCTCAATTTTTTTTAAATCAGCAGGCTGGGTATATAGTAGCGTATTAACTGTCAGATAAATTGTTTTTTTAGGAGAATATTAATAGAGGATTGGTTTGTTATGTAAGTGTATAGAATTTATATAAAATGTTTATCAACTCCATGTACTCTATTTTGCAGTGTCGTGGAGAAAAGGAAAGTCCACAATTTTGTGGGAATTGACCTGTGAACGAGAAGGGTATGGTCCTAATTTACCTTTTGATGGCATTCCTCTCATATATCGAAATAGATGCATCTATGAATGTCATAATGGCACGGATAGAACCAAAAAACGAAAGGAAATGAGGAGACAGAAACGTCTAGAAGCTGAAAGTAGACTATCAGAAGAAGCAGTAAGTTCAGCAATTACAAAACTTCAACTCAATTATAAAGTAAATATTTGTAATCTCAGGCAATAATATAGGAAAAATAAAATAATAGCTAAAAAGTCAGAGTAGCCAATATAAAATTTAACAGAATTCTAAAACAAAAGTTAGGGCTCTGCGGATCAGGTTTTCATTTCAAATTGAATCTTGAAACGAAGCAGGCAAAAGATTTGAAATTGCATCGACTCTCAAATCAGATCATTGTCTTCGAGTGTATCAAAAGTGAAGATATGGAAACAATTCGAAGAACACTTAAATTGTTGGCCATAATGAATCATTTGTGCAATAGACCATCAACCAAGTACATATAATATAGGCCGACTTTGTTATAATTTTCATTATTAATAACTCTCCATTGAGAATTCAAATATCAAAACCATTATTATGTATTATATGTAAGCATTATTGTTACAGTTGCATTGCTGATCAAAGTCCAATAAGATACCAAAGTTTAATAAAATCTTGACGATAAACATTGGAAAAGGTCAAACTCGTCAAAGCGTTAAAATTATTTGAACTTACTATGGGATTAGCAATGTTTGTTGGCAAATCACTGCAACAGTTTTATGTACATACGGCCAAAAAAAAAAGATTGTATGTTTCCGATAACGGAGTGAAAAAATTAGGGTAGGTGGTAGGTAGGGAATTTTATTTTTTTTATTTGATTTTGATATTTTTATCCAGTTGCTGAAATATTGAATTACTTCGACTGAAGTGACATAAAATGCCAACTTGTGTTGTGGGGAAAGTATAACTTGATAAACACAGTGGAAATAGACATTAAGATTGATGAAAGATCAAGCTTACTTCATGCTTAAGTATGTTATTTATTATTCACATACCACATTTTCATACATTTGGCTATAAACTTGGTACGAAATTGATGTCACTAACGTTTATAAGAATTTTATCCATAATACCACCATTATACCGTACTTATATTGTGACGACTACATCCCCTTGTCTGGAGGTAGCCAGTACATGTACATCCAACCTAGCATGCCTGGTTTTTGGAAACAGTAGCTGTACCCCTAACATATGTGGTGATAACCTCTATACATATATATATATATAGATACACACACCATGTCTGTTGATAGTGCTCCTACCGGTACTCTCGGGCTCCAAATGAAAGTGCAGGCCCAAATAATAGTGCAGGGGAAAAATTCCATTGAAAGTTAATAACAGTGCAGACCCAAATAATAGCACAGTGGAAACTCTGAGCAAAACATCAACTATAGTTAAAAAATTTAAAGTAAATGTACTAGTAGGTCAAGCATATGAATCAACATAGTATGTGTCATGTAGTGTTTTATTCAATATTTAAATGTTCACATGTACGCCATATATTTGAATATGTACATGCATAAAATTATAAGCTCATCAATTTGGTATCAGAATCATATAGAAATCTTGAGTTTGTGATGATTTCAATTTTCATAGCATCAAAATTAATAAAATTGCAGACTCAAATAAGCACTGTGCAGCCTGGGGGAAATTTTCCAAGAAAATAATAAATGCGTGCATGTTTATTTGGAACCCATGAGTATGTTCCATAAGTCCCAAACAAGGCATACAGGTAAAGCAGGCATGAGATCCACTCTCATGAAATTAAAATTGCAAAATTCATGCCCATCAATCCACAACCCATCACACACCTGGAGCTTTTGAGACAACTGTCACTTCATGGTAATTTTTCACAGGCATATGTTAGAAACCATGTGTTTTGCACACTAATGATCAATATTTATGAGCATTTAGTGGTAAAAACAGTAAAAAAAAAAAAAAAAATGACTTTTTCTCAAAATATCAATAAAAAGATTAGGGTCGGCGGGTTATTTTTAGGGTCGGTCGATGTACGGAAACATAGCATCTTTTTTTTTTGGCCTAACAATTGTTTCAATACACAAAATTTAGTTATTGGAGAACTATCAATAATGAATATAAGAACGAAGTTGATCTATTTCACCATGTTCTTTTTAGTGGTTATGTTTTTAAAGAATTTTGTATATTTTGCACATTTACCCACTGTAAGTGCCTTGGGTCCATTTACGTGATTCCGAAGTTTGGCATCCAACAAACTTTATCAGTCTTTGTACAAGATACTGCAGTCACCATTTGTGTGATTTGAACTCCTTGACCTGTGGTAGTACACGAGCAAAGGCTGGTGAGGTTTGTTATATTGCATGTAATTCGCTTGTGACCCCAACTGTGTGGCCCACAATTCCTGGAATCTGACAGTCATTATTTTAAAGAGTTTGTGCAGTCTATTTGTAGATCATTTGCAACACCATTATCTATATGTATGGTTGTTTGTTTATAATAGTAGCGTGAATAAAAAAACATGTATTTCGAAAATATCTCTAGAATCTGTCATTGAACATAGTAATTTTTTTTCAAATTTTTAATGAGGATGCTCAAAGTTTGAGAAGTTGCCAAATTTTCAGTTATTAATTTACAAATGAAAAAATGCAATGATAACTGTGAAAAATGAAAATTTTGTATTTACCCTATAAAGGAAAAAAACTGTCCTGCGTCCATTGATGGACAGACTTGATCACAACTTCATTGTCTTACAATCAAAATTGGTGATCAGGCTCTTATATTTGTAGCTACTTAACTCATTTGGATTTTTTCAATTTAATGCAACCCATGGTAAGATGTGTTGTAAACTTGTGTCATCAGTACAGAATTTGTATCGCGTAGAAAAATTTGCTTGGGAGTTTGTAAAGTGAAATCAAGACTTTCATGGCGAATTTCGGACCAGGGTATTTTGTTTAATGGACTGTTCGATGCGGGCTTTCGTATTTATGCTCTTAGTCTTATAAATTCTTTCATAATTTGGCCAATATATGCATTAGAAAGTTAGTACAGTCGTATGTTTTGTCAAAGCTGTAGCAAATGTTCTGTGCAAAACGGTAGACGTATAAAATTTCTGGGACAATGGGACAACTTTTAGAACCCACAGAACAAAAGAGCTCGCAATTTATTTATTTTTTATAACAAAACAAACCCAACCACACAAAGGGTCCTGACCCTGTTTTCATGAAAATGTTGTTTGGAAAGTTTTACTATCAACCCATTCATTCAATGCCATTTTTTTGGGGAATTTTGATAACCGTGTACTGCACACTCTACATGTCACATCTCTCATCCGATTGTCACCAAACTACTTATGGTTCTCCAGGGTAACCTCTAAAATGGGAGGGCCTGTTCCACTGATTTTTTTTCGAACTGTGTTAAAAAACATGGCTGCCAACAGCCATCTTTGATTTCAAATTTCAATCAATCAGCATACCCTGCAGCCCCCATTTATTGGAAAATTGTTTTGAAAATTTACAAGAATGTTTTGGATCACCTCTAGATGGGAGCTATCAAATTTGGACGATTTTGGATGAAATACATGGTCGCCGGCATGTTAACCCTTTGAACCCTGACGTCCTGAACGTTAAATGGCCCCAAACCGAGGCGCCTGACGTTATATATAGTGTTTCGACGACGTAACTCATAATGCTCTTAACTGGGATGTATATACATGTATACACGCTCAAATATATACGGCACTCAACTATGCTAACTGAACTGAACTAGTTTGCGGTGAAATATGTCACAAGGTATTTCAACAAGATTATCGTCTATTCCACGTTCAATATGCATGTAGATTATATTGCGGCTTCCTTTGGTCGCGCTATATATTTATAACAAAATTCTTATCCTTTACCTACGATAAAAGGCATTTCTCAAAATGCACCTGTGTGCTTGCGCAAAGAAACAGACCCCCTGTTTCCAATTTGGCTGCTAAAGTCAGAGGTATGAACATGAATGTGACCCACTCGTGCAAAGCGTAACCACAATTCTATTTAATTTAGGCTTTGATTGTGAAATTTGTAACGAAATACTTCCCCTTTTCCGACGATAAAAGCGATTTTTTTCTCAAAATAGGCCTCTGCGCATGCGTGAAGAAACAGACCCTCTGTCATCAGTTTGTATATCAAAGTCACGTGGGTAAACATGTGACACGTGTGTGCAAAGTAGAAGTACAACTCTGGTTGATATGTGCATTTATTGAGCTGTAATTTCATGTCAAATATCGTATGATTTCCGGACCCATATTCCGGTCTCCCGGGATATAGGAATATAAGGATTGGACCGGTATTCCTGTCTCTCGGGTTCAAAGGGTTAAGGATCACTTCTAGATCAAAATCATGGCTGACAGCAGCAAACAATGGATTTTACTCTGCATCTGTTTGCATCACTAAATATTTCAGCATACCCTACAGCCAACATTTTTTATTCAATTGATCCCAGTCTTTGACATTTAAACTTTCCACATTCCTTATCGCTCCATTAACTGTATTAATGTTTGAAATTATCCCCTCTCCAAGTTGAGCTACACTCTACGTGTTATTGACACTTTAATTTTTAACCCCATCTATACTGAATGGATTCTCCCATTCAGTTATAAACATTGGAATGGTGTGTTATTCATTTGGATGAATGTTCAGCAGACAACAGTCAAGGGGAAAGATAATAGTAGTGCAGACACTGGTGCAGATGGATATATTCATTGGAGGGTAAGTTTTAGATAATAAGTTCAATAAATGACCTATTATCTGAACTTATATAAGGGAACAACTTATCAATGATTGTTTAGTATAGAAAGGGTTCAAGTACACTGTATGTTATTGTCTCAGCATGCTATTAAAACCAGATGCATGCTTCATGGTCATATATAAACTGAGCAGGCTTGAAAAAACAAAAAACGAATGTCATTTGCTGATACAAGCATACAATTATTCCTAAGAAGTCTCCCATTAAAAAGCTGAATTAATTCTTATTTATTTTTACAGATCTGCTGAGAATTGAGACTAGTCCAATCGTGAATATTTAAAAAATCTCAATTTCAAACTATCAATTTGAAGGAAAAAATCATTGTGATTTATAACCAATGTCTGCTATAGTACTATAACAACATATGTTCACCCTCACAATATGAGAAATATGTTCTAATTATGTAAAAGTTGTTTAAACAAAATAAAAACAACAATTTTCAAGGCTGGTCATTGGAGAGTTTGACAGGAAATATTTGCAACAAACTCACTCGCGGCACTGAATTATCTAGCTTGGGTTTGCACTCAGTTTACAATCTGAAATCATGAATGTCTACGAGAAAATAAATAAAATTTTCATTGCATATTTTAGGTTTTTTGTGGCCATTTGCAGAACTATCTTTTGTCGTGTGAAGGACCAAAACAACATAAATATTATTCAACAACTTTTGCAATAATCTGACAGACATAAACACTCAACAAAAAAATTGTTCTTCAAATGCCCACAGAGAAGCTGAAATATGCAATTATTTTTTTATTTCTATTTTCACGCAGACATTCATGATTTCAGAAAGTAAACTGAGCAATTACCCAAGTTGGGTTCATAAGCTAGATAATGCAGTGCGTTTGTTGCAAATATTTCCTGTCAAACTCTCCAATGACCAACATGAAAAATTTTGTTTTTTATTTTGTATAAACCACTTCTTTTGTTTTTTTACATAATTAGAACATATCTCTCATATTGTGAAGATGAACAGGTGTTAAAGTACTATAACAGACATTGGTTATAGAGGATAATCATTTCCCCTTCAAATTTCCTCAGAAACTGATGGTTACAAAACCTCATATTGTGACATATTGAACATTACAAACTAGATTTTGATTTGTGCCGATAATAAATTTCATAAAGCTTTCATCTCATTAATGAGAGTGCCCTGCCACCCAATATTATTCTTTCCTTCTTCTTTAGGAAAATGATGAAGCTTCTGCAAAAAAAAGGCGAACTCATGCTGAAATTATTTGCAAGAAACTTGAATGTCCAGCAAAAGTTGTTTTTAAAGAGGTGATAAAGTTTCCAGGCTTTAAGGTGAGTTATATATTTCCCCAGCAAATTGTAGCTCAATATATCATCTATAGCCTTCTCTGCTTATCTGAGCCAAAGTCTGGTGGAGCTGCAGTTAACAGTCTACATCCATACATTAACAATTCTTTGAACTTGTTCTTTTCCAGAACCATATAGCTAATATTTGGCATAAATGGCCCATGAGCTACTGATGGTTTTGGACATGAGATGGGAGTCATGGGACACCATCTTCAGTCTGAGCTAGATTAGGTTCTGGAATCGAATCCTGACATGGGTGAAAATTGGGACGGATTTGCAAACTTCATCTGAGTTGAGGGAGATCTCAATGTGCCATTCCAATCGTAATTCATGGCTGTTTGGTTTTGATATGATAATTTGTTTATGCACAATGGAAGTAATGAACGCATATTAAGGTTATTTTGGGTGAAAAGTATTTTTGCTATCTAGACCAAGATGTATTAACAAAACATAGACACATCTAATTCTAAGAAAAAATAAATAAAAAACCAAATTTATCAAATTAAAATGGAGGGTAAATGATAGTCCAAGTCTTCTTGTACTAAAACCAGCTAAGATATCGGAATGGCGAGATGCTGGTATTTAGTCCAAGTTCGCCTCCATAGGCTTCTTATAACACGACTTACGCTCAGGATCTGTGGCGGGAATTTGTGGTGTATTTTACTCGATTTACCTAACAAATCAATACATGATGCTATATTCATTGGAAAGAGTGACATCTTATGGTCATACCGTAATGGTGTATAATAATCTAACTTTCATGTTAAATTACGCATAGAAAATTCCGGTTGATTGTCACCAACAGTTTTTATATTTTGTTTACGTTTTAACTTAAACCCGAAGTGCTACGAAGAACTTCGGCATAGTCCGGAGTTTGTTTTGGGCGAGACGAATTTATATACAAACAAAATGGCAGGCCCCGTATTATTCTAATGCTTGTTGTGTTTACACTGTTTTAAACTGTCAGATGGTTCCGAAGAACTTCGGCATTGTCCGGTGTTTGTTTTGGCCGAGACGAATTTCGATACAAAAAAATGGCGGCCCCCATGATATTCTAATGCTCATTGTGTTTACACTGTTTTAAACTGTGAGATGGTTGTAATTCCCGTAATTTATTTAATGTATTACATTTATATCTTCAATATTTATTTAATCTATGTATTTATTTATTTATTGACACGTATAATTACGATTACAATGGAGAATTCATCATGCGTGGTTGATCGAAAATCTACAGAATATTTTCACCGGAAAATGCCGAACGCAGTTCGCGAGGTCAACTGAGTTCGCATACTTTTAAAAATTTGTAAACACTGCAGCAAATGTCTCTTTTCACATTAAATTACCGCTTTCAATTCACAACTGATGTGGGTTTCAGATAAAATAGCATGTCTTCTGAGGAAAATATCTGTTTATTGTCGCAATTGTGATATTTTATTTCATTTAATTGTTGTTTTATTTGAGCGGGTCACTAACGCTTAAGTCGTGTTATAAGAAGCCTATGGAGGCGAACTTGGGCTTAATACCAGCATCTCGCCATACCAATATCTTAGCTGGTTTTAGTACAAGAAGACTTGTAGAATTTGTAGGTAACATACACGGCCAAATTTGCATAAAACATAACTCTAGTAGTCTACGACCACCAAATATAAGCACTCTTTTTTAGAATAAATAACAATATTGTGTGTGTCATAATTATCAAAGTATATGGACTTAAATGTGGCTATTTGAGCGTACTTCAATGAAAATTAATCTCATTAGACTATCACAAAGAACCGGACTGGTAAACGCATGTCAGATGATCACATCGCATCCACTTGATAAAAACTCAGTTGACAGTGACCTGTTATCAGTTTCATAACAATAAACACTCACAGATGGCTGACCTAGATACACAGTGTATCAAAGCATCTTTGCTGTAAGATATTGCTACATTGTGACGTCAATGCCACACTGACTGTCACTGAGTAATATTCAGGCTGTGGCAGTCGGGTAGCACGTAGGCATTGGCAACTTCAAAGACACTGACAATGCAAGCATGTGTGAGAGAGGTCTGTTGACCTGTAGATAAGTGATTGTCACTTTTTCGGATTGACATTTGCGTGATCCAAGAACTGATTTAAGATTAATGGGATTTTCACTAAGACATGAATCTTTGTCGGCTTACTCGACTTTATATACTGCCCTCCTATTTGATTCAACATTCCAAGAATCTTCAAGCGGGAGGAATTTCTGCTTGTTTTGAATCAATGATTTATGTGTTATGCATGGAGCATCAAGTTTTGTTTGCACTCCGTATACAGGACTAGAACTGGGTATATCGGTATCGGATCGATATTGGCCGATATATGGGAGAAAAATATCGGATATCGGATATCGGATATTGACCATTCATCGTTAGTCCGTCCGTCCGTCTGTCTCTGTCTGTCTGGAGACACTTTACTCATGGTGCGATAACTCGAACATTTTATATCTGATCGGAATCAAATTTTGTATATGAATTTCTCAGCATAAAAGACAGATCGAATTCGAATATGGGTTTGATCCGACTATTTTTAACTGAGTTATGGCCCTTTTTTATGTTTACCCATACCATAGTATGGTAAACATAGTGTCGTTGTCCGGTTTGACCATTCATCGTTAGTCCGTCCGTCCGTCTGTCTCTGTCTGTCTGTCTGTAGACACTTTACGCATGGTGCGATAACTGAAATATTTTCTATCTGATCGGAACCAAATTTTGTATATGAATTTCTCAGCATCAAATACAGATCGAGTTCGAATATGGGTTTGATCCGAGTTTATTTTACGGAGTTATGGCCCTTTTTTATGTTTACCCATACCATAGTATGGTAAACATAGTGTCGTTGTCCGGATTGACCATTCATCGTTAGTCCGTCCGTCCGTCTGTGTCTGTCTGTCTGTCTGTAGACACTTTACTCATGTTGCGATAACTCGAACATTTTATATCTGATCGGAATCAAATTTTGTATATGAATTTCTCAGCATAAAAGACATATCAAGTTCGAATATGGGTTTGATCCGACTATTTTTAACTGAGTTATGGCCCTTTTTCGACTTCTAATTCATGCATGCTGTCATAACTCAAACAATTTTTATCTGATCGGAACCAAATTTGGTATGCGAGTTTCTCAGCCCAAAATACAGATCGAGTTCGAATATGGGTTAGATCTGACATCCAGAGTTATGGCGCTTTTTCAACTAAGAATTGAACAGATAACCATAGCAGTCTACAACTAATTGATTACCAGTGGTATCACTTTAGCTCTGTGAGAGACAAACAGTAAATCTGTATTATTGACAATTAGAGTTATTTTTAGCCATCAGTGTGAGGGTAACCAGATATTCTTTTTTGAGAGACAGGACACTGGCATATAGGCTGCAGCTCTATGTAATTAATTTTCACTCTTAGTCTGGGTTTCTGAGAAGGTCTCTATGCCAGGAAAGATGGGAATAAATTGTGTTTTATCACATATTTTGTCATGTTTGTCCAGTGTTTCACCGACAAAAAAATCAAATGCATGCCCATGCTAGTGGAGATGGGAAAATTTATCCTTTAATACCCACAAAAGACTAATTTTTATGTTTACCCATATCATAGTATGGAAGTGTCAACATCCGGATTGACCAACTGTCATTAATAGTCCATCCGTCTGTTTGTCTGTAGACACTTTACGCATGGTGCGATAACTCGAACATTTTCTATCTGATCGGAACCAAATTTTGTATATGAATTTCTCAGCACAAAAGACAGATCAAGTTCAAATATGTGTTTGATCAGACTATTTTTAACTGATTTATGGCCCTTTTTCGAAAAAAAATATTCACTCTTTAAAAAAAAATTTAGTTTGAATTCCTTGCTCTATTTAACATAAGCCTGTGATTTGTTGACAGCTCTGCTGTATAATTGATACTAATCGTCAGCAGTGAGGTGTTTATCTTGATGGCTGTTGTGGGTAGAATTTGATACATTATCATTATAAACTTAAATTGGAATCTCTTGACCAAGTTTTCCATGTCCAGGTCACCTTTTCACATTTATTCCAAGGCTGTGGTGGTTCAGCATTACATATCCTGTTCTAGTGCTTTCTCTTATATAAATGTGAGTGATCCATAAATTCCAATAATTTGTGTTATGTGCATTGTCTATAATAGTACCTAACAGTATACTCTATAATTCAAAATCAAAACTCTCATTTATGATTCCGATCAGAGTAATTTACTATCGCCAAGGGATGGGTTAACATATGCCGATCGTGATCGGCCTCTCGTTCTACTTAGAATTCATGCATGCTGCCATAACTCAAAAAATATTTGAGAAAGAATATGGGTTTGATCCGATATTTTTTAATGGAGTTATGGCTCTTTGATTATTTTATTCATCTCTAAAAGATATCAAAGATACAGTTTGCATTGTCCAGGTAGAATCTCATAAATCAGGTTTACAAAGCCATGAAGTTGTCTTCTCACATAGAGCAACAGCGATAGTATCCAGTTACACTGACTCTGTCTTGCATTGAGTTTAATTAACTGCTACCAGATACTTTGGTCATATGATGAGATACCACAGATGGAATGTTTATGCTATTACATATGTATATTTTATATGCATGGTTATTTAAATTTCATCTTTAAGTTAAAGGCATAATCTGGTTTTATTGTTAATAGCATTACTATTGGAGGTTAATACTGTGATTGTGTTTAGTAGATTTGTTGGAATTTTGTTGGTTGCATGGGAAGACAACTTTGGTTTTCAATTTTTTTTAAACTTGAGAGCTCTGTTTCAGTCTATGAGAACAAAATAATTGTTCATAGCACTTTTAGAACTGTAGGTCTAGTTTGTTTTATTTATATATTAATGGAAAGCTTTATTGATATTGATTTCAATTGATTACAAATGTGAATAGAAATATTAAAGGGGCACACCAGGTTTGATATATTTTTCTTGTACTCTGCATGAGATAAAACTTTTTATGTGTACCTATACCATAGTATGGTGCACATAGTGTCAATGTCCAGATTGACCAATCGTCGTTCGTACGTCCATCTGTCTGTCCGTCCGTAGACACTTTTATAGACATAATGTGATAACTCAAACATTTTCTATTTGATCGAAACTATATTTTGTCTATAGGTTTCATATCCCAAAATACAGTTCGAGTTCGAATGTGGGTTTGATCCAAGTTTTTTTTTACAGAGTTATGGTCCTTTTTTTACTTAGAATTCATGCATGCTACCATAACTCACAATTTTTTTATCTGATTGACAACAAATTTGGTATGTGAGATTGTCAGCCCAAAATACAGATCAAGTTCGAATATGGGTTTGATCCAATTTATTTTAAAGGAGTTATGACCCCTTTTTTTTTTTTTAATTTGAAATTTTAATTTTTAAAAATGTTTTTAGATTGAATTTCCTCTCTCAATTTAACACGCAAAAAATATTAAAAAACTTTTATAATAAAACAAATTATTTAATTAAAAAAAAAATTGTCATTGACACTAATTTGTTTTAGTTGTATATCATTAATTAGGTGTGATATCCAGTTTTGAAATATGAAGATTTTATTGCAATAGTTGCATGTACCGGTAATATAATGATATCAATAAATTGCCATGTGAACATTCAATATCCAGATTACATGAGTGTACCTTTAATAGATGTCATTCCAAGCGAAATGTTATTAATTGAGTGATGACATGTTACAGCTCTAGGGGGTGGTTGTATGAAGGTAAAGATAAACAACCTGCTGGCTGGATAATTGTTTATCCTATCTGTCAAATTGATTAATGGCTAAACCATTGGATCTCACAGTGAGAGGTCCTTGTGTGAATAGGGACCGAGTTATGAGATTTAAAACAACTCGCCCCCCCATCCCAAATACTTTAACCCCTTCTTAAGACAAATTATATGAGCTTTTGATTTTAAGTTTAAGTACTGATATATGTATTACTGTGATCATATCTTTGACCAATTATCAGTTATAGCTAATCGCTATCGCCAAGGTATGGGTTAAACATCTGCCGATCGTGATCGGCCTCTCGTTATGTTTACCCATACCATAGTATGGTAAACATAGTGTCGTTGTCCGGATTGACCACTCGTCGTTGGTCCGTCTGTGTCCGCCTGTCTGTCCATAGACACTTTACGTGTAATGCGATAACTGAAACATTTACTACCAAAAATTTGGTATGTGAGTTTCTCAGCCCAAAATACAGATCGAGTTCAAATATGGGTTTGATCCGAGCTTTTTTTTACAGAGTTATGGCCCTTTTTCGACTTAGAATTCACGCATTCTGCCATAACTCAAACATTTTTTATCTGATCGAAACCAAATTTGGTATGCGAGTTTCTCAACCCAAAATACTAATCGTGTTCGAGTATGGGTTTGGTCAGATTATTTTTAACGGAGTTATGGCCCTTTGACATAGAATTCACGCATGCTTCGATAAATCAACCATTTTTCATCTGATAGGAACCAAATTTGGTATGTGGGTTTCTCAACTCAAAATACAGATAGAGTTTGACTATGGGTTAGATCTGATTTGTTATACCAGAGTTATGGCCCTTTTTCAACTTAGAATTGAACAGATTTGAGTTTTTGATAACCAAGGTAGCTTACAATTAACTACCAGTAATACAAGCTTAACTGCAATAGAGAGACTCACTATAATGTTGTCTTATTGAATTAGCTATTTTTAGCCACCATATATACCACATAGCAGTGAAGCTGTAACCCATTCGTAATTCAATGGACTCTCCCATTCAGTTCTAAAAGTTGTAATTGGAATAGTCTATTATTCATTTGTAGGGATGTTCTCATTATAATTTTCAATTAATCATTCTTCTGTTATATCTCCAGGTTTCTCCTCATTGACCTGCATGGATTTCTGTAGTTAACATTCCTGATACTTTCATCTGATACCATATGTCTCATTTTATATTGGTTTATTTTGACACACTCTTTGCCCCGGATTAATTTATTTTGATTTTTATGTGTACCCATACCATAGTATGTCGACATTCGGATTGACCACTTGTGGTCCGTCCGTCTGTCGGTAGACACTTTACGCATGGTGCGATAACTCAAACATTTTTTTATTCGATTGGAACCAATTTTTGTATATCTGTTTCTCAGCCCAAAATACAGATCGAGTTAAAAATATGGGTTTGATCCAATTTTTATACGCCCTTTTGAAAAAAAGGCCGTATTATAGTATTGGTCTGTCCGTCCGGGCGTCCGGGCGGCCGGGCGTCCGTCCGTCCGTTAACCTGTTGTCCGGATGATAACTTTAGTTAGAGTGAACCAAAATTAGTAAAATTTGGTATGTGGGTTTATTAGCCGAAAAGTAAGTTCAAGTTCGAATTTGGGTTCCGCCCGCCAATTTTCACCGGAGTTATGCCCCTTATTTAACGTTTTTTGACTTAGAAAATCCTTGAAATTTGTTGTCCGGATGATAACTTTAGTATAGTTTATCGGAATGAATCCAAATTTGGTTTATTACTTTCTCCCACCAAAACACAGGTCTAGTTCGAACTTGGGTTCTGTCCGACCATTTTTGGCAGAGTTATGCCCTTTTTTCGACTCAGAAAATTCAGTTTTTCTTATGTTTTTTGGTTTCCGGATGATAACTCGATTTTGGAATGTTTATACGCAAAACCCGTTTTTTTGTGGATTACATATATCAAAATACAGCTCAAGTCCGAATTTCGTTTTAATCCGATAATTTTTGCGAGAGTTATGGCCCCTTTTTTGACGTAATTTGACTTAGAAAATCCCTGAAATTTGTTGTCCGGATGATAACTTTAGTTACAGTATGTGGGTTTATTAGGAGAAAAGACAGCTCAAGTTCGAATTTGGGTTCCGTCCGCCAATTTCCACCGGAGTTATGCCCCTTATTTGACGTAATTTGACTTAGAAAATCCCTGAAATTTGTTGTCTGGATGATAACTTTACTAGAGCTTATCGGATTCAATGATAATTTGGTATATTACTTTCTCCCACCAAAACACAGGTCAAGTTCAAATTTGAGTTCCGTCCGCCAATTTTTACCAGAGTTATGCCCCTTTTTTACCAGTTTCCGCCGACCCAAGAGAGGGCGTATATTGCACGCCCAGCGTAGCTCTTGTTTTTAATGGAGTTATGGCCGTTCTTCGACTTAGAATTCACGCATGCTGCAATAACTAAAAAAAATATATCTGAAATAAAATTTGGTATGTCAGTTTCTCAGCCCAAAATACAGATGGTATTCGAATATGGGTTTGATTCGATTTTTTTAACAGAGTTATGGGCCTATTTAAAAAAAAAAAAAATTCTAATCTTTGAAGATTAACAATGAATGTTATGGATTTTAGATTCCAAGTTGAAAATAGCTAATCACTATCGCCAAGGTATGGGCTAAATATCTGCCGATCGTGATTTATGAATGTTCACTACTATGATGGTAATCAATTGAGTGTTTAATCGTTTTGTTCATGTTTTCCATTCTAGAGGTGTTTATCTTTGTTTATATGAAAATTTAGTTTTTTTTCCATCTGAGCAGATATCTTAACCATACTTTGTTGGTTCAAATTTGCCCCATGGGGGTATGCCAGGACTGCCAGTTCAATCTTTTGTTTCATCTGGAATTTACTGTGCTTTCCTTTTCTTTATATGACCAGATTGATGATAATACAAAAAGAAAACGTGCTATACGATCCAGAGCTTTACGAGAAACACTGATGTCGGATGATGAAGTGTACTTTGAGAGAAGAATATTTGTCTACCTGCCACCTGTATTCAGTCACAAGGGCCACACTGTTGGTGAGGTGAGTCACGACATGGACTCTTATCAGGAGATGCTATAAAACTAAATATAATTCCCTATCAGCTCCCATTAGTGTATTGGTAGTATTCCCGTAAATCAAAATCAGTGTATTATCTTACCCCCAAGAAAGAAGTGAATGCTGGTTACACTGAATTTCATGTGTCTGGTCATCTGTGCATCCATCCATCCGATGAGAGTTTCACAAACCTGTTTCAAAGTAATAGTCTGGTCGTTGAAGCATTGGACCTAGAACAAATTGTTTACAAGCTGTTTTTGGTGTCATACATATTGTCGGGCAGAATGTAGGGAACAACATATCCAAAATCCGCTTTGGGGAAAATTCTCTATTGAAGATGGCGTCCATAATGTCTGTTGTTATCGGAAAATACTGAATTCTGCGGCAGGTGCTCCAATTAATGCCAAATTCGTAATAAATTGAAATATACACAAACATTGCTTAGTCGTAAACCATATATGTAGAATATATTTACCAAAATGGACAAAATCGAATGAAATTTACATTTAGTGCAAAATTGAATAGCTAGTCCTATACGAGTGAACAAACGCTCGAATATTGCGAGGAAGAATGACTACAAGTATAAGAGAAACTTTTGATTAGAGATGTACGAATTCTCTCTGATGTATCTCACGAGAGAGCAAGCGAAATCAGGGTCTAGTGGAACGGTTAAATCTGGACTTTTGGGTGTCCAGAAATGGAAAAATGACGCAGTTTTATCTGTACCGCTAATCTTGAATCGTGTGATATATGTGTAATTAAACAGCTAAACGGGATTTAGTAGGGATGTATTGACTATGCGGCCTTTCTCTAGAAGCAGAAATATATGTATTCAGAGCAGTCTCACGAATGAGACCGATCACCATTTATTTTGATATCTACGGTATAAAACCTTAAAAAATTAATTGCTATAAAACGGCATGAATTATGTTCATATTGTACTGGGGAGAATGCGTAGATCCTATTGTACGTTTCTCAAAATAGTAGTTATAGTTGCCTCAGATCAAGTGATAAAACACGAATATTTCGCTTTTATCACAGGAATGCGTGATGGTGTACCATGAACTAAATTTATTAAATCACAAATGAGTACCATAGACTGTCTTCAATAAATTCAAAACTTGACCAAAATTGCCTACATAATCTGTGACAGAGACTGTTTATACCTGGAAATTATATTTGGTTGAATTCACCAAGGCCACATCTACGCGAAACTTACTACGTTGTCTTCAACCGCATCACCGCGTTTACCCATTTTCCATAATGTTACACATGTCTGTTGCACACAGAACCACAACTAACGATATTGGGTGAATGTTCAACGTTGGAATAACATCTTAAACGATGATCACCTGATATTTAGCACGATTACGTGGGTGGTATTGGTAATATATTTTCAAACAAAAATATACTGAAAACTAATAGTGTGCATTGCGCTGTAGCTTGTTCTAGTTGTAAAGTGGCCACTGAAGTTATTTTAACAAAATTGTCTGCTAAAAAACCGGGTTGGTAGCAGAATGAAAATTAGTCTTACGTACAATGTACTATGTACAGTCTCTTTGACCTGGTGAGATTCGGGGCTAATACATTGAAGATATGAGTGTTTCTTTACAGTATAATAACCATTGCGACATACGTGTATCGTTTATTATCACCGGGAGTGTTGACAATTCCGGAAATATAACTAGTATTTATACCTCTAGAGTATGCACTTAAATTTCGGCGTTGCATTCAATATTTAATCACCATGCCGAATGAAACTACCATGCACTGTGAGGCGAAACATTAGTTCGTGTGTTGCATGCACAAGCTATTTTTGTTTTGCCCAACAGTTGGATGTTGGATAAGCAGAACACACAAACGTTAAAGACGTAAATCATTGGGGGTTGACTTGCTTTGCAGTGACCGATGATCATCCAGATTGGTCTGTTTTAATGATGTGTGTACCTTTAAAGATATTTAACAACCGACTTGTATATTGCCAATACGTATTTCACTCTTATGTAGTTACCCAATATGTTGCTTTCTACGTGGTATGGTTTGGAGTTGCAGCCATTTTGACAGCCATTTCATGGCCACGATTGTATAATTTTCTGTCCGTGTCACTCTACTCGCTCCCGCATTCTAATTTAACACAAACTGGTATAACGGCACAATTCTGATGCCACTATATATCGTATAATGACTTAGATCGAGAACTGATGTAGTATAGACAACCATGTTGGGCGCCATCGTGGATAACAAAGTTTCCCCAACGCGGATTTTTGCGGATTTTGGATATGTTGTTCCTGATGCTTTTCCGCGTCGAATGACACCGAAAACAGCTTGTAAACAATTTGTTCTAGGTTCACCTCAAAATCGAGTCTCAACGACCAGACTATAAAGAAGACATTGTGCAGGTAATAACTCTTGGAAAACTGTTATCAGCCAAGTTGTAGGACTATCAACTGAGTTTGGAGCAATATCAGCTGAGGTTGATGATAGGTTGCTCAAGGCAAAAATATCTATAAATGTGGGGCTTCAGACATTTATGTGGGCTTTTTAAATCTCTTAGAACTGAATATTTTCCTACACAATACCACTTTACCTTATTGCAAAGAAAGTGCCACACAGTATGGTAAATGGATAGGTCAACTCCTTCATCACAATTGTAACTGAGTATATAACAGGGTTTCCGCCAGGGGAAAATAAATGAGTTCGTATTTCAGCCATATTGGGGATACATATAACGCAATGGGGCGACCATGGTTTGTCAGGTTGGGAGAAAGTTTTGGTACTTGTCACTGAAAAGTAGTCATTTCCTTGCACCTGAGATACTCATAAAGCAACCCAAAGCTACGGATATTACTCAAGTTGATCATTTCCGTGGGTGCATTAATTATGTTGATGGTACCCAGAGCATTTGTCATGAAATTACGCACTTGAGATCGCAGTCTGATTGAAGACTAAATAAATGAACAAGCTAAGTGTTACAGTGTTTACAAATTTATGCATTGACCAATATTACCTAGTATTGCTAGCAAAGAGAATTGAATAAAGTATTTCCAAAAATTTCAACAGATACCTTCCATGAAAATGAAACTGAAAGGATATATTCTGTCAATCATAAACTATTTGTGCGCTGTGACGTCATACTGCAGAAGATATTTATAGTGGTATAATATGAATGGTATGAAACGCACAGCTTGTTCAATAGCCTGCATTAGTCCAACAACCATAGTTAGGACCACTGCTATGAACAGAGTTTTAGCTCCTGTGTTATGAAATATAATTGAGTTTTGGCGGGAAATGTCAACACATGCTTCTTTGTTGGTGCGTTTGTGCTTGGGGCCCCACGTGGGATAACAAAATTATTATTGATCATACTTTGACTTTATCTCCATATTGGGGGATTTTTTTTGCATGAGATCTCCGAACATGAGTAGTTTCATCTACAGAAATCCAGTGTACAAAATATCCATACTCAGCAGTCCGGCATTCTTTGATGTTACCACGACATTTTCATGTGTACTACGCTGTATACAATTACAATAAACATCTCTATTTCACTGCACACCAAACATTGCATTGTAGTTTTGGCACTTTTATTTCAAAGGGTTACACTGTACCGGTAACATACTGTGCTCAATTGACCCGCCTTTTCACCATTATTCTGTTTAACCCTTGAACTCCCATTGCTGTCGGATTCTTTATACGATATATTGCTATTAACTTTAGGTACATGTATGTCATCAATTGGAAAGTTTTTTTTTCCAGCAAGATCACCCAACTGTTTTTCGTCAAAAGAATCAAGAATTGAAGCTGGCATATTGTCAGCTAACAGACTGTCCATGTGGAGGTCGTGTCCATTGTCCTTTCTGCACTATGAAGCACTTTAAGCCTGATGATTTTGATAAAGCAGAAAAACATTTAGAAGAACGACATACACGACAAAGAATAATGCTCGACGGTAACAAAAATTTCTTATTCCTGTGCTTTCTTTAAGGAAATTCTTAAAATAAATTGGTCACCATTCAATATTCAAAATGAAAATGAAAAAAATATATAAATAAATAAATAAATGAATAAAATAAATATTTTTGCATTATTTTAAACCTTTAATGTTTTTTAGAGACACCACACCCCCCACCCCATCCCACCACCTGTCCCTGCCACACCACCACCTGTCCCTGCCACACCACACTGTTCCATATCAGATCCCTGCCTAGTTCACCCCATTAAAATCCTTTTTTTGACTACAGATGTAAGGGCTATTTTACATGCCAATGTGTAGACTATACTCTGGCCTTGCTCTGCACAGCTGTTTGTCCAGTCAGTATAAACTTATTATCTCAATATCCACATCTCTCCCAGACAGGGCTGACAGTGGGTTGCATGAATGAAATTTAATCCCATGTGTTGACTGAAATCTCAGATACAAATTACCTGTTTGACAGTTTAAAGTTTATTTTTAGTATTAGTATTAACCATTTCATGACCGGAGCTGTGCTGGTGCAGCAATGAAGACCCTATGCCAATGCATTCTCTTATTAACACATCAAAAAAAGAAAGTCCCCCCCCTAATATAATGTGTAATATTTTCGGAGATATATGATGGATTTTGGTGAAACTTTCCACAAATGATTACTGGAGCTAGAGACACAATTCGTGCGAAGAACAGCCATGTAAGTGATGTTACGGACGACTGAGCACGAGTTGATTGGAGGAGGGATGCTTTTCAAAAATGGCAAACACACAGGTAGAGTAATCTCGGCCACAGTATTGTTTCCTTGATTACACATGTGTACTGCTTGTAGTTTTTGTCAGAAAATGATGTTGTGAGTCCCCCTGCATGCTTTAGAGCATAACTTTGCCGAATGGGAACAGTATGTACCCGGTCCATACTCATTCCCTTCAGTCATTCCATACCCCTTTAGCTGGGAAGGTTGAAATCAACCAGTGATAGGTGGAATACCAACCCAAAACAGAGGCATAGCTATTGGCCTTTTGGAGGTGAATTTCTCCATAAAACATGTTGCCCGCTGCATGTGGTAATGCCAAAAACCATACGGAATTTAAGACAGTGAAACCAGCAGATTGGCAATATCGCAGATCGCCCCAGAACTGGAAGACTGAATGTTACAACCGCTAGACAAGATCGTTATTTAACAAACGCTACATTGCGTAGGATGACGTCCAGGAGTGGTTAATGGGAATCTAAATGTAGGAGCCCAGAACATTTGTGGGACCCACTGAAGAGAGCTGTTTATCATCGTGTCAATGACCACACCATGCTCGGTGACATGCACTGTCTGTTGCAGGACGAATGGAGGAACATTCCAAAGCGTAGAATCGCCCCTTTCACCAACAGCATGCTATCCCGATGCCAGCAGGTTATCCCGCGACACGGTAGCTACACGCAATATTGATTCATTGAATAAAATCTCATTGTTATCTTTTTTGTCATTTTAAAAATCTACCCCACTCCCATTCAATCGATGCTCAGTCAGCCGTAACACCACGCACATGGCTGTCCTTCACATGGATTGTGTCTCTAGCTCCAATAAGCATTTGTGAAAAGTTTCCTCAAAATCCACCCAATATCTCCGAAAAAATATTACATATTATATTAGGGGGGGACTTTCTTTTTTTTATGTGTTTATATGTGAGTCTCACATAGGGAGCCTCCCATATATAAGAGAAAGCACTGGTTTTCAATGTCATGGAAATATTGTTCGGCCAATGTAGTCAGGCTTCCAAATAAATCACACATGTCCTATTCTCGCAGGGATGTCCCCACAGGGTTGGTGGGGTGATTTACAGATTTGTTCAATGAGATGTAATTTTTAGCTCACCTGAGATGAAGCTATAGTCATCACTCCTCGTCCATCGCCTGTTCAACTGTCTGTCCATCCATCCATCTGTCAACAATTCTTTGAACATCTCTAGATCCATATGACCGAATGGGTTCATATTCGGTGTGGTTGTTCCCTAGCCGACTCAAATTCAGATTTGTTCAAATGAGGTCACTGGGTCAAATAGTTGTGAAGCCAGGGCCATAACTCTTTCTCTCCATAGTAATTCTTAAAACGACTTCTTCTCATGTACCATCGGGTCGAATGGGTTCATATTTGGTATGAAGAGTCCTTGGGTGACTGGGGTTCAGATTTGTTCAAATGAGGTCACTGGGTCAATTGTGGGCTGAGCCAGGGTCATAACTCCAAAAAAAAATGTTTTTTTTAGATTTAACTCTTTGCTCAATTTAACGGAAAAAGGCACATTTAAAAATAAATCTTTTTAACCTATTTTTTTCATATGTTACCCTTGCCAATTGAGGGGTCAAAGTAAGTATATGTACAAATATTGTTCTTTCACATTCCTAATGCCACAATATTATTTGAGAAGTCATCTCTTTCACTAACAATATCAAGCTTGTCTGCCTGCCAATCTCACTAATGTCTCCTGTATATGAAATGAGATCTTATCTGATCTGACTGACTTTGATAAACAAATCTAGTGATGAGCCGATTGTCAAATAGAGCCTTGCGCCGATTGCCGATTATTTGAGATCACAATCGGCCGATTCAGGTGCCGATTCCAATTATTGTAATAATTATACCAAAATATGTTATATGTGTTATATACTACTTCGATTTGGAAGCAACAGCGTCATTAATATACCAGTAATTATACATAAGTATACATTTGGGTAAGTATAAAGGTAGGTATGGGTGGACTTATAAACGAATTCCTGCGTCCTGACAACTAATAGACATGTTATATTATGCTCAATTTACTGTAGATATCTGTCCATAAGTCGCTACTTGTTGACCCAGTATTTCCCCTCAAAATGTGCATGCGCCTTATCAGGGTTTCCGCTAGGGAAAAATAAATGGGTCCTGGGTGGGGGGGGGGGGGGGCACAGTTCGGCGGGAGTGACCATGGTTCGCGCATGCATAAGAAAATGTTCCGTTTTACAACAGCGGCGGAAACGCCAGTTCCATGCATCTGAGACACGGAGAAATACACATGCACGCACCATCAGCATGTCACATCTAATCAGCTAACGATGGACGGTAGCAAAGTTTTCCTACCGACACAATCACGACGGCGGACGACGGTGCCTTCAGATGTCAACCAGTGTCCTGTAAACGGTGCTCGCAAAAATGTGCAATCTCGGACTAAGCACCCAGCGTTTTTTAAAAGGTGATTTACTGAAATCTTAGGAATGTGGACAGATATGAAATCTTCGGAGCAATGTGGAGGCCAGTGCAAAGGTTAAACTGGGATCAGAGTGCTACATCGCTAGTCTCCCCAAGCTACAAAACAGGGTGGCGGTGTAACATCTCAAGAGCTATACTCTGACCTTCACCCCAGAATGGCAGTCACGTTATATAAAACTAATTAACGGATCTCTTTCCGGTGGTTTTTGGAACATCCTGATATGTAAGTAAAATTGTACATGCAGGGTAGGTGGAGTCGATTTGTGAATATAGATGCGCTCCATACAAGTATACTGTTAACCGAGGTCAAGGACGAGTATACATGTAGCTCTTCCGATGTTACCACTCTTCTGTAAAACAATTCAATCCCCTTGCTAAGCTAGCAGGGGACTAAACTTGCGTAATTGGAAATTCTAATTTATAATGATCTTACAATCGCTCTATTGGGCAACTATTCGTGACTTTTTCCCCATGGTTTGAAGGGAATCAAGGGTTTTCCGGATGGGGTTGGAAACCTAAGGAATTCAAGGGCTTGGAAAATGTATTTTAATATTCAAGAATTAACTCCACAGAAGGCGAATCTGGTGACGCTAGCAGACTACCAAGAAAACCAAGCACCTGATCATTATTTAGACAATCGGAAATGCCGATGTTGAAATCCGAGTACCGATTGTCATCCGATTAAATGACAATCGGCCGATTCCGATTGTCGTTTCCGATCATCGGCTCATCACTAAACAAATCACAGATAATTGTTCATTTGTGTCATTCTTTTCAATTTAAATTACATTAATTCCCATGTGCTGTGTTCTATGCAGTTGTACAGGCAAGTGTTATATTATGTGTATATAGTCTATTGACTTATTTTCATCTATGATAATGATGTGTCTATTTATTATGCTTATGATTTCAAGGAACAAATATCAGAGGTGCCATGTTGATAACCCTTCCCTTAATTTTGTAGCTTATTGTCCCCCGAAAAATTTATTTTTGGGGGACTATAGAAACGGGCTCTGTCTGTCCGTCCGTCTGTTCGTCCTTCCGTTGTTCCGTCCGTCCGTCACACTTTTGAGTACCTTCATGGTGTAATCATCTCCTCCTACAGATTTCATCCCAGAGATTTGAAACTTCAGAATATTGTTGCCCATATATTGAAGATGTGCAACATGTATATAGATGACGGATAAAATTATTTTTTGACCGAGTTTTTAACCCTTTTCGACATTTTTTTTAATTTCTTTAACAAAGCGGCATCGACTTGCCACGTTTTCGGGGGACACTGTGGTCAGCTGACCTTTTATTTTAATGACAATGAACTCACTTCAACTTCTATAATATACCATTTGAGATTACTAGATCAGTGGATCTCATAGATTGGGATTTACATTTGGTTTAACTAGAGGCAGAAATAAGGAGATTTAACACTCCCACACCCAACATGTCCATGGTATGTAGGTTCCAATATTACATGTAATAATTTTGATATATACCGTTATTATCAGTAAGGTTTTGATAAACAAAAGTCGGATATCTTGATGTACCAGTTGTAATTATACCCCCACTTTCGAAGAAAATGGAGGGTATACTGGATTGACTGCGTCTGTCCGTCACGCTTTCTCCCTCCGTGTGTCCGTCCATCCGTCGAGCCGTCCGTCCGTCCGTCCGACCTCATAACTCGAACAACTATGAACCAATTTCAATAATTTTTTGTATGCAATCTCCTTAGGACTGACTGCCTCTCTGCATGATGCTAATCGGTTTCCGTATGATATCTCAAGTTTGGATCCTTTAATTGCAAATACCGTTTTTTTGTAGATCAGTCATATTAAGATAAAGGTTGAGTTCGAATTTGAGTTTGATCCAATGATTTTTTCTAGAGTAATGGACATTTTTTGACTTTTTTTTTTCCAGATGATAACTAAAGTTTGGACTGTTCAATTGAAAGTCCGTTTTGTGTGAGTCAATGATATCAAAATACAGGTCAAGTTCGAATTTGAGTTTGATCCGATGATTTCTTTCGACTTAGAAAATTCAATTTTACTTCTTTTTTCTTTGGTTTCCGGATGATAACTCAAGTTTGGATTGTTTAATTGGAAATTCTTTTTTTTTGTGGGTCGTTCATATCAAAATACAGGTTAAGTTCGAATTTGAGTTTGATCCAATGATTTTTCCCAAAGTTATGGGCCTTTCGACTTTGAATTTTTTTTTTTATAATTTTCTGTTTTTCTGTATGAGGGTACCTTCATGGTGTAATCAACTCCTCCTACAGTTTTGATCGTAGATATTTGAAACTTTTTTTTTGGATGCTATCACACTCGACAAAAGCCATCTTAGATGTTAAGGTTGCGTTTCATTTTCTACCCTTTTTTGAGTTTCTGCAATCAATCGAACCAATATCAAAATTATTAATCCAAATTTTTCTTTAAAGTTAAAAATCTTTTTTGTTGGGTTTACGGATAAGGCCAAAAAAAAAAATTGTATATTTCCGACAACGGAGTGAAAAAATTAGGGTAGGTAGGTAGGGAATTTTTTTTTTTTAATTTTATTTTGATATTTTTTATCCAGCTGCTGAAATATTGAATTACTTCGACCGAAGTGACTTAAAATGCCAACTTGTGTTGTGGGGAAAGTATTACTTGATAAACACAGTGGAAATAGACATTAAGATTGATGAAAGATCAAGCTTACTTCATGCTTAACCCTTTGTCGAGTAGAACGACATATATGTCGTCTATCGGTTGAGGAGTAGAACGACATATATGTCGTTTCAGGAAGTGTTATTTTATGGAGACATAACTTCAATAAATCATCTGATTTATAAATGATTTGTACAGCAGTTATTTTAATTAATATAATGTCCCAAATGTATAAGTGCAATCGATTATGATAACACACGTTAACAAAAAATGCACATAAATTAAAACAAATTATTGGACCCTTTTGACCCGAACTTGTTAATAATTATTGCTATGACATTGACGTTATATTTACTCATGACGTCATGTATATGACGTTATAGATACTCTCCAAAGGGTTAAGTATGTTATTTATTATTCACATACCACATTTTCATACATTTGGCTATAAACTTGGTACGAAATTGATGTCACTAACGTTTATAAGAATTTTACCCATAATACCACCATTATAACGTACTTATATTGTGACGACTACATGTTGATTAGTCAATGTGACTAATATCAACGAAAATTGAAACTTGATTTAGATTTCCTCTTCTTTTCACAGAAATGATGATAGTGAAGTGTAATTTGCCCTGTTTACGAACCAAGTCTGACAACCCAATGAGCCATTACCATTGTCCACTCTGTGAATTCAAGAGCACACGAAACAAGATGTTTCTCCATCTTCGGTCTCATCTCAAAAGAATGGTGAGAAATTAGATTAAAATATCTGTTTTATATCTAATCGGTCCCACCTTGCTTTGTTGAATATATACAAAAATTTTAAAGGAAATCTAGGCAATATGTTATACATTGTGTTGAGGTTAAATGAATTTAACTGATCCATCTAATGAGCTTTCCTTTTTGTCCATCATTAGCTCAACTTTACTTTGTAAAGTTTGAGCTATTGCCATGGCTTGGTATCCGTCGTGCGTGTGTGTGTGCGTGATTCGTCAACAATTTCCTTTAGCACGGGCTACAGTTCGTACCTTTGGTCTGATTATTATGAAATTTGTCATGAATGTTGACATTGACATGTAGATGGGAACGAGTCATTTTGGGGTCTTTCGGAAAAAAAACATGGCCACCAGCGGCCATCTTGGATTTCAAAATTCAATCCATTAGCACGGGCTACAGGCCGTACTGTTCGTCTTATTCTCATGAAATTTGTCATGGATGTTAATATTTACATGTAGATGGGAACGAGTAATTTTGGGGTCATTCGGACAAAAAACATGGCTGCCGGCAGCCATCTTAGATTTTACTCTTTGCATGACTAAATCCTTTGGCACGGGCTACAGGTCGTACCTTTGGTCGGATCATCATGGATCATCATGGATGTTAACAATGACATGTAGATGGGAACGAGTCATTTTTGGGTCATTCGGCCAAAAAAAATGACCACCAGCAGCCATCTTGGATTTTACTCTTAAACTAGTAAATTAGACATTCAACTTTCCACATTCCTAATCACTCCATCGACAGTAACACATTAAATTATTCCCTTTCCAAGTTGAGCTACAGTGTCATTGACACTTTCATTTTTTTTGGGGGGGGGGGGGGGTGTCTATTGCAATGCTATGGGGAAAATCGGAAGCCATAATAGTATGTAGATATAGAGTTATAAACCTTAGACCATGGGTACCTTCCGTTTTTGCATCAAAAGAGTTTAAGTAGCTACTAAAAAAGAGCTGATATGACACACTTCACACAAAATATACTGGGTGGCCAGTATTGTGAACCATCTTAGCACATCTACTGTATTTCTCACTACTGAATATGTTATTTGAACTGAATGTGGTATATTGAAGTTATTATGTGGCCAAAATTTATGCTACATATTACAATGTAGTTATGCTGAAATTTTCAGGTGGTCAATGAGGATACTTACATCTATTATCTCAAATATAATCAACTGGTTTTCTTACTCTTTTTATACGCCCTTTTGAAAAAAAGGCCGTATTATAGTATTGGTCTGTCCGTCCGGGCGGGCGTCCGGGCGGGCGTCCGGGCGGGCGTCCGTCCGTTAACCTGTTGTCCGGATGATAACTTTAGTTAGAATGAACCAAATTTAATAAAATTTGGTATGTGGGTTTATTAGCCGAAAAGTAAGTTCAAGTTCGAATTTGGGTTCCGCCCGCCAATTTTCACCGGAGTTATGCCCCTTATTTGACGTTTTTTGACTTAGAAAATCCTTGAAATTTGTTGTCCGGATGATAACTTTAGTATAGTTTATCGGAATGAATCCAAATTTGGTATATTACTTTCTCCCACCAAAACACAGGTCAAGTTCGAACTTGGGTTCTGTCCGACCATTTTTGGCAGAGTTATGCCCCTTTTTCGACTCAGAAAATTCAGTTTTTTTTATGTTTTTTGGTTTCCGGATGATAACTCGATTTTGGAATGTTTATACGCAAAACCCGTTTTTTTGTGGATTACATATATCGAAATACAGCTCAAGTCCGAATTTCGTTTTAATCCGATATTTTTTGCGAGAGTTATGGCCCCTTTTTTGACGTAATTTGACTTAGAAAATCCCTGAAATTTGTTGTCCGGATGATAACTTTAGTTAGAGTGAACCGATTTCAATCAAATTTGGTATGTGGGTTTATTAGGAGAAAAGACAGCTCAAGTTCGAATTTGGGTTCCGTCCGCCAATTTTCACCGGAGTTATGCCCCTTATTTGACGTAATTTGACTTAGAAAATCCCTGAAATTTGTTGTCCGGATGATAACTTTACTAGAGCTAATCGGATTCAATGATAATTTGGTATATTACTTTCTCCCACCAAAAACACAGGTCAAGTTCAAATATGAGTTCCGTCCGCCAATTTTTACCAGAGTTATGCCCCTTTTTTACCAGTTTCCGCCGACCCAAGAGAGGGCGTATATTGCACGCCCAGCGTAGCTCTTGTTCAAAATTTAAATTATTTTATTTTATATAGGACCAGCCTCAACATAAGGTGAAAATTCCTGAAGTGATGGCTCCAGACCTCTTATACAAAGGTACATTCTGATGAATTTACATCAGTTGATTTTTAGTGCTTTTTTTGCTATTTTTATACATACATTCTATCTGATATATTGAGTATTTCTTGTCATTTGAGCTGAAATTGATGTGCACTGCAAATTCACTTAAATACCTGCTGCCGGCAAAGATATCTGAGCAAAATAGTGCACATATGAAATGTTTCCGCTATGGGGGCAATAGGTCCCAATAATGCTGAACACTAGTGTTCCATTTTTCAGGAAAAGAATGCTTTTCAGGTCTACACACATTGAAAATTCTTATTGTCCCCCGAAAAATTTATTTTAGGGGAACTATAGAAACGGGCTTTGTCCATCCGTTCATCCGTCTGTCCGTCACACTTTTGAGTACCTTCATGGTGTAATCATCTCCTCCTACAGATTTCATCCCAGAGAATTGAAACTTCACAATATTGTTGCCCATATATTGAAGATGTGCAACATGTATATAGATGACGGAAAAAAAAAAATTTGACGGAGTTATCAACCCTTTTCGACTTAGAAAAATTCAACAGTTTTTATAATTTTCAGTATGAGGGTACCTTCATGGTGTAATCAACTCCTCCTACAGTTTTTAGCTCACTTGAGACGAAGTCTCCGGTGGAGCTATAGTCATCACTCCTCGTCCGTCTGTCCGTGTTGCCCATATATTGAAGATGTGCAACATGTATATAGATGACGGAAAACAAAAAAATTGACGGAGTTATCAACCCTTTTCGACTTAGAAAAATTCAACAGTTTTTATAATTTTCAGTATGAGGGTACCTTCATGGTGTAATCAACTCCTCCTACAGTTTTTAGCTCACTTGAGACGAAGTCTCCGGTGGAGCTATAGTCATCACTCCTCGTCCGTCTGTCCGTCTGTCCGTCCGTCAAGAATCATCTTCCTCTCCAGTATCCTAAGGCCAAATGGGTTCATATTTGGTGTGGATGTTCCCTGGTTGACTCAGACTCAGATTTGTTAAAATAAGGTCACCGAGTCATATAGTTGCGAAGCTAGGGCCATAACTCTTTCCCATCATAGTAATTCTTAAAACAATATCTTTTCAAGAACCATCAGGCCTATTTAGCTTATATTTGGTATGGAAGGTCCCTGGGTGACTGGGTGTCAGATTTGTTCAAATGGGGTCACTGGGTCAAATAGGGGCAGAATCAGGGACATAACTCTATTCTCCCTAGTAATTATTAGAACGACTTCTCCAGAATCATTAGGCCGATTTAGCTAATATTTTGTATGGTGGGTCCTTGTGTGACTGGGGTTCAGATTTGTTCAAATGGGGTCAGTGTGTCAAATAGGGGCCGTGTCAGGAACATAACTTAAAAAAAAAAAAAATTTAATCCTTGCTCAATTAACAAAAAAAATTCAAATTCAAAATGAACAATACAAAAATATTTTTTTCATTTTAACCCCTGATTTTTTGTATTTTTTTTAGACACAAAACACCCCATTCCACCCCTTCCCCTTCTCACCCCATAACACCCCTGTCCCCACTACCACCCCCAATCTGCACCGCCCCTGCGCCCACTGCAGTCAAGAAAAAATTAATTAGAAAAACTGACACCATTGTAACATCCATAGAGTATGGTATTAGCCCCAGACAGAAAGAGTTAATAACACAGTCATCAACTCAGATGTTATCTAGCTGGCTGACAGGTAGGTGTAAACATTCATGCTCTGTGTGTGTCATTAACATCATATCAAAACAAAATGCTGTATGTCTGACATTTGCAGAATGAGGTCCTCAGAGGGTGAATTTAGTCCAGGTACCTCATTCTGCTTAGGCCTCATCTTCAGGGAAGTATACAGGGTCTTAAATTGACATTTCTACTTACTTTTTCCCTTCTGTTCAGTTTCTATATCCCCTAATTTGCTGAAGATAAAATTAATAATTGAAGTGCCCAATGGGTGCACATCACCAATTAACTGGACAACTTCAATCTGTTCCTATGTCTCCCATAGCGGGCCTAAGCATAATGAGGTCCCCAGAGGGTGAATTTGGTGATGCTAGCCCGCCTTGCAGGATTGCAGCACTAAATTCACGCTTTAGTCTGCTTTAGTGACCTCATTCTGCAAAAGTCAGACACTATATTCAGGCTTGGCTGTTCCACTATTATATTCTTAACCACCACCTATCCAGTTGTACTCATTATACCCTGATTTGCAAAGAAAACTGGGGGGGGGTGTATATTGGATTGAATTTGTCTGTCAGTATGTCCTCCCATCCATCCCTCTGTTGGAATGTCTCCATCCGTCCATCAAGTCCATCAATTATGTTCTTCTCCACATACATATTAAAGACCGAATGGGTTTATATATTTTGACTCACATTCAGATTTGTTCAAATGAGTTCATCATGTCATATAGGTGAGAAGCCAGTGCCATAACTCTTTCCCTCCATAGTAATTCTTCAAAAACCATCAGGCCTATTTAGCTTTTGGTATGGAGGGTCCTTTGGTGAGTGGGGTTCAGATTTGTACACGTGAGGTCATTTTTAGGAAACTTTTGAGGAAAATCAGTTTTCTTCAACTCTTAAAATCTACCATTTGAAATTTCTAGATGAATGGATCTCATAGATGGGGATTCACATTTGTTCAAATAAGGGCAGAGATAAGAGATTTAACTCTCAACCACCCACCCTACCTGTATGTATGCTGTTTGATACTGGTATAATAATATAGAATCCTATTGATTTCTAAGCTGCCTGGGTGGGGGCAATGAGGCTGTAGATTTGATTTTTCAACCAGTAACAGTCCATATTTTCCTACTTCGGGTTAAACTGTTCGACCGAAATAGCCACAAATTTTACATGCTTCCACCACAAGGACCACTGGGGGTAAGCTGCTCCGTGGGAAGCGATTCGCTTGTGATAAAAGCTCCAGTGCGCAGTTTACAATGCGACGGTGTGTCTGTGATTATTTTGTGAAAAAGAAAACTGAAGTATTCAAAATGGTACGTATTATCTCTATAAACAGCATTATTCTATGGAACGTCAGTCACAAATGACCAACATGCTTCAACTGTAATTTACTTATCGCATTTATTCGAACACATTTCCATACCATGCAGAAGCAGCTGATTTATCACTTCAAAACCCGATTGTGTAACGAGAAAATTCTTAATAACATGATATTTTGCGTATGAAAACGAAACAATCTGAATAATGTCCCGTATCAATTGCTATAACAAACATTTCCGCCGTGCGATTGTTGTTGGCGTTGGTGTCTCAAACAACTAAATATTGAGAAAAATGCATTTTAACACCACCACGTGGACGCTACAGTTTGTATTGCGATAAGCGCCAGCGCGTAGACCGCCAGGACTGGAGGGCTCCAGTGCGCATTTAAAAAGAGATTTAGGGAATTGCAGAGGTGAAAACGATCGAAACAAGTTCGTATTTATTATTTCAATCACATTGGCATTATTGGAGCCTAAAACATGACAATTATCGTGTGGTGTTTCCGTGAATTATCAGTTATATACCAAAAGTATATCCTATTATATACTCCAATCGATATGTATTTGAATGTACATGTAGTCCTGTGTGATTCACATGTTATTGTACGGATATAATTAAAACTGTTCGTTTGTTGTCAGCCTAATTGATTTCGAATAGTGGGTTGATCATGTATGCATAATACGATGTGAGAGATTGACCATGGCATGCATGTATTCGCATAATTAATCTTGCAAAGTAATTGTCGATATGTGGCTTGTGTAAGTCATAACACAATATGGATGTGCCATTATATATAAATGGCACGAAAACGGCATGCACGACCTATTAAAGGCAGACAATCCGATCAGGTGGTCCTCATATAATCAGATAACAACAACAACATTTTTTAAAAGACGCTTTAGTTATTAAAATCAACTAATTGCAAAAAATAATGCCAAATACATGCAATTATGGATGCATTTTATTATCTTTTCAGAAACAACTAAGGTGTTATCACTGCCGAGAAAAACAAGAAAATGGCCACGGTGCAATTCGGCACATCATGAAAGCGCACCCATCTGAAGAACTTGCGGTGCTGGTTTTAGAAAATGACGGGGAAACCACGGGGAAATCGCAATATAGAGCGGTACATTTCGGAATTATTGCATCTAATATTAATGGCGACTTCACCTTCGACGAAGATCTCATGGTCCTAGAGACGCATACACCTATGTCACCAGTGCCATCGGACAGTCCGTGTACAAAAGTTGCACGCGAGAACACTTCAATGAAAGATGTTCATTGCAGACGTGGTCTTTTTGAGTTACAAACCTGTTTCAGGTAACAGTCAGAATAGTCAAGCTCAAGAGTGTGCAAAAGGTTTGACACCCACCCAAACCAAGACCCTCTAGTCACGTCACTGGCACTCCCAATCCTGCATCAAGGTGTGGTGAATACAGTGTTTGCTTTCACTGAAGCAACATAGCGATACCAGTTCAACGTATTCCCAACTAAAATAAATGTCTAATAATCATAATTACATTCGTACTCACTAAGCCATATCACCACTATATGGTGTTATCCGCAAAGAATGCACTGCAAATGATATGAATATGATTATTATATTATAGTAATTATATATACTAATGTCTAATTATCGTAATTACATTCGTATCATTTGTATTACATTCTTAATTGTCATAATTACATTCGTATTCGGATATTTATGCTATAAATGATATATAATATATTAAATTACAACTTAAAACACAAGCTAATTGAAGAAAATGACTCTGAGGAAAGCACACACCACCTTCTGTAGTTTTCGGTTGTCAGAATGTTGATTATCCTGCCAAAATAAGTCAGTTACGATTCCATGACACCTACTCACTGGCGCTTTATTTCATCACAAGCGCACACGATGTGTAACCTGTTATCGCAATGGCACTGGGGCTTTTTGTCATGATTTGAAAGCTTTCTGGCATTGTTTTAAATGAGCAGAATACATCAACACTGATTGGGGATTACTAGATGACGTATTAGCTTTATTGTTATGCCCCCGACGGCGGGTATATAGTCGACGTCTCCGTCTGTCCGTACGTCCGTCCGTACAAACATTTAGCATTATTGTTCAGCAACCGCTGGGCAGATTTTGCTGTTATTTGGTATGGTGATAGAGCAGCATGGGGGAACAGCTACATGCATAGCGCGGGTTTCGTCCACCCATTTTGACCAGAGTTATGGCCCTTTTTTGACTTAGAAAATTCAATTTTGTCCGTCCGTACAAACATTTTGCATTATTGTTCAGCAACCGCTGGGCAGATTTAGCTGATATTTGGTATGGTGATAGCGCAGCATGGGGGAACAGCTACATGCATAGCGCGGGTTTCGTCCACCCATTTTCACCAGAGTTATGGCCCTTTTTTTACTTAGAAAATTCAATTTTTCTCTTGTTTTTTTTGTTTCCAGATGATAGCGTGAGCTTTGGTGGTACGATTGCAAATCCCGTATTTTGTGGATCAGTTATATGAAAATACATGTCAAGTGCGAATTTGGGTATGATCTGATGATTTTTGCCAGAGTAATGGTCCTTTTTACAACTTAGAAAATTTGAACTTTGTCCGTCCGTACAAACATTTTGCATTATTGTTCAGCAACTGCTGGACAGATTTAGCTGATATTTGGTATGGTGATACAGCAGCATGGGGGAACAGCTTCATGTATAGCGCGGGTTTCGTCCACCCATTTTCACCAGAGTTATGGCCCTTTTTTTACTTAGAAAATTCAATTTTTCTCTTGTTTTTTGGGTTTCCAGATGATAGCGTGAGCTTTGGTGGTACAATTGCAAATCCCGTATTTTTGTGGATCAGTTATATGAAAAAATACATGTCAAGTGCGAATTTGGGTATGATCTGATGATTTTTGCTAGAGTAATGGTCCTTTTTACAACTTAGAAAATTTGAACTTTGTCCGTCCGTACAAACATTTTGCATTATTGTTCAGCAACTGCTGGACAGATTTAGCTGATATTTGGTATGGTGATACAGCAGCATGGGGGAACAGCTTCATGTATAGCGCGGGTTTCGTCCACCCATTTTCACCAGAGTTATGGCCCTTTTTTTACTTAGAAAATTCAATTTTTCTCTTGTTTTTTGGGTTTCCAGATGATAGCGTGAGCTTTGGTGGTACAATTGCAAATCCCGTATTTTTGTGGATCAGTTATATGAAAATACATGTCAAGTGCGAATTTGGGTATGATCTGATGATTTTTGCTAGAGTAATGGTCCTTTTTACAACTTAGAAAATTTGAACTTTGTCCGTCCGTACAAACATTTTGCATTATTGTTCAGCAACTGCTGGACAGATTTAGCTGATATTTGGTATGGTGATACAGCAGCATGGGGGAACAGCTTCATGTATAGCGCGGGTTTCGTCCACCCATTTTCACCAGAGTTATGGCCCTTTTTTTACTTAGAAAATAAAAAAATTCTCTTGTTTTTTGGGTTTCCAGATGATAGCGTGAGCTTTGGTGGTACAATTGCAAATCCCGTATTTTTGTGGATCAGTTATATGAAAATACATGTCAAGTGCGAATTTGGGTATGATCTGATGATTTTTGCCAGAGTTATGGCCCTTTTTTCAACTTAGAAAATTTGAATTTTCTCTTGTTTTTGGGTTTCCGGATTGATTGTTTTGTGGTTTTTAGTCAACATTTCTGTACGAACTTCTTTTGGAATGGTCATATAGACCTCCTCAGATATCTGCAGTTTCGTCCATGCTTAATCCGAATTGCTACGGTCGGGGGCAAATGCCACGCGACAGCGTACCTCTTGTTCAATATTGTTCACGCTCAAATAAGCTTTTAAATATGCTCTATTCACCCGGTTACTTTCGGTATTTTCCCATAGTAAATGCATAGGGAATACTTTTCAGCAATGCTAAACTGGAAAAGGAGGGTATTGTGAGCAAAGATGTGACAAAACGTCCCTGATTTTGTTATAAATGTTATCGTAGAAGGGAGCAGCAGTGGAAATTATTTTCTATTCCTTACCTCCAATCTGTGTTCTTTGAATGTTGTAAATAAAATAACATCTTCTGACCGGATGTGCATTGGAGCTTCGCGCATGTGCACTGGAGCTTTTATCACAAGCGAACCAGCTTACCCCCAGTGAGGACCATCAGGTCTATTTTACTGATATTTAGTATGAAGGGTTCTTTGGTGTCTGGTATTCAAATTTATTCAGATGTGGTCACCAGGTTAAATAGGGTGGGACCAGGGACATAACTGTATGTCTCTATAGTCATTCTTAAATTGTCTTCTCAAGAGAGGTTGGACTATTTAGCTTACATATAGGATCCTTCAGATTTGTTAACATCAGGTCAACCTGTTAAGAAATGATGGGGCTATGGGGAGTTAACACTTTTGTGTTTAAAAAATCATTGAAATACCAAATTCATTAAAACATCTTCCAACTGATTAATCTGACATACATGTATGGTGTTTTGGGTCCATGGATAAATGGGCTTCAATCATGTCTAAATGGTTTTATAAAAAGGTGCTTGTGAGATTGGAAATTTCCAAAAATTGAGAAAGTTTGAGATGTCGGTTGTGAAATTCCAACCCAAGACTTGGGAGTCTGGAGCCCGGTCGGGAGGGGACTTGTTGAGCTGGAGGAGGGGGTGATCAGTAGTGTACAGTGGGTAATTTCAAGGTGGATATTCACCTTGAAATTACCCACTGTACACTACTGAAGCCTCTCTAGCCACATATCGTGTTTAGATCTACTTCTTTCAAAGTGATTATGAAAAGTTCTGACTATTGTGGTCTCCAGAGTCCCAGTCTCATCAGTCTTTGCAGTCTGGTGAGCGACCCCACAGTCTTTGACTGTCTTGTCATCCTAGAGATTTGAAACTTCAGAATATTGTTGCCGATATATTGAAGATGTGCAACATGTATATAGATGACGGAAAAATTATTTTTTGACAAAGTTATTAACCCTTTTCGGCTTAGAAAAATTCCACATTTTTTATAATTTTCTGTATGAGGGTACCTTCATGGTGTAATAAACTCCTCCTACAGTTTTCATCATAGATATTTGAAACTTCAGAATATTGTTACCCACATATAGGAGATGTGCAACATGTATATAGATGATAGAAAAATTATTTTTTTAGGGAGTTATTAACCCTTTTCGACTTAAAAAATTTAAACATTTTTTTTAATTTCTTAAACAAAACAGCATCGACATCCTTCGTTTTCGGGGGGACACTGTGGTCAACTGACCTTTTATTCTGATTGATATCGGTACAGACATCGCTAAAAAAACTGTGGTTGATTCTACCTGGTTTTAGGCTGGTTACATCTCGGTTATGTTCTCAAATTGCTCTCTGACTGGTGCAGGTTCTTATTTATGATTATCTAGATGAGGTCCAGATGTTAACCATTGCAGGATGATCAGATATATTTCATGGTATATAACATATTGTTATGATTCATGAATGTAGTGCAGTTCACATCAAAATAAATTGCAAATTTTAACGGATTTTCCGTTTTACAGTTATTAATTTTTGTATATCTGGAAATGTTTGTTTTTGTGTTCATCTGAGCAGATATCTCTACCACCGGTTGACAAATCACAATGAAATTTGGTATGGATGTTCACTACTTTGAGGGCAATCAATTGAGTGTTCAATCGTTTTATGAGTGTTCAATCGATTTTTTTCCAGTTTTCAGTTCTAGAGTTATTCATCTTTGTAGATTTGGAATTGTTGGTTTTTTGTCCGTATCTCCACACGGAAAGACGGATATCAATGAAATTTGGTTTGGATGTTCACTATTATGATGGCAATCAACTGAGTGCTCAATCGATTTGTTCATATTTCCCTTCCACAGTTATTTATCTTTGTCTATATGAAAATATATTGGGGTTTTTTTCTCCCATCCAAGCAGACATCTCACCCATACTTTGTCAGTTCGAATTTGCCACCGTGGGCCAGAACCAATCTCTTGTTTAAATTTAAAATGCCCATTTAGATAATATATTATAACTTTTTTTACATAAACAAATCTCGCGAAAGTTGCTGAATATTTTTCTCAGGTTTACAAGTCACATTACTGATCAGCGCGTATTCTCTGGCAAAGATCACCTTTTTATGCTAACTGTACACTTTTGTGGGGCGAAGAACACGACTGCTGGTAAATTAAACATTACTAAAATCACAATGCCACGACACATTTATTTATTGATCTCTACGTATGGAGAGTGGCTTACAATATTTACAAATAAGAGAGTTCTGAATGTTGTGATCGTTTTGGAGGTATCATGTGATTTTGTATGTGGTATTTAGACATTTGAATATAAAGAGCGTCCATGCTTCCATTGCACAAAAGCAGTTGACAATAAAGAGCATTCTCAATTATGAACTTTGTTGTCTTTTTCGAGGTCTACATAATAACTTGCACAAAAACAACAAATGAAACACTAATTATACCCTGTAGTTAACATTATTCCGCCCAGTGTTTTATAACGTTTTTGGGCGTCTCTTATGACAAAGTTGATGCGATCATCTGCTGCCCTTAGCGCTCACTTTGGGTCCCATTTTATAGTGCAAACAATATCGCCGGTTGACACTGATGAATAGTCGCTGAGTGATGACCATTCACCAAGTGAATAAGATATTATCAAAGCATTAGTAACATCTGTTCAACAAAGGAAACATGCAGCGGCATGTTATTAATGACTTCCAAAACAATTATCCTAGGCGCTACTAATTACTTTATTGATATCAATATGGCTTGCTATATGAGATTGACATTCGAAGCGAACCACAATATCTTAATTAAATAACTATTCACATTGCGATGTATTCTGTACACTGCGCGCATAAACTGATTCCGCTGTTTGGTATCAGCTGACTACGATTGCGTAATCGAAGTCGGCATAATAAACTCCATCTCTGAATCTGTGTTTTTAATTTGCTAGAATATTTTTACGTCATCGTAGTTTAGTCACGGAGATCTCTGAAAATCAGTGGTCGTATTATTTATAATTTTTTTGGCTTATTTATTATGCAATTGGAATGGGACTTTGATCATTTTAATCACAATCGGAGGGCTCTCTGATACTGTTTGGTGGTTTCTAGACCAAATAAATCCTTTAAATTATCGACTGAATTACTAAATACTGTAAGATATTTGCAGTCCATTGATGGATTAAGATTTTACCCAGACTGAAAGGCTATAGGTGTACCATTTCCCCAACCCTTAGTGGAAACTCTGATATATTGATTCAATTCTTTGACCATGTTATTAACAGTTTTGAAGGATACATGCATTACCATAGTAATATCCTCAGATCCTAATTAGTTCAGTGGTCAGCTGGAATATAATGTGATTCAACAAAGAATGTTTGTGGCTTTTGACTATTAATAAAATATAGCATGCAGAGGAGAACAATTTGCTGTCAAATTGCAATGAAATTTATATTGAATTTTCCTTCCGACTTTGCTGGCTTTGATGACGACGGCAAAGTTATGTTTTAATTATATTGTTGTGTTTATGTTTTGTATATTGTTCAACTTGTTATATTTAATACATATACAGAAAGTTATTTCATAGTCGTTATCATTCACTTTGGGGATCACGTACATCTGAACATTGATATAAACTATAGATATAGACTATAGATACGGGATTTACCGAGCTGTCTGAAATGGCCAAAATCCGATAACCCACAATTATTACAAACAGTGTCATTTATGGGAATTTTGGGCAATAAAACAACAAGACTAGAAGTGTTATTATAATATTTTAATGTTCACATTTAATTGAAAAATTACTTTCTCAAAGTAACTTATACTTACCTTTATTTAATCTGGAAGCCGGGTATATTAACCGATACTCGGCGTTGGATCGACTTTCATCTATTTCATCAGTTTTACTGTCCCGATTTCTTGGGATTTTTGGTTTGCAAAGGGCCATATCCCAGTTTAAGCCCACTTGGGTTTTTGAGCTGGGCCTAAACCCGGGTCAGTATGGTATATATACATCCTGAATCTATATTCTTTTTAAATTAACACATTTTGTGACCCATCAATGTTTAATTGTACAAATTATCAGCTATGCACCCTTCGTCCGTCGGGTAAAGCAGTGTTGGCACTTATTTTTTGCTATTTCATGCAAAGTGACATAATCATTCTTGAAAGACGAACACTGAGGCTGTTATAAACAAATTACTTATAAGTTATACCAGCCTCAAATAAACTTTACAAACATCTCTTTTTCTGACTGTCATATTTTAACCATGGTCATTATTGTCCTTGCATCTTTGAATATCCATTTTGTCAATTGTGTCAGTCTGTTAGCAACCTTCAAATGCGTTTTTGAGATCTGATTGCTAATTTATCTGTCTCTTTAAATCACGCACATGTATCGGAAAAACTGCATTTGATGATGTATTCTACTAGATCGATATTAAACATCACATAATTAAAAACCCACTTGCTTAATGTTTTACCAAATGATTTTCTTTTTGCCAAATATAATTTTATTTTGCCATTGGCAAATTTGGCAAGTTACAGCATGAACCCTGGGTACCCTGATGAAGGCTGTATAGCTGAAAGCTTATAATTAAACATTCATGGGTCTCAATAGGTTTTAATTTAGAGAGAATTTCTATTACTAAGACCCAAGTGGCTGCAGAGAATTTCAACATCCTGAATCTATGTGTACAATTTCAGGTCTGCCACTTGATGTCTGCAAGAAAACATGTGAGACAGTGAAAGACAGGCATATGCACTGTCCAGTCTGCCGGTGTGCTTTACATCGATCATTGGGCTTCAATCTAAAGCAGCACCTTCAAACATGCGAACAGACACAGAAGCATCATGAAAGTACCAGGGTAAATGTTCAATTCAATATAATACCACTTCTGTGTTTTTTATTTGACTCATGGTTTGGCGAGGCATGGTTATGCTGGTGGGCAGCAACAAACCTATATAACATAGCAGTTTATTGTTTGATTCTGACAATTTTTGGTATGTATGTTAGCTGTCATGTGTGACAGCTGTACCAGGGTTTCCACCAGAGGAAAATTTCAGCCGTATTGGGGAAACATAACACAACGGGGCGACCAGGGGTTCGTCCCGTTGTGAGAAAGTTAGCTGAAAAGTAGTCATTTCATTCCACCTGAGATACTCATAAAGCAACCCAAAGCTAAGTTGATCATTTTTGTGGGTGCATTAATTCTGTTGATGGTACCCAGAGCATTTGTCATGTAATTACACACGTGAGACCGCCGTCTGATTAAAAACTATATAATTGAACAAGCTACGTGTTAGTGTTTACAAATTTATAAGATTCCGAAAGGTATTTTTAAAAACTAAAAAGCATCTAGAACATGAGCAGTTTTATCCACAGAAACCCTGTGCACAAAATATCCATACTCAGCAGTCCGGCATTCATTGATGTTTTCGCGACATTTTCTTATGTGTATTTCACTGTATACAATTACAATTAACGTCTCTATTTGACTGCACACCAAACATAGCGTTGTAGTTTTGGCGCTTTTATTTCAAAGGGTTACATTGTACTGGTAACATACTGTACTCAATTGACCCACCTTTTCAACTGTTCTGTTTAACCGCAAACTCCCTTTGCAGTTGGATAAATTGCTATTAACCAGGGCTGGCGGTCTAGATGACTCGATGGATAACACTGACCGACTCGATGGATAACACAATAGTATTACTTTTTCGGAGATTACTTCCGGTTTACAGCGGCGACTCACATTAAGTTTCAAAGCGTATCAATAACAGCCGGAATATTTTTTTAATTATCGATTTTTACGGTAAAACTGTTATTTAATTGTTATAATGTTAACTCATTTGTTTTAATATATTCTTATCATTAAATTATGTATATATTAATTTTCTCGCATCATTTCAGAATAAAACAATGGGGACTATTTCTTATGGCGGTTTTGCTCGATATTTGCCATTCAGTGGTGAGCAAATCAATTGATGGAATGTAAACAAAATGCAAATGTCGAAGCTTTCTAACAATTTGAAGTGAACTGTAGGACAAAACTAGCAATTTTGGGGCGGTTTATAACGTAGCGACTAGCGCATATAATAAAAAGAACACCTACATGTTTTGGTTGAATACCCGGATTATCTCATTCGTGGGTACAAGGAAATACAGAATTTCCACTCGCGGCTTGTAGCCTTGAGATTTCCAGGCCTGTATTAACTTTAGGTACATGTATGTCTCAAAAATATCATCTGCGAGGGGAATGAGGCTGTTACACGGACGCTGAGCCATAGTAATGGAAACCCTAGCTGTATTTCAATTAAGTTCGAAAAATCATTTTGTCGCATTTCTTTTACCTGAGTTAGCCTATTTCCTATTACTTTAGGAAATGTTATTTCCGTTAGCACGATAACTCGACCAAATGTCAACGAATTTCATCCATATTTGGTATATAGATATTTCACAACAATTTCTTGAACAATTTCGAAAAATAGATTTGTCCAATCCTTTTTACCTGAGTTATGGCCCTTAATTGTTTGTCTATTTTTAGAAAGTTTATGACCAACAATATCTTGTTCGATTTTTTTACCTGAGTTACACCCCTTTGTTTGTCGATTTTTAGCAATTTTATGACCGTTAGTGCGAAAACTTGAACAAATGTCAACCGATTCCATTCATATTGGCTATATGGATCTTTCACAATGATATCTTGATTCAGTTCAAAAACCAGGTTTGTCCGATTTGTTTTATTTACCTGAGTTATGGTCCTTAGTTCTGAGATGGTTCTTTGGTTCGTCCATTTTTAGTGATTCTCGGGTCAAACAGATCCACTCATATGATCAACCAACATCGATGTTATAGATTTATATGGAGTTTAATGATATTCACCTTCTCCCCGACTACAAGCACACTTGTACAATATGATCAATCAACATCTATTTGGCTCCCAAATCTTTTTTGGGGGTCTAAAGAATCAGCGGTGTATGACTGTATGTCCATCTGTCCGTCAGTCCATCCCAGATTGTTTCCTGATGATAACTTAGTTTTAGTTGTAATTGTTTTTAAATTTTTATGTGGACTACCCACATGGAAATACTGGTCAAGTTTGAAGTTGGGTTCGGTCTGCCCATTAGCCTTGGAAATTTGACGCTTAAATGTTTACACTTAAATTGGCAAGTTGGCACACTATATTGGAAATATCAAACTTATGGACAGATTATTAAACCGTTTGTTGAACTTATTATTTGAACAATTCCAAAGTGAACTAATCTAATTGTCAGCGAATATATATTTATCAAAGGTATAAACAGTCAGAATGTGAATTGCTCTTGCTTTATTTCTCCAGGTATTTGACAGCGTTACTTCTTCATTGTCATGTGAATGGGTGGCCCGACTGAAAAAGAGTGCTTCCATTGAATCTGTACTAGATGACGTGTCTTCCAAATGTGATGTCATGTGGTTTACACAAGCAGAAGGAGAGGATATTCGGTACTATATCCAAGGACATTGTCAGGCTGTTTTTGCTGCTTTTCTTAGTCTAAATGTGGTATGTGAATCAATTACTCATATTACAATATTTACCCAACTTCATACTCAATTCTAACAGTTCAGCTATTACTAAGAATCTCAGAGGCTTATTAAGACTCACCCAGACTGTGACAAAATAAGTCAATATATATAACTATTGTCGGCAACATAAGGATGTAGCCTTTGTACCCAGAGACGGAGCTCCTTTCAATGTGTTTGGATTAGAGTTAACCATATGGTGTAATCAACTAATAAGGATGTGTTGGAGAGAACCTATTGTTGGGCATATCCTGCATTTGCACCATTTGTATAAATGACTCAAAAGATTATTTTATGCCCTCTTTTTTTACTTGAAGTTTAAATTTGTTCAGAGTTAGGCCAAACAAAATTAATGAATTGATTCTCAGGCAATTTTTTTTTCAAATGAATGAGGGAGGGCGGTTTTTATTTTTATTTTTTATTTCCAGCGGCCAGTTCAGACATACATCTGGGATCCCCGAAATCAAGACCAGAAGGCTCAATTAATTGTGGAATCATTATAATTGAAACTGCGAACCAATAAAGAAAACAAAACAACAGACTAGTAGTGAAATAAAACTGGAAAAGTGTATAAAATAAAATATATGCATTGAAGTATCCTACTTCTAAAATAAAATCGAGGTTGTTCCTCTTAAAGCTAAGCAAATGAAAGGACGGAAAATGGAATGATTATATTAAATATAGTGAGGTATTAAACTGATGTTTGCCATTCACACTGTTTAAATGCGTCTTGGGAAATTGCAGACATGCTCATTTTGCCTTGTTTCGTTTAGCTTTCAACTTCTCCTGTTTCTCACTAGAGAAGTTGCGCTTACGAGATAGCACTGTCTGAAATTTTTCAAGACACGTCTTACACTGTGGATGGCAACCATCAACCTTGTCCAAATTTTTTCGGCCATTTGCCCAATTGTTTTATCGCATTCTATGGACAATACAGCCCATTTTCTGACAATTTTGTCACGAAATATAATTTGGTATACATGTCGACAACATCGTGTTTTTTTCAAATCACGGAATTTGCCGGTGCAGAAACGGCACGACTCGTTTGTTTGTGAACTTATAAATAACTGTAAATAATGCAACCTGCTTTAATGAATGACATTAGTTCGCTTTATTTAATCATGTTTTTTGCGTAAATACCGAGGCCTATCATCTCCCCAGCAGCGCACTGCCATAACTCGCCGTAGTTCGTTTCGAAGTGGTATTCCTGTCGTAATTATTACATTACCACGTGCTAAAAGCGTAAACCGGAAATAGCGAATTCCGGCACTTCCGCAAACGGAGAACTCGCCACTAACTCGCCACTTGAACGCGAATCGGCTGCGATTTGAATTATTTGATCGTTGGTTGTTTGGATTTCAAATAAAAAGAGTTAGGCGGCCCCTATTTTATGAGAGCGGCGGTGCCTGAGAATCAATTCATTAATTTGTTTTGGCCTTAGGCTCACATTTTACTGAGTTTTGGTTTCCAGATCATAACTCTAGTTTCATGTACTCATCAGTTTAAAATTGTATAAATCAATCAAATAATACTTTCACTAACTGAATTTGTACAATATCAAACCTTATGTATAATGAAAACAATGCTTTTTAAAGAAGCTTTCGGCTGCTGACCTTCTTCAGCAAGTATACATTCCTGGATAATTATCCCCGCCAAATGAAATTTGCGGGGGATATAGGAATGGTTTCCCTCCGTCTGTCCGTCCGTCCATCCCAAATTTGTACGTCATAACTTGAACAAATGTCAACAGATTTCAAAGATTTTTGGTATATGGGTTCACCTGACCATTACCTAGAAAGAGTTCGCAAGCCAGGTCCGGCCGGATATTTTTACCAGAGTTATTGGACTTGGTTTATTATACTCCCGCAACGAAGTTAGGGGGGGGGGGGGGGTATACTGGAGTCAGCTTGTCCGTCCGTCCGTCAGTCCGTGGACACATATTTGTCCGGAGGTTTTCTCAGTCGTTTTTTTATCAATTTCCTTGAAACTTGGCATAGACATCAACCACCATGGGAACCTGTGCACCTGCGATTATGACGTCTGTATGACCTTTATTGGTGGAGTTATACCACTTTTTCGACTTAGAAACTTTTCGCAACATGCATAATTTTGTCCAAGCTTTTATTCCTACATTTTTCGGTCAATAGGTTTAAGATTAGGGTTATGGTTGTACACCTGCAATGGGAACTGTTATTTTATTTTTTAACTAAATGTTTACTGACATGTGAAACATCTTAGTATTTTAAAAACAGGGGGGGGGTATCCGTAGTCCCATTGGGACAGTCACACCTCTATTTTTTTTTCTTCGAATTTACCAAATAGCAAATAAACGACGTCACAGGGCTCATTTCCACAAATCTCAACGGTTTCAAAGATATGTGGTATATGAGTTCACTTGACCAGTATCTAGAACGAGTTCGCAAACCAGGTCTGGCCGGATATTTTAAGCGGACTTATTGGACTTTGTTTATTTTTGTGTGTGCAAATGGACGACGTCACAGGGCTCATTTCCACAAATGTCAACAGATTTAAAAGATTGTTGGTATATGAGTTCGCATGACTAGCACATACTGAGAACGCAAACATTATTGAGAATGCACTTCCCCAACTGCACAATTCGGCGGGAGATACCGCCATCTGCGACTGCTTGTTACATCTTGTATAGTCATATACACATCAACAAAAGTTATATCAATTCACTCGACCGGATGTTCATAATGTTCTTGTGATTTCTCATGAATGGTTTTACCTCGCGTTGAGTCCCTGTGGACACATCGTATCCACTTTCTGGATCCATTGATCCTCTTCACTAAACAAAGTTGGTATCCCGCACTTAACACTTCTAGTACTGATACACTCATATCTTCTATGTCGTGTCCTCTGCGATTAAAGTGCCACGCTACCAGTTTGTCATTCCCGAGTCACACATCACGTAAATGTTCTGTCATCCTCTCATTCAAACTATGCCAGTATCCCCAAACGTAGACAGCACAATCACATTTGAGACATCTCAGCACATACACTTCATTCCGTGTTCTACAGTTAATATTATGTTTCACATATTATTTAGATGTATCCAAAATGTCTTACAGGTGATACATTTATAATTACTTTTCAAATTAGGTTGGGATACCAATTTCGCAGTCTTCTTATGCTCCAGAATGTCCGAGAGGTTGGAATCTCTGTGGTATGAAACTAGCAGTGTCATAGGGAAGACCTTCCGCATACGGTTCGATACTTGCAGAATTCTCATATGTTTATTTATAATGTTTCCTATCTGGTAGACACACGTAATACGTCGCTATGAGAGGCATCCGGCAAGGTTCAGCACATCTCTTAGTGTGCGGCTTCAAGAAGTCCTCCTGTTTTAATACTTCAACTTTGCACAATAAAATTGGCACTGTAGCCCCTCTTTCAGAGATTTTTCTATAGCATTCGCCTAAGTCGCAAATAGTAAATTTTCCTCTCGCATTTTCTTTTTATCCTAATTCCTAGACTATATAACTGACCTTTTTCTGTGTGAAGGATGATCTGATTTAGCATTCAGGTAAAGCTACTTATCAGTCGGTTTGGTATAGAGGTCAGTCTATATGTCTCCTTTGAAAGTTTCCATAATACCACATATGTATCAAGGAACTTGATCCTATTTCGGTCATATCTGTCGGTTGCATACAGTCTAGGAATTGGGAAAATTTACTACTAGTAAGTGCAGGGTACCAACATTGTTTTAATAGTGAAAGAGGATCGATGGATCCAAAAACTGGATACGAAGTGTCCACAGGGACTCAATGCGAGGTATAACCGTATGTGAGAAAGCCATTGAAACGGAGATGTACAACCGTATGTAACATCCTTAACATAGTACGTTATGAACATTCGGTTGAGTAACTGATTTAACTTTTGTTAATGTGTATATGACTATACAAGATGTAATTCTCCGGGAATGTATACTTGCTGAAGAAGGCCAGTGGCGAAAGCTTCATTAAAAGAGAGTTGTTTTCATTACATACTTACCTGACGTGCCTGGATGGAATGACAATTAGTATAAAATTTAATCAAACTTTTGTGTTATAACAGATTCTTCCATATTTTTAGCCTTTTTGCTTGCTGCTCAAGGCTACTGTGTGATATATCAAGAGCGATAGCTCTTTATAATTAAACTCTAAAAGTTCAGACAGCTGTGTCTGTAATATCCAGGTACTTTCCTGGTCGGTGAATACTCCCTATAACAATCAGATCCCATCTCTATAGCTGGATTTGAGGGTAAATTTCACTTGGAGGAAAATATGAATTTGATTCACATAAAAGAGTTTTGCAACAATGAGGATTATCTCATACATGTCCCACAGGTGGAGCGTTCATCACTGGATGTTAGTAATGTGAATGCATCAATCATATAAAATATACAAAAATGTTCCTTTTACAGAGATTTCAAAGAGTTTCTGGTTCAGATCCCGGTGTTTGGTTAGCTGATGAAATAGGTAAGTTGAGTAATTGTCAGATATGGTGCTGGTACAGACATAGTGATCTAGAGTTTATGTAAGCTCTGCTTCAGCTGAGGCCTGCTTTATATTTTCTTGTGTTGAATGTTATTATACCCCCTGCAATGAAGTTAGGGGGGTATACTGGAGTCAGCTTGTCCGTCTGTCGTCCGTCCGTGGACACAAATTTGTCCGGAGTTTTTCTCAGTCGTTTTTTGATCAATTTCCGTGAAACTTGGCAAAGACATCAACCACCATGGGAACCTGTGCACCTGCGATTATGACGTCTGTCGGACTTTTTTTGGTGGAGTTATCCCCCCCTTTTTCGACTTAGAAACTTTTTTTGCAACATGGATAATTTTGTCCGAGCTTTTATTCCTACATTTATCGGTCAATTTTTTTTAAAACGTGGCACAGATATTTAGTACCATGGGAACTTGTGCACCTGTGATTATGACGTCTGTCCGACATTTTTTGGTGGAGTTATCCCCCTTTTTCGACTTAGAAACTTTTTTTGCAACATACATAATTTTGTCCAAGCTTTTATTCCTACATTTTTCGGTCAATAGGTTTAAGATTAGGGTTATGGTTGTACACCTGCAATGGGAACTGTTATTTTATTATTTTAACTAACTGTTTACTGACATGTGAAACATCTTAGTATTTTAAAAACAGGGGGGTATCCGTAGTCCCATTGGGACAGTCACACCTCTAGTTTTAGTAGCTCTAGAGGGGCTATATGCCTCTAGAGGGGCTATGTGTCCCTTTTAGGGTCACTCCCCCCCCCACATATTTATCATTGAAACGTGACAAATCTGCGGCATAAAGTATATAATAAAGAGTGTTCTCTGTTAGTTTCTTACTGGTAAAATAATGAGCATCATTTTTACTTCTGTTTGGAAGTTGTTGTTTATTTGAACAATTTTTTAAGAAAAACATGGCGCCTGCAGCCATTTTAGATTTTACTCTTTGCATTACTAAATCATTCGGCACACCCTTCAGGCCACATCCCTCATCCGATCTTCACCAAACTTCATATGGATCTTTGGGGTGACCTCTAGATGGCATTCATGAAATTCGTAAAAGAAAAGGGGCTGCCAGCAGCGATCTTAAATTTTACTCTTCGCTTGACTAAATCCTTCATCACACATTCAACCAAACTTGATAGGGATCATCGGGTTCCTCTAGTTCCTGGAGCCATCGATTATTACTGAAATTTGTTATAAAACATTCCATTTCGGACATTAAAAGCAAGTTATTGCATTATTGTGCGCATACGCAGTTTTATGACAAGCAATACACAACTCAACATTCGTGGTTCTATCCATTTTGGATGATGAGGGAAATGTGATAAAGCCAGTGATATATACCCTATACCAGTCGCTAAAACAACATACTTACTACGGATCACCACTGGCTTCTGGTTGAATTGTAATTACTTGAACACACCTCAGGTAACACTAGTGTTGGTAAAACACAAATGATTGCAATAAACACACATGCGAGGAAGGAAGCCCAAAGTTTGTTTCATGGTACTTATGTAAAGTCTATTAGTATCAGTATTCACTAATGACTTATTAGCAGTTTACAGGATTATAGTATTCCGGCGAACTGTCAGTCAGTCAAAAATGACTTTTGACGAAATGTCCATTCCAGCGATTTTGTTTTCCGGCGAGTCCAGTTCACCAAGCAGCCATCTTGGATTTCAAAGTTGAATCCATCCGCACACCCTGCAGCTCACATTTATTGGTGAAATGTTTCAAATGAAAATAATTTCATCTACACAATACAAGAGCTTTACTATAACTTTTTGGCTTTCCTTCCTCTTTATCATTCTATTCATTGCTCAGCAAAATATAAACTCCTTCCCAAGTTGAGCTACAGTGTCATTGACACTTTCCTTTTAAAACCCATACCAGGAGTGTTGGGGCCCAGATCAATTTGTATAGGCCTATTTGATTGTAAGTGTAATGCCAACGTGGGGCTATCATACTATATACTCTTGCAATTTTGGGACTGATAAAATATCAATTATAAAACAAATGTTCCCAGAATCTTGAAAGCCTATGACCTCATCCTCCTTGGGGATGGGGTATAGACTCCGTCACATGTAAATCACGGAGACAGATCTCATGCAAGTCTCAATGGGTGGGTCAACTCTTGAGTCGTGTCCACAGAATTGAGAAACATGATACTCATAGAAATGGCCACGAGACCCAAATCTAAAGAATTCACTTATACAATCTAATGATGCATGTTGGCAGCACATGTCCATATATGATGACAATGTAGCCTATACATAGACCTACATATTTTGCGCGACTGACTAGACATGACCACTTGTAGGTAAATGGCCGTGACATAGATGTTACCTCTTAGTCTACCAGAATGCTGGTATTGAAATACTGACAGAATAACAACATATATGACCAAGAACTGCCTTTGTAACAGACATCATTATCGACAGCATGTATTTATTACATAATATAAATAATGCCGCTGATAGTACACAATCATGGTCTGAGTGTGTTACGTTATACTCTATTCTCGACATGATGCTATATTTCAGATAGTGACTCTCTTGGCTGCCAGTCTGTTTGACAATGTCACAGGATGTTCATTTTCAAACAATTTTACTAATTTGCCTTTTTTTTAATCTTTGGGCACCAAAGAACACTGGTTTGATGGGACAAAACATAAAAACAGAAATATTTATATTCATAACAAAAATTTATAGCAATTGGCAGACAATCTTATAATGACAAATGTGCCATTTCTTAAAACAGATGAATGCAAATTAGAGTTGTCTGCATGAACTATACAAATTTGTCTAAAATCAGGTAATATATTTTTTGTGCATTTATTATTTCAGCTAAAGTCATCGCTTTGGTAACTGATGAAAATGACCCATCGATTGCTACAAACATGCAAAATGTTGATACAAAATGTCCAGAAACAAATAGATTTAGAGGTGATCAACCATTGCCAATCAAAAGAAGAATGCCCTTCATTATAGCAGCTTGTGAAGCCAAGAAAGCTAAACCAGATTATGTACCCAAGAAGATATCTCTCTTCCCCGAGCGAACTTTGACAATCGACCCAGAAGGCCTCAGTGAAAGTAATAATGAGGATTTGGAATCGGACGATGAATGTGTTGAGGTTGATGTAGAGACTTATGTACCAGACACAGATGACTTTATGTTGAATGCCACCCAAGTACAGAATGTGATAAAGTCAGGAAGTGTGACAGTGCAGAGCATGGAAACATCAACAACCACAGATTCAGAAACAAGTGTGTTGGATTTTCACAATTATGCTCTTGAAACAGCTGACCAGAAAGCGCAGACTTATCTGAAAAATATTTTGTGCAACATTTCCACCTAGACTCATTATTAAAGTGACATTGTCTGCTTAATTGGATATTTAAAAAAACAGATGTATTATTACTGGTCTGTTCAGGTGTGTTATCTGTTTCCTTGTCCATCCGTTAATATTCCTGATGAACAGAGAAGGAAAAAGCTTCTTAATGTCTGAATTAAATGGCTGTTTACTAAAGGTAATGCTGATTGGTTAGGTTCAAAATCACTTTGTTGTTTAACCTTTGATGCTATGACTTCTCCGATGATCGTTGTTAACCCAACCCTTACCATGCTCCATTTTATCAGTTAAATATTGAGTCAACTTGACCAAGATTGTCAGGCACGCAACTTTTTGCACAGTACTTTTCAATTCCAGACACCTGATGGCGCATGCGCAATTGTGCGCCTCAAAATTGGGAGACTCATTCACTGATGTTAGCTACTAGTTGTTTGACTCATTAAAATTAGCAGACAGTGTCACTTGTATCATTGACACATAAATTTGGTTTTGTTGAAGTTTCTTGTTGTATGTTTTGGTTTCAGCCTTGATTATTAATTTGCTGAATAGAATATGGCGTATTTATATTTTAAAAGTTCCTGTTTCATAAGATTGCATGAACTAAGATCGAAAATATTTGTTACAAATTTAATGGAGAATGCTTATTTATTTGATATTTCAAAGCAAGATGTAGTGAAACTGATCCTGTTGTGAAAAGTAAGACGTAGAGCTTCACGATATTGACTCAAGTTATACCAACTACGGTATTAAAATATATATTGCGATATGACTAAATACCGTGGTTAATATATTAAAATCTTCCTAATCTACCATATATTTTGAGAATTCCGTATATGTGTATATCCTTTATAGACTCGAAAATGGCTCGACCGATTGAGCCCAAACTTGCTATCTAAGGGTAAAAAGCCACGAGAAGTGCCATCGCACCGCTTCTGAGAACGTCCGAGCACTCCTTCACCCTGCCACCGTCGTTGGAATTGATGGGTTAATGATTAAGGAGCGTTCGTATCTGCGGTGTCGTTGTTAAAGAGTGTTTATTTGCACAAGTATAAATAAGGCTCGATCGACCGTCTCGGAAACTGGGGATATCGAGACGAAATTTTGTACTTAGGGCTTCCAAGTGATGGGGGAGATTTTCGTTAGGTCAGTTTGTCCGCCTGAGGTGACCTTGACCTTGAAACGGGTACCCACAAATGACCTTGGGTGATATCTCGGTCGTCAGCGGTGACATTGACGTGAAATTTTTTATGTATGGTCAACTCGGGACGGGGAATGTTTTTGTCGGGTTATTTTGTCCACCCAACATGACCTTGAAACCGGTACCCGCAAATGATAGCATGCTGTCGGCATGCCTGTACAGGGTTACCTTCAAAAACAAAAATTAATGGATCGACCAAAGCCATGGGACCAATCCCGCCAGTGGTGGGCTAATCTGCTAGTTATTTCATATTTACGATGAACTCGTTAGCTTTCAGGACAAATAAATGACTAGACTTGCTCTATGAAGCTACATTAAGTCTCTTCACTGCGCACAGTAATGGCAGCAAACAAAGTAGGGCATCATAGAGCCAGCATCTAGTCAACACTGAAATGGGAAAACCACTGGGTGTGTCACTTACATTCTTAAAGGAATTAGTCTGTCAAAAAAATATTTTTATCGTCATAATACTAATAATATATGTGTAACAGACCCATTTCGCCAAGAAAATTCAAAATCGAGCAGATAGTATTTTTATTATTATGATATTTAAAAAATCATGGAAATATCCGAAGTGTAAATCACGTGAGTGTGATCACATGACCACAACGCGGTCACATGACCGATCAGCTGCATCGACACTTACCGGTGACGGCGGTGGGTGGAGCTTAAAATAAACCCGCCAATCGCGTAACAAGTTGATCAAGTTGATCAATTACATAAATTACAAAATATTAGTTGCCGGTTAATTACCTAGGCCTTTAGATAAATAGTGATCACGGAATAAAACTGTTTGAATGTGCTGAATTATGAACTGAATTTGCTAGAATGTTGCAACATGGATTATATAACGAATAATGATGGCTAAAATGCACTTTGAGGCGATAAAAGTTGTGTGAAATGAGATTAATTTATGCAGAAATGCAATGAGCGAGCGGAATTTCGTGCGAAACTAATTTAACTGTTTCTGAAAGAATACAAGTTAGGCCATATAGCTTCTTCGTTGTATGGTACCAATTTCGGAAGCTAGTTTACACACCAGTGTCATCCTGTTGTGCGCTATTTGAGTACAATTAAACACAAATGGGGTGTGATTAAAAAGGTGGTGGTTATTATACTAGTACATGTATCATGATGGCTTATATTCGTCATAATAATGTTCCTGTCTGTTTCTTCACACGAAACATTTTGTTTGGAGAAGTGCACGACTGTGAATAGCTTGCTAAAATCCTTCCAGTCAAAATTGATAAGTACGTAAACAAAATAATTCACTCGAATACACAATACTGTCGAAACTACAATGATTATTAATTAGGCTGCAGTTTGGCATAACAACATTTTTTTTAATTGAAGACAAGCCTGGCATTGTTTTTCAGTTTGTGTTTGTTGTTAGGTTTTTTTTCTCCGTTTTTTACTTTTTGATGGCATATATTTACTTTCTAGAGAGGATTTTTTTTAACTGTTAGCCTAGAAAAAAATCCAATGATTGCCTCTAATAAAGAGCGTCCATGTTTTCGTCACGGTATAGACAATAAAGAGCGTGATCAATTATATTCGTGCTCTATTTCGATATGTCATGGGTGGTTTTGTATGTTGTATTGTGACATTTAAATAAAATAAAGTAACACCATTTAAGACTCATTTGAGTTTTTAAGAAACACGAGCTTTCGGCTATCTAGTAGCCTTTATCAAGTATGAAGTGAACAAATAGTGAAAAGTCGTTGACGTTGAAAGTGTCCCTCACGATGACGTGCATAACAAGAGTGACGGAAAGCATCTACGTCGCGGCTGCTCCCGTGTGCCGAATTCCCCGGGAATTATGCAGTACAGCGTAGTGTGAGAGAAAACCATAGTCCCTGTTTAACCCTTTCCGGATGGTGTCCATGTAGGTCATTAATTTCAACTCTACTGTTTTCCTTGCTCTCAGTCGTTTCAATCCTGCTCTGAGAACTCTGACCTCGAGGTCTTCCTCTGAAGGCGAGAAGAGTTAAAATGTTCTCCCACGGGCACGAATATATTTTCTGATGTTATGTCATGCCGGTGTCCATTCATGCGGCCTCTGAGGGTTTGGCCCGGTCTCTCCGATGTAGATAAGCCCGGGACACTGTCTGCACGTCAGAGCATAAACAACACCTTCAGAGCTGCACGAGAATAACCCACTCGGTGTGATAGATTTCCCAGTACTGTTGGTCAGAGTTCCATTTGTCACAGAAGAGCATGTTGCACAATTCCATATTCCGCACGGGTATGTTCCGTTCTGTTGGTTGTTATGTAAGTTCTTTGCTCTATCTAGACTCTTTCGGAGGTTGTCGATATGACATTAAAGGTAATTCAGGGAAAATATCACGCAGTTTGTCATCATTTTGAAGCACACATTGTAGGTCCTTGGCGATAGTTTTTAGTTTTTGTAATTTTGGATGAAATGTGACTACCAGTGGTATTTTTGATGGAGTATTCTGATGGTTGTCGTCGGAATTATACTAAAGTAGTTCCACCTTGTCCTTGACAACTGCTTTTTTTATCTCTCTGTTTACAACTCTCTGCTTATATCCCAGGTTGACGAAGTTCTACTGAAGATGCCCGATTTGTATGTCCCGCGTTTTCGAGTCACTGCATATCCTATTATAACGTAGAGCTTGGCTGTATATGACGGACGATTTAGTGTGATCGGGGTGGAAACTGTTCGGGTTTAGGTAAGTAAATTTGTCCGTAGGTTTGCGATAGACTTTCGTGTTGATGTGGCCGTCTACAATGCTGACAGAAACATCCAAGAAGTTGACATACTGTTTAGAATGCTCCATTTTGAGATTTATATCAGGGTGTTGGTCATTAAATGCCGAGTGGAATTCCTTCAGTCTATCTTCGCCATGTTCCCAGGTGAAGAAAATATCATCTATGAACCTGTAGTAGTTCGATGGCTTGAGGTCCGATGACTGAAGAAAAGTAGTTTCTAGATTGTCCATGAATATATTAGCGAATTGAGGAGCCATAGGCGTACCCATGGCTGTTCCCTTAATTTGAACGAAATTGTCGCCGTTATACTGGAAATTGTTGTGTGTAAGAACAAACTCGGATAGTTTTAGAGTGACTTCCACTGGGAGAGAAGAGCCGATGGTTGTTCTTTCAATTTCACTTTTCACTATTTGTTCACTTCATACTTTATAAAGGCTACTAGATAGCCGAAAGCTCGTATTTTTAAAAAACTCAAATGAGTCTTAAATGGTGTTACTTTATTTTATTCCCATTTATTATTGACACGGACTCATACAGCATATACTTTAATAATGTCTGACATTTAAATATAAAGAGTGTCTATTCTTCCGTCTCCCAAAAGTGGTAGACAATAAACAGCGTTCTAAATTACGCACTGTGTTGTCTTTTTGGAGGTACTTAATAATGGATCGCGACTGAGCCCGCCCACAACCGAACACACTACATCTACTAGGCATCTTGGCATATGTGGAGATGACAAATACTCGGGATATTTATATGAATGGGATCCTCCGCCGCCCTTTCTATTCACTTTGGGGCATTTTACAGTGCAAACAAGTTCGCGACTGACACTGATGAATAGTCACTGAGTGATTACAAATCACCGAGTGATTACGAGACAAATAAAGCACTACTGCCATCTATTGAACAAAGCAGACATGTTATTAATGGCTACAAAAACAACCATTCTAGGCGCTACCAATTACTTTATTTACATAATTATTGTTTTCTATTCCAGATATGCGGCCACACTATCTTCATTAATTAGATAACACATTGAATAGCGACGTAATCTATACACCACACGCACGCATACGACTCCGCATTTTAGTATCGGCTGACTTACGATTACGTCATCGTAGTCAGCATAATAAACTCTGGCTCCGAATCTGTGTTTTTAATTTGCTTGCCCACAACTACGTCACTTATAGTCAAGTCACGGAAATCTCCGAATACCGGTAGTGGTATTATTTATTTATTTTACGGGTTATTTATTATGCGATCGGAATGCGACTTGGGTCATTTTAATCACAACAGGGAGGGCTTTCCAATTGCATTGTGTAGTTTCTGGACCGAATAAATCCTTTAAGAGGAAAGAAAATGGTATATGTATATATAATACATATATAGAAGGATGGTTAATAAGATATAAAATATGAATATAGTTGGGAGAAAATAGTATCTTTACATGAGTTCATTGAGAAAAGTAAAGTTGTGGTATTGCATGCAAAACATCTTAGTTGTATTTTAATGTGAGGTTCATGTTCAGACTAAAAGTTTAATCCGTATATGAAGGAAATGTGAATCTCACATTTGTTTTGTCGAGTTTTTGCATCGTTTAAATATAATGTGTATAATTGAAAACAACAATATGTTTACCATCTCTCTGTGCATCCTTCTGTCTGTGCATATGTCAATGGAGCATTATTGTGAGAAGTTTATACAAGAAATTTACATTTCCCCCTCAATAAAAGGCCATTATGTATATGTATAAAAGCGGCTCTCGGTCTGCAGGATTCAATAAACCTGAAATTCTTTGTATTTTTCCCAACCTCATAATTTCCAGTGCTTTTTACTGGTACAAATCCGAAAGCATTCTGAGTGGAGCATGTGCTCAATTTTACTTCAATCATGAGTTTATTGTCATCCTGGTATTGTTTTTAATATTGCCGATCAGAATCATTGTCATGTGGAGTTTGCTAAAACAAGGTTTATAAAATATCACAAAATGATACGTTACCTTTGGGATAACAAGCTACCCGACGGGTGCACATTCAACGAAAGTGCACCAGTCTGATAAAAACGTCACCTATGTGGGCTTTCATGTTGATTTTGATGTTGCACGGTTTCCGTGAAGCTATTTTTAGCTCAACTTACTTTGTAAGTTTGAGCTATTGCTATGGGTTGGCGTCCGTCGTCCGTGTGTCTGTATGTACATCAACAATTTCCTTTGGCGTGGGCTACAGATCATACTTTCGGTCTGATCTTTATGAAATTTGTCTTGAATGTTGACATTGACATGTAGATGGGAACGAGTCATTTTGGGGTCATTCGGCCAAAAAACATGGCCGCCGCCAGTGGCCATCTTGGATCAAAATTCAATCCATTAGCATGGGCCACAGGTCCTATCTTTTGTCGGATCATCATTAAATTTGTCATGGATGTTAATATTGACATGTAGATGGGAACGAGTAATTTTGGGGTCGTTCGGCCAAAAAACATGGCCGCCAGCAGCCATCTTGGATTTTACTCTTTGCATGACTAAATCCTTTGGCATGGGCTACAGGTCGTAGCTTTGGTCTGATCATCATGAAATTTATCATGGATATTAATATTGACATTTAGATGGGAACGAAGCATTTTGGGGTCGTTCGGCCAAAAAACATGCCATCTTGGATTTTACTATTTGGATGCCTAAATGCTTTGGCACGGGCTACAAGTCCGATCATCATGAGATTGTCATGGATGTTAACAATGACATGTAGATGGGAAACGAGTCATTTTGAGGTCATTCGGCCAAAAAACATGGCCGCCAACAGCCATCTTGTATTTTACTCTTTACATGACTAAATCCTTTCACACAGGCTACAGGTTGTATCTTTTGTCGGATCATTATAAAATTTGTGATGGATGTTAACAATGACATGTAAATGGGAATGAGTCTTTTTGGGGTCATTCGGCAAAAAAACATGGCTGCCAGTGGCCATCTTGGATTTTACTCTTTGCATAACTAGGCCTTTCAACTTTCCACATTCCTAATCACTCCATTAACTGTAACACATGAAATTATTCCCTTTCCAAGTTGAGCTACAGTGTCATTGACACTTTCATTCATGATATGAAGGTACGTGGCACCGGGGATATTATCATAGTAGTGTATTCATGGAGTTTGAGGGGGGGGGGGGTCTAACCCTCCAATTTTGGTCAAAATTTTAAATAGCATTTGTTGGAAATTTTACACCATTTATAGGTTGAAATGGTTGATTTCCCAACAACTAATTAGTGGGGAATTTGTTGTTTTAGACCAACTCTAGCAAATCTTTTCTATATTTAGTCTAAATTTTATGCTATCAATTGGAAATATACCAACATTATAGGTGGCATTAGGTTGCTTGGAAATTTCCAACATTTGGAAAGTTCAAACCCAGTGGTCCCCTACTTGGACCCCTCTGGACGGTGGCCATTTTGAATGGGATGTGTTTGGTGAATATGTGGGGTGTCTTGGGGAAGGGGGGGCTACACCACACTTTGCTTGACCTAAATCGGTAAAGGGCTGAGAACTGGCATGGGTTCCCTATTTGAATCCTTCTGGATGGTGGCCATGTTTGATTGGGGTGGGGTGTGTGTGGTCATCCTACGACACCCTTTATTTGAGTGAAATATTAAAATGTTCAAATAAGGAATAGAAGTCACATTCATCGTATACGTTGAGCAAAAGCTGAAAATGGTGGCCATTTTGTAAAAGTGGTGGCCATTTTGAATATGTCGACCATTGTGATTGGTTTGTCACAGCTATGACTGATTTCAATAATGTACGTTATACAAGTTGCTTGCCACAATATCTCAAATCGGTGAGCGAACCAGGTTTGTTCCAATTTTTTTACCTGAGTTCTGGACCTCAGTTTGTCATTTTTTCACGAATTTTGTTCAGCCGGCTTGACAACTCAAAAAACTATTGACCGATTTAAATAATTTTTGGTATACAAGTTGCTTGCGTCAAAATCACAAATCAGTGAGCAAACCAGGTTTATCCAAAAATTTTATACCCCTATGACCGACGGAAATTGTGGGTATACTGGATTACATGCGTCTGATCCTACGTCCATCTGTCCTTCCATCCAGGCAAATCTGTCCACCACCCATTGTAATAAAACAAAATTCTGTTCCCAAGCCTGAATTTAGTGTGTCTGACATTTGCAGAATGATTTCCTCAGAGGGTTAATTTAGTGAGGCTACCCCATACAGCATGCTATCATCACCAAATACACCCTCTAGGGACCTCATTCTGCTTGGAAGTATCTGGAGTATCAAATTAACATTTTAAGTTACCTTTTCCCTTCTGTTCAGTTTCTATATCCCCTAATTTGGAAGATAAAATGCATAATCGAGGTACTCAATGGGGGGGTACATCACCAACTTCAACTGGAAAACTTCAATCTGTTCCTAGGTTTCCAATGGCATTTGAGGCCTAATCAGAATACGGTCCCCAGAGGGTGAATTTGGTGACACTAGCCCTCCTTGCGGCATAGCATCATTAAATTCACCTTTTGGGGACTTCATACTGCATTTTGAGGTCACTGGGTCAAATAGTTCCGAAAGCAGGCCATAACTCTATTCCTCCATAGTAATTCTTAGAATGACTTCTTCTCAACAACCATTGGGCCGATTTAGTTTATATTTGGTACAGATGGTCCTTGAGTGACTGGGGTTCAGATTTGTTCAAATTGGGTCACTGGGTCAAATAGGGGCAGAGCCAGGGACACAACAACAAAAAAAGATTGAACTCCTTGCTCAATTTAAAAAAAAAAAAAAACTAAACAAAAATAAATCAATTGTTTTTTTAATTGAGATTAATTTCTTGCTCAATTTAATTTTTTTTTTTTACTTTTAAATAAAAAAAAATAATAACACCATTATAACATCCAACAGGTTGACTCAACCAAATTTGTTTAAATCGGTCTAAAATCAAGAGAATGCAAACAGCAGATACTCAGAGCTCTATGAAGGAATAGTAGAGTTGCTTATGTCAGATTTTGGGCTCCCATGGGAAATGCATGAACAAATATAGAGACCATGTTCATGAGCCAGTATATGGTCTCTACTTCAGAAAAAAATTTGTTAGACCCCCTGGGGTCGCGACTGGGTGGTCTGATGACGTCACAAAGATGGCCGCCATGCTCATTTTTTAAAGGTCGCCATTGTTAGATTTCATGATAAAAATATAATTTTGATATAAAATAAATGACAATCCTTTTGTACCGTGTATGGTGTGACGCCATGTTATATTTTTATATAAAAATTTGTCCTCTCGATCAAAGATGGCCACCAAAATGGCGACCGGAAGTGGGAAATTTATTATTTTCCATACATGTCGCCTACATAATTTCAGATTGTATCGAACTGGTGGCGATTAGGGAATATACTTCTCTTCAATCTTGATAACAACTCACTTAGGCATCATATTAGTTGATTTCTTGAATCATAACCTTGATTGTCTTCTCAAAATGCGATGATTTAAAGGAATTGGTATGAATTTCGCCAAAATATATTTTTTTATTTTCTAACTATATCCTTATAGAAATTTAGAAATAATCGATGATGGAAATGAGTATGATCATTACATCTAACTAGATCCATAAACTGTCAACTTAATCCAAGATGGCTTCGAAGATGGCGGCCAAAATACGATAATACGCAAATTTTACCCTTTTTCATCCAATTACGTTTCTGTCATGTAGAAGGTGAATGTAGTATACTAATTTGCTTCTTCCAGTTAAATATTCGCCATGTTACGGCACATTCATAGTAGTTGTCTTTCCACAATGACTCAATGGCGAGTTCATATTTTCCAAATAAGCATCGTGAAAATTCGCCAAACATTATACTTTCACACGTCAAATAACATGTCCACAACAGGAGAACGATATCTCGGTGTTAGATATATGAATGAATGTACTCCGATTTAGATTATCTGGAGTTATTAATATCTCATTGTAATCGAGATGGCCGCCAATGTGGCGGAAATGGCGAAATTTGACATTAAAATAGATATATTTCCGAAATATATCACAGCGTGCAAGAAAGGTACATACGCATATCATTATCATACATGGGCTTTCGATGAGAAATATATAAAACTGAAATATATGTTCAAGCACGTTAAGTATATGGACTTGTGCCAAACTCGATTCTGATATTATATAAATAATTTAATAGAGACCTACGTGGTATGTGGATATAATAGTGAAGTTTCCAACTTCAGGCGATGTCAGCTACCAATGATCAAATCATGCATGTGATCGCCATACGTTCTTGCATATCGATAACGATTGAGTTTATCTACTCGTATACTAAAAGGTATAGCGAAGGACTCAATCAGATTACTGTATATAGCTGGCTTTTGAAGCCTGAAATTGAATACATATACCAGGAGATCGCCCGAGGCATTGTTCAGATATTCTAGCTATACTTTATTCTTTTCCATTTCACCATGATAGCTGTATACCGCCGGTATAGGCTTGGTAGATGAACGAGGTTGGATAGTCTGTCGAAGTTACACGGACGTTTTCTGACATAATATCCATAAAAGTCTTCGTAAAATCAATCCCTGTATGGGTACTCTTGGCGATTGGAATGGAAAATCGACACAAAATGATCAGAAACCCCATTCTACCATTCTGGCAAACATATGTGCAGGAAGAAATGTTGATGATTGCCTCATGCTTAGACTGCTTCTTGTTAACAGTTCATACTAAGTACCGCTACATTTCCACACGTGCATTACTATGACGACCAAAATGGGATCTTGACAAATTTGAACTAGAACTCAACCAATATATTTACTTGTATTTAAGCGATATTAGCATATCTATGTATCACTACATGTATGTACAAATGTATATAATTAGTTTGTCTCATATACAAGTAGCGCTAATGTGTATCTGGACCATAACACTATAGTTAGGTGGGGTGAATATAAAATGATTTCCGGAAATTACTCACAAAAGCCTGCACAGTCAGTTGATGTCGAATCCGGTCCACGATTAAACGTATACTAATAGTTTTTGTATTATTCATGGAATAAATACAGTTTAAACTAAAGTCTATCTGATCAAACTGGATTGGTTTTCACGTGAACATGTATGTAGCTCTGCGTACAATAGCCTCACCATGACCGTGTTCTGCTGAAGTTAATCTATATATGCCACTTGGTTGAAGGGATTATCAAGATGCATGAATGCAGCATGATATATACAATTTATGGGATATAGCCAGGCTGATCTGATAACTCCTAGTCGAAAAGAATTGGAACAGTTTGAGTCATTGGGATATATATGGATCGGCCTATATAATATGATCTGAAAGATGCCATTATTATTATAGTGAACCATGGCCACCTCCGTAGTTACGCGTGCTAATTCAACTTCCTTCATTTCCACATTTCCTTTGGTTCATGATAACGTTATAACCAGAATCAACATGGCACGTCATGAGCTGTTATTAACTCCAAATATTACTTCACATTATGTTGTAAGAAGTTAGTGGACTGCGTTGCCCCATAATGTCATTCAGTATTAAGAACATGGATGCCAGAGTATATTGGACATAATAAATCAAACTGATGACATGAGACCAGAAGACCCATCACTACCAATGGACTTTTCACCCGTTTCCCACCGTGTGGTCATACAATTTGTCAAAACGCGGGAATTAGTATCATAATAAGTATCGCCTGTCTATTTTTGGCTCGTATCTATTGCGCTTACCATTCACATTCTTTCGTCATCTAAGCTGCATGGTTGGATATGCAAAGCAGTTGCGCAGTCCCTGTTGATTTCGATAAACTTCAAAATAACCGCTAATCAAGTGCAACCGGCAGCACAGTCATAGCCATTGCCCAGAACCACTTTCCTATTAAACTGATGATGTACAAACGTAATGCATTGTCTCGCTAAACTTTTCACATGCCTAAATCATAGAAATCAATATGGGATATTAGTTTGCTGTATACTATCAATGGTCCATACCAGCCTGCCGTGTCCATGCCAAGCCACCTTTCGTATATTGGGCGATTCACTTTGTGTGGCTACAACCAATTAACTGAACACGAGGAAAGCCAAGAACCAGACATACCAATTCGCCCGTTTGTGTGGGTCTAGCCTGGTGTATGGCAATGTTCATTTCAACTGAATCACATGTCATGTGGGTCACTAACTTATATTAACTTTTAAAAACTCCACATTTGCAATGAAAGTGGTTGGACTACTTTGGTGAAAACAATCATCCAGATTTCAGAACCTGGTATTCACAATATATCACTTTAAGCTTGACACGGGACACTACCGCTTATACGGATATATTACCCACCTATGTGTGTCTATTCTATTTTGATCTGTTGTGGTTATCAATACGATTGAAACCTGCTTAGTTCAGCTAAACGAGGTTCAAATGGTGTTACCATGCAAATTTAATTAAAGGTTACAGCGCAACCAACAGTGAGACAAGCAGGCCAAATGACAGCCATAGCATTAATTCTACTATTGTTTGTGTTTTATAAACAAGGATGTGTTGTTTCTTGCTTGCCAAGATTCATGGTATAGCTGAGAAATACAATCCCACTTCATAGCTATCACAATAAACAATTGCGTATTGCTACCTGCTATGATACACTATATGCATTTTCTACCGATATGTCACGACAATACTAATGATTTACTGCATCATCAATTACCATATTTGATATGGTAACCACCAATACTTCTCACTTAGTACTTTGGCTTAGGGTATAGCACAGAAGTCTAGACATTGGAATAGTAACACTTGCCCACCCAAGCTAAGATGGCGGTCTAAGATACTATCTAATTTCACATAGTGAGTTGGATTTTCTCTTCAACACCCTCCTCTCTTAATATCAGGAAATTTGAAGATATGCCGTATAGGACATCGCTAATGTGTATAAGAAATTAAAGCTATGCGCATTTACTTAATAGTAGCCGATTAACCTAATTCCACATGATGGAATGCCAGGGCAACATTTGGTGATGTACCGTAACGAACACTGACTTTTGTATTTTGACTGCCATTTTGGTAGCCATCTTGGATGAAATTGAACAGTTTTGTTGAAGTTTGATAATAATTCCGTATGTGGCACGAATACTTCTTTCCCATCACTGAATGCCGCTCATTTCTTTAAATATATTGCTACAATATCAGAATTAATTTTTTACAAGATGCTATAATTCGATTGTCTAAAGTGGATTTTTGACAGATCGAACATGTTTTGTACAATACAATTGGTCACCACATTGCTGAAGCAGTAATTAAACACAGAATTGTCACAAATCGCAGTCGATACCAAACGGAAGGTCATTTACATGAGATTCTTGAAAATTGTTGATTTTTTAGTGCCATTTTGGCAGCCATCTTTGACTGGAATAACATTTTCCCGTGAAATTGGGTACTGTACTTCGAGAACTACTATTGATGATTTTCCCTTACTGAAAAGAATGTATAACAATTAAGAAATATGCGCTGAATTCGTCAGTTCTTGTGACAACCCTACATCTGAACTGACAATGACGTCATCTTTGTGACGTCATAATTCTCTCCAGTCGCGGACCCATGAAGTCTAACAAACTTTTTTCCGACAAAGTAAGTGATACCCTATCATAATATCATAGTCTCTACCTTTGTTCAAAAAATTCCCACGAAAGTACATAAGCGACTCTACTAGAAGGTGCTTGCGATCAAAGAACACCATATAGAAGTCACATTGAGTATAAAGTAATAAATGAAATGGCAGTGTTAACAACATTGGAGTGACAGCTCCTTTGATTATTACCCTAAAACTCTGCCTGTTCCAGAGTTTGTATATAGAGGATCTACAACGAGTCCCCAGTTTATAGCGGAATTTACAAAACGAGTCCAGTAAATTAGGTCTGGACCGAGCCTTTGGCGAGGTCCAGACCTAATTTACTGGACGAGTTTTGTAATTTCCGTTATAAACTGGGGACGAGTTGTAGATTCTATTTATTACATGATCCAAAACATCGACAAAACAAACTTAAATCGACAAATGTGACGCGAAATTAACGTCGGCTTCTATAAGGCATGCGATGACGTTTCACGTAACTATTCGTTGTTTGCCCGCGTAACGAAATAGTCCCAGATAAATAGACTTTTTAACGCATTTAATGGCGTATATTTAATGACATAACTTTTCAAACTCTTCATTCGTAATAGTTTGTTGGAAAAATATTGGAAGCCATGCATAGTATTTTGAGACGTAGCGTACGGAATGTTAACAGGTCGACAAACCGGAAGTCAAAGGTCACCTGGCACTATTTCCTGTTATTAAACGAACGTTTAATATCACAATTTATAGAATGGGTTTATTGAATGGAATAAAGGTAGGATCATGTAATAAATATAAATGACCCATGGTTTATGATAACAAACTCCCAAGAGTAAGTGTGAATGATGAATCTGACAGTTAGGCCAGTAAAACTAAATACCTGTTTTCTCAGGCAATTACATATGGGAAACTGGATGAGAAAGAAGGATGCATTTATCTTAGCTTACCCGAGATGAAAAATATAGTCATATTTTGTGTGGATGATCCATATGTGGCTGGGATTCAGTTCTGTTCAAATGGGGGTCACATGGTCAAAAAAGTGGCATAGCTATAGGGACCTAACTCTTTCCATCCATAGTAATTCTTCAAACATCTTTTCAAGAATCATCGGGGCTTATATTGGTATGGAAGGTGACAGGGATACATATAATTATGTTAAAATGAGGTCACCAGGTCAAATAAGGGCGGAGCCAGGGACATATAAACTTGTCCATCCATTGTAATTCTTAAAATGTCATCAGGCCTATTCAGCTTATATTTGGTATGGGTGACTAGGATTCAGATTTGATTCAGAATTGGATCACTGGGTCAAATAGGGTCAGAGGCAGGGACATAATTCTTTCCCTTAATAGTTATTCTTAAAACATCTTCTCAAGAACCATTTGGCATATTTAGCATACATTTTGGTTTAGGGAGTCCTTGTGTGACTGGGATTCAGATTTGTTCACATGGGTCAAATACACAGTCGTAATTTCGCTAAAATCCGGATTGAGAATCCGAAGCCGATTACGGGGGTGGGGCTAATTCCCGATTCTAGGTCAGATTTTGAAATCCACGTGGTCTCCGAAACTATGTTTAATGTTCTCCCAGCGTCAAACATGGCTCATGTATTTGACACAAGTATCATTTGTATCTTATATTTATAAAGTTCATGTTTGTTGTGAAAGTCATGCTTTTCTTCTATGTGTATATATATACACGGCACATAATTTGCTGTCAATCCGACTTAATCGCATCTTCTTTTTTTTCAAGTTAAAGTGTGTTTATTGATGATGGCAAGCATATCTAAACGTGACAGCTCTAGGCCTCCTGAATCAAATTTCCGAAGATGTTGTGAAGAACACACGAAACTTGTCAGTTGAACAGGGACGTGACGACAGGGGTTGATTGTGTGTCTCGACCCACACCCCGAACTTTGGTACAATTTGCTAAGCTGTGCAGTCATTTCATACGTGAGGAAAATTAGGATTATTTTGACTAACTGTTTCAAATAATGATACGTACAAGCCAACAAACGCAACAAACAAACCCGATTTTAAATAAATACATATACAAACTTATGACTAACTCGGGAGAGGTGGTGTCCAGTGATCTGTATATATGTTCAACTTGTTTTGGTAGTCATGTTGCTTTGCCATTACTAATTATTTATTTTTTCAGTGTAATAATATATGGGAGAGGGGGTACCCTTAAGTGAGTCGGCACTTGTCCCCCAATTTATTTGTATGTATAAACAAATGTATGTGTTATATATCATGTGTTATCTAAATTTGACATATATTTGAAATAAATATATCTAAACTAAACTTTGGTACATTCCAGCAGTCGGAAATTTCATGCATGACACAACATTAGTTGGACATTAATTTGACACCATATATAGGTTGTCATTGTTCTCATTGTTTGATTTTTTTTTTCAACCAGTAAAAGTTGGTAATTTTCCAATCTTGGTGTTTGTCAGGTTGGATATTTCCAAGGGGAGCAAATGGAATTCTGCGAACCTGTGAGATTGATGTTTGGTTCAATGGGGGGGGGGGGGGGGGGGGGGGGGGAAACATCTAACCACGTCCCTAGAACACATGTCTGTTGTCTATACATAGACTATTGTGCAAACGACTGCATTTAACGAAACAAAACATTTTCAAGATGAAACATGAAATTGCTATAAGACTAGATGATAGTACATACGTGTATCTGATAATCCATCGATATCATATATATATATAATCCTACTATTTCTTGAATAAGAAGAAACATTATAATAACGAACACAGCAGAAGACATATCCATGCAGGTTCATATGAATTCGGTCAATGGTGACGTATCCGCCGAATTCGAAATCGACATGCGTTCGGGCGGTATTTATGGATGGAATTATGAAATGGACATATGAAAGTGACAATCAACAATGATTTAACCGAAGTGCTCCCCCAGCGTTACTATCAATAGCGTTATTATTTGGCTAATTTCAGTAATATTCTCCCAGTTTACATTCAATAAAACAAATTTGTCTCCGCATTTAAAATTCTTTGATATAGATCGTTTATATTCTGCAATAATTTGTACACAAGAGACGGATTCTTATGTTTTATTGTGTTTTTAAACTCTGAGGTGGCGAAATCTCGGTTTGTTTACATTATGAACATTTGAGTCCGTAATCGGAATCCAAATCCCAATCGGATTACCACGAAATTAGGATTACGGTCTGTTCGTTTACTGATTCTGCAAATTTGTGGTCTGTTCTTTTGCCGAACCAAGTCGTACGGGGACCAATCTGTAATCTGAATCCAGAATCTCAATCGGAACGCCTCTGTGGATCAACGGACACGAACCAAAACCGGAAGTCGTAGATTTCGAGGTGGAGAAATATCTGTCGACAAATATTTGTTGACATTTTTTGACGGTTTTTTGGGGAAAATAAACGCTTGGATACCATATCTGACCAACTGAAGGTGAGTGAATATTTCTTTTCACATTCGTCGCAACAACCTATATACCGGTTGAAAGGCCTGTTTTCCCCCCACAAATGAATATTTTGAGTATTTTCACGGACTGTCTCAATATTCCAAATTTCATCTTTTGATGCAGGTACCCACCTCGAAAATACTGTCCGGTTAGTCATGTACACCCCGGAATTTAGTTGCAATCCACCAGACCCGGCGGACAGTTTTTGTTGTTCAATCAAGAGTCGAAATGGATTAGTTGGTTGGCTGCCTTTCGTTAACCCTTTGAGTGCCAGGTCAATTTTTGTATCAACCCATATACCCTGTGCCAATGCATTCTCTTATATATGCGAGTCGACCATAGGTCGCCTCGCATATATAAGAGAATGCATTGGCCTAACATTTTTTTTTACATTTTTAATAATTTATTCTTATATTCTTTAACAGACTTATTTTGTAGGTTTAGGGCCGATGAGATCGGCCCCTGAGGCGTTATTTCGCTAAAATCCGATTTGGATTATGGATTCAGATTACAGATTTGTCCCCGTACGACTTGGTTCGGCAAAAGAACAGACCACAAATTTCCAGAATCAGTAAACGAACAGACCGTAATCCTAATTTCGTGGGAATCCGATAGGGATTCGGATTCCGATTACGGACTCAAATGTTCGTAATGTAAACAAACCGAGATTTCGCCACCTCAGAGTTTAAAAACACAATAAAACATAAGAATCCGTCTCTTGTGTACAAATTATTGCAGAATATAAACGATCTATATCAAAGAATTTTAAATGCGGAGACAAATTTGTTTTATTAAGTATGGTTGGAGTCAGGTGCGTCCTGGTTACTCCTAGTGTTGTTTTGACTGGCACTTCCGGTTGGTCGCGAACTAGCACTAGGCTTATCCAAATTAATTTCAGATAAGAAGGCGTCCATCAATGATGCTCTGCCAGTGGTACTGAAATGAATGCATCGACTATCGCGTTTGCTATACATCTCGCTCCTTACGCCGTGTATAGTCGAGAATTTCTCGCTGATGTCCAGAATTTCACATTGTTCTCTCCTTTCACACATTTGGATCATAAAATCATTTGTAACACTCACCACATCGTTATATTTGTCTGTGTAAGTGCCTCTGCCTTTCTTCAGTGGAATGCTGCAAAGCTTGATTTTGACGTTTGGGAACATTTTCACTATCATGGGAATAGCGTCGGAGATATTCAGTGTGACAGAATTTGAATTGCATTTATTGATGGATATGTCATTCGTTCCCAGATGAATCAATACACACTTAACATACTCCGGATATTTGCCAACACTTTGGTCTTACTCGGCGTCAGTTAAGAGCTCAGTTATTGTACCAAAACTCGATCCGCTAACAGAAAAGTTTTTAACATTAGCTTTATCCAGGTCGATGCCGGCACAGTTGCTTGCCCCGAGTATCACGGTATCAATAATATCTGGCTTTGGGCGGTCACTGTCTTCTGCAACATGTCTAGATTCAGATACCTTGGGTTTTTTGTCTACACCTTTGACATCATTGAATAAGTTGAATTGTGGGTTTGTATGTGATTCTGTAGTTATCACATTGGTTGGTGCTGGTGATGGAGTGGGCGTGTATGACATCGCTGGATCTGAGGTCAGCGACATGTTCGCCATGTTCTCAAAGTATGCGGGCGAATGAATGGTCCGAAGAACGTTGTATGCGAATTTATTCAATTCCTCATACATATGCGATGAAAATGCACACAGGTCAGATTTCCAACTCTCCTCACATTTATGTTCATCGGCAGACTGCTCAAGGTGTTGTTTGGTTGAACTGAAATTTTTTTCCAGTGATTTTATCCTCCCCTTTAGTGTGTTATTGAGGCCACCCTGAGATGTGAATTTCGACGTGATGTCTCCGAAAAAAATCAAATATTCCATCGATAACTTGTCGCATCTGTTTTATGTCGCTCTTAAGGCGGACAAGACCGGTACATTAATTATGGCGCGATTTGAATACAACAGGACACAAATCACGTGCCTATATATTTACAAAAGTAACTTGCATCTGGTTCCACATTAAGTTGTACGCTATAGATTGGAATTTTACCCGCTATATACATGTAGGAAACACAACACTTCTACATTAATGGACAGCCAAGGTGGGATTAAGAATACAACAACTCGAAAGAACACTGGAGTTTTCCTGATGATGTTTCTATTCTCTATATCAACCGAGAGTACCAATATTTCGTATAGTATTGTATAGTATAGTATTGTATAGTATTTTATTATAAATAATTTTGATATTTTTTATTTTCAATAATTTTATTTTCAAACATTCATTCGGGTGTTGTAAAATCCCATCGTCGATTGCCTCAGCGAAGCCGCAAGCCTTTGCCTCACAGTGGTTACATATATGAAGGCAGGCATGCGATCCTCTCGTCAGTATAGCACCTGGAATTATAAAATAATATCGCTTAGTGGACTTGAACTTAAGCTAATATTAGTAACAGATATAGCTGTACACCCCTCCGACAGTATGTTTTAGTCCCCTCCTCATTATTGTTTTAACCATTGCTGAATATTGAAAACAATAATTTTATAAGTCGAAAAATGTCATATAACTCCACACAAAAAGGTCTGACATATTTCATAATCATATATGTTCGCATGTTCCCATGGTACTAAATTTATATATGCCAAGCCAAAAAAACAAATGACCGCATAACTTAGGAATAAAAACTCGGAAAATTGCATCCACGAAAGGACGAACAAGCTGCTTCCTGTATAACCCCACAAGTTGTGGGCCACAACTCGTTGCGAGTGTATAATCAAATATAGAGGGTAAAAATAGGCACACCGCTGCATTTTTCTGAAAAAAGTTGGATGTAAATCATTTTTTTTATGTCGGCCTTCCGAGAGTGATGACAAGTCAGAGTTAACAATATGACATACATCAAAAGTTATTTGTTTACCAAACATGTACTTCGTAGTTGGATTTCAGTTACAGGTTACAGTTCAGTTATAAATATAAGTCACCGCCTGGATGTTATATGTTGTACCAGGAGACATATACAACATTATGAACACCCAGAACCATTGTGGCCACGCAAAAGTCAAATGAAACGCCCATCATCTGCGGCAAAATTGCTTTTTCGACCAGAAATTGAAGATGGAAGACCTCAGCAAAATCACGACTAAGCGGACAGATTTTTTACAACTAATGATTAAATTTTTCGGGACTAACCGGACAGTATTTTCGAGGTGGGTACCTACATCAAAAGATGAAATTTGGAATTTTGAGACAGTCCGTGAAAATACTCAAAATATGCATTTGTGGGGGGGAAAACAGGCCTTTCGATCTGTGTATAGGTTGTTGCGACAGTTGTCTGCGATGAATGTGAAAAGTATGATTTTCTGGGATATTTTGGGGAAGAAATCGTCTCGCGGCGATGATTAAATGACATTTTTTCCGCGATCGAACAATGGCAACTGACTTAAATTGATCGTCGGTGTCCGAACATTAGCGAAGAAATATTCACTCACCTTCAGTTGGTCAGATATGGTATCCAAGCGTTTATTTTCCAAAAAAATGTCGACAAATATTTGTCGACAGATATTTCTCCACCTCGAAATCTACGACTTCCGGTTTTGGTTCGTGTCCGTTGATCCACTGTGAAATAGGGGTGCGACCAGGGACATAACTCTTCCCTCATAGTAATTTATAATGGCTCCTCAAGAGCCATCAGACCTATTTAGCCTATATGTAGTAACTAGTATGGAGGGTACTTGAGACTGGGTTACAGATTTGTTAAAATGGGTCAACCAATTAAGAAATGGCATTTGGTGTATTGGGCCTATGGAGAGTTGGGACCAAAATTGTTTGAATAGGGTCCACCATTAAAAAAGGGGGGCATGTCAGGTTAGAACTTTGCAACAGTTAGGAAAGCTTGAGGAATCAGTTGTAAAATTCCAACATGTGCAACAGTGTGCAAAGGAATTTTATGAACTTGGGAGTGTGTTTGCTTCAGTTGGGACATATGGACTATGTGACTATGGACTATGTGTGGTTGGGGGGGGGATAAGGACAAAATTTCAAGGTGGATACCCATTGCTCAACAGAGACCCTCTAGGCTACGTCCCTCTTTAGGACTACTTGTTTTTAAGTGAAATTGACAAGTACTAACTCTTGTGGTCTTCCGAGTCCCAGTCTTTACAGTCTGGTGAGCGTCTCCAGTCATTGACTGTCTTGTTGCTTGAGACATTTGCTTTTTAACTCGTCAGAGGCGAAGTTTCCGGTGGAGCTATAGTCATCACTCCTCGACAGTCAGTCTGTCCTTCCATCTGCCAGTATGTCCGTCCATCCGTCAGTCACACTGTCCATCAAGAATCGTCTTCTCCAGAACTATTAGACCGAATGGGTTCATATTTGATGTGGATGTTCCCTGGTTGACTCACATTCAGATTTGTTCTAATGAGGTCACCAGGTCAATTAGTTGCGAAAACCAGGGCCATAACTATTCCTCCATGGTAATTCTTAGAACGACTTCTTGTCTAGAACCATTGGGCCGATTTAGCTTATATTTGGTATGGAGGGCCCTTGGATGACTGGGGTTCAGATTTGTTCAAATGGGGTCACTGAGAGGTGTAAACAACTTCTTAGCTCGCACTCCTGCCAGTGTGTGTCATTAAAATCAAATCAAAACAAATTGTTGTTCCCAAACCTGAATTTAGTGTGTCTGACATTGCAGAATGAAGTCCCCTGAGGGTGAATTTAGTTATAGCATCATCAAATACACTACACAGGGACCTCATTCTGCTTAGGCCTCATCTTCTGGGAAGTATATAGGGTTTTAAATTGACATTTTTATAAAATGCATAATTGAGGTGACCAATGGGTGCAAATCACCAACTTTAACTTAAATCTGTTCCTGTGTCTCCCATAGCAGTTGAGGACTAAACAGAATGAGGTCCACAGAGAGTAATTTGGTGATGCTAGCCTGCCTTGCAGGATTGCATCACTAAATTCACCCTTTGGGGACCTCATTCTGCAAATGTCAGACACTATTCAGACTTGGCTGTTCGACTATATTTTCTTAACCACCAAGTTTTCAGTTGAACTCATTATACCATGATTTTGCAAAGAAAACATTGGGGGTATATTGGATTGAATTTGTCTGTCTCTCTATCAGACTGTTCTCCTATCCATCCATCTGTCAGGATGTCTTTCAATCCGTCCAATTGTTTTCTTCTCCAGATACAGATTTGTTCAAATGAGTTCATAGGTGAGAAGCCAGTGCCATAACTCTTTCCCTCCATAGTATTTCTTAAAACAATTTCTTCTCAAGAACCATCGGGCCTATTTAGCTTATGTTTGGTATGGAGGGTCCTTCGGTGACTGGGGTTCAGATTTGTATAGATTTGGGGTCATGTTAGTTCAGTTCAACTCTTAAGTGTCAGATAGATGCATGTTTGGCCAAAAATTCCTGGTAATTTTAAATGGATTTTCTCAAAATCTGTCAGGAATTTATTTGTAAAATTTGGTGCAAGTGATTATTGTGATACAATATTTAAGAACCATTGAACAATTGGTTATTATAATCTCATTTACTTCACTTTTATGGCATGGAAAATATTTAAAAATTCACCGTTTTCAGGTACCAAGAACCTCTGTAAATTTGTTTTCTTTCAAAAGTGCAGTTCATATATCCATGATATCATATCTGAAGATCATGAGAGGAGACTTAATTTTTCTTGATTCATGAAATTTGATGATTATTTTCACTGTCATGCATGTTGTTCAATGAAAAATTGGGCTGAGATGAGATATGGGTTATGGCTTCATAGCCAGGTGAAAGCTGACCATCATATCTCTTAACACTGTGGCCTAATTTCCATGTGATTGTGCGCTGCTTGAGTGGACTACACTACATATCAACATTTGTTTCATTGGACTGGGATATTTGTGACTGCTTTATTCTTCATTATAATATATGGGGGTATGACACTATATTATGCAATTAAACATCTAAATCCGCATAATGAAGCCTCCTCTCATGGAGCCAAAACAATAAGCTATTTGGTGATTGGAGTGAATTGTGAAATTATTAATTATTCTGGCAGTTCATGGTACCGAAAGGAACAAAGAAAATAATATTTTCAACCTCCCAAATGTATTGCATGTATATTTCATTGTTTTTGTCACCTCTTATTAATTGCTCAGATTCTGCAAAAAACGAAGAAGATGATGTGTGAAATTCAAGATTTTTTGCCAGATAGATCCAGAGAATTCTTTGTTGAAAATCTCTTGCCATATTTGGCTGTAATTATGCAAAACGTGCATCTCCATCTTAAAATCTACCGTTTGAAATTACTAGATGAATGGATCTCATAGATGTTCACTTTTGTTCAAATAGGGGCAGACATAAGAGATTTAAATCTCAACCAGCCACCCTACCTGCCTGTATCTATTCTGTTTGATACTGGTATAATAATATATATATTCCTATTGACTTCTAAGCTACCTGTGAGGGGGCAATGAGGCGGATCAAAACAGTTAGAAATTTCATGCCTGATACAACATTGGTTGTAAATTTGATTTTTCAACCAGTAACCGTCTATATTTTCCTACTTTGGGTTAAACTGTAGGACGGAACTGGCCACAAATTTTAACTTTATGGGGGATGTCAGTTTGGAAATTTCCAAGTTCGAGAGCTTGAAGTACTGGTAACAGTTGTACAATTTCATTCTAAGAGGAATATGCAAAAGGAATTTTGTGAACGTAGGACTGTGGTCTGGTTGTCTTGTTTAACAATGGCAAGGGGTTTGATATTTGTCAGTGGTGTGCAACTAAACATTTCAATGTGAAGAGCCTTGCTCATCTGAGAACCATCAGCTATTATGTCCCTGTTTAGAATTACTTGTCATAAGTGATTTTGACTATTACTGAATGTTATATAGTCTTCAGAGTCTCAGTCTTTATAGTCAGGTGAGCGACCCCGCAGTCATTGACTGTCTTGTTTTAGCTCACCTGAGACGAAGTCTCCGGTGGAGCTATAGTCATCACTCCTCGTCCAATAGTCCATCATCCATCCGTCCAATTGTCAACAATTTTTTTAACTTCTCCAGAACCATAAGACTGAATGAGTTCATATTTGGTGTTCTTGGGTGACTGGGGTTCAGATTTGGTCAAATGTGGGCGGAGCCAGGGACATAATTCCACCAAAAAAAAATGTTTTAGATTGAAGAACTTGGTCAATTTAACCAAAAAGAAAACTTAAATAGTAAAAAAAAAATATAATGATAATTAATTAAATCTATTTGTTTGTTATATCAAATTAAATTTTCTAAAACTATCGCCATTATAACATACACTGGGGTACCCCGAATCACCACAACAAATTTGGTTGAAATCAGTCCAGGGTCTGGGATAAAAATCAGGAACAAACAGATTATCCTTGCCATTTGAAGGGTCAAACACCCATATAAGCTTGTTAATTCACATTCCCAATGAACTAAATTTCTTTGACAAGTTCACTATCAACAATAAGCTTAATATCAACAATAAACGTAATAAGTCAACACATGACACTCCCTCTCTCGTGAGCTATGTGGTGGTAATTACAGATGATGTTATCTGACAGTTTGATAAACAAATAGGGGGGAGAATGGTTATCTGTCATTGATTTCTATTTAAATGAGCCACGTTTTTGTTCTATGCAGTTGTATACCTGGCAGATGTTACAATATTATTTATATCGGCTATTAACTAGTTTCATCAATGCTAATGTCTTATTTATTATTCTGATAATTTCAAAGAACTATTATCAGTGGTGCACTGCTGATAACTAATTTGTAACTAATTTTGAGGAAAATTAATATGCTTCAGCTCCTAAATTATACCCTTTGAAATTAGGGGCAGATATAGGAGATTTATCCCATACATATATTGACTGCTAACTTCATGGGCTTATTTTAAAGCTGTGTTTAGAACCATTTAATTTGGGGGGGGTCTGCTTTTGACCCCCCAAATTTTGTATTTAGTGGCCACATTTAGAATATTTCTAACTTTATGAGGGATCTCATTTTGGAAATTTCAACAGTTGGAGAGCTGGAAGTACCAGTTGTAAAATATATAGTTTGGTGACTTTGGTCCAGTTGGGAGTCGATTGGTCTGCCTCCTGCCTGTCAAAGAAGGCCCTCTAGCTATGTCCCTGTTTATAAGTAGTTGTTTTAAAGTGATTTGACAAGTAGTGACTATTGAAGTCTTCAGAGTCCAATCTTCTCCATCTTTAAATTCAGGTGGGCATTCCACAGACATTGACTGTTTTGTTTAAGAACAAAGTCAAATTCTGGCAAAAATATGACTCCATTTGACGATGACCTGCGTGTTCTCAAAGGTGACGCACACCAATATATCACGATTCTTTTTTGGTTATATTGCTCAAGTTGAGAAAAGGAACATAAGTCCGTGACAATAGAGTCGCTCATCACCTGACCATGAGAAGACTGGGACTGCAATAGTCATTACTTGTCAAATCACTTAAAAACAGGTAGCTCTAAACAGAGAGAGGGTCTTCATGGAACCACAGGCTCCTGTGATTGAACGGATGGGTGTCCACCTTGTAATTTCCAACTGCACACCCCTGAGATCCTCCCCATACCTCATAGCCTTTCAACTCCCAACCACTGTCTGGTACCAGTACGGCTGACTCATGTTTAGACGTTTCCGGTTCCGTCGCAAAGACAGAAACTCGACGGTATACAACCGACTAAAATGCTTGATTTTAGATGTTCAGACTGTCGTACCATAATGGAATCTTGGTCGGATATGTTCAGGGTATGTTAACAGTGCACAGGAAACCAACCAGAGTTATATTATATCATACTTTGTTAGATTATAGCACAATTGAATCGAGAATTTTGCATATTTTTGTGCAAAAATTCGCTTTCAAATCCGTTTTACAAGTGTTTTATCCTTTTAAAATTATAATCTTGCAGGTCACATATAATTCGTAATGTTTATAAAAATCGCTCGCTCGCGCCCGGTGTGGAACGACCTTTAATCCGCAAAGCCACGACATGTCGACATGACCATACAATAGACTATTTTTTTCTAGTAGAATACAAAACGTAGACAATTAAATAATGAGTTCAATTCATATTTGAAAACAATTGCAATTGTCAGATATGTAGTTTTAGTGTTCAAGATATTTTTAAACGTGTATATATAGTAAATTTAAATATGCAGAATTTTAACATTTTCGGCTTTGTATTGGACCCCTATAGTGGTCAGATACGACCGTAAGGATGGAGAGAACACTATACTCGTAAACAAACCGAAGATAAAAATCATAATAATCAACTATTGGTCGCCCAGTAAAGGCTCGTCCACAGACCTGCGTATATAATGCATGCGTGTACACGTACAAGGGTGCGTATATATAATGGCTGATCGATGGGTCTATATACGGAGGGTTCATCTAAGTGGTTAGCACTTGTCCTCCGATCCCTTTGTATTACATGTATGTATTTTATATAAATGTACTATTTAATTAGAGCAAATACAATATGTTTAAACTACAGACGATGTCCGTCAAGTGCGTCATGATTTTGTCAAACAATCAAATACTTTATTCTGTCACCCATTAAAGGGGTACTGTACGCCAAATGTTGTTGTTGGTTTCTATAGTCTCCGAGTCAGAGAATAAGGTAACAATTTTTCCATTATTTGAAAGTCTGTTGAGTACGAAGTAGTGTTACGGATGACAAATTTACCGGAATGCAAAAATACAAATTGTCGTTGTCGAGTAATTTTTGTACAGTTTTCAACCAAATGAATCAAATAAAAGTTATATTATAGGCATACTAGTCCAATATAATCATTTAAGTTATTGTATCGTCGCTAGTCAGTGAGTGACTTGAGTGTTCTCCCCGTATCATTATAATATTTTAAGCAATCGTGTGTGCGATCGGTTTAACATCCAGTATCCCTCAATTACTTTATTTTGATTACGGAAATTCGTAATTTAATTGACGCCATTTTATGGCTCCAGTCATAAATTCAATTTATATCAAATTATTAACTTTTAAATTATTAAATTTTAAGATAGCATATTAACCTGAGCGTTTACAGAATACATCTTCGACTCAAATTACTTATGTTTCTATATATTATCGATATTAGATCGTTGTTGTCACCGGAAATTTAATGCAAATGGCGTACAGTACCCCTTTAAAGAAATTGCACAAATAAGGAAGATGTTATATACATAGTCAAGCGGATAGTTAACTCATGTCTGTGAACGGTCTTGACGCCGTGCGTAATGCGTATATAGATCCATCAGCCATACGCACCCTTATACACACGCACGCGCGCTTTACGCAGGTATGTGGGCGAGCCTTGAGATAAGCAATTTTATTGTTGCCGAACTCCAAATCACGAACAAAACAATTAAATTTAGATTTGTCACATTTATTATTTATCCAACATCACGTGGAATATCTCACAGAGAACGATTTAAATAGAAAATTGGGTTAGTATTTATCCACACGATTTTGAGATAAACCGTACACACAATCACAATCTTTGACATCTAAACCGTACACTTTTTAACAACACCACTTGTTGAAAAACAGGCACTATATCACGAAAAATGTATATTAAAGACAAGTGAAACTTCGCATGTGTCAGAGAAGGTTCCTAGTTCGCGATGGATGTTTTATTTGGTGAATTGCTTTGCTGAAACATTGTGAATACAATCCTAGATGATTGTTTTTCTTCACTTTTTACTTGGCATAAACCACGATCGTATCGCCGTATGAAATCATTTTGCGAGCGACTTTCAATGTACATAGAAACAAAATAATACAGAAACAACAACTGACTACATTGTCAATCCAAAAATCCGCGCACAATGTATTTTTAAGCAAAACAGTGTGCCTACCGCGACAACAAAAGTTCGAGATCCGACGAAACCGGAAACGTCTAAACATGAGTCAGCCGTACTGATACTAACCAGAGCCGTAATTTCGCTAAAATCCGGATTGAGAATCCAAAGCCGATTACGGGGGGCGGAGCTAATTTCGGATTCTAGGTCAGATTTTGAAATCCACGTGGTCTCCGAAAATCTCTCCCAGCGTCAAACATGGCTCATGTATTTGACAAAAGTATCATTTGTATCTTATATTTATAAAGTGCATGTTTGTTGTGAAATCATGCTTTTCGTCTATGTGTATATACACGGCACATAATTTGCTGCCAATCCGACTTAATCGCATCTTCTTTTTTTTCAAGTTAAAGTGTGTTTATTGATGTTGGCAAGCATATCTAAACATGACAGCTCTAGGCCTCCTGAATCAAATTCCGAAGATGTTGTGAAGAACACACGAAACTTGTCAGTTGAACAGGGACGTGACGACAGGGGTTGCTTGGGTGTCTCGACCCCCACCCCGATTTTTGGTACAATTTGCTAAGCTGTGCAGTCATTCATACTTGAGGAAAATCAGGATTATTTTGACTAACTGTTTCAAATAATGATACGTACAAGCCAACAAACGCAACAAACAAACAAACCCGATTTTAAATAAATACATATACAAACTTATGACTAACTCGGGAGAGGGGGGTGTCCAGTGATCTGTATATATGTTCAACTTGTTTTGGTAGTCATGTTGCTTTGCCATTACTAATTATTTATTTTTTCAGTGTAATAACATTTGGGAGAGGGGGTACCCTTAAGTGAGTCAGTACTTGTCCCCCAATTCCTTTGTATGTATAAACAAATGTATGTGTTATATATATCATGTGTTATCTAAATTTGACATATATTTGAAATAAATATATCTAAACTAAACTTTGGTACATTCCAGCAGTCATGCATGACACAACATTAGTTGGACATTAATTTGACACCATATATAGGTTGGCATTGTTCTCATTGTTTGATTTTTTTCAACCAGTAAAAGTTGGTAATTTTCCAATCTTAGTGTTTGTCAGATTGGATATTTCCAAGGGGAGCAAATTGAATTCTGCGAACCTGTGAGATTGATGTTTGGTTCAAGGGGGGGGGGGGGGGGTGCAGTTGGCCGTAAATTTGAGGAAACTTCTAGCCACGTCCCTAGAACATGTGTCTGTTGTCTATATAGAGACTATTGTGCAAAACGACTGCATTTAACGAAACAAAACATGTTAAACATGAAATTGCTATAACATTAAGACTAGATGATAGTACATACGTGTATCTGATAATCCATCGATACCATATAATCCTACTATTTCTTGAATAAGAAGAAACATTATAATAACGAACACAGCAGAAGACATATCCATGCAGGTGCATATGAACTCGGTCAATGGTGACGTATCCGCCGAATTCGAAATCGACATGCGTTCGGGCGGTATTTTAAGGATGGAATTATGAAATGGACATATGAAATTGACAATCAACAATGAATTGCAATTTCTTCGCCATCAACCGAAGTGCTCCCCCAGCGTTACTATCAATAGCGTTATTATTTGGCTAATTTCAGTAATATTCTCCCAGTTTACATTCAATAAAACAAATTTGTCTCCGCATTTAAAATTCTTTGATATAGATCGTTTATATTCTGCAATAATTTGTACACAAGAGACGGATTCTTATGTTTTATTGTGTTTTTAAACTCTGAGGTGGCGAAATCTCGGTTTGTTTACATTACGAACATTTGAGTCCGTAATCGGAATCCAAATCCCTATCGGATTCCCACGAAATTAGGATTACGGTCTGTTCGTTTACTGATTCTGGAAATTTGTGGTCTGTTCTTTTGCCGAACCAAGTCGTACGGGGACAAATCTGTAATCTGAATCCAGAATCCAAATCGGATTTTTAGCGAAATAACGCCTCTGGGCTTACCTGACGCCAAGCATACACCAGGGATCTATACTCCCTGCATACACTTTAGAACAAGACGGCTGTCAATCAAGACTATACTGATACCAGACACACCAGGAATCACGGAGCTAAATGTGTTCTAGAGTCGGGGAGCGAGTACACCGTGGAATGCTAAAGGTGAAGGTAACTGGAGAATGACCTTCACCTGATACATGCGACACGTTATTAAAGGATGACATCGCGTTTATTTGATTTGTACATAATATCTAAGTAATTTAAACAGGTGAATGAATGGGGGGATGGATTTTTGTGAGCGGGAAATTTATTCAACTAGCTGCTGTAGTTCTGGGTTTTTCCAGATCAAATTTGGCTGTGAGATAGCCCTGTCGTAGACTTGGGGATTTATTTTAAAAAGTAAACACATGACCTATGATTTTTCTTGCATTTTCGTGATCAACTGGTGTCAATCCAGCTGGATAAACATCACTGGTATGGCCTGCAGGCTTCAATTCAGTGAATTTGGCCGAAACGTTAACACTGTCGCCTATGGGAAACCATTTAGTTCAGTGATTCCACCAGATGCAACAGCTTAGATTGACCAAGTGGTAAAACTCGTGTAAATAAATGACTTTAAAATTTAATGGATACCAGCAGACTTTGTTGGTAGTTGTTACAGATGCACGGTATCGACAACAGCTGAATACTCCCTACAGAGAACTTACATTAAAAAGAGTTAAATAAATTATATATTTTTAATTTGACATAACGGTTTAATAAACATATAACTCAATAAACATTTGAACTATTAACGATATATATAAATATAATTTGGCACACGATTCTTGATCACAAGTTTATGTTACAGTTTTACTATCAAAGACCATTCAATATATTTCCAATAGACTGATTATGTAAATATCAAATATTGGAAGGACATTTTAAAGATAGTTCAGCAGATAAGATAACTATTGAAATCCAACGATGAAGTATATGAGTTGTACTTTGAATTAAAATTAATATTTAAGAATCGTGGAATATCACCAAAACACATGAAACGGAACAAAACATGCCTGACTCATCTTTCATCGCTGGAATACCGGTAGGGTGTGTGCATTTTTGGGGAAATCAGTTCATAATTAGGTGAATAAAAATGGAAATCCCGATTAATTGGGGATAATTTCCCGGGTCCAGGAAAATAATTTCAACCTTTCCCGGTCCCGGTGGAATTCTGTTCCCGATTCCCGGAAAATTAAATCTGACGATCTCAATTCCCGAAAAATAAAACGGGTCGATCCAGGTGTCCCGAAAATACCCGTTCCCCCCATCATGACAGTTAAAGTGCTAGTTAAGATAACAAACAAGGGGAATTAATCTCAAACATTGGACATTCAAGGACTTTGTAGGATGATCTAATGCATCTAAAATCTTGACTGACATTTGACCATTTTAATAAACATTTGTTAGCATAAGTAGCAATATTGGCTGTGGAAATGTAAAAATGTACATTTGTGGCATGTGAAAATCAAGTTAGAAACGTGCAATACGATGCTAACCGGCCATAAAAGGCATTTTGCATGGTGTAATCAAAAGTTTACCAGACGTTCAATACAAACTGAATAATAAAAAATTACCGGGAGTTCAATGCTAGTTTGTCATATTTTACCGGGAGTTAAATTCTGTTGGACCACCATGCTTTGAAATCGGGCTTCTATGTCAAGAAAACACATGTGGGAAACATGGGACAAACGTTTTAAAGGCGTGGCTTTCAATGGGATATTAAGGCATCCAAAACATGTCTTTGTTAGAAAATAAGACATCGTATAGTTTGAAAAATGTGCTTTTGATCGCAAACGTGACGTGTTTTTAGCATGAAAATAGAGGTTGAAACCTTGATTTACGAGAGAACTATAGACACGACAATGAAACGAAAATGTAGCGGAACATACCCCTCATCGATGCAGATTGGCACCCGGGCTGAGATTTTTTACAAAATTGGAGGGAAAGACGAAAATATACGTACCTTAGTCACGCACAGCCTGAGGTGAGCGACTTTTATTTATGGCTGATTACCGCAAACCAGCGTTCACTTCCGTCCACACACAGTGGGCTCATTTTGTGTAATTTCAGCATCTAAAAATATCACCCCAGATGGGTCACATGATGACGTCGCCGCGCATCAAAATCCGCTGAAACAAAGTTATTCAGTGCAGATCTAGCTCATTTGTAGCTAAACAAATATGAGCGGAACGGCTTGTATGTGTATTACGCATTACATGCGCAATCAGACAATCAAGCGCAAAGGAAATGAAGGGGAGAATTATTATTAATATTTTAATTATAGATAATTATGTTCATTTCAAATTTGAATTGTGGATTTGTCGATTTAGAGATATCTCTAATTTTATTTGGATATATCTCTAATTCATTTGGAGATATCCCCAATAAGTTAGAGATATCTCCAATTATTTAGAGATATCTTCAAATCGAATTATGGAGAAGTACTTAATTACGGATATATGTCTAATTGTGGATATGTCAATTTAGAGATATCTCCAAATATTTAGAAATATCTCCAAATCGAATTATGGAGAAGTATTTTATTACAGATATATATGTCCAAAAAGAACTTATCCTTAAATGAAATAGAGATATCTTCAAATGATTTAGAGATATCTTCAATTCATTTGGAAATATCGCTTTTTAAAAGCGCAATAAGGAATATTCCTTATTGCGCTTAAGTGCAATTAGCCACATTACATAAACTCCCTATATATAATTCAAATTGTGTAGTCCTGGTACAATGGGTGGAGCAAATATAGGATAATTCTACTATTTGCAGAGGGGTGATCTCATGATGGAGATATTAAGCGCAATAAGGATGTAATTGCGCTTATATAAAAGGAGCGTAATAAGGGAAGATCGATCTAATTGCGCTTAAGCACAATAAGAATATTCCTTATTGCACTTAAGCGCAATAAGAGATTACGCAATAAGATATTCCTTATTTCGCCTAAGCGCAATTAGATCTTCCGCTATTAAATGTCAATTTGGCATCCCATAAGTGATAAGTACCAGTACGGCTGACCGCTGAAGGGGTCACTCTCACACAAAAAAAGTGCTGAAGGGTGCACAGGATTTTCAAAATGTGCTGAACATGCACAGGATTTGAAATGTCATTCTAAAGGACATTCAGTCTTCGTATAGATGATCTGCCATGATTTCTATTAGAGAATAATTGTTTACGTTCCAGTGAATATCAAAATGTACTGAAAACAAACTGCTAATGGGCGCCAGACATTCATAAACACAATTTAAGTAATGGTGTTCGTGCCGATCACAAATCCTGTGTACCCTTCAGCACATTTTCAAACCCTGTGTAGGGGAGACCCGGGCAAAGCGGATCGCCCGGGCAAAGCCGATCACCTTTATTATTTCAATACTATCAAATTATTCCTTATCTATCCGTATTTTAGAATAAGGTAGTTTCGTGTTGGGTTAGTTTATACATTTCCACAGAAAACAAGGTATACTAAAATTTTGTAGCTCAGTGGAACATTTTCGTCGACATTTTACGATTTTACCAAATTTATAATTTTAGTGTGTTTGCGCATATATATTGCGCAGGTCGATGATCACATTCCAATCTACCCGAATAATGCTGTCGGTGTCTTAGGCAAAACATGTGTGGAATAAGACAATATGTCAATTTGCTAAATTCGATAGGACGCGGGTGCGCGTAATGCCCGGCCAGGACTGTAAAAAGATGTGCTGTGGGCAAAGCGGATCGGGCAAAGCGGATCATTAATAACACTACTAACTTCCGGTACACATGCGTAGATTAAGTGAATTTGGACAATTTTAATAAGATGGGTCAACAAAACTCGTGCATTGTCGGAGCATGTCCATAATTGAAAAAAATGAACGTTTAAAAAAACGCGATTTTAATTATTTCCAATAAATATGTATAATTGTCATAAATATAACTGAAAAGTGTATGATTAGTTGAGTAGTAGGCCTATGCATTTCAGAAGGATTCGTTTGCTGATCCGCTTTGCCCGATGTGGTGATCCGATTTGCCCAACGGCCGGGCAAAGCGGATCAAAATTAAGAATCACCATAGCAACCAAACCAATCTAGATGCAGCTGAATGCATCCTACTTCAAATGTTATGCCATCATGATTAGAAACTGACAAGGTGCTAATATTTCTGATTGCCGGTTGCATTCTGTACAAGAAAACCTTACGTGATCCGCTTTGCCCGAGTCTCCCCTACCCTTCAGCACTTGTTTTTGGTGAGAGTGACCCCTTCAGCACCAATACACTGTGTGCAATTTAAAGTCGAATTGTGGATATATACATGACATACATGTCGATTCAGAGATATCTTCAAATGATTTGGAGATATCTCCAAATTAATATTTAGAGATATCTCCAAATAATTAGAGAAATTCTCCAAATATTTAGAGATATCTCCACATATTTATTTAGAGATATCTCCAAATTATTTAGAGATATCTCCAAATATTTGAGTAGGCCTACCGGTATATAGCCTATATATATGGTCATATCATGAATTCCACGAAAAGGCGGCCATGGATACCGATAATGGGTATTTGCATCATTGTCATGTCATCGGGGAATGTTGTTGCTTCTTCTGTATTTCATTATTACTATCCAATGAATATATTTTGGAATGGTCATTGCCCTCACTATACAATCTCTTAAACACCAGATATTGTGTGACTGGGGATCAATGATGCGCGCATGCGCAGTCAACGCATATTTTCATGTTTTGCCAAATAAGGTCAAATGAACCAAACTATCATTTTCGTGCAGCTCAATGGTCATTCTAGGTTAATAGTGGGGCATGTGTGGAAATGTTATTTTTGTCACATTTCCCATATCACAATCTGCCTCAATTACCATAGTATCCCCTTTTTGCACATATATTTTAGTAAAATGACGGTTTAACCCCTACCAACAACCCGTTTCTAAGGTAAAAACAGTCGCATAGCAACCGTTGCCATGGAAAGTATTTTCGTGATTGCCCCCATATCTGAAAATAATACGTGGGACCTAATATACAAATGTGCCAAGTTTTATGCTTTTATGACAATGTCCGCATTTGTTACACAAAAAACTATACCTAAAAAAATCGCACGGTGATTCCGTCACGCCCGTTGTGTGATTCCGTCACGGCGAACAAACCGATTTAACTAGTAATATACACATAAGTGTGTGACAATGCGGCTTTTTTCTGCAAGTAATAATGTATCTACTTTACTAATTGGGAACTTTTTCCAGGTCAGCTTGGCTGAATGAGCAGGGTTCTTCAATAGTACGGACCTACCCTCATATTGATGGCACTTTTTTGGTGATTCCGTCACGGACACAATTTGACCCAGAGTGAGATGATACTTAAATACACATATAGTTGTATATAATAAAACAACTTTGTATAGTATGTACAATGTTTTTTATTTTAAGCGGTACCCTACTGGTCATAATTTTAGATTTTATAGGCCACAGAAAAGTGAAATTCCGTAAAATTTGGTGATTCCGTCACGCTGGAATTCATGATATATAGCCTATATATGTTAATTTGGCTGCCCATATATAGCCTACTTTAAATAGCAGTTCGGCTGGAGTGCAGAATACGGTACTCTAGCCATGGCCTTTTATTTCTGCTGTTTGTTTTTTGTGTTTTGTGAGTAAGTCTTGTTATTTAAAAAAAAAGCTACATTAATTTTATCCAATTCCCAAGAAGGATTCAAACTTCCCGCCAAAAGCGTCGTATTTGTTACAGCGGCAATACAAATATGACGTCATCGGATGCACTCTTGTCGGCAGCCATTTTGAAGATATTAGAAATGTACTTTGGTGAGCATACTCAACGTATTTGTTACGGTTAATTTCTCTGCATTGTACAATGTATTGTTCAAAGGAACGATACAATGGCATGCATATGCTATCAACCTCACATATGACATAATATTATGACTAATTTGGGGTGAAATGGGATGTGACTTTGTGATCGAATCAAGTCACGAAAATATGCAAAATTCGGCAAACTCAATTTCTATTGTCTCATGGAAATGTGTGTATGGTCGGCATTTTGTTAAGTTTATAGGACGACAGAGCTAATATATGTTTATAACCAAATTGCGGCTGAATTTTTATGTTTATTACCCCCCTGGCCAAGCACGCATTTCGTAGGATTGGTACACTGAAACGTACTTTGCGTTCAGCGTGCATTTGAGTCATTTTGACGGTTACTGAACTTGCTCTTTACTTTAGTCTGTGGACACGACTATTGTAAGTTACAATGTAACACTAACAGTTAGTGGCTGACAAATATAGACATTGGCTCTGATTAGACTGATTATATACCAGGTCTGGGAAATGTAAAAAGTCAGCTATAAATAGTATAATGCTCTGGTACTTTATACTCATGTTATAACTGTTAACAGTAGGGTCCTGCGAATTGGAGATTTTGATCGAATCGAATATCGAATCGAATTCAGGGAATCGAATATCGATTCGAATCATATCTGTATGTTGTATTCTCAATTGGGCATGTTTTGTCAACGATTAGACGATTTGTGAAACGTTCCATGAACTACTAGTACTAGTACTAGTACATGCACGAAGTTAAATCATAACTATGTGGCGATGAACCGTCATTTGCAATACTTCAATTGATAATTGATTAAAACGTCCAAGACAATTAATATATAACCACTAAACGGATTATTGGAACTAAAATCATGCAAAATTTGTACAGATTGCATGTGCATGCAAAATTGCAAATCAACATTCGGAATCACCCGTTGTTATAAACTTGAAGATGCAACAACAGTCGCAGTGTAGCCTGTTTATGTAGTGCTGGATGCTTCTTGGACAGATGATTCCATAGGTGGGTCGTGTCCCAGATGCTTGCGATTTATACACCATGTTGCATTCATCACATGTGTAAGCCTGCAGCTTTATCATGTTTAAAATAAACATGAATAACGGATGATATTTTGTCAAGTGTCCGAATTTGAAAGTAAACTTCAAAAGAAAACACCGCCAAAATGCAGTTTTCGATGCCGGGAACACGTGTTGTTTAAATTCTGAGCTATATTACATAACGCGGAATCTGAGACAGATAGACCTCGGATAACCCAAGCGGTTGATCAGTCTCATAGCTATTATAATTTACGCGAGTCGTCGGTCCATCGGCGATCTCCGAGCTTTTGGCTTCCATGTTCAAAGATAGAAATCAGACGTATTTAGTTGTCCTATAGTGGCTAATTGCTGTCTATACATATTTAATATATATAATCGCGATGTACAATGAGAATTATAAGGTACATATATACATCATTTTCTGTAATTAAATGGCACAAAACAGCTAAGATCGACCTGTGCACCTGCCCGTAAATAGCCTACTTTTCCATCAGTGTATATTCGAAATTTCGAGTTGGCAATTTCGAATCGAATTCGAATCGAATTTGACTTTCGAATCGAATCTCGAATTGAATATCGAATATTCGCAGGAGTCAGGACCCTAGTTAACAGTTAAGTATTGCTCCCTCACCGGCGTCACCGCATACTACAAGTCTACATACAGGGGTAGACAGGGTAAATGAATAGAATGGAGTGTATAAGTACACAATTTTTTAGGGCTTAATGTATCCGTTAGCTTACCCACTCACTTTATTCAGCCTGCTACAGTGCTAGCACATACCCACATTCGCTCTCAAACACACATATATTCACAATACATAACAGGTCATGCAAACAAATACAAAGACCATTAATTACACGATTACAAAACATATATGGACGGACACAATTTACAGTAACATACAAGATCATACAAGTACCGTATACATATACATTTTTTACATTTCACACGCCAGAACAAAATTGTCAAATTCCCCATAGATAGGACCTATGTTGATATGAAAAACATGTGTAATTATATCTATATAACGGAATAAATTTAGTTTTAGGGCGGGAGGGAGGGAATTATTAAATTTCTATGTGCGTTTCTTCACAATGTTTTCAAACTAATGAATGAATTAGGTTTCCCGCGTTACAAAAATAGCACGATAACACCTGATTGGCTAATATTCATGGATGCACTCGTCTTAGCCAATCAGAAGTTAGCAAATGACTCGGTCAAATTTACTAACCAGGAAATTGAACATTCACAACCAATCGTGGTTACAATAAAATGCAGAAGCAACAAGATGGAAAGTAGAATGCTACTATCCGGAATAATTAGAGATTTTTGGCAAAAATAACCTTTTATGAAACCACAGGCCTAAGACTCAGTAAGAGGCTAAGGCTACGGATAAACAGTGAGGCTAATGGGGTCATTGTTGTTATGTTTTAATATACATAGATGCACACCCTGTGCATTTCTGTATACATAAATGCACACCAGTCTCGCGTAGTGTGACGTGACAGTTGTCATTGTCGTATGTTTTCTACATAAATGCACACGGAAATGGGCCAGCTCATCCCGAGGCGAACTCGGTCCAGTCGACCTGGGCCAGCTCGTCCCGAACCAGCTCGCCTCAGGCAAAACAAATTTCTTGTTATGAAGTTAGATAATCGTTGCACTGCTGATTATCTATCACGCGTTCTGAAGTGTGAGGTGTGATTAGCCAATTTAGCCGACAGGTTACCGTGTAAACAACCTGCGTATATTGTTTTGATAGTATAAATGGGGACAATAATGGCTTCTAAGGGTTTCCCAAAATTAGATAGTGAGATGACCTCATAGAGATAAGAGAAACTTTAATAATGAGAATATGAAAACAGTTCATTATTGTTATTTATGAATTTGCCGGTTTCTCGTTAAAACCGACTAATGCGATACTGTATACTGGCTATTATCTTTGTAAACAAACATGCCTAAAGTAGTCTAAATGTCAAAATTGATGTACCGGTATACAAAACTCTGAAATATATATCATCATCTGAACATTAATATATATTAACTTAACACAAATGTAATTCCCGGGCCAACTCGGCCATGAAAGCTGGGCTAGCTCACCCAAAAAACTGCCTAGACCGAGTCGGCCCTGGGACGAGCTGGCCCCGGATCCAATGAACACATGTTGATATTTTTGTAAGTTCATTTTCTTCCGTTCATCAATCAAACAACCATGCAGACAAGCCTTGAAATAGTGTGTCTGTCATTTGCAGAATGGGGTCCCCAGAGGGTGAATTTAGTGATGCTACCCCGCATAGCAGGCTATCATCACCAAATTCACCCTCTGGGAACCTCATTCTGCTGAGGTGTAAGCAGAATGAGGTCCCCAGAGGGTGAATTTGATGATGCTAGCCCACTGTGTGGGGTAGCATCACTAAATTCACCCTCTGGGGACCTCATTCTGCAAATGACACGCTATTTCAAGGCTTGCATGCAGATGATTCTGTCCTTGTTTAATACTAAGATAAAAATGCAATCGATGATCAATTTTATAACAGTTTCATTATTGTGATGAATTGAAGCAGACAGCAATTATTTACGGAAAATTTTCAATCTTGCGCCAACTGAGGCTGGTGTGCATTAATGTATAAAACGTTACGATGACGACCCCAATAGCAACAGTGAGTGATAAATAAATATATTTTTTTGTTTTATTAATATTTACCTATATAACTAGGTACAGGTATGAATCAAACAGCCAATGTCAGCCATATTTTACTCCCGGCTACTCTCAGGTGCCTAATAATGGTGTCAGCATGATTAGTACTATAGCAGGTCAACATGACCACTTTCGCAGATTGCAGCTTCCAGCAGAATGAAATGCACTACGTTCATGACTGAATTACATGATTAGTAATTTTGGATAAATTACGCATATTATGCAAAACTCGGCAAACTCAATTTTATTGTCTCAGGGAAAAGTGTATATGGTTGGCATTTTGTTGAGTTTATAAGACGACAGAGATAATATATGTTTATAAGGCCAAAAAAAAAAACATCTGTGTTTCCGGTTTCCCGACCTACCTGCCGAAATTGGGCCGACCTGGATTTGTTTTGTTAATTTTTTTTTTTTGTTAATTTTTTTTATGCATGTAATTGACATGTAAAACACATATCTTTGTCATCTACTATAAAGATAAAGCCTGGAAAATAAACCATGGCTTTAATTTAGCACATGCTAAAATAAAGCAAGAACGGATACTCCAGCTATCATAATCAAGTCACTCTCTCAGAACTACAACCAAAAATCTTGCAATCGGTTTAATTGTTTACTAAAGAAATTCCCCATTAATTTCTTATCCCATTTAAACAAATTTAATAGATGTTAACGACTTTTAAACTTTGGCGATCGATAAAAACAAAACCCATCAAGTTTGACGAGATACAAGGTTTATTTCCTCGTATGATTCAGCAAATGGGGAACCTCGCTAAAGCTCGGTCCCCCATTTGCTGAATCATACACGTGAAAATAAACCTTGTTTCTCGTCAAACTATATGGATATTCTAGTATATATATATATATATATATATATAGTATATACTATGTTTACATAAAGCAGCAATAATTTTAGATGGAATTTTCAAAAACAATTTACTTCTATTAAGATACATGCATACATGTATTTGCAGATGAATCCCATTCAGGAATAAATCTGTTCTGAGAGTCGCACCACCGCCAGGTGAAAATGAGATGTCAACATGATGTCACAGAAGTTGTCTAAACTTTTGCTAGCAATGCCGATAGTATCAAATTACTATCAATGTTGTCATACATACATGTACAGTTTGCGCAACATTGTGTCATGGTGCCATGAGCCACAGGACTCGTGACAGGAGATAGCATTTTCGTGTCCCTTCTTGGAACTCAGATCACTCCAAACTTTCTGGTGCATATTCTGGGTATATTGTCAGATATAAAACTAGTTTTCTGTCAGAAACGTCAGCAACTGGATACAAAGGTATTGAGAATACCAACTGTTATCTTGTTGATGTCATTTGTTTATGAACATTTTTAGAATATGGTGCATTATAGATGGATTTAAAAAAAAAAAAAAAAATTGCCAAACAAAAATTATTTCCCTACCTGCCTACCTAGATTTATTTGCTCAAGAAATCGGAAATAGACAAGTCTTTTTTTTGGCCTAACCAAATTGCAGCTGAATTTTTCTGTTTTTTATTTCCCTTCAGGAACAAGCACGCATTTCGTGGGATTGGTACACTGAAACGTACTTTGCGTTCAGCGTGCATTTGATTCATTTTGATGGTTACTCTTTAGTCTGTAGACCCAACTATTGAAATTGAAATTGCCATCACTATTATTATTATTAGGCACCTGAGGGCTGAGACTGGCTGAGAGTACTGGCAACTGGTCATTTTACAGTGTAAAAGTGCTGTGTCCATTTCAACACTTCACATGGTTGACAGGAAGTAGTGAGTGGAGCTGATGGGGGGTCATTTCGTAATGATCTATACTTAAATACACACCGTGTGCATTTGTGTACTCAGTCAGCGTGAGATTTAAGTGTTGCTGTAAATAATTGCCATCTACTTCAATTCAAAACTATTTATCTTCAGAAGTTCTGTTAAAGGCATAAATTTCTTTTAGCACAAGGATATAATTGATCATTGGTCACATATTGATCTTAGTATTAAACGTGGTTGTTTCATCGATGATCAGAAGAACACGAACTTACAACTATGATCAACAAGTGTGCATTTATGTAGAAAACACTACGTCAATTACCCCTGTCACATGATATTATGCAAGACTGGTGTGCATTGTCAGTTAGCTATTTCCAGTGAAGAGTTGAAATGGACACAGCATTTTTACACTGTAAAATGACCAGTTGCCAGTAGGGGTGCCACGATTGCCGATTGGTCGTATAATCAATGAACTGTTGATAAAGCCGATAATCAATTACCATTTCCGTCGTCGATTAATCTGCAAATATTTATGTCGGATGATGGAAAATGCCGGTTATTGTTGAATACCCTGATTGTTTTACACAGTTTAATCTACAACCGACCTATGTTACTAGGAACAACCTTTGATCATGTATCAAAGAGATTTCAACAACTTGAGTACTACTAATATATGTTGCAAACAGTTAGCAGTTCATTTGATGATGCGACATGGTTACTCTTCGGGTCATTGTATCTTCTTCAAATTGGCGGCACTGCAGCTTTGAACTTATGCCGAAGTCGTTGTATATATCTACATCATCCAACATCCAGAGTATATGAGAGGATTTTTATAGATGTTGTCATTCCAAGTGAAATCTGTTATGAAATGAGTGATGACATATGATACAGAGCTCTGGTGGGTCAAGCAAGATAAACAACACTGGTGGCTGGCTGTTTGTTTATTCTAACTGTCAAATTGATTAATGGCAGCACAAGACTAGTGTTTTTCCTATTCTTGAAATTTTATTACAGGGTGAGATAAGGGCCCCCCTCACCTATATAAGTGTCTTCTAAATTCCATTAATTTGCTTCAAAAATAATTAACCCTTTCCAAGGTTTCCATAGACACATGCTATAATGTACATGGACTCTTCCTCATATCTCTTAATATCTATTGGGTATCTTTGCACACTATTCACTTCTATCAATTTTGATATTGACTGATTAATTGATTTTTGAAAAATATATTAACCCTTCAGACACGTGCTTTCAATTTGAATTAAAACAACAGCTGATAGCCAATATGATTTATCTATGCAATGGGAAACAGGCAGATAAATATACATGACTATTGTAAGTGAATGACTTGTTTTGAAAATCAATATGGTAGATGTTAGTATTTCCAGGAACCTTATTTTCCCATTTGTTCACATTTTCATGGTTGATTGAATTTTAGGGGCCACAGAGCACTTAGAAGATTAACATTGAAGGTTGTGGCTTTTAGTGCCCAAGCTACTTGTAAAACAATGTAATGTGTGAAACCATTCAAATGAGGGCTAACTTACTTTCTTTTATATGAACGATTTAGTGGTCATAGGGGCCAGCATCCCCATCATATTATGTCTGTATAACATTATATAGATAATACTTTTGAATTGTATAAACTACATATATTTTTGAAAACCATACACCCCTGTTATGAAACACTTAATCTTATTTAATACACAGGTCAGATCTGATCTTATATCTGTCCATGTTTGATAAACAAATAACTGGGGAGAAGGGGGGGGGGGGGGTAATTAAAGTACCATTTAAATACGAGATGGAATCCCCTACATATATGTCGTTCTAAGCAGTCTGGCTTGTCAACAATTATAATTTCTCTTTAGAAGTGAATAATAAATTTTGAATATCTGGCATGTCAAAAGTGGCAAAGATAGGGATTTATCACTTTTGCTTCCAATGAGTTAACTTAAACTCCTAAACATGTCCTCCGAAATCACTAAACCATTGGATCTCACAGTGAGAGGTCCTTGTGTGAATAGGGACAGAGTTATGAGATTTAAAACTGCTCCTCCCCAACCCAAATACTTTAACCCTTTCTTAAGACAAATTATTTGAGCTTTTGATTTCAAGTTGGGTACTGATATATGGATTAACAAATTATCAGTTATGGCTAGTCGCTATCGCCAAGGTATGGGTTAAACATCTGCCGATCGTGATCGGCCTCTCGTTCTTTTAAACTTTCTGATATATATGCATGTAAGGGAACACTTTTATTTTTTAATACAGGATATATTAAGAAGAAGAAGAAAATCTGAACAGGATTTGTAAAATATATTAAATTAAGCTACGTACCAGCCTACCAAGTTACTTATACTGGTAGGTTTTGTGGATACTGGTATTTAACCTGTTCACTGCACTTGGAACAGAGGTGATATGTCATGCTGTGATGTTGTTGTGTGCTATCTGTCCATATTAATTATGGATCTACTTCAGCGCAATTTCAGTTTAGGCCACAATAAAACAATAAAAACATTGATTTTCATCACTTTTTTTTTTTTTACATTGGGGTGGGGGTGGGGGGGGGGGGGGGGGATTTTTATTTTTATTTTTCCAAGTATAAATAATAAGGCGGAATCGGGGTCGAACTATCAATTGTTCAATGCATTGATAGAAACATCAGCATGTCCAATTAACCAATTTATCTATTTATCTGTCGCAGTATGTTACCCTAGTAATATAGGGTGCATTATTTTTCCAAGTATAAATAATAAGGCGGAATCGGGGTCGAACTATCAATTGTTCAATGCATTGATAGAAACATCAGCATGTCCAATTAATTTTTATTTTTATTTTTCCAAGTATAAATAATAAGGCGGAATCGGGGTCGAACTATCAATTGTTCAATGCATTGATAGAAACATCAGCATGTCCAATTAACCAATTTATCTATTTATCTGTCGCAGTATGTTACCCTAGTAATATAGGGTGCATTACCTGTACCTCTCTCTGATATAAATTTTGTGATGTGAATGTCTTTGAACTTTTGAGTTCAATATTATATGTGGGAATAAGTTCGTTCACAGATACGTCATAGGGATGTATGACACAATGACAAAAGGATATTTTATGTATACATGTATATTAATTTGAAATAGAAACACATATTGAATTCATTGATATATTATTCTTTTTAAAAGTTACTTTTAAACAAAGGCCCACTATATGGGCAGATAGATGTGCACCAATACATGTACTGTCCTGGTGATTGGTGAAATGCTAATTCAAGACAATATTTGATAACATGATTAAATTTGAACAGAGATTTATAGTAAACTCATTTATGAAAGTTTCTTTTGCTATCAAGGATGGGTCAGGGATTAGATGTTCACTATAGCTATTCCAAATTATGATTATGATATACTCAAGGAAGCCAACATATACTGATACATATATGTACGTGTATATTGTACAGTGTATTCATAAGAATTAACTTGGGGTCATCACCAAGACAGTAGAAAATTGTAACTAGACAGATGAATGGCTTTGTTGCTGACTGACATGAGTAACTGAAATGCATCTTTCTTGACCTCATTATTTGAATGTTCAATGGAGACCATGTCTGGGTCGAATTGTATGAATGGTCCCAGAAAGCCAAAGACGTTTCCAACGGGGCTTCTCAGGCAGCACTGTGTGTGGACTGTTTTGCTCCGGGCGGCACGAAATTGGGATGGCACATCACCGACTGGAGCGGTGTTGTCAAGTTTTCCTCCTGTGTATAGGTGGTAGACATCAACTACGGTTGTCGAATCATTGACCGTGCACCCATACCAATCTTTTATTGTATGGGTGCCGGCCGATTGCAATCGTAAAATCACAAAAAAAACATTTGTATTTTCTTGTATTTTTCACGCGTTATTATACCCCCACTTTCGAAGAAAATGGGGGGGGGGTATACTGGATTGACTGCGTCCGTCCGTCCATCACGCTTTCTCCGTCCGTTTGTCCGTCCGTCCGACCTCATAACTCGAACAACTATGAACCGATTTCAATAATGTTTGGTATGCAAACTCCTTAGGACTGCCTCTCCACATGATGCTAATTGCGGTTCGGACCGACCTTTTTTGTTAAAGTTACGCCTCATTTTCGACTTGGAAAATTCTGTCCGACTTAATAACTTTAACAAATATGAACCAATTTGAATAATTTTTTCTGTACAAGCTTCTTGTGACACCATATCTATATTTGTGTTTACAATGCGTACAGAATTACGCCCCTTTAAGTGCCCTTAGATAGGAACTGTCGGTATAAATTCCGGATAACCGTTTTCATATCCGGCTTTTTTCTTATAAACAACGCGAGTTTATCTCGGCAATACATATCAGTCTAGTGGCAATTTTTAGCATTAATAAAAATTTAGGGACGGGGCCCTAAAAATCAGGGCGGGCGGGGATGAAAAGCTAGCAATTTTTTTATTGTGGCCTTATTTTCAATAATTCTGATCACCTACATCTACAAGTTAGTGTACCGGTACTGGGTATTGGAGATAGTCTCTGTCGGGAATAACATGTAGATTGTTTGCAGTGCTTCTCAGTGTCAAAATCAGTTCCGCATGTGTATCAGGAATTTATACAGTCCAAATGAAAGGTAAAAAATTATATTTTTAAAAAGTTCAAATGCGATATTGTATATTTTCAATATTATTACTAATACAACCAATGTGATAGATGTTTTTGCCAATAATATCTGCATTATTCACTGTTCGATTGTTGAACTGACAGTTTTATACAATTAAATAGGTGTACAATAAATTACGATGCTGGAGATGGAAGTTGACGAAGAGCCGTCAACCCAGATGACTCCAACAACATCAGATGGCGTTACTGAAGAAGAAAGCAGGTACATATTTATTTATCAGTTGAAAGATTCTAAAAGGTTATAAAATTGTTTATAAAATATAAACCCAGTGTTTCTCAGGTATCCTAGATACATGTAACTTGCAAAGAGTTTAACATAAATGCTGATTATATACGGTAAATTTTTACACATTATGCTATTGAGTTCAGACACCTTGATTTGAATTTAGTTGTCAGTACTGAAACTTTTGCTTGAAACTGAAAGATAACATCAGGAACATATTCAGGCCGGTTTTCATACTGGCAAACGGTATCATGGAGGTATGGGCGCCAAAACTCCAGGTGCCATAAAATTGTTTTTGTTTTTAAATCTAAATATTTGTTATTCAGGTCACAATTCATATCATGACAAGACACAAATTTATTCATTTATAAATATATTCATGACATAAGACAATTGAGTTTACAAAAAGATTTAAGTTTAACAGGTGGAATTATACTGTAATATATGTTTAGCTTTATCTGGCTTTCATCTGTGAAAACTTCAAATAGTTTGAGTTCAGGTTTGTTATCATTCAGCCTTCAGCTTTCAGTATTTCAATAAAATTCAAGTGAAATTACACAATACAGTATAGGAAAAATGACAATTTGATAAAATCAACCTGGTTATCAGGTTGGATCTCATAATACCAGATGTATAATTAACATAGAGATTAGTACTACTGGTAATTACTAACTTAATAGACATTGTTTCTTCACTTTATTATGCATGTGTTTCTCGCTTGAATTTTAGAAAATAACCTAATATATGAATTAGAGTGATAATGGTAAGTCTCATTTCAAGCATGATAAGCATAATCCATTGAACCAAATAGTCTAGGCAAATATGGACATAGGCCTTGAGAGGGAATTTATGAGACCTACATTTTTGGTTATCATAAACACTTAACTTTCGTGATCCGTATGTTGTAGTGATGCGGACCGGACCGGACCATCTTGGGTGGTCCGGTCCATTGCCAAGGCGGTCCAGTCCGGTCCGGTCCAGGCCATTCTGGTCCGGTACACATGCCTGGACCGGTACAAAACGATCCTGTTCTGTTTTCTCAAAGTGTTTACTCTGTATAGTACAAACTATATAAGGTTACTGAGTTCAGTGCATTGCAATGAGTCCATATATGTTAAAACTTACATTGTTTGTCGATTGTATGCATCATTGTCTGTCTCTGGTGGGATATTCTGGGAACGATGCACGATAATAGTATTTCTAGTAATATGAACATGCACTAATTAAATGTATTGGACAGATATATAGCTAGGGCCAGAATGTGTTATAACAAATCTAACATGGCACTCAACCGATCATATGCATGATTCGTATCATACTTATTTTCATTAAATTGAAATTTAAACGAAATAACTATACTGATGACAATTATATAAATGTGCACTAATATGACTACTACATTAATATTGGAGTCTTGGAGATTGTGATGGCTGATTGTATAGTCCTGACAATTAGTTATATACCTATATGAAGTACAACTACTATTGGATTAATGTGACGGTCTTGTGAATGTACTATGTAATGTGGTTTGCATCATGGCACACTGGCACTTTCATTATAAGGAAAGTGACATGTACAAAGTACATCTATACATTGATTTCGTGGCATCAAACGTTTCATAGATATTAACCACTTGAATGCCTCAATACATCGTTGCTAATTGATATGACGGCAAATACGCACTAATATTCGCGATAGTTTATTATAACTGAAGTAAAATAGTGGACCGGACCGGAGAGTACCGGACTGGTGGCAAAAAGCGGTCCGGTCCAGTCCAGTGAAACCCAGTCCGGACCGGACCATGGTCCCCCGCGGACCGGACCGGTCCAAAGCGGTCCGGTCCGCATCACTAGTATGTTGGATTTGTCAGATAGGCGGACTTTTTTCTCACCACGTGGTGTTATTGAGGCACCTGATGACAAAATCGTCATTTTTATTTGTACCCATACCATGTATGGTACACATAATGCCGACGTCCGGATCAACCATCCAGCGGTCATCTGTCGTCCGTCTGTCTGTCCATCAGTCCATACGTAGACACTCGCTATTCGATTCGATTACTCAAATATTTTTTATAGGATCGTGTTCAAATTTTATGTTTATGATGACACACTCCTCACCTGTATAGTTTTTGGTATCTATCAGTTGAACAGTTTAGAAATTATTAACACTTTGCATCTACACACAGGCATGAGCTATCCAATGCTGTAACCAAAGTATTTTTTGTCCGATTGTGTTCATATTTGATATGTAGGTTTATGATGACACACACCTCACCTGTATAGTTTTTGGTATCGATTGGTTGATAGGTTTAGAAAATAATTAACCCTGCACACAAATGCTATCTGATGCATCTAAGTCAAACAATTTTCTTCTGATCTGCCTCGTATTTCTTCGACCTATGTTAGTGTGGTCGTGGTACGCAAAAAAAGGGGTTGACCCAGAAAAAATTGGTAAAGAAGCGATCTCGGTGTAATTCAACGCGGAAGAATCTCTGCTACAACATATCCAAAATCCGCTAAAATCCGCTTTGGGCAAAATCCAGGATCCAAGATGGCGTCCAACATGGCCGCCTTTAGTCAAAAGAGATTCTGACTGAGATTAATTCGACATAATGAGAACAAATGTTGCCATATTTATACAAATGTATACATTTTTGCAAAGGTAAAGTATTATGCCACATATCTATAGAAAAAATGGAACCCCTCGCCCCAGATGGCTGCCAAAATGGCGGCCTAAACTCGAAAATTTGAAGTTTTTGCCTAATATCTTAAAGATCAATTCCTGTTGTTTGATAATGGTTCAGACTGGCGACATTGATTAGTCATATTCATGTTAATTCAGCATTGGAGCAATGAAATATACCATAAATGGGGTCCCAGACTCATCTATACCCTCAAAATTTGATTTTAGAGAACGCGGTATAAAATTCCACAAAAATCGCCATTGGGATTCCAGTCATATATCAACAAGAAATGGACAGAACTGTACAATGTAAGTTGGGCATACCATTATCTATAAATTCTCCAATTCAATGAAACCCAAATTGGCGCTTTGTCTTAAAATGGCGGTCAAAATATGGAAAATGGCAGATATTTAGAATGGTCATCAGAGGGTTAGACCCAAAGGAATTGGTAAAGAAGCGGTTTTGTTGTCATTCGACGCGGGAGAATCTCGTGTATAACATATCCAAAATCTGCTAAAATCCGCTTTGGGGAAAATACAGAATTCATGATGGTGTCCAACATGGTCGCCAATAATAATGAAAATGGCAAATATGTAGTTATTCACGAAAACCCACTCGACAAAACGCCAATTCGGCACCAATACACATCATTGATTGAAATCAATGTTTTTTGTGGGTATGAGTAGCCAATCACGATTCAAAATGCTAAGATGGCTACCAAAATGGCCACCGAAAATTGTTGAAATTTAAGTTCTGCTCAGAGGAAAGCCGAAACAACACTTCGGTTGTGAGCTAACGATGACAGACCTATTAAACATGTTGCCAATAATCTACAACCACAATCAGTTCAGCCCGTAATGTTCCAACTAAGCAGTATTTACTGCAGGATCCAACACGATGTCCACTTATTACGAGGGACTATCTGGAAATTAATTAAAAAGAAATTAAATTGATATGAATCTGGATTATTTGAAAACACAGTGTCAATATATCTACTTATAACGACTATTCGGAACATCAAATATATGGGCGTCAGTGGTCTAGTCCGGAAGCATCAGGCTATAATGGGTTTTCCAGTGATGGCAAAAGTGAAAAGGACAGGAGGGAAAAGCGAATAATCTGGGGTTTACTTAATTGGTGGGCAAGTTGGTTATCGGAGCTGGGGAGTTTCAAAAAATTATTTTCTTCAATATCAAGAGGAAAAATGAAAATTCGCACGTACATTGTATAACCTTCACACTCCATGTGACAATTCTGTGTCATGCGATTGTGGGTATATACATGTGGATAGAAACATTCTAGTAAATATATAGACGCACCGATATCTTCTACACATTTAGTGAATTTCATCAATGATATGTAGACACAATGTGTGCCACGGCTGGGTCTGATCCGTAGGCGTAAAGGTATCAACCATTTAGCTTGATGAACTGGTATTTCAAGGTTGTCATTGGATAGAAATGCCACATGAAAATGGTGATTAACAACATGTTTGTCTAAGAAATGTGAACAATGAACATGTTATTTTCTGGATGCTAGACAATCAAACTGCCACATAAGGTGTTCATCCATGCTCATCAGAGCACGAAATATGTGCAAATTAATGACACGAAAACTATTTCATGCGGACGACGTACTCTAGACCTACATCCAACGTCATTTCCTATTAACTTTTATTGTTTGTATGGACGGTTTCGAGGTTTGAAAATCCCTCTTGTCCAAGAAAACCTCCACATGTATACTTACGGAGTCGGTGTGTAAACAATGTATGGGGATAGTTTCTTCATACATATATGTATTTGGCACACATATTTTCTAGAACATAAGAGATCACCATTTACCGTAGAGTTGATATCTGGGAAGAGATCAGAGTAAAACTACTTTTCTTACATGTCGAAATGGGGAATCCATGGGCTACATTTAGTTCCAGCTTGAAACTTGAAAATGATTTTGACAAAGCATGACGTATTGTTGTATTTATCCCAATGAAAACTGACATTAGCTGTTCATTGAACCACATATTGTTTTCTCCCTCGTTTTCTTTTAAAAAGCAATAGCTTGTTTTGAGATATGACATTTTGCGTATGCCAGCGACGATTCGTTTCCGTGCTATAATGAAGTTGTGCTAATAAATGCAGATTAAGCTAAATATGGTGACAATCGCATGTGTCTATGAACTAAAAAGTGCCTATTCTACACTATGAAAATTCACCCATGTGCATCATCATACAGAAATGTGTGGAACAATCACAAAATTTAAATCACCAAATGATCACGTGACTAACATGGAGATACTACCATATAGCACACATTTTAGAATTCACAAACACAAAACAGAAGTCACGTGGACAACCTGAAGCGTCTGATTGGCTGCTGTTGGACATACGACCTCATAGCACGAATAATTGTAAAGATCGCTGGAGATATGACATTTGCTTCACTGGTGTGTGCGAATATTTGTCATCCAATTCAAAGACAGTTTGGCCCATCGGATTGGATTTTTTCTCACGATTTGAATGGTATCAAATACTCATTTCCCACCATAATGGAGCTACGACATTATAGCACTGATGCGTCGAGATTTTGTCAACCCGCGGGAAGCCACCAAAAGATTGAAAATAAATAGTTTTTATGTATATGAGCCACTTACATGTATATTACCCAACTATCAACTGCATCCAACACTCACAACTTCCATTATATGATAAGCTGGGCAGAGTCTACCATTTTCGTTTTGGAAGCCATATTAGATAAAATTTATTGTTTCTTTTGGTCTATTTGAGATGGAATGTTCACAAATAATTATTTTTGGAATTTTATACCGCGTTCTGTAAAATAAAATTTTGAGGGTGTAGATGAGTCTGGGACCCCATTTATGGTATCTTTCATTGCTCCAATGCTGAATTAACATGAATAAGCCTAATCAAAGTCGCCAGTCTGAACCATTATCATACAACAGGAATTGATCTTTAAGATATTAGGCAAAAACTTCAAATGTTCGAGTTTAGGCCGCCATTTTGGCGGCCATTTGGGACGAGGGGTTCCATTTTTGCCATAAACAGGTGGCACAATATTTTACCTTTGCAAAAATGTATACATTTGTATACATACATTTGTTCTCATTATAATCGAATTAATCTCAATCAGAGTATCTTTTGACTAATGGCAGCCATGTTGGACGCAATCTTGGATCCTGAATTTTGCCCAAAGCGGATTTTAGCGGATTTTGGATATGTTATACACGAGATTATCCCGCGTTGAATGACACCAAAACCGCTTCTTTACCAATTTGTTCTCGGTCTAACCCTCCGACGATCACACTATGTCTTTCTTAGCATGTTCTTCATCTGTATGGATTTTGGTATTGTTTAGTTAACCCTTTCCACTCTTGTTTTTAAATAAAATTCATCCAAGCCAGGATGACTTAAATAATTTTCATCTGATCAGCACCAAATTTGGTACATATGGTCCTCACCCCAAAATACAGATCGAGTTCGAATTTGGGTTTGATCCGCTATATTTTTAACCGAGTTATGGCCATTTATATAATTCAAGTAACTGATAATGTAATTAATACCTGTTTGCCAGTTTGAGAGAACTTCTCATCACACAGAGCCTGTCTTATTGGTTTTAGTTTTGTTCAGCTGGATACTAGATATATATATAAATAGCACATGGCTAACATGTTAAACACCAATATAAACAAACACCTACTATGATTCATGTTCGAATTAAATTTCTTATACAATCGTCAAATCCCCGTGCAGTATAATAGTAGATAGCATTCCGATTTATGTCACGTGAAAATAAACAAAAGATGTTCAAATAACAATGCAACATTGAAGCAGGTTAAAGAACAATAGAAACACATAACGCGCAGCGCGCTAATGATTAACGCGCAAATTCCCGTTAGCATTAATCACCTCGCATGCAAATAACAAGCCATGGGTCATCAAGCATTTCTTGAGAGACACCCGCACGCAACGAAATTGAAATTCCCAACAACAACTTTTACCGGCCTCGGGGTCACACTACAATTACCGGACTCGGCCTCGGGGTTGCACTACAACTTCTAATGCGTCATTTTATGAGTTAAAATCATTAACCCTCAAGTGTCATAAATTTTATGCTTTTTGTGATATTTTTCATTTAATCGTTCTATTATATCTCCAGATTTTTCCTGTTTCACTTTCATGGATTTTTTTGTGTGAATTCAATTAAAAATTAACCCTTTTCAACATTCCTGATACTTGAATAGAAATACCTTTCGTCTGATATATCTTAGATTATTTTGACACACTTTTTTCCCCCTATTGATTGATTAATTTATTTTGATTTCTTTTTACTAATCCCACCAATCCCATTACATACATACATGCTATCAAAATTAACTCTTTCTATACTTCTTCCATTCAGTTGAAGAGAATACAAGTGAATGTTCTATTTTTTATTGGAGGGACGTTCATGTAATAAAATCAGATGGCAGACAGACACAAAATTTTGGATTTAAATTCTTGGGTGGGAAATGTTCAGATATTGTTTTGTTTTAACTTATTATCTGAACATTTCCTAAAGGGACTACTCATCAATGAGTATTTATTGTAGAATGAGTTAAACTCAGTTGTTGGCTGCCAGCCAATATGGATTACCTGTCCGATGTCTAACAGTCAGATAAATAAACCTGTTTCATATATGAATTTACTGTTTCAACCAGATTCATTAATGAACACACTATAAATCATTTAAATATCCTTATATCAATAGAAGCGATGTCTTGTTTTGAAGTTCGCATGTGGGTGGTCAGATAATAATGCTGATACATTTGGTGGCACTGTCTTATTGAATGTGTTTTTCAGGCCATAATCGCATCAAGATTAATCATAATAGATTTTCAACCTGTATGGATCGTATAGATTTTTTTTGGATTGATTGGGGTGTATAATATCAACCCTTTCTTCAATCATGACATGAACACATGCTACCCAAACTAATACTATATATAATCAGTCTCATATTTTATATCCAAGTGAATGATGGAAACACCAAAATATTGTTTTCCAATTATTTCCGCGTCATGTATACAGTTGTATATATTTAATGTAGTTCTAGATTGCTAACTTCCAATCGGTATGGTTGAAAGTTTGAGTTAAACATCTGCCGATCATAATCGGCCTCTCGTTGTGTAGACACAATTTGTACTGAGCCATGAGAATAATGTTGGAAATTGGCACTTAATGAATGCTCTTTTAATCTGCCAGTTGACTCGGTTGAGTGTAAATATATTAAGTAATGGATGCTGATTTTGTTGCATTCCATAGAGTATGGATGCAAGCAAGTTGGGCTGACATTTTATGTGTGTAATGCTTTCGCCAAAATGTCACATCAACTTGCATGGATACTCTTTGGAACGCAAGCAAATCAACGTACATTTCTCAAGTAGAACACAAGACTGGTCTGGGCTAACCAGATGGGAGTAGAGTACATTTTAAATCCAGATTAACAGTATGCAACATAATGTATATATGAATCTAATGCAGCGACTCTCTGATATAAATATAGGGAGTATTTGTTAGTGATGTACCGATTATTGGTATTGGTTATCAGATCGGGATGATATATGTGATCAATAAATGTATCGGCAAAATTTAGTCTCCCGGCCAATATCGACAACTGATACATGTCACATTGTTTTTGAATGTTGTGACACCAATTCCTATTTTAATATTAAATAAATGATGGGAATTTCCAGAAAAATAGCTACTTTTTTACCCACTGATCAGCCCTCCCTCACATTCGGTGATATGCTCATGATGACAACATTGACAGGACTCATAGGAGACTGCTACATCTAGTATATTCATGACCCAATAAACATTACAAAATGTAGCATAGTACCGTATGCTTGATAATTAAAACATAAACCGTAAACAATGTCTTGCAAGTGCTGAGTAACTCACGTTGAAAGCGAATAACTGACACCTCTGTTGTTTGCGGGAGAATGGAATCTTCCTATAACTGATTTACCATTTGCCATCGGTTGCCACCAATTATTCATGGGGGTGTAGAATTGAACAAGCACAACATAATAGGTTTGCCAGTTTAGTGGTACATTAAAGGTACTCAACCCGATAAAACTCCTCTCAATTACTATTTCAATGGCTTCGGGGGTCAAAAATATTTTATTCGAGTCGAGGAAGTCACCCATCAAAGCTCAGATTTGTTAGATATCGATTTTAGAAATCTATTATTTTTCATTATCGGGAATACTATCTGGCCCAGAACTCAGTCAAAATTGCGTTAAAATTACCACTTGATTTTAGAGTTATTCATCCTTGTCTGTTTGAATAGATTTGGGGTACACATCCAGAGCAGATTACGGCAGTTATTAGTACTCATCTCGAGAACATAACAAATTTGAAAAATCAATATCTAATAACTCTGAGCTTTGTTTGATGGGTTCCTCGACTCGAATCAAATATTTTTTACCCCCAAAGCCAAAGAAATAGTAATATAGGACCCTCTGATCGGATTGTTGTTGTTGGAATCTGTTGAGATGGGGACCCTCTTTACGGGTTGAGTACCTTTAAATGCTCTAAATCACGGAGTCCTAGAAACTTCAAACTTGTGACAATGTTTTAATATCTGTCTCAGGCCAGAAAGACCATGTGTTAACAACATTTAACTGTGTGTGCTTTTGATTCAAATTGATTGACGTTCTATTGTATGATGACTGAAGTAGAGGTGCCACGATTATTTATTTTGATAATCGATAATCGGTCGTCAATAATCGACTATAATCGATTAATCGTACATAATAATAATAACATCAGTAGAAGTATTCCGTAATATGGCCTATTGCCATATTGGCTGGATGCTGGTTAACTGCTTTCGCTGCTTGTTTGAGGCTTCGGCTGATGTAATTTTTGTGTTAATAAAGTGCATCATAAACCACCGGTAATGACTAATGAGCACAATGTGTTCAATACAAGCACAGTTCTCGGCGATGTCATGGTTATAATATTTGTGAGTTCATTGGAACGAACGTAGCGATTAATTTAACAGCCAAACATACAAGCAATATAAAAGTAGGAATGCACGACGGACCGACGGTGGTTCCTAAAAAAAAGGAATCTAATGTTACGGAAACTATAAGTTTCAGCGAACTTCCAGAGCATGGATAACAATTACAAAGGTGGGCCCCTGCCCGCAAATTTCAGGACTCATAAAAAAATAAGTATTTGGTAATAGTTAATTTCATTTAGCAGTCACCACACTATAAGCGATAGCCTGTACTAGTAACATCTAAGTATACTTATACAAACAAAGTATACTTGCTGCAAATGACACCGCCGAGAATATCGCTGATTAAAATGCCGTAGGTTCCCTGATATCGAGAGAATGTCAATCAACTCCCCTTTGGTCCAATGAGATTCAAGGGCGAGGGCATTCAGTTCACTGACAGTCAGTCCATTTCAAAGACGTTTTGCCGCCTTTCTTGTAGAAATATACAACGATGTCGGCATAAGTTCAAAGCTGCAGTGCCGCCATCATGGCGCCATGCAATTTGAAGAATATACAATGACTCGAAGAGTAACCATGTCATCAAATGAACTGCCGGCTGTTTGCAACATATACTAGTAGTACTCAAGTTGTCGGAATCTCTTATCAGGGTATTCAACAATAACCGGCATTTTCCAACGTCCGAAATAAATAACGCAGATTAATCGACGACGGAAATGGTAATCGATTATCGGCTTTATCAACGGTTCATCGATTATACGATTAATCGTGGCACCCCTAGACTGAAGATGGCAGAGGTGACTTAGATTTTTGTTGGAACCATATGAACCAATCAGAGTGCTCTATGAGCAGCATTTATATCTGCTGTCCCAGCCAAAGAAAATGTCAAATTGTTTTTGCAGTTATTATTAAATTCTTTAATGCAAGTTCAACTTCTGAAAAAGATCGAGTTTGTTTGGCAAATCGAAATTGACTCAAATGGATTATGGAGTGATTCCATATATTAAAGGGAGTACATTTGTGAAACAAATATTGAGGAAATCTTTCAAATGCAATGGAATGTTAAATCGTTTTGCAAGGGTTTTGGGGAAATGTAAACTAAACCGTTTTTGGGACCAGGGTATCAGTTCTCTGCCCATGATACTTTCCAATTTAAAAGACAAATTGATACAGAAATTTATTTTGTTTCTCTCAAAATTTTTTCACATACAAGACTTATCTGTATCGGATTGGCTGATAATGCTATCAAAATTATAGGCTATCGGCTTCTACCGATAACCCTGTATCGTTACATCACTAGTAAATATTTACACTTTGTGTGCTTAGTTAAGTGGTTGTGTTTCTGAAATGGACTGATCGATGCAGTTGGAATTTCTGTAATATTAGTTTAATGCTACATTCCTTCAGTAGGCAAAGTGCTTTCGACTTCAATTAATCAGTTGATGCAAGTTCAGATAAGCATACATGTACACTATGTTATGTCTATAGGTTTTTAGTCTGTGTTCACAATGTCGTTAATGCAAATCCTTTCTTTTATAATTGTTCAATGTTCTTCATTGTTCACAGTGAGGTAGTCAATGATGACATAGTATTCAAGCTTCTAGACAAAGGACCTAAAGGGAAGCAATTGCTTATTGACAGTAGAGGATACTCATATACTTCAAAGGTGAGATTTAGGATTTTCTAGGTGGAGAGTTATAGTTCCAGTATTCCCCACTAAGATTTCCGACCCACTAAACTATATGGTATATCTCTCCAATATACTTTCAAGTTGGTACATGATGGGTTAATAAAAAATTGGTATGGATTATTCATGGTACGATATCAGTACTATTTTGTAAATGTCAAATTTCATACCTATTATCACCCAGCATTCATTCAAAACCTGCTATAGTCAGATGAGTTTCATTATGCCATCAAATGACAAGTATATTGCCAAAACTTTTATCTACAACAGAATTAAACTATGGAATGATTTAGACTTTGAATTAAAGACAACTGAAGACTCCAACCAATTTAAAGAGCATGTCAGACTGAAATTATATACCCAACTGGTTTATAAAGTGGAGCAAATTTTTGTGTGGATTTAAAGTAAATTTAACACCTTAGAAGTGCTCTGTTTGGAGTTCATCTACATCCATGAAATAGCTGAAGTATGTTTTATCCCTTATAAATATTTTTAATTCATTCATCCAGGGGAGGTCTATGAATTCCTTGTTGGAGTAAGTTCATTGTGACACCATTTGATAGGCTTATAACATCTTTGTAGAGGTCTAGTAAAACAACATAGAACCCAGACACCTCCTGGGCTATACAGGATTGCAGGGTGTCACCCTCATGTCGGTGGTTTCATATGCACCTCTTTGGGGGACATTTGTGTCATTTCATTATCATGGCACCATTTCGCTACCTCTTGTAGTTATGCACACATGTATATGGTTTTCTTACAAAACATTTAGAGGTTTTTATTTCACATTTATTTAGGTCTTACAATTTGAATATTCTTCTGAGGGTGGTCTATGGAATTTGTGTTGGAGTAGGTGCTGCTCGAAACCATTTGATATATGGGCTCTCTGCTTTTAATATTTTTGTGGAGGGCTACTAAAATATAGAACCCAGAGACACCACTTAGGCCATATGGGACTACACATGCGTAGCCCTCATGTGGTTGCATTCTTATCTTTCATTAACAAATGCACACCATTTATCACACCTTCATTCATCAGATATCTTAGTGCCTATTTTATGACTCTCTTAAATATGTTCATAAATTATTTACTTTAAATCATGTACCAGTAATTCTGAAAATATGATATTCACATCTACAGGTTTTTAGCTCACCTGAGACGAAGTCTCCGGTGGAGCTATAGTCATCACTCCTCGTCCGTCCGTCCGTCAGTCAACAATTCTTTGAACATCTTCTCCTCTGAAACCGTCAGACCGAATTGGTTCATATTTGGTGTGGATGTTCCCTAGGTGACTCTCATTCAGATTTGTTCAAATGAGGACACTGGGTCAAATAGTTGTGAAGCCAGGGCCATAACTCTGTAATTCTTACAATGACTTCTTCTCAAATTTCATTGAGCCGAATGGGTTCATATTTGGTACAAAGTGTCCTTGGAGGACTGTTCAGATTTGTTCAAATGAGGTCACTGGGTTGAATGTGGGCGGAGCCAGTGACATAACTAAAAAAAATATTTTTTTTTTGTTAAATTCAGATTTTTGAAATTTTCACCTTACTCAATTTAACTAACAGAAAATTTATTTTTTAATCATTTCATAATTTTTTTAAAAAGTGACACCATTATAACAGCTGCAGAGTTATGAAACTTTAATATTCTGAAATAACAGAAATATTTCTTTACCCATCTCCCTCCCACATAGCCCAGATCCACCCCACCCCATCCCCACCTCACCCACCCCACCCTGTAGTCCACTGCACCCAACCAACATTCCTTCCAAATCTCCAGCTTCCACTTAATACCTGTTCTATTAAAGTTGCAGATATATCTTTGTGGATAGATGGATAGAGAAACAAGTCATTAATCAAGATTAGAATAATATGTCATCTAGCAGCTTGTGTAAACATTGTAACTGCTAGCAATGTTAAACACACTCCCTGAATTTAGTGTGTCTGACATTTGCAGAATGAGGTCCCCAGGGGGCGAATTTAGTGTTGCTACCCTGTACAGCATGCTAGCATCACCAAATACACCCTCCATGGACTTAATTCTGCTTAGGCATCATCTTCTTCATCATCAAGTATCAAATTGAAATTTTTTATTTTTATACGCCCGTTTGAAAAAACGGCCGTATTATAGGATTGGTCCGTCCGTCCGGGCGTCCGTCCGTTAACCTGGTTTCCGGATGATAACTTCAGTTAGAGTGAACCAAATAAAATTTGGTATATGGGTTTATTAGCCGAAAAGTAATTTCAAGTTCGAATTTGGGTTCCGCCCGCCAATTTTCACCGGAGTTATGCCCCTTATTTGACGTTTTTTGACTTAGAAAATCCTTGAAATTTGTTGTCCGGATGATAACTTTGGTATAGTTTATCGGAATGAATCCAAATTTCGTATATTACTTTCTCCCACCAAAACACAGGTCAAGTTCGAAGTTGGGTTCTGTCCGACCATTTTTGGCAGAGTTATGCCCCTTTTTCGACTCAGAAAATTCAGTTTTTCTTATGTTTTTTGGTTTCCGGATGATAACTCGATTTTGGAATGTTTATACGCAAAACCCGTTTTTTTGTGGATTACATATATCAAAATACAGCTCAAGTCCGAATTTCGTTTTAATCCGATAATTTTTGCGAGAGTTATGGCCCCTTTTTTGACGTAATTTGACTTAGAAAATTCCTGAAATTTGTTGTCCGGATGATAACTTTAGTTAGAGTGAACCGATTTCAATAAAATTTGGTATGTGGGTTTATTAGCCGAAAAGTAAGTTCAAGTTCGAATTTGGGTTCCGTCCGCCAATTTTCACAGGAGTTACGCCCCTTATTTGACGTAATTTGACTTAGAAAATCCCTGAAATTTGTTGTCCGGATGATAACTTTATTAGAGCTTAGGCCAAAACAAAAATGATGTGTGTTTCCTGTAACCCGACCGACCGTCTTCAAAACCCCCCTACCCAAGTTCATTTTATTGGTTTTAAATATAAAAAATCAATCTATAAACCGACCGACCACACTGATAACCAAACTATGTACACGTGGTTCCATTTTATCTGATTCACCTCGCGAGATAAATAATATCTTTGATATATATATATATTTTTCGCAAAGCCACATCGTCACTCTATTAACGGAGTCAACTTTAATACGATCTGATGCAATACCGGAAGTTATCGTCCATCTTCGCTGACCGGAAGCACGTGTTTGTGTTTATATTTACATTAAACATGATGGATGTTGCGGTTGATTAGAATCGAACCGAATCGATTCAAACAAGTTCATCTTAACGATGGCGAGCTCACATGGGTCTATTTCCATGTGCATAATCCACGAGTGTTGCGGGAAGAAAACCGGGATTTTAAAGATTCTAGAAAATAAAGAAGCTATTATAGAACTGTTTTTATGTTTACCCATACCATAGTATAGTAAACATAGTGTCGTTGTCCGGATTGACCACTCGTCGTTAGTCCGTCCGTCCGTCCGTCTGTCTGTCTGTCTGTCTGTCTGTCTGTCTGTCTGTAGACACTTTACGCATGGTGCGATAACTGAAATATTTTCTATCTGATCGGAACCAAATTTTGTATATGAATTTCTCAGCACCAAATACAGATCGAGTTCGAATATGGGTTTGATCCGAGTTTTTTTTACAGAGTTATGGCCCTTTTTCGACTTAAAATTTATGCATGCTGCCATAACTAAAAAAAAAATTATCTGACCGGTACCAAATCTGGTATGCGAGTTTCTCAGCCCAAAATACATATGGGCGATTCTCCAGGTGTTGTACGGGACATTTATACTCTTATATGGCCGCTATTTTATTCAGGAAATTAAACTTGCGATATATAATATACTCTGGCAATGCTGCTAGGCACATATAACAAGCACAATAAAACTTGATTGTTCATAGAGATCTAATTTTTTTAAAACAGTAAAAAATATGCGGTGTTGTACGGGACATAATTTGGGAACTGGTTTTGTGGTCAATGACTTTCAACGACATATTCAATCCAATGATGAAGGTACTTGTCAGGATGTGTCCTTTGTGTGCTCAGAAAGTTAACCCTTTTGCAAAGTTGACATAACTATTGTAATGGGGTTCATTTACATATTGTTGATATTGTTGAAAAATACTGGTGTTGTACGGGACAACTGGAAAAGTGTTGTACGGGACATAATTTTCCATCAGAGATTATTATTGTATAATTTAATGAAATGGTTCAAAGCTACATATTTTTCACTTAAGTATCATACCCATTGATATTACATACATACGATCATGAGTATGTAGGGGCGCCTGCGGCGCATAAGATACTATACGTGGTGGTGGCTAGTGGGTACTTGCATACATACGATCATGAGTATGTAGGGGCACCTGCAGCGCATAAGATAGTATGGGTGGCGCGATGTTTACTTACATACATACGATCATGAGTATGTAGGGGCTCCTGCGGCGCATAAGATACTATGGGTGGCAGGATGGGGTGGTGGGTTGTTTACTTACATACATACGATCATGAGTATGTAGGGGCGCCTACGGCGCATAAGATACTATGGGTGGCAGGATGGGGTGGTGGGTGGGTCACTTACATACATACGATCATGAGTATGTAGTGGCACCTGCATCGCTTAAGATACTATGGGTGGCGGGATGGGGTGGTGGGTGGGTACTTACATACATACGATCATGAGTATGTAGTGGCGCCTGCAGCGCTTAAGATACTATGGGTGGCGGGATGGGATGGTGGGTGGGTACTTACATACAATCATGATAATGTAGTGGCGCCTGCGACGCGTGAGATACTATGCATGGCGGGATGGGGTGGTAGGTGGGTCACTTACATACATACGATCATGAGTATGTAGTGGCGTCTGCGGCGCATTAGATACCATGAATGGCGGGATTGGGTGGTGGGTGGGTACTTACACACATACGATCATGAGTGTGTAGTGGCGCCTGCAGCGCATAAGATACTATGGGTGGCAGGATGGGGTGGTGGGTGGGTACTTACATACATACGATCATGAGTATGTAGGGGCGCCTTTGGCGCATAAGATACTATAGGTGGCGGGGTGTGGTGGTGGGTGGGTTCTTACATACATACGATCATGAGTATGTAGTGGCACCTGCGGCGCATAAGTGGCGGGATGGGGTGGTGGGTGGGTCACTTACATACAAACGATCATGAGTAAGTAGTGGCGCCTGCGGCGCATAAGATACTATGGATGGCGGGATTGGGTGGTGGGTGGGTACTTACATACGATCATGGGGTGGTGGGTGGGTACTTTAGTGTACGGTATCGATATTCCAACAAAAGTAGAGTTATTTGAATGCCCGGTATATGCAGGACATGGGCACACAGGGTGGTACAAGGGACATAGTCTGTACGTATTATTCTAAAAAATAGTATACTTACAACCCAAGAGTATATTTATAGTAATATAGACAATATAATTGTGTAACAATTATGTAACTACACGGTATATGTGTGTTTTAGTAATAAATGTCAACCAAATGCAATATATTGAACTTTATAAGAGCAGTAAAATTCATCAGTCAAATAGTGTTGTACGGGACATGTCCCGTACAACACCCCAAAGTGTTGTACGGGACAATATCAATTTGAGTACTGAGAAAGGACAATGAGTTAGGTCTCATTTCTTGCTTGATGGCTTATATACAGAGGCATTGAAACTGAAATATGGGTGATCATATGGCAAGTTGGTCTTTCTGGGACAGAAAAATGGTTTAAAAAGTGTTGTACGGGACATTGATAAAGGGCCAAATTTTGGGATTGAAAAAATGCGTTTATCGGATATATAGTATAATTATTTCATTTCTATTCCATGAAATGTGTTCCCAGGTTACATTTACATAATAACATTGCCAATCTTAATGTTTAAACAGTGCTTAATATGCAGGGTATACAATACAGGAAAAAGAGAGTTATGTTTGGATTTTCACGTAGGAGATATATGTCGATAAAAATAACACAAACAATCACATTTCAACCAAAACTATTTGAATGTTGTTAGCCTTATATCAATACCTTAACTAAATGCCAACTGCTTTAGTCTAAAATACCTTTTCAATTTTCGGATATTTGCCTCTTATTTGGAGAATCGCCCATATCGAGTTCGAATATGGGTTTGATCTGATATTTTTTAATGGAGTTATGGCCCTTTGACATTGAATGCATGCATGCTTCCATAAATACACCATTTCTCAACTGATAGGAACCAAATTGTGTATGTGAGTTTCTCAACTCAAAATACAGATCGAGTTCGAATATGGGTTTGATCCGTTATTTTTTAATGGATATGGGGAAAATTCATACTTACCCACAAATGACTAATTTGTATGTTTACCCATACCATAGTATGGTATTAAAACATAGTATCAATGTCCGGATTGACCACTCGTCGTTAGTCCATCCGTCCACATGTCTGCCTGTAGACACTTTACACATGGTGCGATAACTCAAACATTTTCTATCTGATCGGAACCAAATTTTGTATATGAATTTTACAGCACAAAATACAGATTGAGTTTGAATATGGGTTTGATCAGACTATTTTTAAGTGAGTTATGGACCTTTTTCCAAAAAAATATTCACTCTTAAAAAAAAAAAAATTTAGTTTTAATTTCTTGCACAATTTAACATAAAATGAATAAATAAATAAATAACAACAAAAAATAATAAAATTGTTTTTTTATAATAATTAAAAAAAAAGTAGTAACAGTAACAGAGTAACTTACTATCGCCAAGGGATGGGTTAACATCTGCCGATCGTGATCGCCCTCTCGTTCCAATATGTATTGATTGTTCAAATGCAGGCTGATGCCTATTGTGGCCAAGCCACATGGCAAGGCAGTGCCCGTTTTCAAGCTTATTAAATTAATTTTAGTAAATTGTCTACTGTTGTCTGTTTTATATGTTTCCCCTCAATATATCAGTTTTATCACCAATTTGTCGGTTGCTCTGGGTCATTGTATGGTGTTTGATGGTGGTTAGGCATGGCCCACACGAGACCATTAAAAAATAAAATGAAAAACTAAAATAAAATAAAAAGCTTACCGCCCGCCCCTATTTTTTTGGGCTCGTTACGGGAAACACGCATTCATTTTGTTTTGGCCTTATCGGATTCAATGATAATTTGGTATATTACTTTCTCCCACCAAAACACAGGTCAAGTTCAAATTTGAGTTCCGTCCGCCAATTTTTACCAGAGTTATGCCCCTTTTTTACCAGTTTCCGCCGACACGAGAGGGCGTATATTGCACGCCCAGCGTAGCTCTTGTTTGACGTAATTTGACTTAGAAAATCCCTGAAATTTGTTGTCCGGATGATAACTTTAGTTAGAGTGAACCGATTTCAATCAAATTTGGTGTGTGGGTTTATTAGGAGAAAAGACAGCTCAAGTTCGAATTTTGGTTCCGTCCGCCAATATTCACCGGAGTTATGCCCCTTATTTGACGTAATTTGACTTAGAAAATCCCTGAAATTTGTTGTCCGGATGATAACTTTACTAGAGCTAATCAGATTCAATGATAGTTTGGTATATTACTTTCTCCCACCAAAACACAGGTCAAGTTCAAATTTGAGTTGCGTCTGCCAATTTTTACCAGAGTTATGCCCCTTTTTTACCAGTTTCCGCCGACCCAAGAGAGGGCGTATTTTGCACGCCCAGCGTAGCTCTTGTTGACTTGTTCCCTTCTGTTCAGTTTCTATGTTCCCGTAATTTGCAGAAGATTAAATGCATAATTGAGGTGCTCAATGGGTGTGCATTACCAACTTCAACTGTAGAACTTCAATCTGTTCCAAGGTTACCCATGGCTGGTGAGGCCTAATCAGACTGAGGATGAATCTGGTGATGCTAGCCCGCCTTGCAGAATATTGTCATTAAATTCACCTTTTGGGGACCTCATTCTGCAGATGTCAGACACACTATATTCAGACTTGGCTGGCATATTATTTTCTTAACCAGGCTCACTCATACCGATGAAATCATACCCTGATTTTTCAAAGAAACATTGGGGGGTGTATATTGGCTTGAATTTGTCTTCTGTCTGTCAAGTGGTCCTTCCATCCATGAGTCTGTTGGGATGTCTATCCATCCATCTATCAACATTTGTTTTTTTCTTCTCCATATTAACGATCAAATATGTTTATATATCTTAGTATGCATGTTCCCTAGGTGACTCACAATCAGTTTGTTCAAATAAGTTCATCAGATCAAATAGGTGCAAAGCTAGGGCCATAACTCTTTCCCTCCATAGTAAATCTTTTAGGAAATGAGGTCCCCAGAGGGTGAATTCGTTAATGATATTCCACCTTGGGGGAATAGTGTCATTAAATTCACCTTTTGGGGACCTCATACACACCCCTCACCTGTATAGTTTTTGGTATCGATTGGTTGATCAGTTTGGAAAATAATTAACCCTGCACACAAATGCTATCTGATGCATCTAAGTCAAAACATTTTCTTCTGATCTGCCTCATATTTCTTACCTAGGTCTTTCTTAGCACGTTCTTCATCTGTATGGATTTTGGTATTGTTTATTTAACCCTTTCCACTCTTTTTAAAATATAATTCATCCAAGCCAGGATGACTCAAACATTTTTCATCTGATCGACACCAAATTTGGTATATGAATTTCTGACCCCTAAATACAGATCAAGTTTGAATATGGGTTTGATCCGATATATTTTAACAGAGTTATGACCCTTTATAACTCATATGTTTGTCATGTGCTATGAAAGTCTTTAAGAGAAGATTTCTCCATTGAGCACCCACTGTGTTATTGAATGAGATGATATAGCTATCTCACACCTGATTCTAAGGCCACAATGTTATCTCAAGCTTGTCTACTGCCATCAGAGATAATATATACTGCATGGCCATGTTATAATAATGGGACCTTATCTTAGCTGACAGCTGTTGATAAACACATCACAGATAATGTTTATTTGTTTCATTCATTTCAATTTAAATTATATTAATTCCCATGTGCTGTATTCTAGGCAAGTGTTATATTATGTTTATCTAGGCTATTAACTTCTTTTCATCTGTGATAATGATGTGTGGTATTTATGATTTCAAGGAACAATTATCAGAGATCAATGAATCTCATAGATTGGCATTGACATTTGGTTCAAATAGGGGCAGAGATAGGAGATTTGAAACTCCTGCACCCACCCTGTCTATGCTATGAATTCATGTTTGGTACTCATAATTTTGATATAAACTGGTATTATCAGTAAGGTTTTGATAAATTTCCAACAGTTGATGATCTTTTGTTCAGATAGGGTCAACTAGGGGAAAGGCCAGGGGCATACTTTCCCTCTATAGTAACCCTTGAAATGTTTTCTTTGAAAGAATCGCCAGGTCTATTTTGATAGCTCACATTTAATATTGAGACTCCTTTGGCAATTCATGATATGTCTTGGCAAGAACCAAATGGCCTACATGTTTTTTGCTTATATTTGGTATGAAATGATCTTGGGTGACAGGAATTCAGATTTGTGAAAATGGGATCACGGAATCAATTAAGGGCAGACTAAGGGACATAACTCTCCATAGTAATTCTTAAAACGTGTTTGCAAGAATTAGTTGGCATATTTAGCATGGAATGTTCTTGTTTGATTGAAATTCAGATTTGTTAAAATGGGGTCACCAGGTCAAGTAAGGCCCAAGCGAAAGTATTGTAATTCAATTGAGTATTTGTCACTAAAATCAAGCATTCTGATTGGCCGAGAGCGGCTAACTTTCGTTTTCGATTCACCGACATCGGCCGCTTCAGCGTGCATCAAATCTGAATGTAGCACGGTCAAATGTAATCGGCGCAGAACGAGTAGCGAAACGAGCACACCCGCGCGTTGTTGTCTATAGATACCGTTCATCGGCCACTTCAGCGTGCATCAAATCTGAATGTGGTACGGTACAATTTGATCGGCGCAGAACGGAGTAGCGAAACGAGCCAACCCGCCCCACAGGAAATGGTTACGGAGCAGTGTTCCGAGTAACGCAATGGACACACCCAATGATTTGTGCACGGTGACAACGGCGAAATGAAAGTCTCGATTCGTGTCATGAAAATGACTAAATGAAACTTTTTATACAGTTTTTTTGCAAATTCCTTGCTAGATTGAATTACAATGGAGATAAACGTACCCTGTTTCGTTGTACATTCTGGCAAGCTGGCTCGTTCACAAACTGTTTTCATGCTCGAATCCCAGAATGTACAACTCAACAGGGTATGTTTATCTCCTAATTATTTATGAACATTTATCAATTATCGAGTCCTTGTTCATGGGAATGGGAGTCTAAAAATGCATGTTCTAGTAGGACTTCGAGAGTTTTCAGGCTCTAAATTGTTGGCGCCTAATATCTTGACAAATTTAAATGGGTCTTTTCAGCCACATGTCCCGAGAAAAAAAATTGACCCCACCCCACCCCCAATAATACTTAATCCTATAGATAGGATTAAGTATTATTGGGGTGGGGTCAGTTTTTGTTTTGGGGGACCTGTGTGTTCAGCTGGGCCGTATTTGACTCTTTGGAATTCGACACAAAAATTGCAAAATAGGTAAAGTATATTCAAAGCGGACACAATTGCACTGTATTGTTATATGTTTTTATGCATGTTATGTTGTTATGCATGTCCCATTTCGTTTTAGATTATTTTTAGATTATTTTTTTGATTATTTTACTGTGAAATCCTCCCTGGGCCCATGCAGTCCAAAAACTCCCAATAAATAAATGTTGTTGTTTTGTACATATTTATTTCAATTCATTCGATATAATAACTGCATGAAGCGTGGTGAATGCAGACAATCGCGTAATTATGTGTCAGGTGACCGGGGGGGGGGGGGGGGGGGGTTATACCTGTATTTGGCAGGATCTGACTATATCATCAAATTTGTGTTTGGTTACACTTTGAAGTTTCCCCATGTTTACTGGTCATTTATTCGACAAAAACATCGTTATATTTAACGCATCTTATTGAAGAAAAACAAGAGTAGTTTGTAGTTCTATTTACGTTTTCCCGCCAATTTTCAAATCCCATTGATCCCTAATTATTCAATGTCCCGCCATTACCTTGTAAGGAGTAGGCGTGGCTTGGAGCAGCCCATTTGTTGGACCAGTCCACCCATATTAGGGAGTAGGGGTGTCAGGTAGCGTACCTTAGTGTCATTTACTAACTACTATTAAACAAGCACCTATTTATTATTTAGACAATCAGAAAAAAATGGACAGAATAAGCAGACTATTGAACCTTCGGACTATGGAACCCTCATACCATCGAACCCTATGACTATTTAACCCTCGAGATATTGCACCCTAGAGCTATTTCCTCGGACTATATATTGAACCCTCGAACTAACATCATATTACCGCGTCCCTGAATTAACTTGGATTGCATGCAGGTATACCGCATGAGTTACGCAGGGCCAGGGTGCGTGTTTTGCTACATTGATGACAAACGTCACTGAGAATAGCCCGAAAAGGTCCAGCAGCTTGCTACGTTGTAATTGTGTCTCATCGAAACGTTATGTATCGGTAAACAACCACCGGGACGTGCGCACAAAACGACATTTTTGGTTTTGGCCAGAGTAAAATTCGGTATCATAGTCATTTTAGGATGATGTCGTTTTATAACCCAACTGTTGTCTTTCTGACAAGTTAGAAAGGGTCATCCCAGTGGCGTAGAATCATTTATAAGCCTAAGCATGTTGTGTTGGAAAGTTGAAGTTGGAAAATTTCAACCTAAATTGTGTAAGGTTGAATTCAGGGGGGGGGGGGGGGGGGGGGTTGGCTTCAATTTCTCAGAAGGAGCTAAAGTCAATTTTTATATTAACCCTTTGAGTGCCAGGGGGCGATCTCATCGGCCCTAAACCTACAAAATAAGTCTGTTAAAGAATATAAGAATAAATTATTAAAATTGTAAAAAATTGTAAAAAAATAAATAAATGTTAGGCCAATGCATTCTCTTATATATGCGAGGCGACCTATGGTCGACTCGCATATATAAGAGAATGCATTGGCACAGGGTATATCGGTTGATACAAAAATCGACCTGGCACTCAAAGGGTTAAATATATTTGTTTTCACTGTTTTGTTAATTTTCTCAACAGACTGTACACAGAAAAGTATCATACTTGTGCATTTTAGGAATTCATGAATAGTAACAAAAAGACAAAGTAAAAAATATATGCGCTTCTGAGAATTAGGCCCTATGTTGACTCAGATCTTGGAAATACATTTTCATATTGCAAGGAATTTAGGTACCGGTATAGCATGTGTGTATTAATTAGTAGGTTTGTATGTTGTAACTATAGTTTCGAGTTGGGTATATACACCTGGTTTATGAGGGCAATACGGAGGGTCATTGCAGTGCAATGCATGGAGCGTTACGATATTGGGGGGGGGGGGGGGTAAATACCGAAGAGCTCGGAAGAGGTCACTGTGTTATATTCTTGGCACATTTATTCAGAAGTACTTCAAAATTGACATGCTGCTGCTGCCCTCAACTCCTCAAATCAAACAAACAAAACGAGTATTACACTATTGTGTTGCCGTTATAATTTCCAGATGTCGGGTTATTAATAGCAGGAAGACAGTACCGGTATAAATTTACCGTTTATCGTAGTTATCTGTTCCTTAATGCACTGCACTGTAGTTGAAGATCCTAACTCGAATTTGCATGCTATTGTGAGTGGATATCGCAATAAACATTTAATAATTACCCAGTAGAAATCCCACATGCAATTGTAAACGTCACAAAGAAAAATCTCCCAGTCACTTAAATCGTGAAATTAGACTGAGTCTGTGTTGATCGAAATTGTAGTGATATACGTGAAACGGCTATATAATAACCCATTTTGTTTTTAAATCTGCATGGTATGATTCCCCAAGTAAACAGTTTTTCTCTAACAGTAACGTCAACCATGACGTCACTATCGAAGAGTTGCACTAAAACTTCCTGTGGCAAAATTTTGCAGATAAGAATTTTTTTATTCCATAAATATATATTATATTTTGCTCTCTTCAGTCTATATTATATATGTATATATTTACCCCCCCCCCCCCCTTCCCGCCAAATAAATTAGCTCCATAATCACCACTGTTTAGTCAGTCTGATCGGCTGAAAAAATTTATGCAGATTCGTTGATATATAGGCCTATTAATACCTGTTGCGTGTTCGACAAGCTCAACGATTCGGCATAAACAAATTATTTATAGTTATACTGTATTTTCGGTAATGAAATTATTCATGTGTCAGCTTACATGTAGCCTATGTGTGTAACCTTGTCACCGCGGCCGTGACACGAATTGTATGACTGGTTAACCGCAAGCAACGAGAATATAATTATGATAACTCGGTGTAACAAGTCGTTACTATATATGTATCAGTCTATTGTAGCATTGTTACATCAAGGTCACAGCTGACCGGCGGCATCTTTGAACTTTACGACATCGTAATGACAATGCAACTAACATGACGTTTGACTACGTTTGAGCGTTAGGTGTCAATTTCGGTATCCGCGCAAACAGGAATTTGCGTGGGCAACTCGATCAAGTCAATAATCCGTGTCCAAGTTGGAATCGAAGCACGTGTTATGGAGGGTTCCCGTGCACAACAAATTTAAACCCCCACCTGTTACATTATAATTAGACGGTGACGCAATAGCGAGTTGATATACGCATTGGAGATTTTTTGACACAACCTGATCTTGTCAACTGCAAATCTTGTCAAGTTGTGTGTGCACACATATGTTGGTACATATATATATGTATATCATATAATACTATAAATTACTTTATTAAACATATACATGTACTTACTGGTATATTATACGTGCCTATATATGACTAAAAAAGATCACGTGATACCTTCAAATTCTCAGAATATTATTATATTTCCCTTACAAGTTGAGTATGCACGCTATGGCAATAGTCAGACTGTTGTAGCAGGGGGCTGAACTCTGTCATATATATCGTAGGCGACACAGGGCGTACATATTCAGGGATGTGCCAATACCCAAAATAGTCCCGGGCGGGAGGGTCATCGGTTCGATTGGGCGACCATGGTTCGCCCAATGGGAAGAAAATTTGGATTATTAGCGCCCGCAAACGCATTTTCCTTGCATTTCAGGTGTAAAATACACCACAAGGTCTCTGACAAATTATCATAAAATAGGGACATTTCATATTTAAAATTTGGGCGAACATAATTTGAAAGTCAGTGTAACTCACCCGGTATAAGTATCCTCTGCATATTCTTTATATAAATCCAATTATTTAACAAGTTAATCCAGTACAGTAAACTGAAACGGCGGCATTATATCAAAGGCTGTCTGGGAGAGAACTAACAACAGCGTCACACGAACACGTGCCAATCATCGCCTGAGTACTAATCGCGTCATGTCATATTTCCCACGTGATTTCCTTCTTTTTTCTATACACAGTGACGTATATTTACAATGTTTATACAACTTCTGTAACGTCACACTTTCATGGAATGGACATTTAATCGCCTATTCTTTCCGTCTGCTCACAGTTTAACCGCGCCGTGGAAGGGGGCGGTCCTTCAATTACTATACGCATGACCGCGTCTAACGTTTCCTCAACCATGCGGTTTCTGAGACATGATTTGAGCTTTTTACTTTTCGAAGTTTGAGTGAAAAATTTCAATAACGACATCGTTTTGGCTTAGGATCATTGAAACTGAGCATTCCAAATTCAACCCGGGACTTTTAACTCCAGCGCGTGACTTCAGAGGTCAGCACGCGCGGAAAGTATTTGATTATGTCGGCTCTTTGTAATATAATTCACCGGTCATCGCAGACCTTTTGACACCTCATTAATCAAGGCTCCCACGTGCTTTATAGGAGGCATTAAAATGCCACAGACGGCAACATGTCGTCGCTATCAGACATGCAAGATGTCGTTTTGAGTGGTGGGCGGCGCCGCCCGGCGTGAGCACATCCCTGATATTAATAACAACGCCCTACCGGCTATAATTAGTCGAACGCAATCAGTAATTGTGGGTATTGATCGCAGTGATCATCAGACGGATGGGCCGAAGATTGGTTTTCTATGGTGATTTCATGTAAAACACTCATGTACAAAATCCCAAATCGTGTGCACATACAATTGCCTACATCTTTCAATATTAAGAATGAAATTATTGTACGCCGTCAACCGGGGCTTTGAACGAAACAAAAACAAAATCTGCCGTGTTTCCTATTTAATATAAACTTAAGCGGAGTTTTAGGGGAAACTCAAACATGAGCGGATACATTGGAAGAAAACTCCGGTTGAAACTCGACCAAAAACTCCGATGAACATCGGAAGAAAACTCCGCTTGAAACTCCGCCAAAAACTCGATGAACGTAATAAAAACTCCCATTGGAAACTCCGTTATAACCCCGCTCAACGTCACAATAAACTCCGCCGTGTTTTACGCTATTTACCTGACCGGAAAGCGGAGTTTTTAGCGGAGAGCGGAGAAAAATACTCCGTTCTCCGGCGGATTTACCGCTTGCAATTTGACAAGGTCCCTAAAATATGGTCACCAGAGTCCCAGTCTTATCAGTCTTTGCAGTCTGGTGAGCGACCCCACAGTCTTTGACTGTCTTGTTTATAAGAAATTATAACACATTAAATCTTCAGAATGTCTTATTAAGCTTTAATACTGACAAGGAACTATATCTGCTGAAGTTGAGTATTAATCAATCTTTTTTTCTTTGGAACTTTGTAAATTTAAAAATTATATACAATCTTGATAACATCTATTAACCTCAGCCTCAGGACCATTGTGGAAATAAGTCTGCCTGTTTATGGGACAGACTTTTCAATGTTATCCTGGGTGCGAATACACCTCAATACCACTTCTCTAAAACAGTTTTCTCAATGTTATTCTTATATCAATCATAAATATTGCATAGATTGCATGTTATTGTCACGTTTGTACCCTTGGTTATGTAAACAAACATAAAAAAGTTACGTTTATAGACAAATGCTGGGAACTAACATATCGTCCAATGAAATATTCCGTTGCACTGTGGAATGCGTAGATAAAATTATTGGCGCAATCAACATTCGCATTCAAATCACACCAAATTGTATTTTAATTGACCCATTAACAGAAAAAGTGTACATATTATAATTGTTCTCGCTAAGAGATGTCAATTTTTAAATCCAGTTAGTATTTTCTACTAACCTATATATGGTCATACTTAACAAATAAGGATATTATTATAAGAAATATTACGATGAATCGTATTGTAAGTGTAAACGCACCAAATTAGGGGTTTTGCAACCGACGTAATGTGCGCAAATCTAAACAAGGGAATGGCATAATATCATGACTCATCTTATAAACAATCCACTGCGCTTTTTGTGAGAAACTAAACAACAGTTGACCTGTATTTTCTCAGACACAAAACGTGTTTTGTGAATAATATCATTATGCTATACTATTAGTATATTCTTGAGGAAATTATCCTAATTTGATCATGTTATTTCTAAATTATAACCTACAACGAAGGAAAATTTATATATTTTCTCTTTATCAACTGCTGTATACAAGCATATTGTAATACTTATACTACATGATCTAATTAATTTGTGAGACCTTTTGTAATTTATATTTTTTACATCGCACCAAATAAAACTATCTATTTCGGAAATACGTCATCAAAATTCAATAAAAAAAAATAGATTTTTTTTATAACAATTGCTGTGTCTGTGTTAATTGATTTTAAGGTGTGGTTTATTCGGGTAATAGCACGTACAGCCATAGCCAAACTCTGGTCTATTAATGACAAAAGAAAGAAATCAAATTTAATTTGGACTTAGGTTTAACAAACTTCAACATTGTCAACATTGACAATCAATTAAAAACAAATCATTATAATCTTTCCTCTATAAAAAAGACACTTTCATCAATCGACATCTTCTAGAGTACTATAGTAGATACTTAGTAATGTTGAAATAGCAAACAATAGGCTATATAATAATTGAGACATAGTCATTATTTATTCCCAATGCAATCTTCGATATTGGTTCCACAGGTATAAACTTTGATATTAACAATGGCAAACAGCAAATGAAAATGCTGAAGCACCTCTAGTCTATCCGCATATATGTCCACAGCTATTATATAGGCTGGAAACGGGAGGGTGTAGTCAAACACAGTTGGTTCAACAGGCAAGCTCATGTTGAATAACCAACTCTGACTCACATAGCCCATAACAGACAATATGGCCAAATTCAAGATTTGAAAATGTCATGCATTCTTTGACTAAAGGAATAACATTTGTTATAGTCATGTGTACTACATGCACAATCTACACAAGAGGGAGCCTGAACACGGTCACTACAGACTACAAGTTATCTGGTACTTTTGTGCATGTAACCGAATGGACTTCAGCAGTGAACATGATAAAGTAAAAATCTATAAAAAAAAATTGCAAGTAGAAATTTATAGCATTTTTCCAGCGATTCAGAAAACTGAAAATCACGATAATGATTCTCCCCAGATTTTAAGAATCAAGGGACCCCAATATTTACTAGAAAATTTGTTAACATTTTAGCTAACCTGAGATTAAGTCTCCGGTGGAGCTATTGTCATCACTTCTCATCTGTTGTCTGTTGTCTGTCCGTCCATCCATCCATCAAGAATTATCTTCTTCTCCAGAACCATAAGACTGAATGGGTTCATATTTGGTGTCGATTTCCATAGGTGACTCACATTCAGATTGTTCAAATATGGTCACCAGGTCAAATAGTTGTGAAGCCAGGACCATAACTCTTTCAACCATAGTAATCTTATCTTAAAACGCCTTCTTCTCAAGAACCATCATGCTGATTAAGCTTATATTTGGTATGGAGGTTCCTTGTGTGACTGGGATTCAAATTTATTCAAATGGTCACCAGGTCATATATGGGCAGATTCAGGGACATAACTTTTTTGTTTAGATTGTCTATAGGGCCTAAACAAAAATTAGCTGCTTCTGCTAACCTGACCGACCCATGTTCAAAACTGCTGACACTAATTTTTCACAACTGTAATTTAAATTTTGTCCATCATTTCTTTGCTTTTATTTGCAAAATCATCTTCCATTTTCTATTAGTTGCAGTCATTAATTTAATACAATGAGTCATTAGCCTAATTTTCTGTGAAAATCATGCTAAAATACACATCAAACTGGGGTTAATGGGCAACAAACATCCAAAAAATGCAAATTTACGTGGCTAAACGGACTACCTCGAATATAGGGAACATTGAGCAAAAATAAAACAAAGTCTTCACAATGTATATATATGGTCTTACGTTTCTCTCATATGCGCCTGTATCTTTCCAGCGTTTTGTGGGTGGAGTCAGAACATGGGTTTGTGCAACAAATCAGTCAAAATCCACAATGTGTCAAGCAACAGTTACTGTAGTCAAAGATAAATGCGTTCCTGGAATAGTTGGACATAACCACGATGGAGATACTGTTATACAGAAATCATGTTCTACTATCACACAGTTGGTAAGTTCAGCTTTTCATTTCCATCCTGACTTGTTCTGCCAGTTTTAACCGGACGTGTATGCTGTTTATTATACCCCCACAACTTTGTCCAAGCTTGTAGTCGATTATTTTTCAGTCTATTTGTTTACCATGGGAACCTATATATCTGTGATTATGAGGTCCATCGGACTTGTTTTAGTGGAGTTATTCCCCTCTTTATATGCCTGTTTTTTAGTCGAGTTTTTTTTCCAAAACTCGACTTATAGTTTGATGAGGGACGGCGGGCGGGCGGCGGACGGGCGGCCTGTTTTGCTTATAACTCAACCGTTATAACTCGTCCGCACATTTATTACAGAGTTATGGCCCTTTGCCATTTTTCACTGATTTTAGGCTCGTTAGCGTGATAACTTCAACAAACGTTATCCGATTTGATTGAAATTTGGTATATAGGTGTCTCCCAAGAATATCTCGGATGAGTTCGAAAACCAGCCTGGTCCGATAAAATTTGATAGAGTTATGGCCCTTAATTAGTCATTTTTCACGAATTTTCAGCTCGTTAGCGCGATAACTTCAACAAACGTTATCCGATTTGATTGCAATTTGGTATATAGGTGTCTCCCAAGAATATCTCGGATGAGTTTGAAAACCAGCCTGGTCCGATAAAATTTGATAGAGTTATGGCCCTTAATTAGTCATTTTTCACGAATTTTCAGCTTGTTAGCGCGATAACTTCAACAAACGTTATCCGATTTGATTGAAATTTGGTATATAGGTGTCTCCCAAGAATATCTCGGTCGAGTTCGAAAACCGGCCAGGTCCGATAAAATTTGATAGAGTTATGGCCCTTAATTAGTCATTTTTCACGAATTTTCAGCTCGTTAGCGCGATAACTTCAACAAACGTTATCCGATTTGATTGAAATTTGGTATATAGGTGTCTCCCAAGAATATCTCGGACGATTTCGAAAACCGGCCTGGTCCGATAAAATTTTATAGAGTTATGGCCCTTAATTAGTCATTTTTCACGAATTTTCAGCTTGTTAGCGCGATAACTTCAACAAACGTTATCCGATTTGATTGAAATTTGGTATATAGGTGTCTCCCAAGAATATCTCGGATGAGTTCGAAAACCAGCCTGGTCCGATAAAATTTGATAGAGTTATGGCCCTTAATTAGTCATTTTTCACGAATTTTCAGCTTGTTAGCGCGATAACTTCAACAAACGTTATCCGATTTGATTGAAATTTGGTATATAGGTGTCTCCCAAGAATATCTCGGTCGAGTTCGAAAACCGGCCAGGTCCGATAAAATTTGATAGAGTTATGGCCCTTAATTAGTCATTTTTCACGAATTTTCAGCTCGTTAGCGCGATAACTTTAACAAACGTTATCCGATTTGATTGAAATGTGGTATATAGGTGTCTCCCAAGAATATCTCGGACGAGTTCGAAAACCGGCCTGGTCCGATAAAATTTGATAGAGTTATGGCCCTTAATTAGTCATTTTTCACGAATTTTCAGCTCGTTAGCGCGATAACTTCAACAAACGTTATCCGATTTGATTGAAATTTGGTATATAGGTGTCTCCCAAGAATATCTCGGTCGAGTTCGAAAACCGGCCAGGTCCGATAAAATTTGATAGAGTTATGGCCCTTAATTAGTCATTTTTCACGAATTTTCAGCTTGTTAGCGCGATAACTTCAACAAACGTTATCCGATTTGATTGAAATTTGGTATATAGGTGTCTCCCAAGAATATCTCGGACGAGTTCGAAAACCGGCCTGGTCCGATAAAATTTGATAGAGTTATGGCCCTTAATTAGTCATTTTTCACGAATTTTCAGCTCGTTAGCGCGATAACTTCAACAAACGTTATCCGATTTGATTGAAATTTGGTATATAGGTGTCTCCCAAGAATATCTCGGTCGAGTTCGAAAACCGGCCAGGTCCAATAAAATTTGATAGAGTTATATAAATGGCCCTTAATTAGTCATTTTTTCGCAAATTTTCAGCTCGTTAGCGCGATAATTTAACAAACATCATCCTATTTGATTGAAATTTTGATATATAGGTGTCTCCCAAGACTACCTCGGACGAGTTAGAAAACCGGCCCGGTCCGATAAAATTTGATAGAGTTATGGTCCTTAAGTAGTCATTTTGTACGAATTTTGAGCTCGTTAGCGCGATAACTTCAACATACGTCATCCGATTCAAATAAAATTTGGTATATAAGTGTCTTCCAATAATATCCTGGACGAGTTCGAAAACCAGCCTGGCCCGATAATATTTTATAGAGTTATGGCCCTTAATTAGTCATTTTTCGTGAATTTTTAGCTCGTTAGCGCTATAACTTCAACAAACGTCCTCCGATTTGTTTAAAATTTGGAATAGACATACTTGCCAAGAATATTTCGGACGAGTTCGAAAACCAGCCTGGCCCGATAAAATTTGATGGAGTTATGGCCCTTAATTAGTCATTTTTCGATTTTACCTATTAATTATTCTACCGATACTGATGCACACCATTTGGCGGTAGCCACCGGCGATAAGCCACCGAAAACGAGACACAGCATCTCTGATGCCACCTCTTGTTTTTAGCTCACCTGAGACGAAGTCTCCGGTGGAGCTATAGTCATCACTCCTCGTCCGTCCGTCCGTCTGACCGTCCGTCCGTCCGTCCGTCCGTCCGTCAACAATCATCTTCTTCTCCAGTATCATAAGGCCAAATGAGTTCATATTTGGTGTGGATGTTCCCTGCTTGACTCAGACTCAGATTTGTTAAAATAAGGTCACTGAGTCAAATAGTTGCGAAGCTAGGGCCATAACTCTATCCCGCCATAGTAATTCTTAAAACAACTTCTTTTCAAGAACAATCAGGCCTATTTAGCTTATATTTGGTATGGAAGGTCCTTGAGTGACTGGGGGTCAGATTTGTTCAAATGGGGTCACTGGGTCAAATAGGGGCAGAATCAGGGACATAACTCTATTCTCCCTAGTAATTATTAGAATGACTTCTTCTCCAGAATCATCAGGCCGATTTAGCTAATATTTTGTATGGTGGGTCCTTGTGTGACTGGGGTTCAGATTTGTTCAAATGGGGTCAGTGTGTCAAATAGGGGCCGTGTCAGGAACATAACTTTAAATTTTTTTTTTTTTTTTTTTTTTTTTAAATATTGTTAAATTTAAATCCTTGCTCAATTCAAATCACAATTCAAAATGAACCAATACAAAAATATTTTTTTCATTTTAACCCCTGATTTTTTGTATTTTTTTAGACACAAAACACCCCATTCCACCCCTTTCCCTCCTCACCCCTCTACACCCCTGTCCCCACTACCACCCCCCCCCCCATCTGCGTAGCCCTGCACCCACTGCAGTCAAGAAAAAATTAATTAGAAAAACTGACACCTTGTAACATCCATAAAGTATGGTATTAGCCCCAGACAGAAAGAGTTAATAACAGTCATCAATTCAGATGTTATCTAGCTGGCTGACAGCTAGGTGTAAACAGTCATGCTCTGTGTGTATCATTAACATATCATATCAAAACAAAATGCTGTATGTCTGACATTTGCAGAATGAGGTCCCCAGAGGGTGAATTTAGTGATGCTACTCTGCACAGTAGGCTAGCATCACCAAATACACTCTCCAGGGACCTCATTCTGCTTAGGCCTCATCTTCAGGGAAGTATACATGTCTTAAATTGACATTTCTACTTACTTTTTCCCTTCTGTTCAGTTTCTATATTCCCTAATTTGCTGTCAGAAGATAAAATTGATAATTGAAGTGCCCAATGGGTGCACATCACCAATTAACTGGACAACTTCAATCTGTTCCTATGTCTCCCATGGCAGTTGAGGCCTAAGCATAATGAGGTCCAGAGAGGGTGAATTTGGTGATGCTAGCCCACCTTACAGGATTGCAGCACTAAATTCACCCTTTAGTGACCTCATTCTGCAAAAGTCAGACACTATATTCAGGCTTGGCTGTTCCACTATTATATTCTTAACCACCACCTATCCAGTTGTACTCATTATACCCTGATTTGCAAAGAAAACTTGGGGGGGGGGTATATTGGATTGAATTTGTCTATCAATTTTGTTCTTCTCCACATACATATTAAAGACCGAAATGGTTTATGTATTTTGACTCACATTCAGATTTGTTCAAATGAGTTCATCAGGTCATATAGGTGAGAAGCCAGGGCCATAACTCTTTCCCTCCATAGTAATTCTTCAGAAACCATCAGGCCTATTTAGCTTTTGGTATGGAGATGGGGATGGGGATTCACATTTGTTCAAATAAGGGCAGAGATAAGAGATTTAACTCTCAACCACCCACCCTACCTGTATGTATGCTGTTTGATACTGGTATAATAATATATAGATTCCTATTGATTTCTAAGCTACCTGGGTGGAGGCAATGAGGCTGTAGATTTGATTTTTCAACCAGTAACAGTCCACATTTTCCTACTTCGGGTTAAACTGTTCGACCGAAATCGCCACAAATGTTAACAGGTCTATTTTGCTGATATTTAGTATGAAGGGTTCTTTGGTGTCTGGTATTGAAATTTATTCAGATGTGGTCACCAGGTTAAATAGGGTGGGACCAGGGACATAACTGTATGTCTCTATAGTCATTCTTAAATTGTCTTCTCAAGAGAGGTTGGACTATTTAGCTTACATATAGTATGGATGATCCTTTAGTGACTGATATTCAGATTTGTTAACATCAGGTCAACCTGTTAAGAAATGACGGGGGGCTATGGGGAGTTAACAATTTTGTGTTTAAAAAATCATTGAAATACCAAATTCATTAAAACATCTTCCTTGGAACTACCTAACTGATTAATCTGACATACATGTATGGTGTTTTGGGTCCATGGATAAATGGGCTTCAAACATGTCTAAATGGTTTTATAAAAAGGTGCTTGTGAGATTGGAAATTTCCAAAAATTGAGAAAGTTTGAGATGTCGGTTGTGAAATATTCCAACCCAAGACTTGGGAGTCTGGAGCCCGGTTGGGAGGGGACTTGTTGAGCTGGAGGAGGGGGGTGATCAGTAGTGAACAGTGGGCAATTTCATGGTGGATATTCACCTTGAAATTACCCACTGTACACTACTGAAGCCTCTCTAGCCACATATCGTGTTTAGATCTACTTTTTTCAAAGTGCTTATGAAAAGTTCTGACTGTTGTGGTCTCCAGAGTCCCAGTCTCATCAGTCTTTGCTGTCTGGTGAGCGACCCCACAGTCTTTGACTGTCTTGTTTATGTTATTGTTCTGTCCATCCGTCTGCTTTTTTCGTTTCCGTATGATAACTTTAGTAAGTCTGATCTGAATTGAATGAAATTTGCTATGTGAGTTTACAAGCACAAAATGCAGGTTGAGTTCAAATTCAGGTTCCGTCCACCAATTTTCACCAGAGTTATGGCCCTTTGTTAATATTACCATGGCCATATTTTGCCACACCCTAGCGATGCTCTTGTTAATCTTTGAAATCCTATGCAACCCTGTAATTTTGTCGGAGCTTATATTACTTCATTTATAGGTTTTTGTTTTGAAACTTTCGACAATTACTAGCCATCATCCGAACCTGTGCACCTGCAATTATCAGATCCAACCAAGCTATTTCAATAAAGTAAAACCTCTTTCTGTTTAGAGAGGTGTTCTGTTTAAAGAATATTGCACCATCATCGAAATATATTGCTGCCATTACCAAGAGTGAAAAGACACAGACACTGCATTATGTGTTAATGTGAATTTATTGAATATACTATAAAAAACTTCTATTTTTGATTGGTCATTTGCTAGCTAATTTTTAGTAGGACCAACAACATAAGATTGTCTGTTTCCGCACATCTTTCGACCCTAAAATTTACTGTTTAAAATTTTAACAGATTTGAATGATTTTTATACGCCCTTTTGAAAAAAAGGCCGTATTATAGTATTGGTCTGTCCGTCCGGGCGGGCGTCCGTCCGTCCGTTAACCTGTTGTCCGGATGATAACTTTAGTTAGAGTGAACCAAAATTAGTAAATTTTGGTATGTGGGTTTATTAGCCGAAAAGTAAGTTCAAGTTCGAATTTGGGTTCCGCCCGCCAATTTTCACCGGAGTTATGCACCTTATTTGACGTTTTTTTACTTAGAAAATCCTTGAAATTTGTTGTCCGGATGATAACTTTAGTATACTTTATCGGAATGAATCCAAATTTGGTATATTACTTTCTCCCACCAAAACACAGGTCAAGTTCGAACTTGGGTTCTGTCCGACCATTTTTGGCAGAGTTATGTCCCTTTTTCGACTCAGAAAATTCAGTTTTTCTTATGTTTTTTGGTTTCCGGATGATAACTCGATTTGGAATGTTTATACGCAAAACCCGTTTTTTTGTGGATTACATATATCGAAATACAGCTCAAGTCCGAATTTCGTTTTAAACCGATAATTTTTGCGAGAGTTATGGCCCCTTTTTTTACGTAATTTGACTTAGAAAATCCCTGAAATTTGTTGTCCGGATGATAACTTTAGTTAGAGTGAACCGATTTCAATCAAATTTGGTATGTGGGTTTATTAGGAGAAAAGACAGCTCAAGTTCGAATTTGGGTTCCGTCCGCCAATTTTCACCGGAGTTACGCCCCTTATTTGACGTAATTTGACTTAGAAAATCCCTGAAATTTGTTGTCCGGATGATAACTTTACTAGAGCTTATCGGATTCAATGATAATTTGGTATATTACTTTCTCCCACCAAAACACAGGTCAAGTTCAAATTTGAGTTGCGTCCGCCAATTTTTACCAGAGTTATGCCCCTTTTTTACCAGTTTCCGCCGACCCAAGAGAGGGCGTATTTTGCACGCCCAGCGTAGCTCTTGTTGGTATGTGAGTTCATAAGAAGAATTTTTGAAACAAGCTCTCAAATTATGCCCAGTCATACATTTTTACCAGAGTTACGGCCCTTTGATTGTAATTATTTGGCATTGCAATTTAAATTTTAAGCCCCAACTAAAACAAATATTAACCAATCTCAAACAATTATTTTTTAGCATATTTTGAAAATACCTATCCACAAATTTGCCCACCTAGATGGAGATACCGCCTTCAGCAACTGTTTGTTACATATTATAATGGTGTATAATATGCATGATTTTTATGTCAGACCACTGCAAAAATGCATTTATTGAAGCGAAATATAACTATGTCATAAGCAATATTGTCAGTTCCTTTGAATATCAGGTAGTTGCCTAGCAACCGTTGCTAAGCAGTGATCGCTTGATGATTCTTACCTATCTTATAATGATCACAGCTCTACCAGAAATATCCACGCATAGTTTCAGGTAGATAGTATGTAAGTTACAACATTACTAACTTCAGCAGGCATATATATGCCTATAATATAGTAAAAAACATGTAGGGCCCACTCGGTGCAGGGAACCAGTGTTGAAGGGGTTAAAAGGTGTATCTCTTCATTGATACAGGTTTGTACAACTGAATTGAATTCTCTAACTTTCAATACAGTGTTTACAGGTGACGTCACGCATCCCAGTGTGCATAGCGGCAGCGGCCATGACATGGGTAATGATTATGTAAACAATCGCCAGATACGCACAGGATTCTAATAATATTTTGTGTTTTATCGTAATTAATCATGCCGCATAACTGTTTCGTTGAGGGTTGTTCACACACAAGCAAGGAGAAGGATGAAAACGACAAATCTATCTGGTCTTTTCACGCAATACCTTCGATAATTTCGCACCAAGGACAAAAAACTTTCCAATTTTCCGAACGCTGGCATACAGCTTGGATCGCTAAACTTGACAGAGTGAAAGCGGTTACAAATCATTCCGAAGTTTGTTCCTGGCATTTCATAAACGGTAGGTATTAATATTTATTATTGACTTCGTATTTCCCATGCACCAGTAATATATTGTTTTTTTTTTTAGCATAAAGCTTCGTGAATGAATGTATTGAAAAATACTCGCAACCATAAAGTCCAAATAATTATATTTATATATATTTTGTTTTTTTCGTAAGGCCAAAACAAAATGAATGCTTGTTTCCCGTAACCCGACCGCCTTCAAAACCCCCCGACCAGAGTTCATTTTTTTTGTTTTACCTTGGGGGGAGGGTAACGGTTGGGGATGAATATAAACCTACGAGTTTCTAACTATTAATATTTTCAATTGCATCCCCTCTCCCTTGGGACCACTACCAAACTTCAACTTTTGTTGAATTTATCATTTGCACCCCCTAGGGCCCTACCCATTGGATGCCAACTAAATTTTCATCTATTTTATTTGGGGCTGATGAATTGCCAACTTGTCCATATTGCATATTTTAAGTATTAATTTATCATGTTTGAAGTTTATATTTAATTTTACATTTACTTAATATTTTGGATTTCCAACTATCGAACATATAGGCATCAAATTTTTAACCACACCCCTGCCATTGATCCAAACCAAACTTGGTAGATCTATGTATTTGATAAAATCATATCAAAATACAGATCATTACGTTCATATATGAATTTCTTTGTTTGATTCAAACCAAACTTGGTATCTAGTTCAATCGGGTAAAAATAAAGGTCAAGTTCACACCATATGGGTTATTTTTACAGAAGTCTCAGTTATATTGTATGCCCCCTTCTCAACTTAGAAAAATCACTGGCTTTGACTACACATGTGGTGCACCACTGCTCCCACCTGACGATAGCCAGTCTGCAAGGATGGTGGTGTGGCGGGATATTGTTTGTCGGTCTCCAATAGAATTGGGATATTATGGGGCAGCCTTTGGGGCCATTGATACCTGTGCCCATTGTGCAGGTCCCAATGGGGACGTAAAAACATCTCTGAAAAAACATTACAGGACAGTTTTCCCTATTTGTATTAATTGTTTTAATGCAAGGCTGATGCCTGTTGTGGCAAGGCAGTGCCTGTTTCAGGTTTATTAAAGTAATTTTAGTAAACTGTCTACTGTTATCTGTTTTATATGTTTCCCCTCAATATATCAGTTTTATCAGGTTTTATCACCAATGTTTTGGTTTCTCTGGGTCATTGTATTGTGTTTGATGGTTGTTAGGCATGGCCCACATGAGACCATAAAAAATAAAATGAAAAGCCTACCGCCCGCCTCTATTTTTGTTGGGCTCGTTACGGGAAACACGCATTCATTTTGTTTTGGCCTAATGTGTGTAATGTAAACATGAGAAAGATTTTGCAAGTTTTTCCAGAAATTTGGCACAAACATAAATTGTGCTCAAAATGGCATTGTTATCCAATATTTAATTTGCTAGCATAGTTTGTGCTCATTTGTCAGATTAAAACAAACATATATATCATCAGTCATTCTATTTAATATCAAGTCTCTGTTCTTACCATATAATAGTACCGTTAGATGTAATTTCTTAAACTTTTCCAGATACATGCGGATTGTAAGATCATGATCACACCCCTAACTTAAAAAAAATAGTACGATGGACATGCCATACCAAAACATTAAAGGGACATACATGGATATACTAAAGATGACAAACTTCTGGGCATCGCATACTGATATATGCCTACATATGCATTCTAATGCCATTTATTTTTTATCCCACTAGGTAAACCGTCAGACCTGTATGATTCTAAATATGTATGATCGTTAAATATGAAGTTGATGGAGCATGATGTGAATCAAACACCACTTAGTTTGGAAAAAGTTGGCAGACATCATCGAGTCAAACGGAGACGACTGACATTGGAAAAGTTTGAGATGGCAAAAACTTTGATCAACCTGGCAACTCCTCAACTTTCACAGGATGCACCCATGGACTGTGAACAACCAACCATACATATACAAGGCAGCCGTTGCAAATTCATTCTGTTAGGCAGTCTTGAGACTGGTAAAGTGGGAAGTGATTCAAACATTCCGAAAAACATACGAGATGAAATGCAGAATTTGAGGGAATAAGTAAGGTGCTACAAAAATGAGGTGAAAAAGATAAGTTATACACCCGAATCATTCCAAGGAGACGACAACAAAGTTAGATGCATCACAGATTTCCCTAGTTTCTTTGTGTTGATGAAATTTTCCATTTCTGTGAGCGAAATATGTCAGAGGGTAGGATGAATTGTCTAACCAAATTTGAGCGATTCATTGTAGTCTTCATGAAATATCGTATGAATCTCGAATTGGAATTTCTTGGGTATATGTTTGGTGTTTCAGTTGCGACGATTTCGCGAACATTTCACTCTATAACCCACATGCTCTACAATGGATTTGAAGAACTTATTCGTTGGCCTGGACGTGAGGAGCTACGAATGACAATGCCAGAACAGTTCAAACATTCATTTGGATTGAGGGTTGCATCAATAAATGCTTTGAAATGTTCACGGACAGACCATCAAATCTGCAGGCAAGAGCTGAAACGTGGTCCCAGTATAAACATCACAACACTATAAAGTTCCTCATAGGAATTACCCCACAAGGTACAACATCATTTATTTCAGATGCCTACGGGGGACGATGTAGTGATAAATTTATCACGGAAGACTCTGGGTTTCTGGAAAAGCTCTTACCAGGTGACCTAGTGCTTGCAGACAGAGGGTTTGATGTTCAGGAATCTTTCGGACTGAGATGTGCTGAAGTGAAAATACCAGCTTTCACAAAAGGGAAATCTCAACTGAGTCCTCTTGACATTGAAAAGACACGAGAAACAGCAAATGTCAGAATCCATTTGGAAAGAGTGATTGGACTTGTGAAAAATAAGTTCACTATTCTCCATGGAGCAGAAAAAGGATTTGCGAGGATGGTGATGGGCTCATCCGAAGATCGCCCTTTACTTTTTTCTTAGTCTCCATGTCTGTGTGGCTCAGGTGGATCAGGTGGAGTGGGACTTAGCTGCTGTTGGATTTTTTCTTTTACTTTTTCTTGTTTTCTTTTCGTTTCTTTTTTGGTGGTGAAGGCTCGTCTTCATCTGATGTGTCTTCCTCGTAGTTGCCGAAAATTTCACGTACCGTGAGAGGTCTATGTATGGTAGCCTTCTCTTGGGTTGAGGGTGAAGGCTCATCTTCGTCTTCGATGTCACTACCTCTCATGGATCCGGCGGCTTCTGCTTTGGTTGGGGACAAAGGCTCCGGCTCGATATACTCCGGAGTCTTCGGGACGAAGTCAGAGGGGTCCTCGTCATCCTTGTCTGGCCGTGGTGGTGATGTTGGTTCCACCTCCTGGACAGACTGGGCCGGGATCTCAGCTGTATGGGCGGAGTCGACTGGTGAAGTTTCCGTCGACTTTTTCGCTTTCCATGCTGCGAGTCTCTCGGCATCTCTCTTTTTCCTCGATGGTGTTTTCTTCTTCTTCTTCATCTTTTGTCTAGGCTTCCGTGCTGATCTGGTATTATCTGATCCACTCCCGGTAGGGAGCCCTGAAAAGGGCTTTGCCGGGCCGGACTGGAAATCCAGAATCAACTGGTATCCGCCTTTGTGAGCGTGGAGTGACCAGCGCAGACAAGGCGTGACATGCATGGCGTCCAGCATATTGGTGACACTAATTGGGATTAGCGGTGGCGAGTTCGTCCTGAGAGGTGGCGATCCAAGCTCTCTGGAGGTCCAACTGCGAATGATGATGTTGTTGTTGGGTCGTTTCCGGCCGAAGGCCGAGTAGGATGGTCGGACTGCAGTTTGCACGTCCCTTCACCCTATTTGATTATTCGATGGGGATGGATCTTGTGGCTGTCGTAGTTACTGTGGTTGGCGGCGGAAGCGTGGTGGAGGAGTCAGGTGCTGTCGAGTTTATATGGGTCTGTCTGTTGCGTCTAGTTGTAGGATGGACTTCGTCTTTTTCGTGGTGAGCAGTTGGTTTCTAACTTGGAGTTCTAGGAGGAGTGGGCTGTTGTCTAGTCGTGATAGTGTCATGTTTCTGAGTTCCATCAGTCTTTGCTTGATTGTAGGTATATTCGCTGCGTCGTGGAGGGCGTTGATCGGTGTCCACGATGATTTGCGGAGGGCGATGCGGAGGGCTTGGTTTTGGACTTTCTGTAGTTTTTCAATGTAGGTCTTTGGGGCTGCTGTGAGGATGGCGGCACCGTACTCCATGACTGGTCGGACATAGATTTGGTAGAGGTTGATGAGGGTTTGGCAGTTGGTTCCCCAGTCTGTTCCCAGGAGTCATCTTAGCAGATTTGTTCTTTTTCGGGCTTTATCTGCTATCTTGTTGATGTGAGGAACAAAGGTCATTTGCTGGTCTAGTGTTATTCCTTGTAGGATCGCTTGTTATTCCTTGTAGGATCGCTTGGTTGGATGGTTGGATTGTCTCGTTGTCTACCTTGATGTTGATGGATTGTGTTGTTTTTCTTCTATGGAATATGATGAGTTGGGTCATCTCAAGAGACGGAAAGTATGTTTTTCGCAAGTCATGGATTACCCAAATGAATTTATGTTTTTTTTTTTTTTTTTTTTTTTTTTACATCGTGTTCAAGGAAGGTTATAATGGATTATGATACTTTCCAGCAGGGTAAGCATATGTTCCATATTTTATCATAATACAGTAAATATGAAATGGCTAGCAATATTCTGGCTTAGCTTATGTGTGTGTTTATGGTGCATATATTTTCCAGCCAGTGAAAAGAGGGGGGGGGGGGGGTCAGTTTTGGTGGACCAAATATAGGTCTTCAGTATGGGACTCAGTTATCTAACAGTCTGATTTAGAGTGCGAAACATAAGTTCCAAATCGGAGACAGTGTGAGAAATATACATATGAATATATACACACAACGACCAACTAATGATACTTTCCAGCAGGGTAAGCATAGGTTTGATATATTCTGATGTATATACAGTAAATCTAATCTGAAATGTATAATCTATATATTAGATGAGATAGCATTATTTTGGCTTAGTTTATAGATCTGTATGTTTATGGTGTATACATTGACCAACCAGTGGAATATTGGCGGGGGGGTCGTTTTCGGTAGACCAAATATAGGCCTTTAGTATGGAACTCAATTAGCTAACAGCCTGACTTATATAGAGCGTGAAACTTCAGAACCAAAACAGGGATCATGGGGGAAATATGCATATATATATATGTACACAACGACAAACTAGCTGATGGTGGTCGATGACTCATTGAAAGGTCGCAGCAGTTAGTTTACCCGCTCCTCCAGGGCATCAATGTGTCTGAATGTTGTTAGTTTCAAGACGTCAGCACCCTGGGCCTCTCTTGCATAAATGTTCCCATCGAATGTCCAACATTCAGCGATTTTCGAATTTTGCTTTAGTTTCTGTGCTCGTTGAAATTTTTTAGCACGAGTTCTTGTAAGGTCCTCATTAATGAAGAGGGGTCCCAGGTATTCATGAACACCGAGGTTTTTCAGTTCACGTCGCACATCATAAACAGACTTTCTCACACGATAGTAAGTTAGGCGGAATATGATTTGCCTTGACGGAGCTGGAGTGGTTTTAACATCTATAGGTTTTTTGAATGGGCCAACTCGGTGACTGCGAAAGACATTTTTTGGCTTCAGAGGGATTCCAAGTTTATGGATGACTTTGAGTACGATTGAGTCGGTATCTTCTCCGCTTTTTTCTGGTATACCAGACAATCGTAAGTTAGTATGCCGCCCGTACTGTTGGAGGTCATCGATCTCGGCGCGAAGTTCGTATTCAACTTCCTGGTGTTTATCATTTGCAGTTCAGAATCAGAAAACAATTTCAAGTTTGTCAAGTCACGTTTACCAGGAAAAGCAGAATTTAAACGCTGCAGATTTGATCCATCATACAGTTAATTCATTCATAGGTCAATAGTACATGTAATAATAAGGTTCGATCTCACCAAAATACTGTCTGTGAAACTTGTCCCCATTCAAAATTCAAGATGGCGGCTGTTGTTTACAATCATCTAGAAACAGTTTGTTCCTAAAATTCGTCTAATCTGAGCGCCGAATCCAATATTTTTTCAAATAGTGTAATATATGTACATCGGAACACAAATTGACATATTTTCATACAGGAGTTGAGCATTTAAACAAGAAAACTTAAAAGATCTCCATCGAACCAAAAGCGAATTTTTTAGCGACCCGCCATGCAAGGGCAGATAATTCTAATTTCATTAGTTGATACCGGTTGTTAAAAATGTTCATATATTTGTATTTCAATGAAAACAGATTAAAGATATCCGCTTACTTCTGTTTCAATATATGCTCATATAACGTTAGTGTGAATGCTTTTAATGCCCAATTATCGGTGACTAATCAGTTGACACATCTGGATCAATGTTAAGGGAAGTACTAATCCACAGTGTCAACGCCACTTAATGAGGTGCTAACCAAATTAAGTGGATTTGCATAACCGAAAGGATTAGGACATCCTCCTCACAGATTACATTTCACACACAAAGCCCATGCATTACTTAACATAAAATAATTATCGCACCCTTTTAAGTAGTAAATGTTTGAAGTCACAAAAAGGCCCCTCATATACATATATGTAAAGATGATCTATCAGAGTTGACATGTTTTAAACTTTTTTCAGCCTTGCAAATATTCCAATGATCTTATATTATAAAGAGCGTCCATGCTGCCATTGACCAAAATGAGTATATATATTAAAGAGCGTTATTTTAAAAATTATTTAATAGTAAACAAACTAACTAAACATGATATATGGAATAAAGATAACAATTATGCATGGAAAGGCACATACATGTATTGGCATATTATTTTGATAATATCTTTGGCCTACATACTCTACAGAACCATTCGCCCTTTGGTGTTGATTTCAACCCCTCACATTTGAAATGTATCCATTGTAGCTTACAATCATCATTGTCACATCCTACATATTTTGCATTGTCATCATGAGGCATCTGACAGTAACAAAACAGATCAACTGAATTGGCAGCTTCATTGTTTGGAATATTGGCCAAAGGTAGTGCAGTTCGTGTGTAATATTTTCCTACAATTTCTGGCAGTACAGCTGTTCTGAAAAACCACAATGCTTTTTCACATATTACATTCCAAAGTTCAATATCAGGTTTGATGCATTCAATGTGAATGCTGTCCTTTGTCCACAGAGCGAAATCACCGAAAAGAACTTTGCAGGTGAATATTTGGCACTGAAGCTGGTAATAATAACTGTGATCAGTTTTGAGTGCTGACTTGTTAGCATTGTCATGCAGACAAAATGTTTTTTCGCCCATCATGTCCTGGAAATGTTTATCGCGAGCACAGTAGGGGCACTTCATTTCCAAAACGCCTTTGCCACAACACTCACATTCAATGAATGCATCCGGTGAAGCACCTATGTAGGGATATTCGGTGCTTATGACGAAACCACATTTTGTTACCTTGAAATTTGTGTGTTGCTTCTCCATATGTTTCTTGTAAAGTTCAACATGTTCATGGTCACAACCCCACTCTGTCGCGTCACTTATGAACTTGTTGGAATCGGGATAACAGATGGATTTTATTAGTGATCGAGCAGAATTCTTAACATTTGTCCGACATACAGATTTGGCTCTTGATGCTGTGACTCTACCTGCTCGAAACTTATTCCAACTTTTCGAACCAGATTGAGCTTTCGTCAGTCTCTCTACGGTCGCTGATTGAGATTCTGTCACACAGAAATTTTTCAACAGTGTTTTTGATTGTTCAACAAGTTCCTCGAGACTCATTGTGGTGGAATTTTCGTCGAACAGGAGTTGTAATTGTTGGGGCAATTCTTTTGATGCAGTTGATCATGATGGTATGTAATTTCTGAATATCCGGGTATGATTGAAAGAATTACTGGTCTCCCTTTCTGGCTTAGTTTGTCGAACAGATCTGCAAATTCACTCTCTGTAGGTTTTTCAACATTTGGCAGTTTACAAGGTGTTGACTTAGCATGTTTGGAAACATCCGGTGATAACAAAGAGTCAATGTGACATTTTCTGGCTTTTGCCGACCTGTAGTCAATGTCTCTTACCTTCTTATAATAATATTGCACCTTGTCTTTTGAAGATGAAGGTGGGAGCCAGTACGCTTTTTCGTGGGTAACCGTCTTTTTCTCCCTGTGTTTCAATGTAGCCTCCAATGTAAACATAGTAGCACCAACATGGGTGCATGCTAGGCCCCTGGGAAGCTTCGAGATTCGATTCGATTCGCGAATCGGTCGTCCTGATTCGATTCGATTCGACTGTACGATTCGAGTATTTTCGAATCATTCATGATCAGACATCATATATAGGCAATCAACTCATTCAACTGTCATAACCCGATGAAAACAACCCAATTGTTATGCCCTATAAACAATGAAATAATCGTGCGGCTCGAGACATCGAGATCAAAGGTGAATTCCATGCGTGACTGATGGGACAAACCATAAATTTAGTTTTTTCTATAACTGATCATGCCCATCCAAATAGATTAAAGATAACTAAATTATGCTCAAAAGAAGGTGAATCAAGTCTCTTTAACAATATTAGGTACCATTTTTAAAATGACTAATCCTGTAGCCATATATGTCAATTTTGTTCTGCGTGACTGATGGGACATGTTTTGGACAAGGTTTTTGGGTACCTCTACGCAAACTGATGGTATTATCCAAAACATTGGATTTCAGTAATATCATCAATGTTAATGAAACATCATAATATTTTTCTAACAGAAAAATCAAGTCTTGGTGGTGCATTCATTCTGAAACTGAAATGCTATTAAGAAATCCACGTGACTGATGGGACAGTACTTTTGTGACTGATGGGACACCACTGAAATCTAAACTTTTATATATGTTTGTGAAAGGGAATATTCTATTTCATCTCTGGGGTGAAAAAATAATTTTTATGGAAACTTGTATACAAGCACATCAATACTTGTTGTGATTGCTGGATGTGATTGGATATATAGGACAAGGACAAATCTCACATAAGAACCCCACTTAATAGGAACCCCATCCCATCTCATATGAGAATCCCATAAATTGGAGAGTCCCAAATGGGAACCCACAAGACAACCTGACCTCGCAAGAGAATCTCCACACGAGAACCCCATATACGACAACACAATCTCCTATGAGAACCCCAATCCACAAATCTCACAGAGACCAAAACCGATAATGGAAACCCCTATGAGAATACCAACCCTCCAATCCCACACAAGAACCCCACAGGGCAACCTCATTTCACAATGGGAACCACAACTTGAAAACCTCACATGAGAACCCCACCAGATAATCTGATCTCTATAAAGGGGGACATCACACACGACCAACTCTATAAGTCTCACATGAGAACACGACACGACAACCTCTTCTCATATGAGAATACCACTGGAGAACCCCTTGGAAATCACAAAAGACAACCTGACTTCAGAAGAGAACCTCTACAGAAGGACCCCCACAATGCAACCCCATTAATTATGAGAACCCCTAACCCACAGAAAACCACACATAGGAAGCCCATATGGCAACTCCATGACACAAGATAACCCAACATGGGAACCCCAAGTAAACCATACGAGAACCCCAACAAGAACCCCATATGAGAACACAAACCTGTAAATTTCACAGTCTGGCATCTATCAGGCTAGCAACAACCAATCAGATCGAAGCTGAGCCCCAAACAGACAAGGTTTCCCCACACTTTGCACAAACCACATTTGGTCATGAACGAAATACGTAGACCTATCGGCGAAGGATTTAGTTGATTACTGGTGTTTCCCTGTGGAGAAACTCGTTTCTCATTAACCCTTCCTTATTAGTCCAGGAGATATTGGTCAAATTCTGCACCCCCCCAGGACTTAACTTCACCCAACTAATTATCTTCCTTAATGTCTTCTCTAATTATACCCCCAATCCAAAAGATGGGGGGTGTATACTGGATTATATCCGTCTGTCCATGTGTCCGTCCGCTCATATATCTCAACCATGGTTTATCGGATCTCAATAAAATTTGTTTGCAGTTTGGCATCAGTAGGGATTTCAAAAGAGGGTTCATTGACGTTGTTCACATTTTCCATTCAAGAGTTATCCCTCTTTCTTTATCTGAAAATGTTGGATTTCCATCTGTCATTTGTTAGACTTGTCCAGTAATTTGTTTGTTCCTCACTTTTCTTTTCATAATTTGGTTTCTGACCTGCCTAAGTTTCACCATGTGGCTATCCCAGCACCCATGGTGCAACCTCTTTTTTTTTTTTTTTGGTTATTAGCAAAAAAATAAGTGGCCGCAGAGACTCCAGACAAGATGGTGTCCATATATACATATCGATATTACGACAAAAAGTTGAAATTAGTATGTGAAAATAATTAATACATCAGCATTCAAAGAAATCAAGATATTACACATTAAAATCTTTACTTTCGCATGGGTTTTCTTTTGTAACATCATATATTGTGGCATTTCAATGCTGTGTGTATGTGTCCATAAACTCAGATATTTTAGAATGTTTTGTGACTGATGGGACATAATTTACATGGCTACATTTAAAACAATTGAATGTATTTGTATTGGATAACATAATTTCTTATATTAATGTTCCATTGTGAATGTAGGAAAACAAAAGTTAGTATTAGTATCTCAATAGTTTGTGTGTACCACAACATTATGAACACAAAACGTGACTGTTGGGACAAACCAATGGGAAGTAAATTCTGGGTGAATATTTGGGGTGAAATAGTATGGAATGTATATACCTTAATGATTGTCAGAAATGTTTCCATATTCAAATTCAAATGAAGTAATAAGTAACCTATATATTGTCAGTTGGTTAAAAATCCACAATGCACAAAAATTGGTAAAATCCATCAGTGTTTTGCCTGAAAAACATGGTAGAGATGTTCTTTATCATAACTTAGGAGTGGTGGCAGTTATTGAGAAAATAAAAAGAGATTAATAAATTTGGGTATCTAACCATTCCACTGAGTAATACAGTGATAAATTTACAAGAATTCAAAATTTTCACAAAAATGCAACTTTCTGCTGGAAATGACCCAAACGGATCGCTGCGTCGACCAATAATCTATAAATAGAACCAAAGTAGGTAATGTCGTAATGACTATTGAAGTGACGTAATTGGGAATTCCTGAGGCGCGTGTTTACAAAATAATACAAAACCAAAATGGCTGAGTTTCGTTGCCTGTTCAATTTATTAAAAGGCGAGAACAAATATGCGTGTAAGCACTGCACCACTCTTTTGTCTGTTCAACCCACGGGCACAACAACACACCTTAGACTGCATGTCTAGCAGAAGCACCCCGCTCTGTTCGAGAGAACGACACAGACGGAAAATTCAAAAAAGCCTAAAGTTGAACTTCCAGAAAATTCGCAAGTAGGTGATCATGATTCTGCACCCAACAGTCCACGATGGGCCAACATTTCGTCCCCAAACGCATAATTATGCCAGACACAAAAAAAAAGTTTGATGCAGCCCTTCTAACATTTGTTGTCGTTGATGGGAGACCTTTTGAGTCAAAAAGTATGACTATTTTGCACGTTGGTTAACGCCGATGTTTGAACCCGAGCCATGTAAATGACTAAAATAGTACATTATATTCTTAATTTCTTACGCAGAAGAAATGAAAATAATACACACGTCGAGTTGTTTATGATTTACACGAATCTAATGGTGTTTGTTAAACTTTTCTCCGGTACAATCATGTTAAATTTCGATGTCCGCGAAAGGTGTAGATTCGATTCGAGATTCGATTCGATTCGCGAATCATTCTCGTGATTTGATTCGAGATTAGATTTGAAAGGAAATCCCCGATTCGCAGGGCCCTAGTGCATGCCTCCCCAAGTCCTGCCATGCAATCACAATGTGCAGATAGAATTTCGCCGTCATTTTCACAAATAATCCATGGACAAAGAACTGTTTTGTTCACACTTTGAGAATGCATAACACGTCCTGTTACTATAACTTTACTTCCGACGACTTTTGCGCGAATATCGGTGACCCAACCGCAAACAAACTGATTGTAAGCTTCAAGACCCTTTTAACTTTTCAAATCATTCAATGTATATGCACTTTTGGTGTACAGCATATAGTTCACGATGTCTGGATTTGTAACTGTTGGAAACACATCAACGTCGCAACTCCATTCGGACTTCGGCAAATTATACGGATAGATGTTTTCAACAAGCGATATTTTTGCAAAATAACGTTCCCGTGTCGTCTTGTCTAAGCTGTCGATGTAGTTTGGATTCATAGTTATTAATTGAGTTTGTAGCATTCGCAATTAAGATTAACGAGGCCATGACCGGAGGTTAAATACTTTCACTAATCCTATTACGCTACATACTTTGTTTACACTTTCTATACCCATAAGATGGCGGAGCATCGTGTTGCTAGTCACGTGACTGTAAACACTGTATATTGAGATAATTTTGGCAGCTCTAAACAGATAGCTGAAATAGCAGAATTTCTGTTTATTGCTAGATTAAAGTGTTTGTAAATCGGTGAACTATGCATAAGATTTGTCCTAGTCAAATACTGACATAAACCCTGGACATTTTCGAGACTTCTGTTATCTTCTAGACTATTATTTCTGTTCTTATAAACCTGCAACATTACAAAACAATAAGTGACATTTTTTAGTTGTTGATATAATTTTGGACGACCTACACCAACACTCTTGATATTCTAACTTGTTTGCTGTATTCTTTGCTTGTTTCAGAATGAGGATGATAACAAGAAACCACAGTCGGATCTTGATGCAGGGATTGTATTCAAAGGTAGTTTTTATGTGTACCCATATATATACTACCAGCCGATGAGCCCGACGTTGTCCGGGCTATTCAAAAACCAAATTTCAAGTCGATAGCTCCACCCGTTTCCGAGATCTGGTCTGCGCATGCGCGAAGCTGGCGTCGCACGGGCTCAGCGACCCGATAAAATTTGTATCCGGGGCAAGATACATTCACATACCAAATTTCAAGTCGATAGCTCCACACGTTTCCGAGATATATATATTGCCCAATGTCATTTGCGGATACCTCGGCCGGTGATGAGTTAACGCGACATTGGCCGGTTATTAGAGTTAAACGCGAACACATCACGATCTCTCGACGGCGTAATATATTTACGGAATGTTTTTCGATCACTGAAGCATGGTCCTGCGTTCTTCCCGATAATTAAGGTAGATACTTTAAACGGACACAGGCGTGTGATACATCGTTGGAAAGAGGAAGCGCCACAGATTCTAACCGTGCAAATTATATGACTGGCAATTTATTATTCGCGCTATATCGAATCGATTTGTGAGCACCGAACTGAAATATATTAGCGCAAAACGGCGTAAAAACAGATTTGACCTCGGCACGTGAAAAGTTTATCTCGGATCTGAAATCTCATATTGACAGCCTGGTCAAACTACACACACGTACCAAGTCCCGAACGGTAGAGAATCTTCCGAGATCTGGTCTGCGCATGCGCGAAGCTGGCGTCGCACGGGCTCGGCGACCCGATAAAATTTGTATCCGGGGCAAGATACATTCACATAGCAAATTTCAAGTCGATAGCTCCACCCGTTTCCGAGATCTGCGAAACGGGCGCCGCACAGGCTCGCCAATACGACAACGTCCACCGCCTGGTCAAACTACACACACGTACCAAGTTTCGTCCCGATCGGTGGAGAATCGTAGATTTGTATCAATGACAGACAAACATACATACAGACAAACAGACAGACAGAGGTCTTCAAAATATATTATAGATAGTATGGTTCACATAATGTTGACATCCGGATTGACCACTCGTCGGTCAATCGTTTGTCCCTCTGTCTGTCTGTCTGACCGTAGACACTTTTCGCATGGTGCGATAACTCAAACACTTTCTATCCGATCAGAACCAAATTGTGTATATCAGTTTCTCAGCCCAAAATACAGATCGAGTTCGTATATGAGTTTGATAAAAAATTTATAAATGGAGTTGTTGGCCCTTTTTACAAAAAAAAGTAGTTTTTTTTTCTTATTATATTCCAATCCTTTCTCAATTTAACAACATAAAATATTTATTACTAATAAAAAATAACTTAAATTAATAAAAAAAAACTATTTCTTCAATGATATTACTGAGACTCATTTAATCATCTTCTCAGGAAGATTAATCTGACATGGTATGAAGGGGCCTAGGTATTCAGATATTAACTCTTAATTCCCCGTCCACCCGGTAAACAAATGCTATCAATATCAAATTTAAATATTTGCTAGCCAATATGAATGACCTGTACCTACAGGCACAATTTGGAGACCCAGCTTGTTTACACAATGTCATGTTACTGCCAAGATAACTAATTAGGCTGACAGGGTCCACTGCATAGATGCTGGTACCTCAGAGTAATACTTCTTGTAAAAAATTGTAATGTGTGAAACTATTTTATTTAGGGCTACTTATTGTCTTGTGTAAGTAGCCCTCAATAAAATAGTTTCACAAATTACAATGTTTTACAAGAGGTATTACTCTGAGGTACCAGCATCTATGCAGTGGACCCTGTCAGACTAATTAATTATCTTTGCAGTAACATGACATGATAGAGTTTAGTTTCGGATTTAATTTGTTCTGACACTTTTGTTCCATCTGTAACCATTTGAATATGTTGACTTACATCATTTTGTGTATGGGGAAAATTCCCCACATTCATCAAGTTGTTTACTTAATGGAATCATCCGTAATTCCTGTTGTCTGATTTTTTGGCGGTGGATCCTTGTTCTTTCGTCAAGGGAATTTCCCGTCTATCCAACATAGAATTCCTCACATCCAGAACATACTATGATATATTTAACTAAATTTCGGGTTTTGCAGTCCATGTTCTCACTAGGGCGGACAACATGCCCATTATGCTACCTTTTTAGCTCAACTTTACTTTGTAAAGTTTGAGCTATTGCCATGGCTTTGTCGTCCGTGTGTGCGTGTGTACGTAAGGCGTCAACAATGCAGGCTACAGGTCGTACATTTGGTCGGATCATTATGAAATTTGTCATAGCTGTTGACATCAACATTTAGACCAGAATGATTAATTTTGGGGTCATTCGGAAAATAAACATGGCCTCCAGCAGCCATCTTGGATTTTACTCTTTGTAATGACTAAATTCTTTAGCACGGGCTACAGGTCGTACTTTTAGTCTAATCATCATAAAATTTGTCATGGCTGTTGAAATTGGAATGTAGATTGGAACGAGTCATTTTGGGGTCATTCAGACAAAAAATATGGCCGCCAGCAGCCATCTTGGATTTCAAAATTTAATCCATTAGCACGGGCCACAGGTCGTACTGTTCGTCTGATCATCATGAAATTTGTCTTGGATAATAATATTGACATGTAGATGGGAACGAGTAATTTTGGGGTCATTCGGCCAAAAAACATGGCCGCCAGCAGCCATCTTGGATTTTACTCTTTGTATGACTAAATTCTTTAGCACGGGCTGCAGGTCGTACCTTTAGTCTGATCATCATAAAATTTGTCATGAATGTTAATAATGACATGTAGATGGGAACGAGTCATTTTGGGGTCATTCGGTCAAAAAACATGGCTGCCAGCAGCCATCTTGGATTTTACTCTTTGTTTGACTAAATCCTTTAGCACGGGCTACTGGTCGTACATTTAGTCTGATCATCATAAAATTTGTCATGGCTATTGAAATTGGAATGTAGATGGGAACGAGTCATTTTGGGGTCATTCGGACAAAAAACATGGCCGCCAGCAGCCATCTTGCATTTAAAAATTTAATCCATTAGTATGGGCCACAGTTCGTACTGTTTGTCTGATCATCATAAAATTTGTCATGGATGTTAATATTGACATGTAGATGGGAACCAGTAATTTTGGGGTCAATCGGCCAAAAAACATTGCCGTCAGCAGCCACCTTGGATTTTACTCTTTGTATGACTAAATTCTTTAGCATGGGCTACAGGTCGTACCTTTAGTCTGATCGTCATAAAATTTGTCATTGATGTTAACGATGACATGTAGATGGGAACGACTCATTTTGGGGTCATTCGGCCAAAACATGGCCGCCAGCAGCCATCTTGGATTTTACTTTTCTCTTCATGTCTAAAAACTAGTATTAGACATTCAACTTTCCACATTCCTAATCGCTCCATTGACTGTAATACATTAAATTATTCCCTTTCAAAGTTGAGCTACAGTGTCATTGACACTTTCATTTGTGGTAGGATTCTTCCCTGTTTGGAGACTGTGTTTTTGAATATGGTGTAGTACTTCGTCTTTCCTTACTTATGTGTTTGGGGCTCTCAGTCCCAGTTGATTTGGTGAGCGATCATGTGATCTGTCAGGTCATTGTGATTTAATAGACGCACTCTGAGAACCGTTTCGTGGTTTAGGTTGTATGCTAATTGGTGATTTTCCCTTTTGCCGTGCATTGTTTTCCGGGCAGTTAGGTTTTTTTCGTTGTCTGTTTAATTCCCGTTTGGCATCCTTCTTTGTTTTATTTCCAGATATATCTATTTGCTCAGTAGGTTTGCCATAGCAGAACGCTCATAGCGTTGAAGGAATTCTCCTTTTGGTGTCCAGTATTTGTTAGATTTGTCTTCATTGCGCGAAGTGTCAATCACCCATGTATTTCTTTCTATTTTCCAGCTAGATGAGTCGGTGCAGTAATTCTGTCTATTTCGATGTTCATTTCATCATCTAGTCTGTTGTAAATTTCTTCATACTTTTGTTTCTTCATTGAAAGCAACTTCATATGGGTTTCGAAGCTATGAACTGCGAGTTCAAACCTTATTTGAAGAAATCACGATGGACATTTACTATAAACCTACCTTCAATTACAAATTATATCCAATTACTTGGGAAAATGTAATTAATTACATTCAATTACAAATTACAATTACCCCAACCCTGCTACCAACACGCACCAGAGATTATAAAAAATTCCGAAGTTAGCCGAAGATTTTGTTGTAGACGAAGTCACGTGATCATCGCCCCGATCACGTGATTGTCACATGTAAACAGAAGCATAGCACGTGATCGATCACGTGGTAATCCATCGACAACGCATAGATTTGCTACGGCAGTATTTTAAGTTTGCATGTAGTCGATCGCGGCCTTTGAAGATTTGAAATGTCTTTATCGTGTTATTATTATGATATGTATCGCAATGTGTTGTTACTATAAAGCCATGCCTGTATATTATTCAGTTTTGCGCGCATTTATCTATATAAACACATGCTCGTGTTTATATATTTTTTTTCATTACTGGAATAGTCCAAGTTATATTATATATTATATATTCATATAAAGATTGCATATATATGCGAAGACTTGCACAGTTATTAGGCAATTATCATCTCGTAAACATTCCAATTTCCAGATGACATTTGTCTTGTGTCAATAAAGAGCATTTCGTTTTAATTTATCGTAACGCGGTAAAACAAATCGGTTTATTGCTGTCGGATTTAATCAATTATAATCAAGTCATTCATTACCAATATGATATGATAAGTTCATTTGTCTTGGTTATGAATCATGTATATATTAGGGCAATATGGTGTTTATATATATTTCGGAATATTGCTTCCCAAACCCCCAAACTATCTTGCCGACTGTCACTGATGAAATCACTGCGTTTATGCGTGGTTATTGGCCTATAAAATTAACACTCTAGCGATGCAGTCTATAGAATATGCAGGTCATAACTCGACCTCTATGTGTCAATTACGCACAACAATAGGATTATAAAATATATAAACGTTCGCCGTGGTTCGTTTAAACATCCAATCATATATAACACTTTTTGAAGGAGGGATAATAATCCGGTTTAATATGTAAGCACATATACAAGCGTTCTTTATTCGCAAAATATCGTAATAGTGAACGCTCTTTATTGTGTCAAGGTAAAGGGACTGGACTTAGAACAGTTGTCATCGTGATTTTTTTACTGATTACACCAATACAGGTCAATACAGTCATGTACACAAACTTTATATATCCTTCCAAGTCATAGCAATTTCCGCTTTATTAAACTCTTTTTATTCGTACCATATTAGGAAAACTCTTAACATGGAACGTTCTTTATTGAGCGATGGTGAAAGAAATGGGGAATCGACTTAGAATAGTTGTTATCATGAATTGTTCAACATACTCTCCACTTTAAATGCAATTGTATGTATTCGTAACCATGACTGACTTGTCAAATTAAACGCTCTTTATTTGGTATATGTAATCGGTTTATGATTTTGCGCAACGGGTTTCCCACAGAAATCCCGCCAAATAGCACGTAAACGAACATCGTTTGGAAATGAATACAGCATTATACCTAACTGAGAGTCACTAGACCGGCCACAGCCGAAAACACTGCATTTATATGGCATTGTTACGAATGAATGATTGTAAATACGGGACACTCGGGGCATATATACGGAAAATTAAAACAACATCGTGAACACGCGCCCGAATAGAGTTCACATGCCTGCTCGTGTTTTTATAAGCTTTATTTTTCACACGAAAGTGTTACCTACCCCGCTCAATCGGCCTTTAGTTTTTTTGTCAAAACAATAACTTTCCGAACAGCGCTTAAGACAAATCACAAGTGAATATAACTCACAGCGATGACAATTAACCATGTGTTGATGTCTATTCCGGATTTTCCATCGTCATATAGGTAGACACAATTAACTCCGACTCCGTGTTTTTAATTAGTTTACCTCGCTTGACGTCATGCGAGGTTTTGCGACAGAGATAGCCGACAACCGGTGGCGGTATTATTTATTTATTTCTCGGCTTATTTATAACGCGATTTTTATGGGACTTGGATTATTGTGATCACAATAGGGGTGGCTTTCCGATAGAGTTTTGTTGTTTCATGAGCATTGTAATCCTTTAAGTCGTGTCATCCATCAGATACCAAATGGAATGTTCCTTATTCCCTCGCTCGGAGGGTTTGTACTATTGTAGATGACATCACGCAGAGAAATATCTGACTGGAGGAACTGAGGACATTACTACTGGCACAAGAATACCCAAGGAAGCTAATTGATAATGGTATTTCTGAAGCCAAGAAAAATCCTCTCATCGAACTCTGCACAGATAAAACTAAAGAAAGTGATCCCGATCTAATTCCTTTTACACACAATCCTCGCAATCCAAATGTTATGCAAACGGCTAGATTATTAATACCTGTTCTTCATAAAAGTCCAAAGATAAAAGAACTTGTAAAAAATTATCACTTACTGGTGTAAAATCGGCACCAGGACCCATATTAAAATTCAAATAATTTCAGAATTTATGTTATTATGTACCTATATTAAAAATGTACTTCATTAGTATGTAATGTTCAGTACACTCTATAAGTTAACATTAAAACTCTAGATTATGATTCCGATCATAGAGCTATTGCCAAGGGATGATCGGCCATTTTGCATTTAATCATTCTCCTATTAATCTCCAGATTTCTCCTCTTTCTCTTGCATGGATTTTTGTAATTAAAAATTAACCCTTCTCAACATTTCTGATACTTTAACAGAAATACCTTTCTCACTCTTTGCCACTATTGATTGACGAATTTATTTAGATTTTTATGTGTACCCATACCATAGTATGGTACACATATGTCGTCGTTCGGATTGACCACATTTCATTTGTACGTCTGTAGACACTTTATGCATAGTGTGATAACTCAAACATTTTTTATTCGATCGGAACCAAAAATTTTCTGTATGTTTCTCAGTCCAAAATACAGATTGAGTTCTGAAATCGATTTGATCAGAGTTTATTTTTTTTACGGAGTTATGGCCCTTGTTCGACTTAAAATTCACGCATGCTGCAACAACTCCCAAGAAAATTTATCTGATCAAAACCAAGTTTGATATGTGAGTTTCTCAGGACAAAATACATATAGAATTCGAATTTGAGTTTGATCCAAATTTATTTTAATGGAGTTTAGTTATTTATGGCCCTTTTGGAAAAAATAATAAAAATATTGTTTTAATCTTCGAAGATTAATATTAAATGTTATGGATTTTAGCGTCCAAGCTGAAAATAGCTAATTATAATCACTATCGCCAAGGTATGGGTGAAACATCTGCCAATCATGATTGGCCTCTCGTTTTGATTGACTAAATCCTTTGGCAAAACCTACAGGCCACATACTGTATGTCCATGGATTGAATGTATGAATATACAGCGAGTGACTGAATTTCCATGGGTGAAGTTTATATGCAAGTCTGGAGTGTACGAAGAACTGCCATTTGTGAGGGGTATTGGTATTGGTATATCCATTGGTGAGGTCTATATGTATACCTACATTCTAAGCAGAAAACCCGAATGTAAATCATTGGGTTTAACTTGCTTTCCAGTGACCGATAAATCCTTCAGATGAATCTAATTTAATGATATGCATACCTTTAAAGATATATAACAACATACTTGTATATTACCAATACATATTTTCACTTCTATATGGTTATCCAACAGGCATTTCATGGTTGTTATTACATTATTTTCTGTCCATGCCATGCTAAAACGCTCCTGTAGTCTAATTTCAGCCAAACTGGTATATATATTGGATGGAGGAGTAAGGCAATATGGTGTCGCCAATGAGGATATTTTCGAAAAAAACCTACTTGGAAAATGGGGGCTTTTATGCTGTAAAAAAAATTCCCCAAAGCGGATTTTAACAGTTTTTATGTTTACCCATACCATAGTATGGTAAACATAGTGTCGTTGCCCGGATTGACCACTCGTCGTTCGTCCGTCTGTCCGTAGACACTTTACGAGTAATGCGATAACTCAAACATTTTCTATCGGATCGAAACCAAATTTTATATGGGTTTCTCAGCCCAAAATACAGATCGAGTTCGAATTTGGGTTTGATCCGATATTTTGTTACAGAGTTATGGCCCTTTTTCAACTTAGAATTCACGCATTCTGCCATAACTCAACATTTTTTATCTGATTGGAACCAAATTTGGTATGTGAGTTTCACAGCCCAAAATACAGATCGAGTTCAAATATGGGTTTGATCCGATTAATTTTAAAGGAGTTATGACCCTTTTTCGAAAAAAAAAATTGAAAAAAAAAATCGATTTAACAAAAAAATTACTTTTTAACTTTTATAATAATAATAAAAAAAATGTCATTGACATTGTCATTTGTTTTCATTTAGATATTGATGATTATGATAAAAAGATTTCCAATGTGTCCCTTTAATTTTTGTTAATAAGTTAAAAAAAATTGAAAAACTAACACCATTATAACTCTGCCAAGGGTACCCCGAATCACCACACCAAATTTGATTAAATCGGTCCAAAATCTTGTGTTATGTACTGGTAAATCTGTTTGGAGCAACATTAAATCCAATTCACCAATTGCCTTTGGACTACTTAGCTATTGATAAGGCTATATTATTTTCTGATGTCTCTTATGGCAATGTGCAAATAATCTGATACATAAGGCTATGGCATCTAATTTAAAATAAAGATTCAACAATAAACATCACATGCTATTAACAGTAGACTTGGACATCTGTGCTGCAGAGTTATATCTTCAGATGGTCTGATATCATTATAATTGTTATTGGTTTAATAGAGAGGGTCAGTGTTCAACATAAACAATTCCTGTGATATTTTGACAGCTCTGCTATATAATTGATATTAATGGGTCAGTGGTGAGGTTGCTTATCTGTATACTAGGACACATTATTATTGTAAACTTAAATTGGACTCTCTTAACCCAAGTATGCCATGTCCAGGTCACACCTACACATTTAACCCATGGGCTTGCTGGCTGTGGCGGTTTAGCATTTCAGATTCTGTACCAGTGCATTCTCTTATATAAATGCCAGTGACCCATAAATTCCAATAATTTGTGTTATGTACATTTGTCTATAATAGTACATAACAGTATACTCTATAATTCAACACCAAAACTCTCATTTATCCGATCATAATAAATTTTTATCGCCAAGGGATGGGTTAACATCTGCCGATCGTGATCGGCCTCTCGTTTTTATATAAATAAATATAGAATAACATAAAAAATGCTTCTATATGGTCTATACCATTTTTTTTCCTGGTGGACAACTATATTGGGATATCAGGACCACACTAAAAGGGATTCATGAACTTTTGCACATTGGTTTGAAATTGGAGATGTGACTTTTTTGCAAAATAATATTCTGAAAATATTTCAGATTGAATATTTTGGTGCTGACTCATCTTCAAATAATTAATTTCAGGTGAAATGTTGCTTATCTGTCAAGAAAAATGCAAAGGACTTCGAAATGCAGAACATATTCATTGCCCGATATGTTCTCAAGGTCTCAAACTGAAAAACTCTCTTGAGGTTGATGCTCACTTAGTGTGCTGTTCAAGTGACAATCAAGAAATAGAAGAAAGTATCAGTCCACAGAAAAGAAGTGCTCGAAAGAGGAAACCAAACCGAAAGTATGAGGACAGTGCTGCTGAAGAAAACATAAAGGAAGAAGAGGAAGGTGACGATGAACCAACAGTGGAAAAAGCAAAAAGACCAAAAATGATTACTGTCACAAATATTAAGGAGGAGATGAAACCAGAAGATAAATCATCAAATCTACCAAAAACTCCAAAGCAAATCATTGGGAAGAAATCAACTAAGAAACAAAAAGTGACTGATGACAATGCACTCATTCTGAAACCAGTCACTGAGAAAGTTCCCTATCCAACTGATATAGAAGGACTGAAGGTTAGAATTAATATAATTCTTACATGAAATAGGAGTTAATATAAGGTTAGAGTTAATATAATTCTTACATGAAATAGGAGCTTTTATTCTTGCATTAGCCCACACATTTGAGTCCCACAAGTGTTGTAAATAAATTTACTCATTCATCAAATGGCTAAGCTTTTTAAACAGTGAAATTAAATAAATTTTAGTGTATCCAATGAGGAAATAAGCTCCCACGGCATATTTAATGCTGTTAGATTCCAAATGTTGCCACGGCATTGCTTATTGCCATAGCCAATTTTCAGGAATTGTTACCGCTCTTTGTTGTCCTCCCATATGACTAATATTATGGTAGTTTTAACAAATAAACTACACCAAGTAGCACATTTATGTTGAAAGCAGTTATAATAGCTGTTGTTAATGTTGAGCTGGCTGATAAAATACCATATCATTCTTACTTATATGAGTGGTAACTTTTGCCAGTTATTATTGTAGATTTAAAGGGGTACTGTACGCCAATTTCAATAAATTCCCGGTAACAATTGCGATCTAATACAGTTAATCCCGCTTTATCACATAGCCTCGGTGCAAGAGGAATTTATGTTAATAAGCGTGTATGTTTATGTGCGGAATTCCGATATTTGGCCCATTTTGTGTACTTTGTATGGACATTTGACCACTTTTTCCGTCGCCATCATCAATCATTGAATATGGCGGTTGTTTTATTTATTTTCTACTATTCTTCTTTTTATTCCACCAAAATAAACTTGACACAACATAACTTTGATGAATGATTGGAGAATCAATCTTGATGCAAGTATTATGCACGAAAAAGAACCAGAAACAAGTGAATTTAAGCGCCGCAAGTCGGCTTCCATTTTCACTAAATTCGACATCCGGTTACAAGTCAGGAGGAGTAACTCTATCTGTAGACATTGGAGTGAATAGGGGATTTCCCGCTGGGAATTCCACAAAGTAAAACAAGCTTTACTTTCATTTTTCGTATTTAACTCCGAGTGACAAATCGTTACGTTTACGTTTAGACATTTTGGATGGTTATGATGAGAGAAAGTATGGCTTGAGTTTTATATGATATGAATCAGACAGCGTGGGACTATGGTACCGGGTTTAAGTAAACATACTCATCCGTTTCCTATTCATACAAATTAGGTGTTATTTTGAGCGTGATCGCGGTGATGCAATGTCGCGACATTGGAACGTTTCGGACACGGAATTCGAAGCCCTGTCTAAGTACATTAAAGTCCCATTGTAAATGGATTAAAAAGAGCACACATGCTGGATTGTAAGTGATAAAAACCAATTAGCTGACAGGCCTATCAGTATCTTAAGCACCCATGTGGTCGTTCACAGCTTGTTTCTCTTTGTTTGCCGTCTTTGCATTGATTGAATTACATAATTAACTGTAATGGCTTCTCAATTAACTGGCATGTGTACATAGTTTCACTGGCGTGGATAACATGTTATTGCATATTTCTATGTTTATAACCGGTGGTCTATCAAAATCTTATGTTATTAGAGGGTAGAACTTAACATATAATACAGTGTAAATGGTTTGGTGCAGGAACATTTTATGGTTGTAAACGGGATATGTTTTTATCCGTTATGTTAATAAGTGGGATCGTCTGTATCAATATTATATTTTTAAATAACGTATTTGAGTCGACGATGTCTACTGAAAACGTTCCGGTTAACAGGCTATCATAAAAGTCAAATTGAATTATTTAATATAAATGAATTTATGGCTGGAGTCATAAAATGGCGAATTGTGCCATTACGAGTTACCGTTCTTGAAATCTCACATGTTGGGTGTCTTTTATCGATGGCCGTTTACGACATTATTGAGTTGCGAACAAAACATGTTACCATGCAAAAGGAAGTCCCGCTATAACTAATTTGGAAAAAAAGAGAAGAAACAAGATTCATAAAGCGTCAAGTATTTTTATAGGGGGTGAGATTGTTCGATGGAAGAGATTGCAGGCACAGGGTTCCCGCGGGGCCTTGGATTCAAGGAACGGCCTTGAATTTGACAAGGTGTGGTTCAAGGCCTTGAAATCCTGGAATATGGGCAATGGGCCTTGAAAAGCCTTGAATATTCGCGATACAACAACACGCCGATGATCAGTAATTAATCACCTCTTACATTTCCGGGTTTACGGTAAATGACTGCATTGGAGCGAGATATAAATAGCGCAGTTATATTATAATAGAGCAGCGATGTATCGAGCATTCTCATTGGATAGTTGCAGTGACGTTGGCCAATCGCAAAGCGCGACGTATTATCGCATGTGACTGTCGTGTCAGTCTGCTAAAATGTTGTCGTGTGTGTACTGTTTTTCGATGATTGTTTTCGATAATTACCAATAAAAAATGGGGAAATACACATTCCAAGATTGTTGGTTAACTTCCGAAAGTTACAAAGACTGGTTAATGATCGTTGTGAGCGACAGGTATTCTGCAAAATGCAAACTTTGCCTGAAAACATTTAGCGTGGCGAACATGGGGAAAAGCCGCGTTGGATTCCCATGTGAAATCTGACAAACATCTTAAAGTTTTTAAAGACAAAAAAAAAAAACGCTACCATTTGTTGATGTTGATGTTAAAAATATATATTCCTAGCTTATCTGCATTGAATTGTGTGAGTATAATAATCTGGGAAAAGTACCAGGTATTATAGTACCCAACCTGAGTAATGTTAATAATTACTAACATGGCAATGTTTGATAGAATACTGATTAATTTATTTTAAGGCCTTGAAAATCCTTGAATTTGGGTATCAAAGGGCCTTGAAAATAGCTGAAAAATGTCGCGAAACGGCCTTGAATAGCCTTAAATTTGATCAGTCCTTGCTTGCAGGAACCCTGAGGCATCAATTGAACTTCCGGTTCATCCTGCAACCTGCGTCTTCTCCGGTGAAGGCCAAAAACATGGCGCGTAGTTTGAAATCGTAATATTTTTATTATCAAGATCAATATTTTCGTCGCTAAATTAGGTTTATACGAAACTCATATAACACGAACACAGTCTAACTTGAAAGTTATGTCAATGGGAGTAAATAAAAAAATTGCCTATCGCTGTGTACAGTACCCCTTTAACTAAACTCCTCTTTTATGGTGAAAACAGTTATAAATTTTGTTTGTGTGAGCCTCACCAGAATGTGCTACAAATTTAGTTTTCATATGGGTACAATTATATGATGTTATGCTCCAATATCAGTTATCGGCCATTCAAAGTGAGAGTTGAAAAGTTGTTGCTTATGTTTAATATGAGGCATGACCATAATAGTTATATAAGCCAGCTAGATATATGATCCACTCTACTATATATGAAGAACATGGAGCCAATATGTTATTCATAGACCTAGCCCACAATAGTTGGGTTAGGACCCAGGCACCTATACATAGTCATAGGACCCATGCCTTACAAATAGACTGTGGGTATAGGATATATATAGTCCATACACCAGGCTGCTCCGTTTTAGCTTCTATATATTGACCATGGATCCAGGCATCTATATAGACAAGGCATACCCCATTTAACCACAATGTTAGACAGGTTATATCTGGTCACCGAGGCCGCAATGGAGCGATGCTGTGTTATATAAAAAAATAGTGCCCATAGGTAGACCATGTACTCAGACACCATGGACCAAGTCCCATGCATAATACATTAGTATCCGCAACAGAGCTGTTAAGTTTCACGGATTGTCCGTGAGACTCTCGGATTGCTATGGACAAAACCTCCAAAATACGGAAGACCACCCAATTCTCCCGCAATGTGCAGATGCACTGTTACCGTCTGTAGAGTAATTTCATATTCATCATTATTTAGTACTAATCAGCAGTACTAATTGAGACTAATTAATTTTCACACCCCTTCGTAGCCATGCAAGCTGTCGTAAAAGTATAAACAATAGATTTAATAATGCGACTTAAATAACTACTACTTAAGTCACAAACCATGCGAACGGATGTGTCCATTTCGTTTGCGGATAAAACTGTAGACGAGTCCATTTTGTAATTTCAGTTTAACTCGTGTCCGATTGTTACCTGTGTAACTCTGGTTCCTTTTTTACTTATTTTAAACAAACTTTCTGTTTCTTAAAATTTGTTGATCGATGTTGGAATGTATCCATTTCGTTTGGGGGTTAAACTATAAAAGAGTCCATTTTGTAGTTTATTCCGATTTTGTACTTTCGGTTTCGTGCATATCCGGCCGTATCTGGTGGAATTCTACGTATTTTAAAGTATTTTAAACGAAGTGTCTTGCTTCTTTCTAAATGTTGGTGGTCTCTCAACACAGGTGGAATTTGTGTTTTGAACCGAAAATTAAATGGTCGCTGTCGCGTTTAACAAGTGATTGCCCATTGTAAGTGAGAATAAACCAGTTGATGAACAGTAAATGCGGTCGCAAATTGGTCCCTCCCACAAAAATCTCACAGAGGGCCATTTTTAAAACTTAACAGCTCTGATCGGCAACCATCTTGGATTTTACTCTTTGCATGATTGTGCCAACTACTGGTGCATTTTCCTATGAGACTTGCATATATATATAAGAGAATGCACTGGCTTACAAGGTCAAGGTAAATATGCTTAGTCCAAATGTATTCTCTTATATATGCGAGGCTCCCTATGGACTTGCATATATAAGAGAATGCAGTGGCACAGTGATTTTCGCAAAATTTCAGGGAGCTCCAATCATGGAAAGGTTAATTAGTTCATTTTTATACACCCATTTGGAAAAACACTTTTGTAAGCCTGACCTGAATTGAATGAAATTTGGTTTGTGGGTTTACTAGCACAAAAGACAGGTCAAATTTCAAATAATTGAAAATTGGACCCTGATTCTGACACAAGTTTGGTATATTGACTTGCTTATTTGGTATATACTAGATAATTTTATCAAATTATGCTAAAATAATCAAGTTTTATTCCGCAGTCTTTCTTCTTGAATGATTTTGCTTGTATATCTAAACTTATCATCTTTACAGGGACATGCATCGATAGTCCGCTGCATTGAGGATGTTATACTGGAGAAATGTACCACCAAGGACTGTTGCAAAGGCCGAATCCATTGTCCGATGTGCAAGTTTGTTAGCTATACAAAGAATGATGTTGTCGGCCATATAGTCAGGCACCATGGCAAAAGGAGGGTAGACTTTGGTGGTATGTATTAATAATATGCGTCTTCAACATTATTCTTTGCTGATTTAAAATAATTATGTTTTTGTTCCGTCATTTAATAATATGTTTCTGACTGATAACTTGAGTTTATTGTCCCTCAACTATAGGGGGACTATAGAAACGGGCTCTGTCCGTTCGTCGAGCCGTCCGTCCCTCCGTCCGTCACACTTTTGAGTACCTTCATGGTGTAATCAACTCCTCCTACAGATTTTATCCCAGAGATTTGAAACTTCAGAATATTGTTGCCCATATATTGAAGACGTGCAAAATTTATTTTTTGTCAGAGTTATTAACCCTTTTCGACATTTATTATCATTTTCTGTATGAGGGTAGCTTCATGGTGTAATCAACTCCTACTACAGTTTTGATCGTAGATATTTGAAACTTCAGAGTATTGTTACCCACATATTGGAGATGTGCAACATGTATATAGATGACAGAAAAATTATTTTTTATGGAGTTATTAACCCTTTTCGACTTAAATTTTAATTTCTTTAACAAAGCGGCATCGACTTGCCACATTATCCAGGGACACTGTGGTCGGCTGACCTTTTATATACAACATTATTTTCCTTATGAGGTTTGTAGGTAGTGCATATTCTATGTAATACACTTACAGCTCTTATGAGGTTTATAGGTAGTTATGTAATACACTTACAGCTCTTATGAGGTTTATAGGTAGTGCATATTCTATGTAATACACTTACAGCTCTTATGAGGTTTGTAGGTAGTGCATATTCTATGTAATACACTTACAGCTCTTGTTCACATTCTAGCTTTGTTTGTACTTTTTTTTATCAGAGATTAAAAATAAAGCAATTACAAGCAAGATTGCTTTCTGGCTGATATCTTGAGATTAAATATAGATATGGGTATCTTCATATAATTTACAAATTTCTATATGAAAATACAGCATCAGTTTTTATTTCCAGTCATGTCCACCCATTTTGACCATCGCGATTTACAATTTAAAACACCCACATGGGTGTGTTGCAGATCTTCAATTGTGGAAAACGGCAGGTGCGCTGCCGATTGCATGCCTCGTTCGAAGTTTGCGAGCGCTGTTTTGGAAGTTGAAGTATTCAAGTATATAATAATTATCAAAGAGGGACATCTGTTATGAAAGATAATACAAGTAACAATGTTAACTGAAACAAAACATTGTTTACTTAACCATAGCATCATGCCTGTCTAATACTTGTTGGTACAGAAAATAAATGTATAACTGAATTAAATGAACTTAAATCCTTCACCGCAATACGTGTACAATACATGTTCAAATTTCGGAAAGTTATTGATCCAGACTCAAGCAAGTCATGGTCGGTCGATTCATAAGGCACTTCCGGATTTCCTGTGGAACCAAAACAGTCAGTGTAAGGTATTATCAGTATCCATGTCTGCCATGGCTAGCTATATACTGATTAATCGATAATAAATGCTTGCACTTCGTCTACTTGGCAAGTGTTCTTGTTATGACAGCTTAACATGGGATGTACAGTCATTGAGGCAGATCAAAGGCTGCCGAAAGAAAATAATTCAATGTCACATTTGACACTGTGCATTACATTCACGTCACCGCAGGCGCCCACACTTGCAATGGAAATACAAAGGTGCCGACAATTGGCTCTGAGAACTCATGTTGCGGTGAACATACATGGCATTAGAACTAATTATTTTAACCATGATACTACAGCGTGTGCATTTTTTCCCCCCGAGGCACTTTTTCCATCATGTGGCTAGTTTTTATTTCACGTGCGCTATGGTACACAAGCATGATTGCACATCAAGTTTGAAGGAATAGCGTGCTGTACCACTTCTTTTTAACAGTCTTGTTCCTCCTAGCAAATGCATGCTGGTTTTTAAATTTATTGTATGCAGAAATGGTCATTTGGCAGCCCACCAAGCTGACTGAAATTCTTTTAACATTGGCATGGGCAAAGCAAAATACTGAAATTCTGTGATGTTTATCTTTAATTAAAAAAAAAATTAGATTAAATTTTAATAGCCTTTATATTAACTAGTAGTAATATCACTCCGTTTTGATTCTATAACATTTCTGTAGCATTTTAAGATTGAAAGGGTTGATGCATTTGGGATGTTTTGAAGTTAAAAAAAATAAAATGCCTGTGAATTGGTAGACACAGCTCCATATAAATATAAAATCTGATCATTAGTTGCGCCTTCGAGTTGAATTTTTCTGGGCTCAAGAATTGATGCAAATTTTGTTACAAGACTCAAAGAAATCTCAAAACATCTGTGGTAAGTCTACATTATTGAAAATTAAATTTTTCTCATTTTCATCAACCCTTTTTAACTCAACTTTATTTGTAAAGTTTGAGCTATTTCCATGCGCTGGTATCCGTCGTGCATCGTGTGTGGAGACGTCTTGTCAACAATTTCCATTAGCACGGCCTACATGTCGTACCTTTGGTCGGATCATCATGAAATTTGTCATGGATGTTAACATTGACATGTAGATGGGAACAAGTCATTTTGGAGTCACTCGGCCATAAAACATGGCTGTCGGCAGCCATCTTGGATTTTAGTCTTATCCTAACTAAATCCTTTGGTACGGGCTACAAGTCGTACATTTGGTCGGATTATTATGAAATTTGATATTGACATGTAGATGGGAAACAAGTCATTTTCGGGTCATTCATCAAAAAAACATGGGTGCCAGCGGCCATCTTGGATTTCAAAATTCCATCCATTAGCACGGGCTATGTACAGACCGGAGTGTTCATCTGATCGTCATGAAATTTGTAGTGGATGTTACTATTGACATGAAGATGGGAACAAGTCATTTTGGGGTCATTCAGCTATGAAACATGGCTGCTGGCAGCCATCTTGGATTTTACTCTTTGCATGACTAAATCCTTTGGCATGGGCTACAAATTGTACCTTTTGTCAGTTCATTATGAATTTTGTCATGGCTGTTGACATTGACATGTAGTTGGAAACGAGTCATTTTGGCGTTATTTAGCCATAAAACATTGCTGCAGGCAGCCATCATGGATTTTACTCTTGCTTGACTGAATCCTTGGGCACAACCTTCAGACCACATCCCTCATCTGATCATCACCAAACTTCATATGGATCTTCGGGGTGACCTAGATGGGAGCCATCAAAATGTTCAGAATTTCATTGAAATACATGGCAGCTAGCGGCCATTTTGGATTTTACTCTTTGTATGACTAAATCCTTTGGTACACCATACAGACGATGCCCTACTTGTCCGATCCTCACTGAACTTCACATGGGATCTTCGGGATGACAACAAGATGGAATTAATCTAATTTTTCTGAATTTCATTAAAAAACATGCCATTTTGGTTTTACTCTTTGCATTACTAAATCCTTTAGCTGTCCACTTCCCTCATCCGATCATCACCAAACTTCATAGTGATCTTGATATTGATCTACTAGATTTCATTGGAAAACATGGCTGCCACCGTCCATCTTGGATTTGACTTTATATATCTCTTCATGTTGATATCCAGTATTACTTAGACATTTTAACTCTCCACATTCCTAATCGTTCCATTGACCGTAACACAATAAATTATCTCTAAGTTGAGCTACAGTGTCATTGACTCTTTCATTAATTTTTTGGCTAAAGTAAAATTTCACATGGACAGTTGAAGGTATTAGATGTTAAATTCCACACAGCATATGGCTTTGTTACACCATATCAATTCAGTCACATGAATAGTTTAGTTTTTAGGGATGTTACTGGTTGAAAAGGGTTGATCATCATTGTAAAATAGAATATTTTATGTTTATTAATTTTATGATAAAAAAAATTAGATTGAGAACTGAAAGAAATCTTTTTGCCTTGCTATTTTATTATATCTCATTTTTTGGACTATGCTTGACCATTTGTCAAAACATTGATATGGTCGCAATTATTGGGAATTAAGATATTGTCTCTCTTCCAAATTAAATTTACAACAGGGTTTTTGCATTGACCTACTCCTTTAAAAGTGCCTAAATAGATGCTGGTCTTTGAAGAGTTCTTAAAAATCAGCCTCTATCCTTGAAAAGTCCTTCAATCCTTCAATAAGCGGTTGGTAAGGTTCAATTTATTTTAAATTGGAAGCAAAATATCCAACCTACAATGTTGTTATTGTAAATAACAATCCCAGTTTTCCCACTTCGACAAAATGTAATAAAACTATGACTGCACCACCGAGATGCATGCTTTAGGCTAGTAACGCAGTTTTTCACATTTCTATCATGAAATGCCATGGGTAAGTGGGTTTTCATCTTATTTTGGAAAAATATTTGAATGGATATATAGGGCGTTAAAGTTAACCTGTAGTATGGTATCATAACTTCTGATGATGAGTGATATATATTTAGCAGAATTTTGTGGTTTTTGGTATCTTTAATTGGTTCCTTTGAGTAGGAATCTTTATTTATTGATCCTCATTTTTTTTATGTGAAATCTGTGATATTGCTATAACCGGATGCAATCGATACGAGTGTAAATAATTATTGACATGTGCCGGCAGCATGCTGCTCTGAGTCCAAATTATATTACAAGAACAGAAAAATATGAAAATGGTTAGGTGTTTTGATACCAGATGGACCTGAAACTCAATAAATTGGCAGAGCAAATATTTCTGAACTTTCTATACAAGGAAAAAACATGAAGAAAATCCCATACCAGCACATCTCAAAATAGTGCTCTTGCATGTTACACTTGCATGTTTAACTTGGCACTCAGGTGACTTTGGGCTGGAATTGAATAATCACATCCCTGGTCATCTGTAATAAAATATAAAAATAAAATCCTCCCTCCCTCATTAATTCAGAAAAAAACATTTTTGAGAATCAAATACATTTTGTTTTGGCCTAAGATATATAAAAGAGTTATGGAGCTCTGATTGTTAAGACCAGTTTGATATGGAATGATATGTTTATTGTTAGCTAGCTAATAATGAAATAGTGCTTTAAAAATGCCTTACCCTATCCTAAAAATGCTACTTTTATTTATCTTATTCTCCTAATAGATTGTGAAACCTGTTCAAAGAAATATAAAACTCAATGTTATAAACCACAGGGTTATGGAAACATGACACCATTTTTCAAGACAAAAAAATCAATTTCATAATTATATGACACATATCATTGTGATGTCTGTGTTGTGACAAATTATTTCTGGGAAAGAAGTCATTAATTATGTTTACATAAAACTAAAGTTGATGTAACTAATTTCTTTGAAGAGGAGACCCCTTGTAGCTCAATTGGTAAGGTACATGCCGCATAATTCTAACATAGCCGCCCAGTTTTGGCAAAGCTGGTCGAATCCCGATAAGTGCAGATTTATGACCCCAGCAAGGGACAACAATCTAAATCGTGTTACTGGCGAGTTTGTTAATTGATCCCCTAGGGTTGGTGATTTATACTTGCAGTTGATTTCCCTGAGAAATTAACACTCTGCATGGTCTTTAGTCCACCTGTAACTGGTGCCTAGTGGCTGAAACGCCGATAAACGCCGATAAAACCAGTATATTGGAAGAACGTCTCTGTTTCCGGTACCATAGTAACCTGTCTGTCTGAGTTAATGGCTATGGTTTTCCCAATACCAACAGCAGAACTAACCACCAATCGCATACACACCTGACGCATGTGTAGGCCATGTGCGCGATTGCGCATTCTTGATATAAATAAGACAACTAGGTCGGCCATGCTACGCAGTGAATACCGTGGTGTAAATCAAACTCTACCCTGACGAGTCCCTATGGAAATCCCCCCGTCTTTTGTGGGCTGTGTACACTGAGGACTGTGTATTTTAAAAAGTGCAATGTATTAATTATACCGGTAGCTTCCTTAACTTCCTTCGCCTAATTGGGGGCAAGACTTGCCTGAAAGACCATCTGTTCGCGACAAAATTAAACAGTGAAAAGCATGTACGTTTTTGGCAGGAAAATGACAGTCCGTATTACGTTATCAGTCCTGGAAATTAGCGTCGTCAAAAGCCGAAATCGCCATCACCATTGACAAAGAAATCGTCGTCAAAGATTATAATGCATTGGCATCCTTGAATATTCACATAAACCCGATTTTAACCCACTTTAAATAAACAACTGTCTGTTATGAATGACACAACAACTGGGTCACTGTGTCACCAACCAAACGCATCAGTGGGTCACGTGAATAAACTCTGTAACTATTTACGACAGACTCTCTTTGATGTTTTCCGACCAAGTAGCAGATACCACTGATAGAAACAACTCGCACTGTTTGCAAGTATTAAACACACATCTCTGATCATCTGATGGGCATACATGTACTGTAAGGATTATTTGATAACTTGCTGTTAATTACACTGAAAGTTGGCAGGTAATCAATTCTGCTATTTAAAACTTTCCGGGATTGAAACAAAATAAGTCGGAAATAGGTGATTTAAAACCACAATACAATTTAGTGATTTAGTAATATGGACAAGTTGTCACTGAAAAATAATGATCATCTATGAAGAGAAATAACAGGGGATGAAAATACAATATGTTTTATTGAAATGGTATGTATTTATTCCATAAAACGATCTCTCTTTCAACACCCAACACCTGGAAAATTGCGTCGGCAGTGATGCATAGATGGCATAAAATGTGTAAACTCAGGCCCAATCTACACCAGAGATATTCAGGGGAAGATTGGAACAAAACATGTTTATTCCTGCATATCCAAGAACAGTCAGTAACATTGTTCTGGTCACATGTAATTTGTAAATAAAGGTATCAGATGCTACTGTTGCATTGTGGGCTGGTAGCTTACATGTATGTAAGAGGAATAACTCTAAACCCATGGCCATAGCCTAATACATTGAATTTTCACACTGGAGCACATACTAGAGTTAGAAAATATCTTTAACACCCAATACATGACATAATAGTCCAGCAAGCTGCATAATATATTACCAGTTAGCATGTATCAAAGCATGCCAATTTTATAATACATGTTAAAAGGGTGTACTACATTATTTTATCACTTTCAAATGGCCGTTAAAAAAACCCAAAAAAACCCTGTCTGCCTACCTGGAAATTTTTCCCCATGTTATCGGACACAGACATTTTTTTTTTTGGCCTTATCATCAAAGTATTTAATCTTTATCAGTGCTAATAGATTTGATTTGAATGTTGTTGTTTACAGTAATTGTTGTTTAATGTTAATATTGGGTATCCACTTCTACCTTGAAATTGATCAGATATTACTTTTAATTATGTAAATTCTCAATTATTTTCAGTTGAAGTTGATCCTCATGCTTTCCGGTTCAAGAAAGAAACATACCAATGTGAAAGATGTAATTATAACACTCAGGTTAATTCAAACTTCAAACGGCATCTGAAAAGAAAGCACATGGATATAATTAATGATGCTAAAGATAACAGTGTTGTCAAGATGACAAGACGATATTCATGCAATACATGTGGGTCAGAATTCATCACAAAACAAGGACTGACATTGCATGTGAAATCAAAACATGAAAATAGTTACCGTTTCATCTGCTCAGCTTGCGGTAAAGGATTCAATGGGGTCGCAAACTTTCACTCTCATCAAAGAGCTCATACAAATGAAAATCGGAACAAATGTGATAAATGCTGTGAAGCGTTTTCTTACAAGAAACAGTTGTTTGAACATATGTCAACTGCTCATCAAGTGCTTGTGTCTTGTGATGAGCTTGGTTGCTTTAGTACATTTGCCAGCATTCGTGACATGAGACAGCACCAGATTGATTCTCATCAAATTTATTCACGAAAGTGCAAATACTGCGAGAAACAGTTTAGATGGCGATCAAGTCTCAGTTATCACACAAACAGGTGTTCACTTAGACCATTTGAGAATGTGCCTGCTGGAAGTGATGCTACTAAAACCAGACTGAAAATAAATTTGCCCCATACTGGCACTACGACCATTGCTGAAGTCTCATTATCCAACAATAGTCTTCTTAAAGCGAACTGTAACCGGATGACCATGGACCTTGAAAGTCTGAAGTAGCCATGTATTTAACAAATGACAAATGTTCAAGTCCTCAAACATGTTGAACCCTTCTTATACTAAATGGATTGATTCTCCCATTAGTAATAAAAGTCTACATTAGAATGGTCTCTATTTATTTTGAGGTCTGGATAGGCAGGGACAACCCGAGACGGCGACGTGGGCGAAGATGTCTCTCTATTCCTGCTCACTTCACCCTAATTTTGCAGCTGGGCGAAGTTTAAGTCGCCCTGAAATTTCTGAAGTTGATCGACGAAAATGGGCAAAATATTCCTCCTAATTTACTAGTGATGAGCCAATTGTCAAATAGAGCCTTGTGCCGATTATTTGAGATCACAATCGGCTGATTCAGGTTATTGTAATAATTATACCAAAATATGTTCATGTATGTGTTATATACTACGTCGATTTGGAAGTCGATATGATCCCCATATAATCAGATTCTGACAACAACACACATTTTTAGAATTGCTGCTTCAGTTATCTGAATCGATTAATTTCCCCAAAATAATGCTAGCCACTGTCAACTATAGTAATAATTGCCCGAAACGTATTATTTATCAAAATGTTGTTGGAAGAAATTTGGTCTTATTATCAATGCAAAGCCTATTGATTTTAGAGTCATCTATCTTCATCATTAATTTAGTCCCAGACCGACGGCTCGTCTACTTTTTACTGGGCAACTAATAAGTCTTGATGGTGAACAATAATAGTAAATCGATATCTAATAACTCTGAGCTTTGTTATGTGGTTTCCTCGACTCGAATAAAATGTCTTCTTTTTTTTTCACCCCCGAATCCAAATAAATAGTAATTGAGGGGCACTTAATCGTATTATGCATCTTTAAAATAAAGAATGCGTCGCCACATCGATATAACTTACAAGGGTGAAATGCAAAAAATGATCAGATGTGCTGCCAATTATATTGGCTCTCCAGACAATATTGATGGAAACAAAGCTGTCATATTGACGAAAACAAACTTTTCTAAAAAATGTTGAAACAAAATGGCGAAAATGATGAAAAATGGATGAAAACTTACAACGTTATGGAATGCGATAATGACGAAAAATCTGCTGTGATGATGCCATGTTTTTCGCATATGCAAAAATGATTTTCACATGCCCCCCCTAATAAAATTGCATCTATTGCACAACATAAATGGATTCATTCCATCGAAGAGGCTGTTTTTGAACATCTATAGACATATTAACCAACACATGGGTAAGTACTAAAAATGGAGAGAAAAAAAAACTACCTTCGACATCAATGTTTAGAATTTACATTTGTCGATGAATACGCTAACATAGAACACATATTAGGTATAAAACGACGGAGTGGGCTACTTTGCTTTCATTTCCATATACGATATGGCTGTGGTGAAACGTTTATTGCCACGTTGAACACACAAACTATATATACCATAGTGTGTTCCCGTTCCATGTCGCAGTTTTTCACTCAAAGCTAAACATAGTCGGCGTCTTTTGGAGAACCTCAGAAATGATGTCACAAGTTTGTTGACGTGAAGGTAACATAACAATGACCTTCACCTGAAATGTGAAATTTAGAAATATGTGCACATCATGAGCATAACTGGCTGTATAGACTGCGTTTTATGTTACATTACTGGTTTGAATGTGGAATTATTTTACAAAACTGGGAAAGTTCACAAAAAAGTGATTGATTTATTGGCAAATAGTCCCGATGTCGGCATGAATGAAATAGTTCCCCAGCGACAACGGGGCAATTCCATTCATTACTCTCTGCTACAATGGGTAATGAAATTACAATTGGCAATGAATGGAATGACCAGGCGTAAATATGCCGGATGCGGGCTACGCTCGCTACATCTACAGCCGAGGTGTGTAACCTCGAGCATATTGTAATGTGACGTCACTTTCCAAGCAAAGATCGGTTGTCAACTATTAAGAAAGCACAATGTCATGGAAATATGTATGTAATGGATTAAATGAATTAATTTTTTTATGATTTGTCGTGATTATAAAATATACTAGGGGGTTGCCCGTCACAAAATGACGGGTATACAACTGTTCTTTGTTACTTTCTAGTGTCCGCGGTCATGAACAAATTCTCATTTCTATATAAGAAATGCAATGGTCATGCTTCTCTTTTTTGTCACTGGATGCGCGAGGGAACACTTTATTTCACTAAAACTGTATTTCTACACATACCCACCCCACATATATGCATGCACATATTGAATGAAACAAAATCTGCATATTACTTTAAATATTACTATATACTAACTGAAACATACTCAATTCGGGAGCGTTTATTCAGCGACGAAGGGGGCTTGCAGTACATTTTGATCTTAAACGGACCCCTTGGGAGCCTGCATTCAGCATATAGCCTATAAGGATCACAGGTCCATTTGTGGGAATACTTTATTTGAAATAAAACTGTATTCCCCCCACTCCCCAACCCACATATATATACATGTATATGCATGCACATACAGAACGCAACAATCAAGATATTTAACTTTATTACTATATACTAACTGAAACAGGCTCCATTTCGCGCACATTTTGATCTTTTAAACATTCTTTCATCAGATTTACGCTCAACTGAAACAATACTGCCCACGCTAATTAATGCTCTTTTAAAGAGCATTAATTAGCGTGGGCAGTAATGTTTACACTGTATTATTCACGGCTCGGAAATGTGGTTATTCTAACCGAGTTACGGCGAATCTACTGAGCAGTATACCCACTGACGGGTGGTCAGACTGTCCATTCGCCATCTTCCGCACAACTTTCATAACAAAGACAGCATTCTTTACTTATGTTCACACCGAATTGTCAAATTAATATACCATATTAGCACCCATTCCCAACGATGGTAGAGCGTTCGAGTCTCGACTCTACACCCACGACATGCACTGTCACGACAAAATCAACATTTGTTACTTCTATTCACACTCAACCTGAACTGACAAATTAATTTAGCGCCTATTTCCAACAACGCTGTTAGCGCGCATGGAAGTTTTGTAGACAATTATAGCAAAGCTAATGTGGGTTTGCGTGCGACGTCACATGACGTCATTTCGACAAACGTCATAAGAAATAGTGTCTATACTTGAGTGCAAATACTGCATTTCGGGACCATGTTAGATCTCAGGTTTGCTTTGACCAATCGACTTGAAATTTGGTGAGTCATCTTTTACGACGCAGTATAGGTCGTGGTACAAATTTAGGCCACATTGCACGCATGGTTGAAAAGTTATAAACGTGCCAATGGCGTGACCGAGTTATACACACACAGATACACACACACACAGATACACACACACATACACAGACAACGGGTTTTTTATATATAGATTATTCTGAAACATAATTCAATTATATGACAGTTAAAATTATTTATCCAAAACTTAGTGTCAAGGTTGTTCTAAAATTATGTATTTTGCTTGTTAGATAAAAATCAAAATTCTCGTTAAATTCATTGCGAATATCAGTTATTTTTGCTCCTTTACTTAAGTCTTTGTCTGTTCAACATGCCCAATGTGAGTTTTGTCAAATTTCCTCAATAAAACATTATGTTTTGTTTGTAGTTGTAATTATTCTGTTTTTAGATTACTCCGGTCACCAAAAATCATTCCATTCACTTTTTCCCAGGGTAATTTACCCATTGTAGCCCAGCGTAATGAATGGAATCACTCTCAACAAAAATTACTACACATGGCTTGAATTATTTTTGAAATGTATTTTAGCTAACAAATATTTTAATCAAATGCATAAACAATTATACTGAATGTCATGAAGTTAGACCTAACTATGTGACTAAATCATGATATGTTCGTATTATTTACACAATTTATGAGTGAATTAAAACGTGAAAACAATTATAAGCGAAGAGGCCTAGCCGGTGATGTTTTGCAATGACAAAACTGTGCAAAATGCATTTTGTGAGATTTTAAGAAAACAAATGCATGTAGTGATGTATGAAGTGTGCGTTACAAAATGTGTATGTAATGAATATATGACATTCGTTATGATATTTATATATTACGAACGATTCAAATAACTGGGTTGCCCAATTTCGTGATATGGCTATTACTACATAGAAGTAAAATCAGAACATTTTTGGTTTCCGATCGATAACTCCATTTTGGATTATTTGATCTGAACTAAAGTTGGTATGTAATAAACGCGAGCACAAGACCTCGTCCCACTTATTCAGATAAAAATTATCGATTGCTGATCGTGACAAACACCTGAAGAGCTTAAAGCGAAATCAGTAAACCTACTAAACTATAAACATAGTGAAGTATACCAAATACTTATTACCTAAGTTATCATACTTAACAAGCAATTAACTTACGAGACTCAACTCTACAAACGCTATACTAAGAAGTTAGGCTTCCCTTGCTAAACTTTAATCTTGTAACTAATCACCCCGACTACTTACTATATGACTACACAAATAACACCCGCACAACCATCCAACGATTTACGGCTCACCACAGACACATAAGTCGGAACAATCCAACACAGGTGAACCAAACTCGAACAAGGATAATAGGAACGCAAAACGAAGGCGTGTCCTATCACATCCCGCCAGAAAACATGATACACCTCAACACATGGAAACCAATATCCCCCTTCACAAAAGTCCTTTATACAAGGCCAGGACCCATCACCTATCTTTTTAAACTCTTACAACAAGAATCCAACAACACATTAGGGATATATCAAATGCTCACTAAAGCTAGCCAGTACACACATCTACCACTCACATCATGTCACATGTCTGACACTGACTCAGACATCGAGCACAATACTCGACGTCGGCGAAACAATATAAAACTGGATTTTCCAACTAAGGACCAAATATCCAGAGGACATGAACAGGTCAGACACCTTATAGTGAATAATATTAATCTCTAAAGTTGGTATGTGTATTACCCAGTTAAAAATACAGACTATATATTGGTTCCGTCCAATTATTTTTACATGAGGTACGGCTCATTTTCGACTTAGAATTTGACCGTCTGTAACATTTTTGATTTCCGACTGAAAACTTCTGTTTGGATTATTTGTTCTGAACCAAAGTTGGTATGTATATTTCCTAGACTCATGCCTGGCTCATATGTGAAAACGCTACGATTCTATAGCTCTGACGTGCTCTCCCATATAATAATGACTTCCAAAGCAGACTGATGGCAAAGTTTATAGTACGGTCGTGGACCAATCAAGTGTATTTCCCAGCTAAAAATACAGGCTGAGTTCGAATATAGGTTCTGTCCAATTATTTTTACATGAGTTAAGGCCCTTTGTTTACCATTGCTGCGCTCTGGTATGTACGTTACCGAAACCTGACAATTTTATTGGATTTTGGTACATGTCTTTACACATGAAGGGGGGGGGAGATTTAATATTTAAACATTAAACTTTCCAAGTTCCTAATGACTCCATTGATTCCAAAATATAAAATATACCCTCTACAAGTTGAGCTACAATGTCATCGACACTTTCATTGGTGTGGGCATTCCCCATGTGACTAACATTCAGATTTGTTAAAATGAGGTCACCAAGTCACCAAGATAGTTCTGAAGCCAGGTCCATAACTCTTTTCCTTCCATAGTAATTCTTAAAATGATTCTTCTCTGAAAGAATGATCACCTCGGCCAATTTAGCTCATATTTGGTATGAAGGGTCCTTAATTATACACATGTCATCACTTGAGATTAGATCTTATCTGACTGGAGTAAACAACTTCATAGCACTGATCTGTGTTTGCTTTGTTTTTAAATTCAATAAAATCAATTAAACAAAATGTGCTGGCCTGTTTCTATATTATTTTCTTGACCACCGCTTTTCCAGATGAACTCATTGATTATACCTTGATTTTTGCAATGAAAAATGGGGGGATACATTGGATTAAATTTGTCTTGTCAGGATGTCTTTCCAACTACCCGTCAACAATTGTTTTCTTCTTCAGATCCATATGAAAGCCAGAATGGGTTTATATATTTTGGTGTGGATGTTCCCTAGGTGACTCAGTTTCAGATTTGTTCAAATAAGTTTACAGGTCAAACAGGTGCGAAGATAGGGTCATAACACTTTCCCTCCATAGTAGTTCTTTAAACAATTTTATTCTCAAGAACCATCGGGCCTGGTTAGCCTATATTTGGTATGTAGGTTCAGTCCTTGGGTGACTGGGGTTCAGATTTGTTCAAATGGGGTCATATTTTTGGAAACTTTTGAGGAAAATGTATTCACTTCAACGCTTTATATACCATTTGAAATTACTAGATGAATGAATTTCATAGATGGGGATTCACATTTGTTCAAATAGGGGCATCTGGAGATAAAAGATTAAACTTTCCCCCACCCATCTTACATGTATCTATGCTGTTGAATTCAAGTTTGGTACTGGTGTAATAATATATAGATTCCTTAGAAGCTGACTGGGTGGGGGCAATGGGGAGGGAGTGTAGAAGTGGGGTTTATGTTTTTATCCCCTACTTGGATAAAAAATTTCAAATTTCATTCCGGATACAATATTAGTTGTAGATTAGATTTTCACTCCAAAAATAGGTTAGAATTGTTCTCATAGTATGATTTGATTTCCCATGTATGCTTCAGACAAACATTCCATATTTTTATGTTTACCCATACCATAGTATGGTAAACATAGTGTCGTTGCCCGGATTGACCACTCGTCGTCTGTCTGTCTGCCTGTCTGTCCGTAGACACTTTACGAGTAATCCGATAACTCAAACATTTTCTATCCGATCGAAACCAAATTTTGTATATGGGTTTCTCAGCCCAAAATACAGATCGAGTTCGAATTTGGGTTTGATCCGAGATTTTGTTACAGAGTTATGGCCCTTTTTCAACTTAGAATTCACGCATTCTGCCATAACTCAACATTTTTTGTCTGATTGGAACCAAATTTGGTATGTGAGTTTCACAGCCCAAAATACAGATCGAGTTCGAATATGGGTTTGATCCGAATTTTAAAGGAGTTATGACCCTTTTTCCAGAAAAAAATTAAAACATAAATAGATTTTTTTTTAGATTTAGCTCCTTGTTTTACTCATTGTGTTCATATTTTATACGCAGGTTTATGATGACACGTGGCTCACCTGTATAGTTAGCTGAACTTTACTTTGTAAAGTTTGAGCTATTGTGGCTTGGTATCCGTCGTCCGTGTGTGCGTGATGCGTCAACAATTTCTTTTAGCACGGGCTACAGTTCGTACCTTTGGTCCGATTATTATGAAATTTGTCATAGATGTTGACATTGACATGTAGATGGGAACGAGTCATTTTGGGGTCATTCGGAAAAAAAACATGGCCGCCAGTGGCCATCTTGGATTTCAAAATTCAATCCATTAGCACGGACTACAGGCCGTACCGTTCGTCTTATTGTCATGAAATGTGTCATGGATGTTAATATTGACATGTAGATGGGAACGAGTCATTTTGGGGTCATTCGGACAAAAAACATGGCCACCAGCAGCCATCTTTGATTTCAAAATTAATCCATTAGCACAGGCCACAGGTCGTACTGTTCGTCTGATCATCATTAAATTTGTCATGGATGTTAATATTGACATGTAGTATAGGAACGAGTAATTTTGGGGTCATTCGGCCAAAAAACATGGCCGCTGGCAGCCATCTTGGATTTTACTCTTTGTATGACTAAATCATTTAGCACGGGCTACAGGTCGTACTTTTAGTCTGATCATCATAAAATTTGTCCTGAATGTTAATAATGACATGTAGATGGGAACGAGTCATTTTGGGGTCATTTGGCCAAAAAACATGGCCGCCAGCAGCCATCTTGGATTTTACTCTTTGTATGACTAAATCCTTTAGCACGGACTACAGGTCGTACCTTGAGTTCTGATCATCATAAAATTTTTTATGGCTGTTGAAATTGTAATGTGATGGGAACGAGTCATTTTGGGGTCATTCGGATGAAAAACATGGCCGCCAGTGGCCATCTTTGATTTCAAAATTCAATCCATTAGCACAGGCTACAGGCTACAGGATCATTTGGCCAAAAAACATGGCCACCAGAAGCCATCTTAAATCCTTTAGCACGGACTACAGGTCGTACCTTGAGTCTGATCATCATGAAATTTTTCGTGGCTGTTGAAATTGGAATGTAGATGGGAACGAGTCATTTTGGGGTCATTCGGATGAAAAACATGGCCGCCAGTGGCCATCTTTGATTTCAAAATTCAATCCATTAGCACAGGCTACAGGTCGTACTGTTCGTCTGATCATCATAAAATTTATCATGGATGTTAATATTGCCATGTAGATGGGAACGATTAATTTTGGGGTCATTCGGCCAAAAAACATGACCGCAGCAGTCATCTTGGATTTTACTCTTTGTATGACTAAATCCTTTAGCACGGGCTACAGGTCGTACCTTTAGTCTGATCATCATAAAATTTGTCATGGATGTTAGCAATGACATGTAGATTGGAACGAGTCATTTTGGGGTCATTCGTCCAAAAAACATGGCCGCCAGCGGCCATCTTTTATTTCAAAATTCAATCCATTAGCACAGGCTACAGGTCGTACCTTTAGTCTGATCATCATAAAACTTGTCATGGATGTTAGCAATGACATGTAGATTGGAACGAGTCATTTTGAGGTCATTCGGCCAAAAAACATGGCCACCAGCAGCCATCTTGGATTTTACTCTTTGTTTCACTTTCACACTAGCTCAAACATACAGTAATGCTCTAAATAATCGACTTCTTAACCACAGCAGAATTATGGGTAACTTTTCAGGATTTAGTCGGAAATATGGCTTGTTGCAATTCATCGGAAAGCTCTCACTGAGAAACTAACATCAGCTTCTATTAGGCATGCGATGACATTTCAGTAAACTATGCATTATTTGTCCACGTAAAGAAATAGTCCCAGATAAATAAAGACTCTTTGGCATATTTAATAGCGTATATTTAATGACATAACTTTTCAAACTCTTCATTCATTATAGTTTGTTGGAAAAATATTGGAAGCCACAGTATTTTGAGATGTAGCATACGGAATGTAAAGACGACAAACCAGAAGTCAAAGGTCACCTGGCGCTATTTCCTGTTATTAAACAAATGTTTAATATCACAATTTATAGAATGGGTTAGGATCATGTAATTAATTGAAATATGGGCAGGTCGGAAACCAAATTGTGAAAAAAAATGTGATAAACATACAAATTACTTGACAACGACAAATGGAAATCCAACATTTTCAGATAAAGAAAGCGGGATAACTCTTGAACGGAAAATGTGAACAACATCCAAAAAGATGGTGACAGATATAAATTTTGAGATGAGAAAATTGACATTGCGTGTGTGCATGAGATCTGCAAAACTGAATGCATATTTCTGATATTTGCATAAAATATGCATGCACCAAACCATTCTCTCATAAAAAAAGACTATTTTTTAATCGTTTATTTGCATAAGGGTCACACTGTATTCATTTTTAGCTCAACTTTACTTTGTAAAGTTTGAGCTATTTCCATGGCTTTGTCGTCCGTGTGCGCGTGTGTGCGTAAGGCATCAACAATAGAGGCTACAGGTCGTACCTTTGATCGGATCATAATGAAATTTGTCACAGCTGTTGACATCAACATTTGTACCGGAATGATTAATTTTGGGGTCATTCGGAAAAAAAACATGGCCGCCAGCGGCCATCTTAGATTTCAAAATTCAATCCATTAGCACGGGCCACAGGCCGTACTGTTCGTCTGATCGTCATGAAATTTGTCATGGATGTTAATATTGACATGTAGATGGGAACGAGTAATTTTGGGGTCATTCGGGCAAAAAACATGGCCGCCAGCAGCCATCTTGGATTTTACTCTTTGCATGACTAAATCCTTTAGCACGGGCTACAGGTCGTACCTTTAGTCTGATCATCATGAAATTTGTCATGGCTGTTGAAATTGGAATGTAGATGGGAACGAGTCATTTTGGGGTCATTCGGACAAAAAACATGGCCGCCAGTGGCCATCTTTGTTTTCAAAATTCAATCCATTAGCACGGGCCACAGGTCGCATTGTTCGTCTGATCATCATGAAATTTGTCATGGATGTTAATATTGACATGTAGATGGGAACGAGTAATTTTGGGGTCATTCGGGCAAAAAACATGGCCGCCAGCAGCCATCTTGGATTTTACTCTTTGCATGACTAAATCCTTTAGCACGGGCTACAGGTCGTACCTTTAGTCTGATCATCATGAAATTTGTCATGGCTGTTGAAATTGGAATGTAGATGGGAACGAGTCATTTTGGGATCATTCGGACAAAAAACATGGCCGCCAGTGGCCATCTTTGTTTTCAAAATTCAATCCATTAGCACGGGCCACAGGTCGCATTGTTCGTCTGATCATCATGAAATTTGTCATGGATGTTAATATTGACATGTAGATGGGAACGAGTAATTTTGGGGTCATTTGGCCAAAAAACATGGTCGCCAGCAGCCATCTTGGATTTTACTCTTTGTATGACTAAATTCTTTAGCATGGGCTACATGTCTTACCTTTAGTCTGATCATCATAAAATTAGTCATGTATGTTAATAATGACATGTAGATGGGAACAAGTCATTTTTGGGTCATTCGGCTAAAAAAACATGGCCGCCAGCAGCCATCTTGGATTTTACTCTTTGTATGACTAAATTCTTTAGCATGGGCTACAGGGCGTACCTTTAGTCTGATCATCATAAAATTTGTAATGGATGTTAACGATGACATGTAGATGGGAACGACTCATTTTGGGGTCATTCGGCGGAAAATATGGCGCCAGCAGCCATCTTGGATTTTACTTTTCTCTTCATTTCTATAAACTGGTATTAGACATTCAACTTTCCACATTCCTAATCGCTCCATTGACTGTAATACATTAAATTATTCCCGTTCCAAGTTGAGCTACAGTGTCATTGGCACTTTCATTTTTGGTATCGATTGGTTGATCGATTTAGAAAATAATTAACCCTGCTTACAGATGCTATCTGATGCATCAAAGTCAAACAATTTTCTTCTGATCTGCCTCATATTTCTTATCTAGGTCTTTCTTAGCACGTTCTTCATCTGTATGGATTTTGGTATTGTTTAGTTAACCCTTTCCACTCTTGTTTTTAAATAGAATTCATCCAAGCCAGGATGACTCAAATATTTTTCATCTGATCGACACCAATTTTGGTATATGAATTTCTGACCCCTAAATACATATCAAGTACCGGTATATTTTAACAGAATTATGGGCCCTTTATAATTCATACCTCTTTTCCATACGCTTTTAAATTTGAATAGAACAAGACACAACACATGCCTGTGTTATTGGAATGAGATAATTTATTGCTTTGGACACCTGAGTACCACTGGTGGCAGCAGACTTATAAACATCTGTCAAACTGTGATTGATGTCAGACTCTTTATTCCAGTTCTGTTCTCTGTGTTGAAACCATGCAGTTCATGGCATTATTGTTTACAGAGACACTGTTGTCATATCTTAGAAAATAATTAATACAGGCATTCCTTAGTTCCATCATATGATGTCATTGAAAATGATTAACCTTCTGCACACATCATATGGTCTTAGAACTGATTTTTTTATTTAATCATTCTCCTATTCTATGTCCATGTTGATGGTGATCACCACTTTTAACGTGCATGGATTTGGGATTAAAATTAACCCATTCGATAGACACATATTATCCGATAGACATATATTTAACTTTAACTTTGAGCCAGGTTCAGTCAGTGTTTCAAGAAATGACCAATTGAATATTCATCATTAGAGGAAATGTATTTTTTTGAAATTCCCTCAATTGCATTTGGGCTGCAGGATAATATTAACAGTGCTGGGATTCTTGAGACTGACTTATTGTATGGGTTTCTAAATCCAATGGGATTCTTGAGACTGACTTATTGTATGGGTTTCTAAATCCAATGACATGCTTTTTGTTGACTTATCTGTGTTTATCAGTTCATTAGTTTGGGTAAGATTAATCCCTTACTATCCGATTTGATAACTCAAATATTTCCATTGATTATGTTTACAGTTCTGGCACAGTTTATGATATCACACCTCTAACCTGTATAGTGAGGGTCATTTGGTGTATTTGCTTAAATATATTAACATCCTTCACCAATCCTGTTGACACAATGTGATAACTAAATATTTTTTGCATGATCACCTGTGATCACTCTATAAATAATCACATCTGTGATAATCATGACATATTCTTCACCTGTATATATTTTTGTATTGATCGAATGGTTTTGAAAATATTAACCTTAACATTAATTATATTTAAACTGTTCACAAACAGAAGAATGATCAACTTAGAAGAAAATTATATTTATATCCAATCATTATCAATCATATTTTATATCCAGGTCTATACATCACTCACTTGTATAGTTGATCAGGTATTGATTTTTTTTTTTTTGTGGTGAAATATTAATAAGTTTGCTATGAATTTTTAATATGCAGCTGACACAAAATATAATAAACAAAAAAATAGAAATGATAATAAAAGAAAAACACACAATATGTTATGTCTCATGTTCCAATGTAATAAATAGATAAATTGAGTTGCTATGATGTTCATCTACTTAATTTCTTAACTATTTTATATTTAACAGCTATGGTGCTTCTCTCCCACTATGGATTGAGCTTAATTAGCTTTATCACTTATGAGACATATCTGTGTTGGAGTCACTAATAGGTTGAAATCAAATCCACGTCTGTGTTAACATTGTGTTAATGTGAGCAAGGTGCCCAATAAGTGTGATTCCACTTGTGAACTTAATAGTAAGGTGTGAATTGTTTAAAGTTTTGCACTCATGAAAAGGATGGGGTAAGGATTTATGAAAATAGCTCATCGCTGTCGCCAAGGTATGGGTTAAACATCTGCCGATTGTGATCGGCCTCTCGTTCTATTTCATGTTCGAACTGTTGGACCGAAATGGCCTCAAACCGAAATGGCCACAAAATTTAACTTTATGGTGATATCATGTTGGAAATTTCCAAAAGTTCTGGAGCTTGAAGTACCAGTTGTAAAATTCCAGCCTAAGAGGGATGTTCAAATGGAATTATGTGGACTGTGGTCTGGTTGTCGTTTTAGCTCAAATTTACTTTGTAAAGTATGAGCTATTCCATGGGTTAGTGTCCGGCGTCTGTCCGTTAATGATTTCCTTTGGCTCACCCTACAGGCAACATCCCTCATCTGATCATCACCAAACTTCATATGGATCTTTGGGTTGACCTCTAGATGGGAGCCATCGTTTTTCTCCGAAATTCGTTAAAAAAAACATGGCCGCCAATTAGCCATCTTTGATTTTAAAATTGAATCCATCAGGCTCGGCCCGCATTTATTGGATAATTGTTTTGAAAATTTGCAGGCATGTTTAGGATCACTTCTAGATGGGACCCATCAAATTCTAATAATGTTCGATGAAAAACATGGCCGGCAGCAGCCATCTTGGATTTTACTCTTTACATGACTAAATCCTTTGGCACACCCTGCAAACCACACCCCCCATCCGATCTTCACCAAACTTTATATGGATCTTCGGGATGAACTTTAAATTGGAGCCATAAATTTGTTTTTCGAAATTTGTAGGAAACATGGCTGCCAGCAGCCATTTTGGATTTTACTCTTTGCATGACTATTTAAAATCCTTCGGCACAACCTACAGGCCACATCCCTCATCCGATCATCACCAAACTTCATATGGATCTTCTGGGTGAACTCTAGATTGGAGCCTTTTTTCAAAATTCATTATAAAACATGGCTGCCAGCAGCCATCTTGGATTTGAATCCATACACACAACACGCAGCCCACATTTATTGGTGAAATGTTTCAAATGAAATTAATTTCATGGGAGCCATCTATTATACCCGAAATTTGTTAAATAACATGGCTGCCAGTGGCCATCTTGATTTTACTCTTTGCCTGACTAAATCCTTCGGCACAACCTACAGGCCACATCCCTCATCCGATCATCACCAAACTTCATATGGATCTTCGGGGTGTCCTCTAGATTGGAGCCATCGATTATTTCCAAAATTCATAAAAAAACATTGGTGCTAGCAGCCATCTTGGATTTGAATCCATACACACACCCTGCAGCCCACATTTATTGGTGAAATTTTTCAAATGAAAATAATTTCATCTGCACAAATCAAGACCTTTTTTGTAACTTTGGCTTTCCTTTTTCGTCATTATATTCATTGCTAAAAAAATAAATAAACTCCTTCCCAAGTTGAGCACTGCAGTGTCATTGACACGTTCATTTAAAAAGAGTAGGTGGTTGGGGATTTGTCAGTGGTGTGCAATTAGAAATTTCAAGGTGAATACCCCTCTGCTCATCTGAGAACCTCCAACTTTGTCCATGTTTAGAAATACTATCCAATCTTTTGAGTATTTACAGTCAGGTGATTAACATATTTTGAGACTTCGTATATATATATGTGTGTATATATGTGTGTACTTCATAGAATCCAAAACGCGTGTAAAGATTGAGCTCAAACTTCCTATGTAAGTGTCAAATCCCACCGACACGACCGTGGTCGCGGTTTAGAGAAGCTAAGAGCACCCGTTCTCCAATCTCAAATCACCGCAAAGGCACGGCGGGGGTTAATCAAGTGATTATTTAATGAGCGTTTGTTTTTGACGCATCTCTATAAAGAGCGTCTGTTTCCCATTCAACGTTATTCGCATCTGCAGAGTTATACGGTAACATTGACTGCATTTCCTATGCGGGGAGATTTATTGGATGTAGTACCCTTACAACATCATTGTTATAGTATGTATGACACTTAGGTCAGGGCTTATGGGGGGGGTAGTTATAGGCATAATGCTTCTCAGAAATCCCGGTTACAAACCAACACTCACAATTTCGTATTTACGCAAACGTTATCGCTCGAAAGCAGAGAGAAAGTGCTTTCCTATTTTTAGAACGCAACACATGTTTACGTCGCGTTGGGGTTCACCACGGGGACTATTGACCAACACTCACAATTTCGTCTTTTGCATCAGATACCAACACCTCGACCGATCAGATATATGTGTGTATATATGTGGGTACTTCATAGAATCGAAAACGCGTGTAGGAACGGGCATCCCCACGGCAATGTCGGCTTATAAGACATCTTTACTACACATGACAGCCGATGGACAATTGGTCTCTATATGTGTACCAAAATTACGCCGCGTTGGTGACTGGGAAATTCCAGGGAATGCCGATTGAGCTCAAATTTGCTACCTACGGGAAGTGTCATATATATGAGTGTGTCCTTTATAGACTCGAACCGATTGAGCTCAAACTTGCTAAATATTGACTGGGAAATTACAGGGAATGCCGATTGAGCTCAAAATTGCTACCTACGGGAAGTGTCATATATATGTGTGTGTCCTTTATATACTCGAACCGATTGAGCTCAAACTTGCTAAATACGGCAAGTGTCATGGACGGGTTCATTGAAAAACAAAATTAAAAAGGCACAATTAACTCCTTGAAAAACCAAAAAAAATCGGGTAAAATTTAAAAAAGCACAATTTTCGCCATTTTCATTAAATTTCCGGTGACAACAACGATCTAATATCGATAATATATAGAAACATAAGTAATTTGAGTCGAAAATGTATTCTGTAAACGCTCAGGTTAATAGGCTATCTTAAAATTTAATAATTTAAAAGTTAATAATTTGATATAAATTGAATTTATGACTGGAGCCATAAAATGGCGTCAATTAAATTACGAATTACCGTAATCAAAAATAGTAATTGAGGGATACTGGATTTTTAAACCGATCGCACACACGATTGCTTAAAATATTATGATGATACGGGGAGAACACTCAAGCCACTCACTGACTAGCGACGATACAATAACTTAAATGATTATATGGGACTATTGAGTATTTACAGTCAGGTGATTAACACCACAGTCATTGATTGTCTTGTCCAGTTAGCTAACTCTCATTTTAAGATATAATATATAATCAATGTAGAGTTATTTATAACTCAATTTCTGATCTCCAACTACTGGCAACAATCTGTTTAAGTCACAGCTGGCCTATTCTGAAATAAATCCCAGAATGGCTGTCATTAGCATCACTACGCTACAGATATGGTTGTCACTTTGATGTCAGTCTAATCTGAGTCACAAAATTAGACGACATTGTAATTCTACAAAATATAGAAATGCAAATTATTCCCCTCCCCGATTTGTCTAGGAGTGTAATTGCCCTCCAGTATATTTAGAGGCAATAGGTAGGGGTAGATAGAAGCAAATTAAAAAAGCTTATCTCAACAAACAAATCTCAAGCATGCAACACTGCTTGAAAATACAAGCCATAATTACAGCCAGTGAATATAGCTACTTAAATGTCAATTTTAATTATACCACCCGATCACTGACCCAATGAGAAAAATTTAACTTTTGAGGCAAAATAATATGTTGGAAACTAAACCGAATGCCCAATCCAATTATATTGCCCCTCTAGTTATGCTTTTCCATCCCACTCCTCAAGGTTATGGGGGACCATTTTGCTCCTACCCCTACAGGCACTGTTAGGAACTGTTACATCAAAAGTCGTTCTATTGCCAGTATTGTGATGGTTCTTGACTAATTTGTTATGGTTCCTTATGATTTTTATAGTTATCTTAACCCTTTCAGTGCCAAGAGCTCTAAGAGCTCTTTCCATCAATGTATCACATTATTATAATCAATAAATTTGAAAAATGATCAAGGAAATATGGGTTGATACAAAAATCGGACTTGGCACTGAAAGGGTTAAAGGGTTACACCGGTGTAGCTTTTCTCAGTCATTATCGATGCCCGCTAATCCACTGAGCACGTTGCCGAAAAGATTTTATGATAGACCACCCGTAACTGAAATTGTGCCGATTCATGTGATCTCACTATGGATTATGAAGTCTGAATCATAATCTTCCCTCATGTGAGCAGTATATGGACTGGGTAAATCAACTTGGACTCACTTTACCGTTCATACTGCCTCCAGGCGCTATTTGAACCCCTCTGGGTGGCAGCCGGAATAAGGAATGGTAGTCACTTTCATTGTATAAGTACAAGCTGAAAAGCAGCGGCTTTTTTTCAAAAGTTGTGGCCATTTTGAATCAGTCGACCATTATGATTGGTTTGTTGCCAAAAAAATTTAGTCTTCACGCTGACCATTCATGCCAAATTGCATCCTTTGTGTCACAATAAAGTGAATGATTCTGTTAGTACTGTTTTTTCAAAAGTGGTTTAAAATCAACTTAATACATATTTCGTTGTGTTTACTTGGTTATTTTCATGTATCATTCCAAATTTTTAATAGTCATTGTATTTCCCGTATCGAACCGATTAAATTGGGAGAGAACTGACTTGATCGAGAGAGAACCGTCAATTGGTATGACTCGCATAATGGGATTTTTATTATTTTTACATTATTTTATTTGGAACATAGATTGTGAGGGTAATGGAAAAATTAATTGAGCTATCACCTAGATGTCTCAAAAACTGCGTTTTAACTGTCAAAAACTCGCAAAAATTTATAACTTGGATCATAAGGAACCGTAACAAATCAGTCAAGAACCATCATAAACCGGCGATAGAAAGACTTCCAATGTAACAGTTCCTACACAGTATCTACAGGTATACATGTATGATTGTGTCACTTTATTAGTCCAAATGTTGGGTCAGATTCACAAAGTTACCTTCTAGTGAAAAATGATACTCTGTGGTGGCTGATCTAAGTTATGTTGTTGCCCATCTGTGATATGATTTCACTCAAATTGATTAGACCTGTGCCAATTTGAACTACATGTAAATTGTTATTGATACTCTTTTCAGATTACCGGATACTGTTGTGCTTCTGTGACTGCAAAAATGTCAATGCATTCAAGTACCACTATCACTGTCCGATATGCGGCGACACAAGGAGACGCAGGGCGAGGTTCATTCATCATGTCGTAATATGTGGCCGATCTTTTGATAGTAACCTGGCGGCATTCTTTGACTTTAAGAAAATCCACATCAAGTTTGCAAAGGAGCACCGACATGAGCTATTAGATCAATATAAGGAGCGAGAACCTGAGGAAAATCAGAGCCATGAGGATGGTGAAGACCTGTCGTCGATACTCCTCAAACGAAAGAAGAGATCTCAGAATCCACTCTCGGTAATACCCCTAAGCGCAAATCTTCACTAGCAACATGAAACTTTAAGATATTCAAGAAATATTCAGAGCTGCCAACACTTTGTATGTTGTGTCCAGCATTTTGAATAAAGACTGAATTGAGGACTGTAGCCAAAAACATCTGGCAATAGATACTAATTCCAAACTTATTCCCACTGTTATTCATTGTAATAATTCCACGTATGGACAAATCCCGATGACATTAAAAATACTTGGAAGATAACGATAATGTCGGGGGATCTTCATTGGTTTTTCTTTTCATAAATAATATATTCACTGCCAACTGAAGATCTTGAAACCTTGAACACTTGCGAATAAGCCCAAATGTTATCAAGTCTAATCTGTGGGTGCCATTGTTGAGGAATGTATTTACTAATACTTTAACAAGAAAATATCAATTCTTCCCCACACCCTGTTTTAACAAAATATCTGCAAACCTCTTAAAATCTGGAATGAGATGTTATTTCTAATTTCAGACTCCTAATCTAGTAGTGAGAGCTCAAGCTTCATTCACGTTTAAAGGTAAATAGTTATCTTATTTCTCTGTCCTAACATGTCAAATTAAATATCAAAACTATTAAAGAATACTAAATCTTTAAATTTGGCAACTATTCTGAAAGTCAAATGACTAAGGCCAAACATAAAAAGATCTTTGATTCTCAGGCAATTTTTAGCTCACCTGAGACAAAGTCTCCGGTGGAGCTATAGTCATCACTTCTCGTCCGTCATCCGTTTATCCGTCCGTCCATCTGTCTGTCAACAATTCTTTAAACATCTTCTCCCCTGGAACCATAAGACCGAATGGGTTCATATTTGGTGTGGATGTTCCCCAGGTGACTCATTCAGATTTGTTCAAATGAGGTCACTGGGTCAAATAGTTGCGAAGCCAGGGCCATAATTCTTTCCCACCATAATTCTTTTAAACATCTTCAGAACCATAAGACCGAATGGGTTCATATTTGGTGTGGATGTTCCCCAGGTGACTCTCATTCAGATTTGTTCAAATGAGTTCACTTGGTGAAATAGTTGCTAAGCCAGGGCCATAACTCTTTCCCTCCATAGTAATTCTTAAAATGACTTCTTCTCAAATACCATTAGGCCAAATGGATTCATATTTGGTATGAAGGATCCTAGGGTGACTGGGATTCAGATTTGTTCAAATCAGGTAACTGGATCAAATGTGGGCGGGGCCAGGGACATAACTCAAATTTTTTTTTTTTTAAATTTAACTCTTTAACCCAAAAAAAGTCAAAAAAATTATATATTAAAAAATAATAGAATATTTAAAAAAAAATGTGATTGTTTTTTATTAATAAAAAATTTGTATTTAACTCTATGGTCAATTATATATATATATATATATTTATCCCGCAGGGTCGTAACACAACAAAGACAGGTTTGCCTGATTGACTACCTTTAATGAATTATTAATGAAAAAGGTAGTCACAAAATTATTGGTAGGGTGTTCACTGTTCAGTTATCCACTTCTTGCTTCGAGTCTTCCTTTTTTGGCCCACAATGCGCCATGGCCACAACAATCAAGCTGAGTCCGTGGGAACCCGTTAAAGGATCTGAAATGAGACACTAGACCGCCAGATTAGTGATGTCTGCCGGTCAGTGGCAAACGAATGCCATAGGATAAAAACAAAAAACTGAAGAAAAAAAGGAAAGAACCTTGGAACCACCTGACTGATTAATCTGACATACATTTATGGTTTTTGGGTCGATGGATAATTGGGCTTAAAACATGTCTAAATGGTTTTATTAAAAGGCGCTTGTGAGATTGGAAATTTCCAACAATTGAGAAAGTTTGAGGTGTCGGTTGTGAAATTCCAGCCTAAAACTTGGGAGTCTGGAGCCCGGTCGGGAGGGGACTTGTTGAGCTGAGGAGGGGGGTTATCAGTAGTTGTACAGTTTGTAATTTCGAGGTGGATTTTCACCAATCTACATACGTGAATTCTCTCTAGCCACATATCCTGTTTAGATCTACTTCTTTTAAAGTGATTATGAAAAGTTCTGACTGTTGTGGTCTCCAGAGTCCCAGTCTTATCAGTCTTTGCAGTCTGGTGAGCGACCCCACAGTCATTGACTGTCTTGTTATTGAAAAAATCAATGAGGGAGCGAGGATTTTATTTAATTTTTTTCTAACCACAGACTGGCATAGTAAACATTAGTTATTATACATTCCCAGGTCCAGAAAAATGTAGGGAGAACTTTGTATTGGAATGGATATAAACTAGTTTAATCTGATATAAAGAATTATGACATTGTACTACCCATACATCATATAGGGATTACCTAGATTACCTTACGATATATATATTGATATGATTTTAACATCGGCACTATCATTTTTAACAACACTCAGAACTACATATCTGATTCATATAAAAATACGGAACGTAAATACAGTCAAAATGAAAAGATAAAGTGATCATCCAAACTATCATAGAAGGCATTGATTCACTTATTCCGCTGACTAATTAGAGACTGTATATGTACTATAATGTATTATAGACAATAACACTTCAAATAGCGATCATAAACATGGCCAATATTCACTGCTTGTCAAACTCTATTGTGCTCCGGTTTGAGTACCTTCGATCGTAATAGTGTAGCAATGGGGAAACTCTATCTTGCAGTGCTACTTACTCAAGCCTTGAAATAAGGTGTCTGTCATTTGCAGAATGAGGTCCCCAGAGGGTGAATTTAGTGATGCTATCCCGCATAGCGGGCTAGCATCACCCAATTCACCCTCTGGGAACCTCATTATGCTGAGGTGTAAGCAGAATGAGGTCACCAGAGGGTGAAATTGGTGATGCTAGCCCGCTATGCGGGATAGCATCACTAAATTCATCCTCTGGGGACCTCATTCTGCAAATGACAGACACCCTATTTCAAGGCTTGTACTTACTTACTGTGCAAATGTCCCAAAGGTCAAATATCTAACGTCCTGCTGATCTTTTACAAAATATTTCAACACATTTCACCAATAAACTGCCAACTTAGATTGAATATTTCCTAAAAATAGTAGTTATGCAACTAATAATCGGAAATCATTCATAGAGCACATGCATGTATTCTACATTCATTCATGGCTCAATTTCATTCATTTGTTGCATATATTCTGTTTAGTATAATAGGAGATGGTCCCATAATATTAACACTTCTATGTTTGCTTGTGTCTTTATATTATGTTATCTGTTTGGATTTGGAAATAAAAATATGTTTACTACAACTGGTCAGATTTGGTGTACAGTAACCATTTAAAGTTCCCAATTTTAATCTAATATATTGTCAGATCCTCCCTAATTGTGGTAAAACAATTCCTGTCAGGCATTCAAATCAACTAATTTTCCACAGACCAGCAGATCATCAAGTGTGTATGTCAGGAGAGAGGAATTGAACCACTTGAGCATTTCCACTGTCCGTTCTGTGAGGCGATAGTTGATCTGGGAAATACCGTGGAAGTAATTGATGAGCATCTTGAAAGCTGCCAACAAAGTTCTGTCGACCAAGGTCTTTTAATGAAACCGAAGTCAGAGGAAATGACTGAAGAGACAAGAGTGGAGCTGGGTCTCCGGGAAGTTGATGCTATGCCAGCACATGAGATAGAAGGCTTACATGTATGTATAATTTTCATTGAATAAAATTTCAGGGGACTATTATCATTAACCTCTCCATGCATGTGTCTGTCAGGGTTTATCTGGATTATAACTTGAACAATGTTTAACTCAAATTCCAATGGAACTTAAAGAGATTAATATTATTCACCATAATGTGGCTGACCTGTTCATGCTCTCTGGATATATTGTCCTTAGTAGGAACATCCAGTTATATTCTATGTTTCGCCGACGTCGGGTGTTTGTCTCGATGTCTGGGTCCATGTGGAGGACTTGTATAACACGGTATTGGAGGTCACCAATGTGGTGGTCTCCTCGGGTAAAGTGTGTACTGACTGGTTTTTGGGCCGATTTTTGAATATCCCTAATGTGTTCTTTCATCCTTACTTTGAAAGAGCGTTTGGTTTCTCCTACATATTGATGTCTGCATCGTTTGCAAGTAAGGGGATAAATGACATTGCGGGTTTTGTAATTGTGGAATTGTTTGCACTGGTATCTATTTCCTGTGTTTGAGCTTTTGAACCATGATGTTTTTGGTAAATGTGCGCAAGTGGAGCATTGTTTGTCGTTGCATTGCTCCGTGAAGTTAGGTATTGTTTTGCCGTGAATTTGGGGTTTCTGTGGTGGGTACTGCAGTTTTGTTCGTACCAAAAGGTCTTTGATGTTTGGGTTACTTCGGAAAGCCAGTATGGGGCTTTCTGTGAATAGATGTTGTAGATTCTCGGACATTTGGAGTTTGGGCCAACACTCTTTAATAATGTTGTATACCTTGTAGCCGCCTGGTTATGAATGGAATTCTTTTCGAACCAACTGTCGGCTTTTTCTGTTTGTATTTTAGCGTTTGTGTGCGGTCAATTGTGTTGACTTTATCGAGCGCTTGTGTTAACAGTTTTTGGGGGTATCCTCTGTTCAAAAAATGTTTGGTCATTTCTTGGGCGTAGAGAGCGAGTTGTGTTGGGTCGGTGGAGATTCGTTTAAGTTGTAGGAACTGGCTAAAAGGTGTGCTGGTGAGGCAGTTCTTAGGATGACAGGAGTTATATCTGACTTAGCTGTGTGTATCAGTAGGCTTGGTGTATAGGTCTACATTGAGTTTGTTGCCTGTTCTTGTGATGTTGGGGTCTAGGAATGTAACTTTTGTGTTAGAATGTTCAGCTGTGAATTTAATGGTGCTGTGCCATTGATTACAAAACTTGATGAATCTTTTGAGTTTTGATTCTCCGTGAGTCCAGATGATGAAGATGTCGTCGATGTATCGTAGATATATGTGGGGTATGAATGGTGCCTCTTTGAGCATTCTAGATTCCAGTTCTCCCATGAAAATGTTAGCCACGCTTGGGGCACATTTCGTACTCATTGCGGTCACTCCAATTTGCAAGTAATGCTGTCCATTGAACTCGAAATTGTTGTTGTGGAGGAGACATTTAACTAAGCGTATAATGTTAGTGTTGGAGAGTTTGTACTCGGGTTGATGGCGTTTTAAGCATTTAGAAATGGCGACTAGAGCCTCGTGATTTGGTATATCTCCGTCAAAGGTATCTTGCCCACTGAACTATATGGTATATTATCCCAAGTAGGAGGGGTTAACTCTCCGAGTTGAAAAAATGGTACGAAAATTCTATGGTACATGTATATCCTCTGTCATGTTCATGACACGTGTAATAACGTGATTTCTGACACGTAGTGAAGTATTCGCCATATTTTTTATCCCTCCTGCCTGGAAGGACGTCTAATCTCCTACGAAGCTAAGTTGCAGTTTTTTGTATAGCAAAAACAAAACACAAACAACATTATTTCTTTGCTTATAGTTGAAAATTATGTACAATTCACATAAAGATTACGTGGTTTGTTCCGAATATAATATCGGAATCGGATGACTCGTTTCATTTTAACCGACTTTGTCTTCCATAATTTTAATCGGTCAATGATTTAATATCCGTTGTCTATGCAAACAATATGCAGCGTTTCTGGCCTATTAAAGGCAGAACATTCGAGGCACCATTGGATATGACTAAAGACGCTGATCGTTTTCTTTATAACAAATCTATGGCATACAGGTGACGTGTTATTTAAGTTACCACGTGCGTTGACGGTGGTTAAAGGTATCATGAAATTAGGTGACTTACTTTCGAGTTCATTTTTTCGTTTGACGGCTTTCTTTATATGTTGACAATCATCGTCTGGTGTACAACTGACGGAAAAAGCAGTGTTTAAACGCTTGTGAAATAGGCTGATAGGAATGTAAAATCCCGAATGTCAATTTGAATCTTTTTTTTCACCCTGGATGATTAACAATGGGGCCGTTACTGCCTTGGTTGCCACAGGCATGGTAACATAACACAACAGGTGTATTTGTGATTGTTCGCAATCACATTAATTACCTTCACAGGACTGCTAATCGAGGTAAGACCAGGTTCATGAATCGCCTTCCCCGTAGCTCCCCTTGAAGTCGCTTCCCTCGTTTCGAGGTCCCAAGAGTAGAGAACGAAAGTCGATATATAGGGTTCCTCTAATTGGCGTAATTAGCACTCGGAGCGATAGTCACACCACACAGGACGCGGGTTGGGGCTACCCATCGAACCCGTAGCTCCCACGAGTTGCTTCCCCTAGGACACTGACGCTTGCCGATATATCGTGTTCCTCTAATTGGCGTAATTAGCACTCGGGGCGATAGTCACACCAAACAGGGTGCGGGTTGGGGCTACCCATCGAACCCATTAGTCACAGTTGGTGCGCTCCCTGGACTATCGAACGGGACGTCAATCTGCTTCCACGGGTCGACCGTTGGTGGTTGGCGTGCCCAGGACGGCTGTGATTCAGCTCTACTAACACTCGACACACGCCGTCCATCGCTACAAGTTGTCATCTCGGGGTCAGCGCGGCTGAGGGATACACCCTGACCATGCTCTCCGGTGCCTTATGATAATAGTGTGTGGGAATTTGGGCTAATTACTAGTAGAATGGCCATTTTACTTTGTCTCAATTCAAATTAGGAGACATTACGTTTACGCTATTCTTTGGCACCTGAAAGTTTATCCTCCATGCCTTCTGCCCCAGCTGGGCTTGGAATGGGATCACAGTTCACAGGCTTGTTTCCTCCTTATTATAAGCCACCACTTCTGGCGGCTTGGCAGACAGGTTACTGGCCGCATTCTGGCCAACAGCTGCCAGTAACTTCGGGTTTGATTTTAAATGAAAACCAAAGATCTTATTCCCTGACGCCATTATAGCAGGAAGCTTGCTTGGGAACTGGTACCTACTAACCTCCCATCGCCAGTTCGGTCGGTTGGATATCGGGATCGGTCGAGCTGCTGCTCCATCCCCGAGATTGTACAGGCTCTGGACATTCCTCCGGGGTCCCCAATGACCAGACCGCACATGCAATTAGAAATGAAGCCTGTCGTGGTGTATTGTGCTGTTAACACCCCATCGCCGGCTTCGACGGATGGAGATCGGGATCAGATCGAGCAGTCGCTCCAGCACGAGGTGAAAGGGCTTTCGACATTCCTTTCAGGTCACCTTTACATGCGCTTACGAGGGAGCTCAGTTAGTTGTTCAGTGTTCTCTGATGCAGCCAAGCGCAGGAAGAATATTAATGTCGAATTTTGATTAGCAAATAACCTCAGATTGACATGATTTGATAGCATTGTTCTACAATCATTTACAATTTAACAGAACATCAGAGTGCTTTCCCTTGATTCGAGGGTTCCAAGGAAGAGATAGAAACCTTTACGACCAGGACACTGTCACTTGTCGATGTATAGTGTTCCCTTCATTGGCGTAATTAACGCTCAGGACGATAGTCCCACCAAACAGGTCGCGGGTTGGGGCTACCCATCGAACCCATTGGCCGCATTTGGTGGGCTTTCTGGACTATTGACAGGGACTCCAAGTCGGATATTCGGGAAGACGGTTGGCGTACCCTGGGACAGTCAAATGAGGAAATAGGATCCAAGTTGCATGGCTTTTGTTCGCATTTGGGTAGCAACTTGCCCTGAGATGCCGGTCAATTTGTACCCCGCCCTAACGTCGTCAGAGCTGGGTGGTTATGCCATCGGACGAAACACTTGGCGACCTGGGTTCGACCATCCTGAGAGGTATTCAACCATTTTACTGTTCTCGGTTTGGGATGTGTTCAACTTCTTGCTTTATAAGTTGTTGCTTCTTTCCATGTTCCATCCAGCTCTTTCGTGGTCACGGGCTTTGCTGGAGAATGTCTATAGTCATTCATATCACTAGATTAGTATATGACTCTCGCCCTTTCATTTTCCTGACTTTTAAGACGTGTTCTGGAACCGGTTGCTCGAAAGGGTAAATATTTACATCTCGATGCAAGAATCAGAGATAAACAAGCATACATGCTTTATCGCCGACCTCGCTACAGGTGTTTCCGTAATAGATACGAATGACATTGGGTGCGTTGGAACTTGGAACTGTGGATTAACTGAGTCGGATTAATTCTTCGTTTCTGTTTGCTCATCCGTTTCATCTCACTTTAATAAGGACACCACCTACAGGTATGGTTGCCCAATAACCAGATATAGGGTTTATCCTCTCAATATGGTTGTATATTTTAGGTGGGAGCATTTGCATATCTTTTGTCTTCAGGTTGCTTTCGGTTCTAACTCAACATGGATTTCACTTTTGTTGTCCCGTCATACATAGATGAGTCCATTATCCATGGTTCGACATATGCTCAATTTCAGAACGCTGTTGACATGAGGTCTAGTTCAGCACCCCGCTTGGGCTTAATGGGCAACACGGCGTATTAGCGTGGAAAAGAAGAACGAAATGGCTTATGTGATATCGGCCTTTGCGTCTAATACGTCATTCTTCTTATGGGCTCGGTTGTCGGTACATAATGGTTTTGTTTTCCCTGATAGTGCTTGATTCGCCTAGTGCTCATTTAATATACTAAGCCAGGTCCTTTGCTGACCTCAGCGATTGCCAATGCAGGATAATGTTGCACCTAAGGGGCAGCATATGAATCGTGTTGGGCACACTTCATAAAGCCGGATGAAGATTCTTGCCAGATGCTTCACCTCGTGCGAGATTCACTAGCATCGGGTGTCAGATGCCAGATCATATGATCCGCCCTCTCGATTCGCACTTCGGGCGATGGTTGTCTCCGGAACAGGGTCCCATTGGAGGGGCACCCCATCCGTCCCAGAAGGAATACCTTGCACCATCGACTCGTCGGGGACCAGTTAGCAGAGCTCGAACAGTTGGGGCGCGGTGGCCCTTGGTCTGCTTTTCATTACCTACCTGCCGTCTGTTCCGCTGGTTTTGGGCTTGTGTCACAATCCTGATGCATCGTTAGTACAATTTTTGTTTTTGTGGATTTCCACCTTAATGACATTGGAATTTCGGTTCCTGGCTGCCTTTCTGTCATGGATTCAGTAGCCTGTGATTGGTCAGTTGGGTTTAACTGTGTTGGTGGGCATTTCCACATTTGGGAACGTCATCAGGAGAAAATGCCATGGCTTATTGCATCTTAGTCGGTGATATCTCGAACTCCAGGCTTCAAACTAAGTTTTCTGCTGTGAAACTCCAATTCTGAGCCCTGTTCTTCATACGGCCTGAGCCTTGCATCGTATGTCCGTGTAATACCCATTCGCTTCCCGGTCAGACTATTGGTCAATGATACCTCCTCCTTATCGACAATGGCATATCACCAATTAGTTGGTGTCGGGCCCTTTTTTGGGAGCTTGCAGCTGTTTTTTCATCGGGCTCTCATCGTGTACTGGGACACGGCCCAACCCACTCAAGATTTGGTTCGGGGGTTGGTTCTATTGTTTTTAAGGGGGGTCTTCTTTATAACTTGCGGCTTTTGCTGCCTGGGTTATAAACCTGTTAGGTGCGTTATTAGTATTCAGCCATCCCTGGGTTTATAATTTCCATTTCCTTAGAACATGGATACTTCTCCCCTTTCGGGGGGGGGGGGGGGGGGGGTGTTACTGTACCTTTCCCGGCAAGTACTCGGCTGATACATTATTAGCCCTAAGTTCCGATGCGAATGTCGTCTCCGTCTCCAGGTCTTCTGAAGCTATTTACTTTACTTGCAGGGGTCTTAAACTCTTAAGTGGCCACTTTTTGTTCGTTTGAGCTTGCTGACAGGTATTAGTTTTAGGATGTAATATTACATTGGCTTATGGTCCTATTGTGCATGTGTATATATATATATATGTATATACATATATATCTATATGTCTGTGCATGTATATGTATATATTGTAGGTTATCAGGTCAATCCAGTTCTTTGATTCAGATGCATAGCGGTGTTTTTGTTTCCTCGTGGCCTCCACCTGTTAGAAAATTCTATTCTTTACCATATAGTTCAGTGGGCAAGATACCTTTGATGGAGATACAATATTTTCCAAAATAAGTAAAATATATATCTCCTAGAAGTATCTTGCCCACTGAACGCTGAGCTCCCTCCCAGGGTTTCGCACCCACCCCGCTCATGAGGAATGTCCTACTGGGGATAAAAAATATGGCGAATACTTCACTACGTGTCAGAAATCACGTGATTACACGTGTCATGAACATGACAGAGGATATGTACCATAGAATTTTCGTACCGTTTTTTCAACTCGGAGAGTTAACCCCTCCTACTTGGGATAATATACCATATAGTTCAGTGGGCAAGATATATAATATTTATAAATAATATTACTTTTTCCTTAAGGGAAGCCCGAAACTGAACTATATGGATTACGTCTCCGGCCTTGTGTCAATCAGGAGGGTTCAAATTTTATTGCTGTGCCGACCCCACTCACACCCGTGTCCAGATTAGTCTCGCATGAATACACCCGCATTCTATCTATTGTCTAGTCAGTTTTTTATTTCCGACTTAATCATGAGATTTGCGAGTCGCGGGGTTGGGAATGGCACCACCATGGGAGGGATCTATGATAGTTCAGTTTCGGGCTTCCCTTAAGGAAAAAGTTATATTATTTATAAATATTATATTTTTCCGCCAAGGAGAAGCCCTCAACTGAACTATATGGATTAGAATGCAAGCCCAGGAGGAGGCACGAGCAATAAAGTTAATTAATATCCAAATTCGATGGGAATGTACTCTTCCGAAACAGGATTCATGTAAATGTGATTTAGTCATGAATCAGATATGATTATGTTACGTGAAAGAGCTCCCAATTCAGATTACGACATTGCTCAAATGTGTACCGCCCCCCCCCCCCCCCCCCCCCTTGTTTTTGGAATAAACATCCCAGGTAGTGCCATATAATTCATGCTAGCGAGACAACCGAGCAAGTATAACTTTGCTTCATCCTATGCTCTTTGTTATCTTCTTCGCTCTCTCGACAGTGCACATCATGAACCGATGTCACATGCAGCCATTGTGTATGCCATAAGATATCAGAATGCTGATGATACACCAGGGAGCAAATTAACTGGAATCGCATCGCGATTTGCTACTGAAATGTGGATACCGGTAATAGCGAGGATTTTTTTTATACATGTATGATGTTATAAAAATGCTATCTAATCATGTCAATGTGAGATTATTTGCTAATCAAATATCGAAAGTAAATTGCTCCCTGTGATACACAAACCAGATATAAAAATGATATGCTGCAGATATCATAGCGAGGTATGAGGTTTCATTATATCATGCCACACATCTGTACTCCAGCCTCGTATAATGTAGAGAGCAGGGAACGCCATCATGATCCAAGGTATCATTGCATACCAGTATATATGGGATTAGAGAACACCACTGAGGACTTGATGAACAAGCATAGAAGCATCAGTGATCTATGATGGCGCACATAACGAGTGTCGGGTACATTTCGAAATGATCAAATTTAGCAGAATGATCAAAATTGCAAAATGACCGGTGAAGGAGTGGCCTGGAGGTATCCCGAAGGTATTACGATTCCAGGAGATTGGACCCCATCGTGTGGAGATGTGGGCCACTGCACCGTGGGGAAGAGATAGAAGGCTGGTTGGTGCAGCTCTTGGAGGCACACAACAAGTCTTCCCCACCCAGAACATTCAGCCTTTCTTTCCTACCGGTGAAGGCGTGGCCTGGAGGTATCCCTAAGGTATTACGATTCCAGGGGATTGGACCCCATCTTGTGGAGATGTGGGCCACTGCACCATGGGGAAGAGTTAGAAGGCTGGTTGGTGCAGCACTTGGAGGCACGCAACAACAAGTCTTCCCCACCCAGAACATTCAGCCATTCTTTCCTACCGGTGGAGGAGTGGCCTAGAGGTATCCCGAAGGTGTACGATTCCAGGGGAGTGACTGGACCCCATCTGTGGAGATGTGGGCCACTGCACCGTGGGGAAGAGGCAGAAGGCTGGAGCAGCTCTTGGAGGCACGCAACAACAAGTCTTCACTTCCCCACCCAGAACATCCTCCAAAGGCTACAGTGCTGGATCTTTCCTGACTGAGATAAATACTTGTACTTATCGCAAATTGTTGAATTAAATGAAGCAATATAAGATATCAACCTGTATCCTCATCCTGTACAAAATCACTTACCAGCGGAACATCAGAATCCTCGTCCGACAGTGTGCCTGGTGACCCACTGTCGACCCGCGATTCTTGCTCATCGTCGTCAAACCTGCCGACGCCACGCGATGCAGAGAAGCATGTCAAGATCGACGCCAGCCAACAGAATTGGCTGCATCAGGTTGGGATACCAGACTGTGGAAGAGGCCTACTCTGAAATGGTTCGACGCAAGACAAATGCTCTTGCATTTGGGATAAGTAGCTATGTCCTGTCCAAGGTCACCCCCTCAAAGTCTGGGGCACGAACAATGGCAAATGTAGAATAAGCTGTGCCCCCAAGGCCAGAGGGAATTAGTTCTGATGAGCCATTTGATCAGAGGAAGCCCCTTCCATGGAATCCCCCAAATGCAGTTGGTCCTGACCAAACTGGAATAAATGTCGATGACATACCACTATGATCACATGACGGCGGAGGAGCAGGCCCGGATGTATCCCGAAGGTATTACGATTCCAGGGGATCGACTGGACCCCATCTTGTAATGATGTGGGCCACTGCACCATGGGGAAGAGTCAGAAGGCCATTTGGCTGGTGCGCTATGTCTATGAGAGCAAGAGCATCACGTGACAACGAGTCTTCCCCACCCAGAACAGCCGCCAAAGGCTACTCCCAGGTGCCCAATAATTGTGATGACCTATAAACAGATCTTCGTGGCATGAATCCAGTCCGAAATCAAAATACTGATAGAAATTTCACTCTATGTGGAATAATAGTAGATCGATGTGAATTTTCTCGAAATTTAATAATCGTATTGCCACTACCATTAGGCACCTGAGAGAAAGGTGCTGGAGCAATCGCCCGAGAAGATTGGTTTCCCGAATCAACCACTTGCAGCACCCGCCTACCATTGGTTCACACTGCCGTAGCAGGACCGGGTGGGGCCTGAACTGGTCCTGCCCGAGGTAAAGACTGGTACGGTTGCTCAAAGTAGGTAATCATTGACGAATATGCCCTCACCCAACTAAATAACAAGTAATACACCCGTGAATGAGCAACCCGCACTGTGTGGCCAGCAAATTCGAAGCACGTTCGACTGCAAGACATGCTGTTAGTTATAACAAAGCAAGGTTAATAGACATAATACAATACAATCTAGGTTATTGAGTAGAAAGTAAGGTTAATATAATTACGTTATACCCCTGGCCACGTGATCTTACCTGCTATGACAGGTAAGATACTGTCTTTTCTCGTATATGAGGACGATGAGTTCCGAATGCACATAGGCAAGAACTAGGCGGTTTCCGTTAGGAAAGTGCGCTTACAGCGGACGTGAAGATACGAATGCCTTCATTTTCGTCATGATTGTATCGAATCGTTTTGTCACATAATCAGTGGATATGTGACAATAGACGAAGAGCCATGTCTTGGCCGATACGGAAATATATTGGCAGTAGATGTGCGCAATATAAACGCTGCGCATGTAAGCTCGCTTTAGACATGTAACAATACAAATGCAGTCCTTTCTGATATTCTGCGCAATATAAATGTGTTGCATGTAACTGCGCATCATACACGAGTGAAAGCTATTTGGCAGAATATCGTTTTGATATATGTGGAAATAGAAGTTAGTGAGCCAAGTGATGGTCTCTACTGGAAAGACTATTGGCAGTGAATCTGGAGCACGTGACAATATGTATTCTTTCTATTTCGCTGTTTGCCGTTATCATTCACTGATGAAACTGCAAAGTATGTCAGTATTGGGATGAAAACTGTTCACCATATGTAAGCATACTAGTAGTCAGTTCTGACAGCATACATGAGGCCCTGATACCATATGATTGTCATGTACAATGTATGGAACTATTACAGCGTGCAATACATTATTGCAAGCTCGCCAATGCCGAGGCATATTAGATCCGACGGTAAGATGGCATTGAGGCACTTAAAGTCTTAAACCATAATATGTCAATGGGACCGAGAAATTGAATGTATCGACAAACACTAATGTCTGAGGATAGAGGTCAGATGTGTCAAGTTGGTGACATCTGCTGATCACAGTCGTTACATCACAAAGATTGTCAATTCTAAGTGCCAACCCATGTGTGGCGTAAATCTTAAATCATCTGGCGGATGTTATGAAGGAGAAACATCAATCGAATTAAAATTCAGTGAGATGCTGGCAAGCCAATAAATCGTTGCAACACCCTGACCATGTTGTGAACAAGGTGTGCCATATTGAAGACGAAGCTTTCCCTTATTGGCCAAGTTCCCATTGGAGATGGTTACTCTCCACAAGTAGGCCAGTGGTCTCACTTCAAGTCGAACATCCAAGATGGCTCCAAAATGTTTTTACCATGGGTAGAATCACAATTGTTTAAGTAAAGTGAGCCAAGTGTAGCTGGAGTGTCAGGCTACAAAGTTTTCACTTCATTGCAGTTGGTGATCAATATTTCGTAGTAACCCAAACTGTACATACATGGATGTAAAGAATGCACCACAATATTTAGATCGTCAGACAACACATCAATTTGAAGTGTGGTTATATATGTGATAACGAATACCATCCCCCTGTTACGGAGTGTTAGTAACTATTGTACTGATGATACAATGAGTTATATGATATTTAATCGTGATAGACAAGGCAGAATTTTCTAAATACCTTGAAGTCGCTGTAATGTTTTATTACATTTGCCATGTGTCTAACAAGACCACACGCTCATACATACTGGCGGGCGTAGATTCGCAGGTATTGATCGTTAAAACAATGTTACAGATCGCTCAGTCGAAAGAAATGTGAATTGTCATCTGATAACAAGTACTATCTTTCGTATTTATTCATGTAAATTATTACAAAGGAGGATATGGCTGTCCTGTGCAACTTTCTGCGAATTAACAGAGCAGTGCCATGTATGATTTGGCAGTATACATTATGATACAAAGCAACGGAACTTACGAAATAACCGAAGCGAGTCGACGGAAACTTATGTAAAGTGAAACACGTGTAGCACGAAATTAGGAGATATCGCATACCGTACTACATTGCGTCCTCATTTGTAAGTCATGATAGTCATCACGCCGTATGTGTGGCACAATATGCACTATGTGGTTTTGCCACAAGTAAGCTATGTGCTTCTTTAGTCATTGTCAAGATGGCCATCTTAATTCCAATTGTTGAAAGATAAAGCCGTCTTGAGGAAAACAAAAAACACGGAAACAAATTACGGATACAATGAAACGAAAAAAGTTCCCGTTTCGGATGTGAGAAATATTAATTAACTATCGGGTACAATAAATTGCAAGTTTGTAATATCAACAATAAATATTGAGTCGATAAACTCGCAACACAGAAAGATACAACCTTGAGAAAATAGAAACGATCCTGTCCTGGCGAGGAGGAATAAAAACTGGCTAGACAATAGATAGAATGCGGGTGTATTCATGCAAGACTAATCTGGACACGGGTGTGAGTGGGGTCGGCACAGCAATAAAATTTTAACCCTCCTGATTGACACAAGGCCGGAGACGTAATCCATATAGTTCAGTTGAGGGCTTCTCCTTGGCGGAAAAACTTCTCTAGGAGATTTATATTTTACTTATTTTGGAAAATATTGTATTTGTATAGAGACTACAGACGTCCATTGTAACCAGGAGAAAGTGTTCCGGTAGGTTATTAATGGATTCGATTTTGTTGATGAAATCGGTAGTGTCCCGTATGTGGCTTGGATAGCTTGATACAAACGGTTTGATGTGTTCGTCTGCAAAGCTGCTAATTTTTTCAATGGGGCCATTGTTCCCACTGATGATAGGACGACCTGGGACTTTTCCTTTTTCCAGTGTTTTGTGGATTTTTGGGAGGAATTATATTCGGGGTGTTTTGACCTCGATTGATTTTAGTCCGAGATGAACTTTGGCCGGTATTTCATCTATGGCACGAAGTTCATCTAGAAGTTTAATGACCTTATAGTGATTGAGTTGTGTGTTGTCTTCTGATTGTTTACAGTAGAATTCAGTGTTGCTCAATTGTCTGTGTGCTTCGGCTATGTAATCCTTTGTGTTTTGGATAACAACAGCGCTGCCTTTGTCGGCCTTTTTAATTAATTTTTTAATTAATTCCTCGAACGTATTGTGACGTCACGGATAAGTACCAAACCGGGAAATCCCCCTAGAAGTTATCCATGAACTCTAATTGTTGTGAACTCATGCTACCTAAAAGTACATGCAACCTATGAAATAATAGTTCCCCTAACGCATTATGACGTCACGGAAAAGTACCAAAATGGGAAATCCCCTCTGAAGTTCCATTAATTCCTTGAACTTCTATATCGACTTCCGAAACTAAAGGCTAATATAGTCAGTTCGAATTAATTAAAATTTATTAATGAAGTATATACGAAACTCAACTCTTATATATACCCTAATCTATTGTGACGTCACAGACAAACTAAAATGTGAACTTATGCACTTACCTAAAAGTACATGTAACCTTTGCCAAAAAATAAAAATACATTTTGTGTTTACCCAAAAGAGGTCAAGGTCAGACCAAAGGTCGTCACCCCGGAATTTCTTTATTTCAACGCGAGAGCCCAAGACCTCATCCCACTTACTCAGAAAAAATTATCGATTGCTGATCGTGACAAATCACCTGAAGAGCTTGACCCAAGCGAAATCAGACCAACTTATCATTAAAGTGATGTGAAACGTAAATTGAACCTCACAATTGAGTTCCCTGCGTCATTCTGTGGGAAGAGTGAATAAAATAACTCAGATACACGAAATCCCCCATCCTGAAGTCACTTTGTACACATTATACGGCCATTCGGCTAACTATTTATATTCATCAATCGTCCCGATTAATCTCACCATAATAACACGAAAATACAAACCGATGCGTTGTCTTGTGCAGTCACGGAAATGCCCGAGCACTTCCGACTCGATTGGGATTGAATCGGGTTTCGTTCTCAGAAATGGCTTCTAGGGAGGATGACCGTTCGCTGGAATAGCGTCATGCACATCAGAATATTAAAGCGAAAAACAAATTGACATCGCAATCGGTAGTCAATTCGACAGGGAAGGAATAGAAAGGGAATTGTTACGTGAAATCACAAACGGAAGAACATTGGCCGAGTTAGTGGCAAAGATTATAATCGAACAGTGATCCAGAGGTAATAATTCCAAAATGTTACTATTTATAGAAAATTGTAAGCGCATTGACCGAATTTTTACATCAATCTGGCCGCAAGCACAGTACCGTGCAGAAAGAGTTGTCTTACTTTTGTAACTCAAAACTGTTTAATTACATTATACCTGTACAATAGTACAAATAATTGGTATTCAATATGCCAGTACAGAACATTTGTTAGCTCATTGGCCATGAAATGTTTTTAATGGCAAATTCTGTTGTCAAGCTTTAGTAAGCACTATTCATTCTGATGGATGATAACTATAATGGAAAGCCTTTTTCACATGTATTAGCTAATTGCACATTAGCGTAAGTGAATTACAATTAAGCGTAATGTATTACACTCAGGTGTAATGCACACATATAAAGCGTACTTCACTTACGCTTAACCTTATGATGTAGATAAAGCATTACTCCTATGAGTAATAGAATTATGACTAGTGTGTTAAGCGTAATTGATTAATGTGTGCTTAAGCGTAATTGATTTACGCTTAAGCTCACTGGTCATTTATTTTCATTGATAGATTAATTACACTTAATCATAAATGAATTATGCTTAAGCGATTATACGAGAAGCCGTTTTCACATTTATTCTGATTCTGCTTAATCGCAAATCATTTACGCTTAAGTGTAAATCATTTGCACTTAAGAGCAAATCATTTATACTTAAATACAAATCATATGCGCTTTAGCGGAAATAGTATGGGAGGCCCTTTTCACATTTATTATTTATTTGCGCTTAAGCGCAAATATTTGTGCTTAAGCATAAATCATTATGCGCAAATATTTGTGCTTAAGCGTAAATCATTTGCGCTTAAGCACAAATATGTGTCTATCAATTTATTTGCGCTTAAGCGCAAATACCTAACACTCCATTACATCCCTCTGATGTGAATGATTGAGTCCATCTCATATTATATTAGCTGGGCCCATAGTAATAGCCCCATACAGACTCGAAGTTGAAGAAAAAACATATTTCCATATGCATATCAGCATCTCTGTCCCTGGTGTCCCAAGATTTGGTGCCTCACTCCCAGAGCTCATGTATATTTTATTATCTCCTGCACAGATATATACCATTTCCATGGCCATAAATAGGGAATTAGGGGTTACTGGGGTTTGCTTCCCTCATATGGTGTACTCATTGACTTGAAGTTGTGGAAAAACCCCTATTTTCATAATATCAGCATCCCTGTCCCCAAGAATTTGTGTCGCCATCCCAGAGATATAGTATATTTTATAAAAGAGACATATCCTACACAGATCTATATCATTTCCATGGTCATAAAACAGATCTTGGGGTTTCTGGGGGATTGTTTCCCTCATATGGTGGGGCTATATCAACTTTAGTGATGTGTTTAGGCCTGTGCGATGTAAAATTAATTCAGGGGGGATCATTGCATATTGATTTTTATTTGCGCTTAAGTGCAAATGATTTGCGCTTAAGCGCAAATATGATCTATTTGCTTAATTGCAAATGATAGAGGTTATTTGCGCTTAACCGTAAATAAATAATAAATGTGAAAAGGGCCTCCCATATAATAGATCACATTTATGGCAATTTTATGCTAAAGCGCAAATATATTATTAGACACATATTTTTTTGCGCTTGAGCGCAATTGATTTACACTAATAAATAATATATTTGAAAAGGCTGTCTCCCATGCGATTTCCTCTAAACTCAAATTTACTCTGGCAATAAGACATCAATCAAACATCGGTTTAGACTCCCCCATATACTATGAGATGGACTCAATTATTCAGACAGAGGAAATCAGTTGGAGTTAGGTATTTGCTTAAGCATGCGATTAAGTTCAATAAGGAAATATCTAATTGCGCTTAGCACAATAAGGAATATCTTATTGCACTTAAGCACAAAAAGGAATATCGTATTGCACTTAAGCGCAATAAGGAATCTCTAAGCGCAATAAGGAATCTTCTTATTGCACTTAAGCGCGATAAGAAATATTCTTATTGCACTTAAGTGTAATTAGAGATTCCTTGATTGGGGGGGGGGGGGGCTTTAGCTCAATTATTAATTAAATGTTAATTTGGCTTCCTCCCATAGAGGTGAGATAGCTGATGAACCCAATTACACTCAAGCGTAATTCAAATGTATTACGCTGATCGTAAGTTAATTATGCTTAAGCATAAATAATTTATGCTTAAGTGTAATTAGCTACTATAAAGTGAATCTGGGATAAGGGGAGTACTCTAAATTGTTCTTTCGACCAGCTGTTTCTACCAATTAAAAAAATTTCTCATTTATTTTGAAACTAATGAAAGACAATGGTATATTTTTTTACTAGTAATATTCATTATAAACTTGTACAAATCTGAAAACAAACAAAATTTTAATATTTAAGAAATTTAGAGTTCCCTCTCTTACAGCAGCAACCACTATGCCAGGAAGACCAATCGATCTAGTTCAGCCCGATTGGGCTATTATAATTTATAGATCGATCGGTGGTTCATGCACTCTCTGCGTTTGAAATATTGCTAATAATTTCCATTTACATAAGTCAATAATGCCATTGCAGATAACTTCATCTTAAATTCGACCAAATGTGTTGACGTTTGATAAGAAGGGCAGGAATTCCCCGATTTGTTTATTTTCAATCGATGAGAAGCATGACGACCTGGATCAGCTGATCGGTTCGGAGGTGTGCCAATCGTATTTTGCATGCTGTGCACGAATACCCATTCACGCCTAAATTTGCAAACAATCCATATATAACATATACACAGTGTGTACACTTTATTAGTTGCCAATTAATTCTCGACATTTCAATTAGAAAACATGAGATATCGATGCAAAAATCAAGACATAATCACATTATCTAGTTTGTGTTTTGTTGAATCTACTTTCGGTTATCGACATGTCGGCTATTGTTTTGGCTGTTCTCTTAACCGTGCGTGCCAGCCGATCGTCGTTTTTCGGGCGGTTCCGATTTCTTCCGAATATAATTCCATGACCTCCACGCGATGATTCGCGCCGAAAATGTGGTTGTATCTGAGAAGATTTCTTACTCTGACCGCAGTTTTCAACAATTTAATACGGGGCGAATACCGCATCAATAATATGCAACCTTGGGGTTTTATTTCTAGTTTTTTATGACCTTTCTTATGGTATATCGGAGACAGTTCTGTCTGACATGAAATATATACCCACCGGGAGTGAAGCTAATGACTTTAAAATTAAGTCTACGTGTAAAATATAACTAATTACCCAAGTTATCATACTTACCAAGCAACTTACGAATTCACATCGAATAACGCTATATTAAGACAGTTAGGCTTCCCTTGCTAAACTATAATCCTCCAATGGAACTTGGTATGCAGTTCAGATTTCAGAATGTTCACTTTAGTAAAAATTTACAGTATTTCATGATATTTTGTATGTGATTCTTGTGTTTTACAATTTGGCCATCCAAAATTAAAAAAAAATGTTTCTCAGGCACCACCGCATTGAAATATATGGGCCGCATTGGATGTTTTATTTTGATATTATGACCAAAGAGAAGAAAAATAATTTGGTGCTGGTATGTTTTTACCAACATGCAAGGATCAGCCGAGAGGTCTTCCTATTCTTGCTCACTTCGCCCAAATTTTGCAGCCGGGCGAAGTTTAAGTCAACTTGAAATGTCCGAAGTTGACCAACTAAAATATGCAAAATATTCTTAATTTACTGCCAACATTGATTGAACCCAGATATCCATTGATAGGGTATTATAAAACACCATAATTCTTATTACCAGCCCTCATAATTGGCTACGTCAATCAACAATGCCGAAGCCATTTGATGAAGCAAATTGGGCCTCAGCAAAGGATTGACGAAGCCAAACAATCTGAATCAAAAGGGCTGTATTACCAACTGTATTAAGCCAATTTGGGGCATATTCACGGGATATTCCAGTTTTGCAGACACCTATTGTTTTTGGTAGGTTGGGGAAGTGGTGTGAATAATCCTCTTAATGACTACTTAGACCTTTCCTAGTTGGTTCGATTGGATTCATTTTTTCTTCTGTCAGCCCTTTTGTTTATGAGAAAGAATGGAAGCTTGGGTTGCATTTATGACTGTTTATTAGTTATGGATAATATAAATAGATCACACAAAAACATGAGGTACAAACATTAACGAATTAAAAACTTATAAATGACAACAACATGCTCAGTTACTGCATAACTTGGCGATCTCATCCAGGAACTCTACTTCATCTATCTCTCCTACCAAGTACACTCTCTTGAAATGACATCTGGAATTTTCTAAGGCACGATACTTTATCTACTGTGGTGCCACTCTTCCGCCTGCACTTATCTGTAACATTTTACATTCATTGAATGCTTGCTCCTTCTTTATGAAGTCTATCAGGCGGAATAAGTTTGGATGGGAGCCCGCTATCCTCAGTTGCATTTTCTGTGCCTCACTTCTACGTGGTTGGTGGTCCTTGGCCCAACAGTGTCAAAGTGGTTCCACATATTTTATTCTTGGTCGCACTCCACACAGAAGGTTGTCATATGGTCTGTAAACTGCGTTACCCTGGGATCGAGAATGGTATAACAATGAAGGTAAATGAAATATAACAGGTAAAAGTACATACAGTTATTGTGTAGTTCATAAATTTTGTTGATAAGACAAGTTTTCAGTTCTAGAAAGAAATTGAAAATACGAGGCTTACGCAATGTGCAAACACCATTCTTGGTTGTTTCGTCTAACTTTCGTCATGTTGACTCTTCGCTCGGTCCTGATATTGTACTAACTAATTACTAATTATCCCCATGGGAATTAATGGCCAGTTATCTAAAACCATTCTTCACCAACAAGACATCTCAAATAAATTCAAAAGAAACACCAATTAATTGAGATGGTTGTTGACATATCGTGACCTAATTTAGTTTCCAAGCACATGAGGCTCTTATGAAATTTAACAACAATAATACATTAACAATACTAATTTGTCTTTGATTATAAACTGGATTTGTGTCTTGCCAATGCCAAAATCTATCGCAATTTTCTAGCACTATCACCATGATCAGAACAAACTACCACTTTCGCTCGTTCTTCCAAAGTCAACACTTTACGTTTTTTCGAAAGCATTGCAAAATTGTACGATATATATTATGTATTGCAAAATTGTACGATATATATTATAACGATTGATTGTGGTGATAAATATCCTTGGGTATGTCCAATACAGTGTGAGTTTCTATGGTGGTAAGTAAGGTGTTATGTCTGAATTGTAATACATGTATGATATATGATACTTTATTAAAGACTGGCAGATAAAATTTAGGACTCTACTCTGTAATGTACATGTAATTAATTAACAAATTTTCATGATTGGATTGACATTTGGTCCACGGTGATAAGAAAGATCCAGTCTGTATTTGACCGCAATTTTTTTAACACCAAAATTGACCACAGCTTGAACCTCCAAATACGGCCATATATCGACCGCCACGTGTTTGTTGTTTACATACATCGTCGCAGTGATCTGCTTGTCCAATAATTATGTTTTTGTTCGTGTCTTGTTGCTATTGTGTTTAAGCACACAACATAATGAATTATGAAGCCTAAAACATTTTTGGTAGACGAGGTGGTCCGGCAAATTTTGGAATCGGACGCGGAAGATTTCGATGATGATGACTACGCCATTTGTGAGTTAGAATGGGAGAACGAAAGCACAGTGACACTGGGAGAGATTCAGACGTCAGTGGCTCCAGGGCAGGAGCGTGTGGCATTGTTTCAAGTAGAGATACGACAAGAGAACAATGTATGGGGTAGTTGAGGTGTTGTGGAAGTGGGCGGAGCTTATGTCGAGTTATGGGCGTGGCAGGGGCGTGGCTTCATACCTGCAATTAGTCACAGTGATCATAATGTACATACGTTTACGTTGAAAATGGACGCAAATTCGTTTGTTATTCGTACCTTACACCGAAAGATACCAAAGAATGTACCAACTTCAAGTATGGACAGTACACCCCAAGGTGGATTACTTAAATTTATTTTGGGATGATGCACTCTGGCATAAATTTGATTGTCGATGAGACCGACCGAAACGCTCGTCACGTGATTTCGGAAAAACGTAACATGCGCCTAGGAAATGTCTAAAATGGGGCATAATACGATTGAATGCTCAGGGCAATGGTGTCATTGGATCATTTGGGGTTAGCAACCGTTGCTACCATTAAACAAAAGTTTGGTTCACTCATCCGGCCAGATATATAACAAATTTCACAATGGGGCATGGGCTGCATCGAAAACTCCATTTCCTAGGGCTGAAATACGTCAATAAAAGCTATAATTGCATTTTATATTCAATTTCGGGTAGCTGCATAGCAACCGTTGCCAGGGAGTGATCGTGTGGCAATGTATCCCGGTCTTAAAATACTCAGTGGTCCATGGGGAACATACATGTAAAGTTTCAGATCTATGGCACCACTTAAACAGAACCCACACATTGCGCCTAAACAAAGTCTACAATAAATCAAAAATAACACTGGGAGCCCAGGGTCATTGTGTCGATCGTTGTGGGGAGCCAGGGTTCAAAGGGTTAAATAAAAAAAAAATTTAAATGTTGAATTACTGATGTTATAGTTGATAAGTATTAATGATATTGCTATTATTAAACCGGGGAAAATCCCATGTGTTTCAGTTTTTAGTGACTTGAAAATTTAGAGTTATGCCTTTTGAGTCATATTGCCATCACAAAATCCGAAAGCTAAAAGAAAATATACACTCTTTCAATTCATATATTTCTTATCATTGCAGTATCATCCCTCTATTACCCGGACAATGGCTGACTTCCTTTTCATTCCTTGCACAGCTGAAGGCTGCTGTGGAGGGAAAGTTCATTGTCCACTTTGCACAACAGAACATTTTCCACCTGCTGCTCCTGTGTTGCTTAGAGAACATATTCGACTGTCTCACTTCAAGAGATGTGTGCCATTTGGTGGTATGTTAACCAGTTCTTATTATACCCCTCCACAACAAAGTTGTGGGGGGGGGGGGGGTGGTATACTGGAATCAGCTTGTCCGTCGTCCATCTGTGGACACAAATTTGTCCGGAGTTTTTCTCAGTCGTTTTTTTATCAATTTCCGTGAAACTTGGCAGACATCAACCACCATGGGAACCAGTGCACCTGCGATTATGACGTCTGTCAGACTTTTTTGGTGGAGTTAACCCCCCTTTTTCAAAACATGTATAATTTAGTCTGATCTTTTATTCCTACATTTTTAGGTCAATTTAAAAAAAACTTGGCACAGATATTTAGTACCGGTAAAATGGGAACCTGTGTACCTGCGATTATGACATCTGTCCGACTTTTTTTTGTGAAGTTATTCCCCTTTTTTAACTTAGAACATTTTTGCAACATGCATAATTTTGTCCAAGCTTTTATTCTTACATTTTTCGGTCAATAGGTTTAAGATTAGGGTTAGGGTTGTGCACCTGCAATGGGAACTGTTATTTTATTATTTTAACTAAATGTTTACTGACATGTGAAACATCTTAGTATTTTAAAAACACGGGGGGGGGGGGGGGGGGGGGGTGGGGTATCCTTATTCCCATTGGGACAGTCACACCTCTAGTTAATTCTAAATATACTTTTTAGCTCAACTTTACTTTGTATAGTTTGAGCTATTGCCATGGGTTGGTATCCATCATCCGTGTGTGCGTCATGACGTCAGTCAACAAATTCCATTAGCACAGGCTACAGGTCGTACCTTTGGTCAGATCATTATGAAATTTGTCATTGCTGTTGTTAATTTATAAACTTATATGTGCAGTTGCAAAACAAGAGGGTTTGAAATGTTAAACTTAAAACTTCAGATTTTGTGGGAATATCTCCTTTTTATACTTTTTCAGTAGTTGTGAATGTTCGCGTTGACTGTATTCAAAATAACTATTTATTATTTTAAAGTCAAATCAATATGAATATAGAATATTTGCAGGGGCCTACTGCTGAGTGCAGATGATGTTTATTTTGATACAAGCTCTGCTGGGGTACATGCAATGCAAGACGCTTTGTAGATTTAACCAAAGACAAAGTGGAATGCGAACGAAATGACAAATAACTTCAATAGGTAGCTCATATATTTCAAGAAACTTGGAACGCGGCATAATCAAGCATATAATTCTATGTGTTACTAGTCAAATCGGCCGTTGGGGAAATTAAGAACTTAGGAAATTTGATTACCGTATATCCCTATGGAACTCCACCACTACGTGGTTGCTTTGTGTTCAAATTCTTGAACAGATTATAAATATATCTGCTCATTAATAGCCAGAACAAATGCATATCACCAACATTTTATGAAAAAAACTTTCTCGTTTTTGTTAGCAATTGTGGGATTTGAACAATAGACTGGCATTTAGAAGTAAATCGACAGACATTGGATTTTGTGTATGAAACAAAATATGTCCTGTTATATCACTTAGCATGGAGCAAGATTTTTTTCGTGCTTCTTTGGACACACATGGTTATTTTGACAACACAAGTTAAAGAAGTCATAGTATTCATATTTAGTCATTTGGAGGGAGAGTTCAGATATAAATAGCCTTAAGGCTTAATGGACTTATGATCTGAACATTCCCAAGTGAACTACTCATCAGCAAGTATTTAGTCATCAATGTGTTAATATATTTCTATACTGTGGATTCTCCAATTTAGTTATAAAAGTATTCATTGGAATGGTCTATTATTCATTTGGAGGGGTATTTAGGTAATAAAAGCAGACGACTGACAAATGAAAAGATAATATGAGTGCAGAGGATTAATATTCAATTGCGGGAAATGTTCAGATAATAAGTTCAACAAAGGACCTATGGTTGTTTGTTGAACTCATTATCTGAATGTTTCATAAGGGATCTGCTCTTCAATGAGTATTTAGTCATCAACAGGTTAATGATTACATTAGTTAATTTTGTTCATCTCCAGACTATTCTGTCATGTTGTGCTTCTGTGAATCTGAAGTGGAGCGAGGTACCAACGAGAATCTCATACCACATTACCACTGTCCGATATGCGGCGACACAAGGAGGAGAAAGGCGAGAATCATGTATCACTTACTCATCTGTGGAACATCATTCAGATCATATGTCGAAGTTTTTCCAGTACTCCGGCATAACCACGATCGGTATATAGAGGCTCAACGTGAAGCCATTAATACGACAGGGTAAATATCCTCATTTGTCTCAACAGTTTTATTATTTCTTGCCTCCCTTTATATATATCATAATAAATGGCAATTACCAGCAGCAAATCTAACCTGTTTAATGAACACTTGCTCTCTTTAATGTAAAAACCATAAACAAATTTAGAATCCTGTTATCTTTGGTAACACCTACCTTTCTATTCATCATATTCAGTGCCGGAGGATTCTCATTTTAGCCAATAACTGCATCACATTGTTGTATATCTGGTACACAAATGCATCAACTAGGAAATGATTTTTTTTAGAAGGCAGGACTCACCAGTGTTGTAAAATTTTCGTGTGAAAAAAAGGAGAGGAAATATTGCATGTCTGTAAGTAACCAAGTTAATCTTCTTGTAGAGTTAATAATGCAGATGCTCTTAAGACTGCCCCTCTGATTGATGGTGATAGTCACGATGATGATGACGCCGATGACATGGATTCTGACGATTCATTCTATCAAGTTGATGAATTCTTTGATGATGATGATGATTGGGATATAGCCCCAACTTCAAAAAATGATGACTTTGAGAACCCTGCACCAACTGCACAAGTGAGTTGTTATCTGGCATTACTGGTCCTTCACTTTTGCAGTCCTTCGATTTTGAGGCGCAAAATTGCTCTTGTGCGCCATGGCACACCTGGAATTGAAAAGTATCGCCCAAACTGTTGCGCGCCCCACAATCTTGGTTAAATTTACTCAATGATTTAACAAAATGCAGCACAGTCAGGATTGGGATAACAATAATTGTTATAGAAGTCATAGCATCAAAGGTTATACACTGGAATGTTTTGTTAACCCGTAATGATTAATGTTGTCAAAACAATAAATTATATTATGTCATCGCTCAATACTTGTAAGCCTGTGGTGACAGTCACACTTAAACAGACACCACTGTCACACCAGTCCTTATGAAACAGGAAAGAGTTAATGGCACAGATTACCATTCGCCAATTATCAGTAATTATGCGATCACACTTAGGAGTAGGCAGGGAATATATTCCCTGGAGTCAGCTATGTACAAAACGATCCCAGGAAGGAACTTATTGTTGCAGTAAACCAACCATGAACACTTATCTTGTTTGAAATTTTATTTTATTAAAGGCCAGAAAAACAAAATAGTTCGTTTCTCAGGGATCGATGAGTCATCAAAAAACGTTGTGCCTCGAACATAAAATTTATGACTTTCCATAAATAAATAAATATATAAATACCGACCATCCCCCAATTCATTGGAAAGAAGACTCGACCTAGAAAGTTGTCGCACACAAGATGCAAATCTAGCCCGATAGACCATCTAATACATTCACCCGGTCGAAGGGAGATAATTTGGCAAACTTCCTGTTGCAAAATGGATGCGATGAATTGCTATATGTAATATTTTATGATATGGACACAATATCGATCGACGATCCAACAAATTAGCAAATTACTTCATGTCAGAAGAACCAAATCCTGAAGATGCAGAAAAACGGACGCTTTTAACATTCCAGAGTAAAAAACTCAAGCAATCTCAAATTCTCTGGACTCATCAGCTCATGTTTTGAAAATCTTCAAACTCGAAACTGATGCTGCCAAGTGATTGGACTACAATTGCCACCTAAGAGAAACACCAATGTCTTATTTGTATGAAAATAAATCATAATTTGACAAATGATTGTTTTTATTTATACTAATCCGTGTAAATTCTATTTATGAGATTTCAAGTGACCAATTTTGAATGGGGATTTCATTGCAAATTTAATATCCCGAGCAAAAGTTATAATAAAGACAAATCAGGCAGCTAAAGCAGGTACCGGTATATCATTGGAAGTCATGACACTTAACTTGCGGATTGTTCAGGTAAATTATTAAATCTTGATATAAATTAGTTTTTTTAATTGTTCTCTGGAGTTAAGACAATTTACCTACTTTTGAAAAATCTCAACAAATATGTAAATCTACAAACAATTCAAACATGTCAACAAAGCATAAAATATGTTGTGTAATCATAGTCATAATCATCCCAATCATAGTCATACAATATAGATTGTTTTCAATATTATATCAGTGACACCCAGAACCACTGGCACTTGCCAATTTAGCTTTGGAGATATGCATGGAAATCCACATTCAATATTCACTTAATAGTTAAATAGGTCAGGGAAAACAAGAAAAGAGGTTTCTAAACCTGAATTCAGGACTATCACCTTGATTAGTCAGGGTTCCAGGGGTAATAGAACCAGATACTAGGACCTGCATATATATACGAGACTTGAATAAATCTATTATATATTTTGGAACTTCTGTCTGTGTGTATATATGTATGTATCTTATAGACTCGAAAACTGCTAGACCGATCCGACTCAAATTTGTAGGCCAACTTTGATCCCGTGAACAATATGGGCAGGTTCAATTTCACATGCGACCATGTCCTTGACCTTGCTCATTTACGCTCATATAGGCATGTTTAGAGTTAGCCATAACAAACTTGATCAATTATTTCTTTCACAAATTTCATTATGTCCAGATCGCGTTGTGTTTTGAAGTTTGGAAAAGGACAGATCTACAAGGATATACTAAAATATTCACTGCATTTTACAAGGACGTTTCGAAAATTGAGACCGAAAGTAAATTTTTACATATAATTATATAATTGTGATCAGTTTAGGGAATCGGACTCAATTCAGAGTGCTCACTTATTTCTCTCAAAAATATATAGACTAAAACTGATCGAAGTATCTGAATGAACAATTATACTAAGCATATGTAGTTTGAGGCTTCAAGCTCAGGGTGTCAGACCATGGTGATTTGGTGTCTGAAATTATGTTAGTTTTTGTTACATCCCGTGATGAAAATGCATTGATAAATACATAAAATAATCTCATAAGGACATCATATGCCAGAATGACTCAAAGCCATTGAATTTAGAAAAGTTGTTTCTCATTTGGTTTTCTTCAGAATAGGACAATAAAGAGCGTTCCCTGTTAGTCTATTCCTGATATGATACCTTCGTGCAAAAAACATTAAAACATCTGGAAAATTGCAATGAGCCAATGACTTAATGTTGTTTTTATTTCTTATCTTCCCTTGATAATAAACACATCCCGAACAATTACTCCTATACATGTAGGCCTATATTGACATTCGGTCAACCAATATAAAAATTTCTAAACCATTATGCAATGCCAAGCGACGTACAAATCATGGTAATGTCGACGATGTTGAAATGCTTGTAAGAAATACACATATTCTAGATTGCATGTGAACAAAAGCACACCCCTTATTCACCACTCTGGAGTGACTCCATGACCATACATTCTGAGTTGGTTCTGTCGTCACAACCCGCAGCCAATTTGATTTTTTAAATGTCAGTTTCCTTCTCGGTTGTGGTTTTCTGTTTTCGAGTTCAATTCATTGATGTCCATGCAGTCCATAACTATTTCAATAACATAACAATTATTTGGAGCATATACACATCCATCGTCGCAACAAAATGATGATGCAGTTATGGTCTACATGATGTAAATCGGCTGTGAATATACACATGTATCTTCAGAAACGAATAGGAACTAAAACTGTCATCAGATCCACTACTTATTAGCTCAACTTTACTTTGTAAAGTTTGAGCTATTGCTGTGGCTTTGTCGTCCGTGTGTGCGTGTGTATGTAAGGTGTCAACATTGCAGGCTACAGGTCGTATCTTTGGTCGGATCATTATGAAATTTGTCATAGCTGTTGACATCAACATTTAGACCAGAATGATTAATTTTGGGGTCATTCGGAAAAAAAAACATGGCCGCCAGTGGCCATCTTGGATTTCAAAATTCAATCCATTAGTATGGGCTACAGGCTGTACTGTTTGTCTGATCATCATGAAATTTGTCATGGATGTTAATATTGACATGTAGATGGGAACGAGAAATTTTGGGGTCATTCGGACAAAAAACATGGCCGCCATCGGCCATCTTGGATTTCAAAATTTAATCCATTAGCACGAGCCACAGGTCGTACTGTTCGTCTGATCATCATGAAATGTGTCATGGATGATAATATTGACATGTAGATGGGAACGAGTAATTTTGGGGTCATTCGGCCAAAAAACATGGCCGCCAGCAGCCATCTTGGATTTTACTCTTTGTATGACTAAATCCTTTAGCACGGGCTACAGTTTGTACCTTTAGTCTGATCATCATAAAATTTGTCATGGATGTTAAAGGTACTCAATCCGTAAAGAGGGTCCCCATCTCAACAGATTCCAACAACAACAATCCGATCAGAGGGTCCTATATTACTATTTATTTGGCTTTGGGGGCAAAAAATATTTGATTCGAGTCGAGGAACCCATCAAACAAAGCTCAGAGTTATTAGATATTGATTTTTGAAATTTGTTATGTTCTCGAGATGAGTACTAATAATTGCCGTCAATTTCGTATCCTGCTCGAGATTTTTACACCAAAACTCTATTCAAACAGACAAGGATGGATAACTCTAAAATCAAGTGGTAATAAAAACGCAATTTTGACTGAGATCTGGGCCAGAAAGTATTCCCGATAATGAAAAATAATAGATTTCTAAAATTGATATATAACAAATCTGAGCTTTGATGGGTGACTTCCTCGACTCGAATCAAATATTTTTGACCCCCGAAGCCATTGAAATAGTAATTGAGAGGAGTTTTAACGGATTGAGTACCTTTAGCAATGACATGTAGATGGGAACGAGTAATTTTGGGGTCATTCGGCCAAAAAACATGGTCGCCAGCAGCCATCTTGGATTTTACTCTTTGTATGACTAAATCCTTTATAGAGGTGGGCCGATAATCGGTATCGGTATCGGTATCTGGCCGATAACTTTGTTATCGGTAACATATCGGTATCGGCAAAATATCACAAACTTGCCGATATAGAAGACGTTGCACAGATTACTACAGAACCGTTACAAATTCGTATGGATGACGGCAAAACGATGTAACAGTAACTTAAAGGTGTCATATTTGTGTATAAAGTACATCATTTTGGATAAAAATCGCTCAGTGGTAGGCCTAAGCATAATTACATGTAATTAATGCAGACATAGTATATCGTTTTATGGATACTTGCAATGGGCTACAGTGTACTGTCAGTGACACAAAAACAAATCGGGATCGCAAACATCTATTAGCACTGAGCAGTGAGCATTATGAGCAATAGGGTACCCTGATTGACAGAGTGAAAGCTCAAATAAACATGTGTTGAATAGTGTCGGGATGAACGGCCTTTGAAATTCAGGCTGAGCAACTTCAATGACCGTGTGTAAAAACTTTCTAATTAGGCCTACAAGCATCACACGTCGCATATATTTTGCGTATAATGCAACACTCAAGTACAAATGCTCATCGAGTCATCATGTTCACAAACATGTCAATTCCATGCTTTCATCACTCAAATGTTTAGCGGCAACATCAAACAGACACGTGCAGTCCATGCCATGAAGTCACACATCCGGTGACTGCATTGTGCTTTGATCATGCACACTGATCATTGGCTTCCAAAAGAGCTCAATTGCGCGCGCACGAGGTGTGAGATGGTCTGCCAAGTTGAGCACGTACCGAGTCGTACTCAGTAACCCCTGCTGATCCGGTCTTGGACTCTGTCGTAATGATGTACATGAATGTACAAATATAGCCCGGAAATAACCGGTATTAATTGTGTTTTGTCTATACTCTATAGAAACCAATTTATGTGGTGTCCCGACATTTAGTGAATTTGAATGGATGTGAATAAGATGATGAACAAATAATCCCTCTGTACACAGGGTCGGGGAAAATCGTCACGTGACCGTGCAGTCTTTGTAAACCTCGACCTAAACAATATTTATTCCTCGATTAATAATAATGTGTACATAATATATTGAACAAATATCCTGCCTAGACACTCATGGTAAATTTTATTTCCGTATCGGTGGGAATTCCCCGATCTGCGAAAGGTAATTAATATTCATGTTTCCAATATAGCATAGCGTCCCGTGACTCCTTATCTATCGATATAATTTGTGGGCGGGGACCAGGCTAATATAGCCATGTTTACAGTTTGATTGACGTGAACACACCAGCAGTAGGCCAATGTACGATTTCACAGGGCGCCAAGAATGAACAAAGACAAAGTTAAACACCTCTGTGATGCCACAAGCTTTGCGACATGAAAAATACTTGATGTATACAACGTTACGTGCTGGCGGCTTAGAACAAAGCGAGCTTTCACTCAACACTGATTGATATCATTCACAGACAATTTAGCCACGCAAGACTCTGTGTTTTTATTTGTAGCATTTATTTCTGACGACTGAATTGGAATTTATTTTCAATGTATATATGACAAAATGTTTGTCCAGATTCCAATGTGTATGCGGAAGTTCTTTGATCGTCAATAAAGACTGCCATTAACTCGAAAGATTTTTAATTTATGCGTGCACAATATTCTGACATTGATGCCGCGTGCAGCCCAAACTTTAAACATAATTATTTCCGTGGGCAATCCTGATGTCATGCCATCGTTCCCCAAGTATATACTTACCGTCGGGAATTCACTTACTAGTAATGTCCAGTATACTTACCATGTTCACAATGTATATATACTTGTAGGCTACGTGTCGTCCCCGATTTCTATGTCGACATCCGCCGATATATATCCTTACACAGTATACACGGATGTTTCAGTTTACTTAAATTGTATTCATATTATTAGGATATATACAGGTCTGTATAATATATCGGTATCGGTATCGGTATCTGCCGATAACAAAACGTAATTTATCGGTATCGGCGTTACCGATAACACCAGTATCGGCCCATCTCTAATCCTTTAGCACTGGTTACAGTTCGTACCTTTAGTCTAATCATCATAAAATTTGTCATGAATGTTAATAATGACATGTAGATGGGAACGAGTCATTTTGGGGTCATTCGGCCGAAAAACATGGCCGCCAGCAGCCATCTTGGATTTTACTCTTTGTATGTCTAAATCCTTTAGCACGGGCTACAGGTCGTACCTTTAGTCTGATCATCATAAAATTTGTCATGGCTGTTGAAATTGGAATGTAAATGGGAACGAGTCATTTTGGGGTCATTCGGACAAAAAACATGGCTGCCAGTGGCCATCTTGTATTTCAAAATTTAATCAATTAGCATGGGCCACAGGTCGTACTGTTCGTCTGATCATCATGAAATTTGTCATGTATGTTAATATTGACATGTAGATGGGAACAAGTAATTTTGGGGTCATTTGGCCAAAAAACATGGCCGCCAGTAGCCATCTTGGATTTTACTCTTTGTATGACTAAATTCTTTTGCACGGGCTACATGTCGTACCTTTAGTCTGATCATCATAAAATTTATCATGAATGTTAATAATGACATGTAGATGGGAACGAGTCATTTTGGGGTCTCTTCATGTCTATAAACTAGTATTAGACATTCAACTTTCCACATTCCTAATCGCTTCATTGACTGTAATACATTAAATTATTCCCTTTCCAAGTTGAGCTACAGTGTCATTGACACTTTCATAAGTAAATATTTATGTCAGTTTTTAAATAGCGCAGATAGGTGTGAAAAATAGTACTTCGCAAATTTAAATACCAGTAAGGTATTAATTTTATATAGCCTAATATAGCACAAAGCAATGTTATTTGAGTGTATTATATACATGTCTGTATGCATATGCATCGGTTATAACTCATATGTCCTGTTGTGTGAACCAAAGCAAAATTGTTCGTCTGGATCCAAAAAAGGCGCACAATAAACTGCTTTTCAAAATCGAAGGACTTCTTTGGAAGCATATTGTTGATCTCCGTTCATACATACCTCATCGTTGATAAAGTGATAGATCAGCATCATGGAAGGGTTATCCACATATGAGTTTTGTCCATTCATACTTAATAGAATAACAAACATTGAAAGACTAAGAAATGTCTGTATTTTAGTACATACAAACAACTGGTACCATACACCCATAATAATTCTTTCACACTTATAACCATAATCCCCAGTAATCCCCCTCTTAAAATCACAGGAAACATCCATTCTCTAATTCTAATTGAGGCTCATGAGCTGCAGTGACACATTAGTAAATGAAAAAACAACCCATTTATTTTCTCAATTCAACAGGTCTTCCAAGGTGTATCTGGTACACTAAGTGATGAAGTTGTAGACTGCCTCAATAGTAACTGCGGTGGGATTACCGATATCCTCGATAAGATTACTGCAGAAGCAGGAGTTAACTGGGTTACTTCTCCTGGCATCAATCAGCCGGTATTTGCCTTTACTGGAGACATTCTGTCTGTGTGGAAGGCTCAGCTTCTAATTATCAAGGTGAGTCACCATGGCAGTTTTTAGCTCAACTTCACTTAGTAAAGTTTGAGCTATTGCCATGGCTTGGTATCCATTGTCCGTGTGTGTGTGCATCTGTCAAAAATTTCCTTTAGCACGGGTTGCAGGTTGTACCTTTGGTCGGATCATTATGAAATTTGTCTTAGCTGTTTGAATGTTTATTTGCACAATTATGCAATACAGTAGTATATAATTATATGTATACAGATTTACATGTGCAGGGGTGAATTAGCATGGGTAATACTGTTTGTCTGATCGTCATAAAATTTATTGTGGATATTAATATTGACATGTAGATGGGAACAAGTCATTTTGGGGTCATTCGGCCAAAAACACATTGCCACCGGCAGCCATCTTGGATTTTACTCGTTGAATGACTAAATACTTGGGCATGGGCTACAAGTCGTATTATTGGTCAGATCATTATGGCTGTTGACATTGACATGTAGATGGGAATGAGTCATTTTGTGTCAATCGGCAAACAACATGGCCACCAGCGGCCATCTTGGATTTCTAAATTCAATCCATTAGCATGGACTACAGGCCGGAGTGTTCGTCTGATTATCATGAAATTTGTCGCGGATGTTAATATTGACATGTAGATGGGAACTAGTCATTTTGGTGTCATTCGGCCATAAAACATGGCTGCTGGCAGCCATCTTGGATTTTATATATATATATCTTCATGTTGATAATCTAGTAATACCTAGTCATTTCAACTTTCCGCATTCCTAATTTGAGGTGTCAAATGGGTGTGCATACTGTCATACGTCACCAACTTCAGCTGCAGAACTTCTGTCTGTCCCTAGGTCTCACATAGCAGTTGAGGACTAAGCATAATTAGGGTGGGACCAGGGACATAACTATGTCTCTATAGTAATACTTAAATGTCTTCTCAACAGAGGTTGGACTATTTAGCTTACATATAGTATGGAGGATCCTTTAGTGACTGAGATTCAGATTTGTTAACATGAGGCAACCTGTTAAGAAATGACGGGGCTATGGGGACTTAGCACTTTTGTGTCTAATAAAATCATTAAAATACAAAATTCATTAAAACATCTACCTTGGAACTACCTGACTGATTAATCTGACATACCTATATGGTGTTTTTAGGTCCATGGATAATTGGGCTTCAAACATGTCTAAATAGTTTTAGTATGTTGTTTGTGATGGGTTAAAGTACTTATTCCCTCTGAGAAACTGAGGGCTGCTTGATTCTGATTTTCTAGCAGGTTTTTAGCTCACCTGAGACGAAGTCTCCGGTGGAGCTATAGTCATCACTCCTCGTCCGTCCATCCGTCCATCTGTCCGTCGTACCGTCCGTCAACAATTCTTTGAACATCTTCTTCTTAAGTTCCATTGGACCGAATTGGTTCATATTTGGTGTGGATGTTTCCTAGGTGACTCTCATTCAGATTTGTTCAAATGAGGTCACTGGGTCAAATAGTTGCGAAAGCAGGGCCACAACTCTATTCCTTGATAGTAATTCTTAGAACGACTTCTTTTCCAGAACCATAAGGCCTAATGGGTTCATATTTGGTGTGGATGTTCCCTAGGTGACTCACATTCAGATTTGTTCAAATGAGGTCACCAGGTTGATTAGTTGAGAAACCAGGGCCATAACTCTTTCCCTCCATATTAATTCTTTTAAACATCTTATCAAATACCATCAGGCCAATTGGGTTCATATTTGGTATGAAGGATCCTTGATTGACTGGGGTTCAGATTTGTTGAAATGAGGTCACTGGGTCAAATGTGGGTGGGGCCAGGGACATAACTAAAAAAAAAAAAATTCAGATTAAACTCTTTAACCAAAAAATAAAAGAATAGAAAAGAAATGATATATTAAAAAATAAAAGAATATTTAAAAAAACTGTGGAATTGTTTTTTATTATTAAAATATTAAAAAAAATTGTGTTTAACTCCATGGTCAATTATATATATATATTGTTTAACATTTTTTGAAAATTGAAAAACTAATGCCATTACATTTCTGAAGGTTGTGCCCCCTGCCCCTTCACTCAAGTGCACTGCTTCTGCCACCCTGGCCTAGTCCCAAAAATAAAATTTACTCAATTTCTTGACAGAATCATTAGTAAGAAGCATTTACTTTGGCTGTAACTGTATATATGCTGGGTATGCCGACACAATCATGTCAATCTTGATATGTTTATAAACATTCCTTGCAGATCTGCTAGAAGTCATTAATTCCCAATCATTCATGTATTGTTCATATCAGGACTAATGTCATTTACAGAATGAGGTCCCCAGAGGGTGAATTTAGTGATGCTATCCCGCACAGCGGCCTAGCATCACCAAATTCACCCTCTGGAGACCTCATTCTGCTTAGGCCTCATCTTCTGGGAAGTATCTATAGTATCAAATTTACATTGTTGTTAGTTACATTTCCCTTCTAGGAAGTTTCTATATCCCCTAATTTGCAGAAGATAAATTCATAATTGAGGTGCCCAATGGGTGAACATCACCAACTTCAACTGGGGAACTTCAATCTTATCCTAGGTCTGCCATAGAGGTTGGGGGCCTTAGCAGAATGAGGTCCCCAGATGGTGAATTTAGTGATGCTAGCCCGCTGTGCAGGATAGCGTCACTAAATTCACCCTCTGAGGACCTCATTCTGCAAATGACAGACACACTATCACACTATTTCAAGGCTTGATTGTATAATACATTGTGTTGCTTGAGGCCAGGCATGCACAATGTAGGAACAGACACGCTTTTTGTGATGCTATCCCACACAGCGGGCTAGATTCACCAAATTCACCATCTGGAGATCTCATTCTGCTTAGGCATCATCTTCTGGGAAGTATCTATAGTATCAAATTTACATTGTTGTTAGTTAAATTTCCCTTCTAGGAAGTTTCTATATCCCCTAATTTGCAGAAGATAAAATTCATAACTGAGGTGCCCAATGGGTGAATATCACCAACTTCAACTGGGGAACTTAATTCTTATCCTTATCAGATTTGTGAAAATGGGATCACAAAGTCAAATAAGGGCTGAGCAAGAGACTTAACTATTTCACTACATCTTAAAATATGTTTGCAAGAACTAGTTGGCTTATATAGAATGGAATATTCTTCCTTGACTGCAATTCAGATTTCTTTTAAATGGGGTCACCTGGTCAAATAGGGGCCAAGCGAAGGACAGTTTCCCTCTTAATATGCTTCCTTCACAAGGACCATCAGGTCTATTTTACTGATATTTATGATATGTATGAAGGGTTCTTTGGTGTCTGGGATTCAAATTTATCAGATGGGGTCACCAGGTTAAATAGGGTGGGACCAGGGACATAACTATATGTCTATATAGTAATTCTATAATGTCTTCTCAAGAGAGTTTGGACTATTTAGCTTACATATAGTATGGAGGAATCAGGAGGATCCTTTAGTGACTGAGATTCAGATTTGTTAAAATGAGGTCAACCTGTCAAGAAATGACAGGCTATGAGGAGTTAACACTTTTGTGTCTATTAAAATCATTGAAATACCAAATTTATTAAAACATCTACCTTGGAACCACCAGACTGATTGGTCTGACATACATGTATTGTGTTTTGGGTCCATGGATAATTGGGCTTCAAACATGTCTAAATGGTTTTAGAAAAAGGCACTTGTGAGATTGGAAATTTCCAACAATTGAGAAAGTTTGAGTTGTCGGTTGTGAAATTCCAACCTAAGACTTGGGAGTCTGGAGCCCAGTCGGGAGGGAACTTGTTGAGCTGGAGGAGGGTGGGGGGGGGGGGGGGGGGGGGGGGGTGGGGTGGGGGGGGGGGGGGGGGGTGATCAGTAGTGTACAGATGGCAATTTCAAGGTGGATTTTCACCAAACTACATACTTGAAGTCTCTCTAGCCACATATCCTGTTTAAATCTACTTCTTTTAAAGTGATTATGAAAAGTGCTGACTGTTTTGGTCTCCAGAGTCCCAGTCTTATCAGTCTTTGCAGTCTGGTGAGCGACTGTTGAATGGGTGTATAGATGTTATTAAATATATTTTTGTTTTCTCCCATGCCATTTTACACTTTCTATGGTCAAATGAAATTATTTTTGTTCTTCTATTGATCTGAATGAGGGCTCCTTAACTTTTTGTACAGTTTCTATCAAAGGGATATAAACTCTAGGATATTGTTTAATACTAACATGCTGAAATAGTGCAAAGAAATGTCTGATATTTGTTCATTTGAATAGTTATTGCTCCTTTATCCACTTGAAAATTTAAATTTGGATGCATTCTCATTTGGTGCCTCAACAGTGTAATCAATTTTCTATTGTGACACTATTGTTTTTTGTTATATTCATTATACATTACATTATGAAAAATTGTAACAAAAAGAAATAAAAATTCTAAAAAAAAAAAAACTTTCTATTTAAATTTACATTTAGTTTTATTTTTTAGGAACTTGAGATGTCTGAAGGAGGTAAATGTCTTGTAAAACAGATTGCTCCTATCCTGCAGTGTGAGTGAATAAAATTAGTTATAATATTATTTTGGAGCACCAGGTTTTGTTTGCCATAACTCGAACAAATATTAACCAATTTCAATAATTTTTTGTTTATGAGTTGGTTGCCACAGTATCTTGGACAAGTTCGAAAACCAGTTTCGTCCAATTTTTCTTACCTGATTTATGCCCCTCAGTTTGTCGATTTTTCACCATTTTATTTGTTGTAAGCTCAATATGTTGAACAAATATTAACCAATATTAACCTATTTTGACTGAAGTTTGTTAAAAAACATGGCTGCAAGCAGCCATCTTGGATTTCAAATTTGAATCCATCAGCACACCACGCAGCCCACATTTATTGGAGAATTAATTTGAAAATTTATAGGCATGTTAGAATCACTCCAGATGGGAGCTATCAAATTTGAACAATTTTTTATGAAAAAACATGGCTGCCAGCAACCATCTTTGATTTTACTCTTTGCATGACTAAATCCTTTAGCACACCTACAGACCACATCCCTCATCTGATGATCGCCAAACTTCATATGGATCTTCATGGTGACCTCTAAATGGGAGCCTCCGATTTTTACCGAAAATTGTTGAAAAACATGTCCACCAGCGGTCATTTTGGAATTTTCTCTTTGAATGACGAATGACTAAATCCTATGGCCACATCCCTCATCCGATCATCACCAAACTTCATATGGATCTTTGGGGGTAACCTCTAGTTTACTTTCCTCCTTTTAATATCATTCTATTCATTGCTCAGCAAAAAGTTAACTCCTTCCCAAGTTGAGCTACAGTGTCATTGACACTTTCATTTGATCATCACCAAACTGCATACGGATGATTGGGGTGACCTCTAGATAGGAGCATCAAAGTTTTTCGATTTGGTGAAAAATATTGTCGCCAGCGGCCACCTTGTATTTTACTCTTTGTATGACTAAATCCTTCAGCACAATCCATTAGCACGGACTACATGCCGCGCTGTTCAGATCATCATGCAATTTGTCATGGATGTTGTTAACATTAGCATGTAGATTTTGTAGCAAGTCATTTTGTGTCATTTGGCTGGCAGCAATCTTGGATTTCACTCTTTGCATGACTAATTCCTTTGGCAGACCCTGCAGGCCACCTCCCTCATCGGATCATCACCAAACTTCATATTGATCTTCGGGTGACCTCTAGATGGGAGCCATAAATATTTTGCTGACATATGTTTTAAAAACATGGCAGCCTGCAGCCCACATTTATTGGAGAATTCTTTTGAAAATTTTACAGTCATATTTAGGATCACCTCCAGATGGGAGCGATTGAATTTGAACAATATTTAGCTCACCTGAGACGAAGTCTCCGGTGGAGCTATAGTCATCACTCCTCGTCCGCCCGTCCGTCAAGAATCATCTTCTTCTACCGAACCGTAAAACCAAATGGGTTCATATTTGGTGTGGATGTTCCCTAGGTGACTCGCATTCAGATTTGTTCAAATAATGTCACCAGGTCCATTAGTTGCGAAACCAGGGCCATAACTCTATTCCTCCATAGTATTTCATAGAACGACTTCTTGTCAAGAACCATTGGGGCCGATTTAGCTAATATTTGGTATGGAGGGTCCTTGGGTGACTGGATGTTCCCTAGTGACT